>OY759236.1:11723345-12923345 GCA_963662185.1 Eilema griseolum
TATACCATCCGTCTCCATAGTTATATTGGATTTTATAGTAGGAGCTGTAATAGGCTGCATTGTATCAGTATATTCCTTTCTTTCGCGTAGAATTCTAGTCACTGTGCTTTAAGAAACTCCAGCAGCCTGTGCGGTTCTCCATCGTGCATCAGTGAGTTTTTCTGCATATTTGTTACTTGCTTCTTTTTTCATAAAATCATAAACTTTAGAAATAATTTCTCTCGCCTAAAATTAAAAAAAAATATAAATTTTTACTTATTTATAAAAAAATCCTTTATTTATTTCATGTGTTTTAATAACTATAAAATTATAAACAGTCATTTACATACCTGGTTTTTAAGTACAATACGCTGAGATTTTTTCGACATTTCAAAAAAAAATTAAGTGGAGCATTTTTCTTAATGAGTCTGGAATTTCGCAACATAGATTTTACTACCCGTCTGCATCGAACCGCTGACGGTTCGCGACTGAGGCCGGAGCAAACTCCCCGCACCCCGCAATCCCCTCAACCGAAAAGAAGTGGGGCGCGTCTTCGTGGATTGAAATATCTGTAGGTGTGTTCGAATCCAACGTAACCACTCCCGCTGGCCGGTGAAAGGGTATCCATGGGGAATCCCTTCCAAAAAAAAGATACATTCTTCGTGATTCTCGCGATCATCATATACATAAAATACGAAATGTATTTATAGCTATGGTTGTTAATATACTTTGAAATTATTCCAACCGATGTTTTTTAAGTACCCATGGACCCAATATATATCCTGTAGGACACGGCGGTATTTCCGCCCAATTGAGCAGTCCGACTGGGGAAGTACCTCCGCCCTAGAGAATACCGCGGTTATAATAACTTCGTGTTGTGTTCCCGGCGGTGAGTAGCCAGAGCTCACTGGAGAATTTGTGCTGTCAGTGGGATGACTAAAGGTTTGTCCTGCTTTGTCCTCTATACTGACAGCACAGAAACTTTGTGCTTACAGGGTCGGCAGCACGAGTGTGGCTTCTCTGGTGTTACACACGTCCATAGGCCACGGTAACCACTATCCATCAGGTGGGCCGTGCGCTTGTCTGCCACCTAAGAGGTATAAAAAAAAAAGTGACCACCTAGAAAAGTGGCATTTCGTAGACCACCTAGACAAGTGGCATTTGGTATTGTAGAATAGAAAGATGAATTTATGGGATTGACACGCATTGTGCCGTTTATTACAGCCTTTACAACCTTACAGCCAGTTATTACGTACGTGAATCCCAAAAATTTATCAATCTATTATATTCTATACTATTCTTCATGTATTGCCATTTATCTAGAGGGATAGAGAAGAAACCATCTCGTGGGTCCACCAGTGGGTCGTAGTGGTGGGACCACGGAGGATTGTTCTTCCCTATAATAGGTATGGTAATAGGTATGGAGGTAATATATAGTCGTGAAGGAGGAGGCTGGTGAGAGCATATATATAGGAGAATCGCAGTCCGCGAACTGAGTCAGCTCGGGCATTGAAGTCGCAAAATGACTGGGGATGACGGGTGAAGTCGCCTGTCACCCTAGCATAACCTTCCCCACCGTCTCCGACGGGGGAGAGGGGAATATACGTGGATATAGTGTAGCACAAAAAAGAAGTGGCAATATCTGTAGTTTTATGAATAATTATGCATTCATACATACCTTTGAGCCACAGTAAGGTGAAATGAATCGGTCAATATCTTGCACCCAAGTGCTCCACTTATTACTTTTTTGTGTTAGGGCGCGGAAGACGTCGAAAATTGTGCAATCAGACACCAGAATTAGGGCACATTCCCCGCCTTCGGTTAGTAGGTCGAATATATTTTTAAAACATTGCCTGAAAGAGCAGATCAAAATATCAATTAATACACATGATATTTTAGCAGTTATGGAGTCGGCCGCGACTGCAGGAGACGTCTCTGGATCGAAACTTGACCATTATCGGGTAGTAGTCGGGTTTTAGCTTAAAACTTTTGTTTTTAGTTATGTTTATTCTAGTGACATGTGTGCGGGATAAACGCAGCCCCGCACGGTTGCGCTTATTACGTTTGTAGGCTCCACCCATTCGCTCTAAGGCATCGTCGCTTAAGTACAGTAATACTAGTCATTGCGGTTGCAATTTTTATAAAGCATACGTAATGACGGCATAATACCTACTTAAATAAAAGAAACTAATAGAGCCAACCCCGACTCGGGTTGGAACGGTACCTACCTAATTGTTATAAACGCATAAAAGTAATCAATTCAGAATGTTTATAAGTCAAACCGATCCATGATAACATTATAAAATGTTAATATGTTCTAAGAATAGGAAAAACCAAAAGAGAATAAACGATAATAAACTTAATTTTTCTTTATCGAGGTTAGGTTCCATTTTATTATTAATTTTCCTTAGTATTATGATGATGGTTCTATAAGATGAAGAGCATAAACGAATACGTAGAAAATTAACTCGGACGATGTCGCAGGCAGCTAGGTCATATTGATAGGCTTAGAAGAGACATTACACGATAATATTTATAAATTACGGTCACGCGGCACGTTATATTTTATATTATTTCTGATTACGTCAATCATGTTTATAGCAGGCTTAATTTATTTATGAGTAATAAAGTCAACAACTTATTCTGGCCTCAAACATTTTACATAACCCATAAAATAAACATGCCCGCGGTTTTGCTCGCATGAAATTCTGTTTCCGTTCCCGTGATTCATGGAAACTTTTTTTATAAAAACCTTATGAACAAACGAAAGGAACATATCAAAAGATTAAATATTAACGGCTCGTCTTATGCGAAAGAAAAAGAAGAAGATAAAAATAAAATACTAACGTCTGGTTTCTGACCCAGTTTATGGCGTAGAAAGAGAACACGTGGTCGAAATTTCCCTTCATCTTTTCTGGCAAGTCATCTACGATGTCCAGCACGGTGAAAGAAGTGCGTTCGTGGGTATACCGGCCAGCCGCGTAATCGATCATTTTCTTACTTATGTCACAGCCCAGCAACTTGAAGTCCTTGGGAAGAAATTTTTCTAATAAGCGTGTCACACTGCCATCGCCGCATCCTATATCTATGACCCTATTGGTATTTTTCCAATTCATTTTCGGTGTGATTTTTTCCAAATACGCGGGCGCATCTCTTCTGTGTAGAAAATTAGCTTCTGCATAAATTTCCGGCTTATGCATATTAGTTTGCTAGTCTGTTAGGTATCTTGTTAGTAATTAATGTTGCGCGTGCGCTTGAGTGGCGTATGAGGCTTAGACTAGTCTTGATTCGAAACTGTGCGGAGTGCGCAATTTATAGTTCTAAGAGCTTCAGAAACTCTTGACACCGTTTTATTGTTTACGAGCGAATCCACGCAGATGTTGCTTTCTTTTTAGGGTTCCGCACCCAAAGGGCTACTAACCGTATGTGTGTCTGTCACCAGTACCTCTAGCACGTACAGCTATCGTAATCGTATCGGAAATGTGCCAGCTTTTGGTCTGCCTCCTAGGCTGTGCAACTGGGCAGCTCTGCAAGGGCGCCGTATTCGCGTCCTTTGTGATGGTTAAGCTTCGGAGTTTCTGCAGGTAAATGCTGGTGTACCGCAGAGGTTCGTCTTATCACCCACTCTCTTCACAGCAAAAATATCTTCTTTCCTTTCCCTTTCCACTTTTCAGAGCACGCCATTATCAAAGTCAAAGTCAAAAATCATTAATTCCGCATAGAACATTAAATTGCTCGTAGATCTGGGATGGCTCAGCAAAGTACTTACTAGATGCTCTCGACAGGTTGCAGTGACGTGCGGTCACACATCTTAAAACCATAGATGACCTGTGGCAGCCGGGAGTGCAGGATATGCTTTAGGCCATTTTATAACCCGGCATCTGAAGACTTGAGACAGCGTGCGGTTTTAATGGGTCCGAGTGAGTAACAACCACTCCCTTGAGCCGTCGGGGTTTTTTCGCACGACAAAAACGTTTACAAGATCAAAAATTTTAAAAAATTTTTATGACAAAATGTAATGACAAATTTAAATATGGACATTCCCTGTTGGGCATAAAATTGTAGAAATTGTAAGATTTTTGGTATGCTGACATAATTTAATTACTACAATACTTAATTATTATATTAGTAAATTTTATTGTATGCCTTGAGGCGGAGAATGGAGAAACCATATTATATTATTGCACCTACTGTATCACTATTGTACCTACCCATTTTCACAATAAACTGATTTGATTTGAAAAATTCCACACGGGCGGAGCCGTGGGCAACAGCTATTACTAAATAAAATTAAAATATATAAAATCGTTATTCGAACTTTGAAAATCAAGGAATACTGTACAATTATTTATCAATAAATTATTTCCTAAACTTGTTCTTAATAATTTTAAGTTTACGAATTCAACGGTTTAGATTAGGAGTTCAAAAATCATTCACTCAGGCAGTCAAGAAGGGCAAGTCATTAAAGGTGGATCTACAGCTCATATTTTTCTCAACATTTTCACTAAAAATATGCAACAAAACATTTTAGAAATTTATATGTCTACGGGCTTGCAATTTTTTTTTATTTTATTTGGACTTATACAGATAAAGTTTAAAACTGGCACCAGTGAATGAAAAACTGAGAAGCGAGCGCGAGATTTGGATATATTATGAAAAAAGATGAAAGTTATGTTGTAAAAAAGGCAAACATGGATGGATTGCATGAAAGAGGACTTGGCAAAGACGGGAGTGATTGAGGAAATTACATCTGAAAGGAAGGTATGGAGGTATGTTGCGCCGACCGAAATAATTGAGACAAGGGTAGGTAGATGACAAAGATGATTTAATTACATGTTATGTTCTGACTGACTGATCTGTTATTGAAAGTCACAACAATTCAATGATATGATTGCTTAGGTTAATTAAACGTTTCAATAAGTACGTTGTCAAAGGACTCATAATTCGTATTTACACAGCTGTACTTGTTTTCTTTCATTGATATTGTAAAGTAATCAATACTTCAGCATTAATTAGCATCTAATAAGCATGTACTAACAAATACCACTTGCAAATACTATATTGTAGTGTATGAATATAAATACCGATGTTTATCCAATAAATGATTAGTACTTATTCAGCAGTCAGAGCGTTTCATTCCGTCTTAATCCCAAACGTTTCATATAGCGCTATCTATATTCAAAGTAAGCATTATAACGGATATGCATAATTACATAGATAGGAACCTAAATTTTTTCACACATGGAACATTTTTTCACCAATGGAAATATACATATTCATGCTTACAAATATAGGCACTGAGTGGGCATTGAACCCGATACCTCTGACAAGATATAATAGTTGAACACGTCTACCATTGCGCCAAAGTGGTTGACAAAAAATTACACATTATTAACATTAAAATTATTGAGCATATTGAGCCTCCCAACATTGGGAGAGGCATATGTCCAGCAGTGGACTCTTTTCGTCTAATAGAAGAATATTATATCGAAAATTTCTGTAGGTAACATAAAATTCCTAAAAGCTATGTCTAAGTAAGGCAACTCGAGCGTGAGAGATGGTCCTAGGACGGCTGGGTGCTAGGGATATGCCTGTCATGTCAACCTCACCTTCGGCAACCAACAACTATCCACAGGTGTCGTGCGTTTGAGTCGGTTCGAGCCAGGAGGGGTTTCCGTTTTCACAGGTAAAAAAAATGTATACCTAACCTACCTCTGTAATGTAGATATGTATTGTGATATACTAACGTTACAATTATGCAAACGAATGAATATCAGAGTTAAGTAGTCAAAATGCCAATTACTTTGCAAATCGAATCGACGATAATTACCTCGTAACTGAATATTGATAGTCTCCGTTTAAACAGTCTTTTAAAGCAATAATCGTATTTCGAGATAACCATAACTAACACATCTTATTTTTATCTTTTTTGGAGTCATGTTTTGTGTCCGGGGTTTGTGAATAATTTTTATATTTAAGCTGACAATATGCCCGCATACCTAGTGTGACCAGTCTGATTGTAAGATGAGGTGTATCTGCGGTTATAGATATAGTTAACACAGTTTATGATTGAGCATGTTACAGTGAGCTTAAATAAATTTGTGTCTAGTTTTAGCATCTGCTGCCATCTCAGCTAACAGCGCCTACACCCACTTTGGATACACATAATAAACAATACAATTACAACTGCATTAGGAAAAACTACATGATTATCAAATAGACCTATAGACAAATATGTGTGTGTATGTGTGTGTGTGTGAATGTGTCCGTGAAGCTTGTTTGCTTGATCAAGTATAAAGTGTTAACAATAGTTTAATTATTACGAACGATGTCGAGCAGTGCGAGGTAGAGACGGCTCTTAAGCAGCTACTGTTACACCAGGCTACTTTATACGTCTGGACCGCCAAAATACAATTACTGCTGGTCATATACAAGACGTGTCGAAAGACTGTCGGCCAGCCGGATTAAATGCTTTCGCGGTCTGGAGCTGGCCCGTAACCGTACTTTGCCCATCACTGCCTAGGCAATTTACATCCCGGTATCTAAAGAGCCGAGACGGTGTGTAGGTTTATTCGGTGCGAGACCGCCGTAACCACCTCCGATGGTCGGATCAGAATTCCACGAGGGCGGAACCGCGGCCAACAGCTATCTATAATATAATCACGTTTTGTACAAAAACTGTAGGTTAAGACAATACAGCGGAAAAACTAACAAAGTAAAACTTTTTTATGGGTCTTGACGCCTTCGTGGCGTGACAGTAAAACGTTCGACTGCTACACAGGAGGCGCGGTTTCGATTCCCGCTCAGCGCAAATATATGTATGCATGAACATGTAATATTTGCATTGGTCTGGGTGTTGCTATGTATAATATGTATGTATTTACAAAAAAAAGTATCTAAGTATTCTAGATTCCATAACACAAGCTAGTTAAGCTATGCTTACCATGGGTCTAGATAGCGTTATCGCTGTCGATATCATGGCGATAAATGAAACGTGGATCAGAGGTGGTGCTGTGAGCCATGCCCCAACGGTGCCCAAATACAGACTTCGGCACACGCCCCGCCCAAATCTCATCTGTAACGGACGGGGCGGCGGTGTTGGCTTCTAGCGCCGTGGGATACATGTGCATAGTGTACCGCACCCTGCTGCTCCGAATGTCGAACAGATGTGGCTGAGACTCAGTATTAACTCACAGTCCATCATAATCGGCACGGCATACAGGCCACCTCGTCTTAATGTTAATACATTTCTTGATGCAGTGACGGACTCTGTATCTTCCTTCAGAAGAGCGGATAAGATAATTCTCTTGGGCGACTTCAATATTGACCAACAGGTCTCCTTAAATCCTTTCTGGTAAGCATGAGCTTGTCTAACTATGTGGCAGAACCGACTCACTTCACAGATCACAGTGCAACTTTGATTGACTTGATCTGCACGGATGCTTGGGTGGACGGGGTCGCGGTACGGCATATACCTGAGCTTGGAAAGCATGCCATGGTCTCAGCTGAGATTAATTTTAAAGTTGAGAAACTTGTCCCCCAGTGGATCACTTATAGACCACTGAAAGACATTTTGTTGGATAAGTTTGATGCAGACTTGAATAGCATAGACTGGGACTCCATCGGGGGACTGGGAGATGTGGACTCCATGGTGCAGATGTTGACATCGTGTATTGTGATACTATTTGACTTGCACGCGCCAATAAAGAAACTCTTAATAAAAGAATAATGTTACCCTTGGATTACCACCACGGTAAAGGAGATGATGTAGCTAAGAGACAAGTATTATAAGCGGTCAAAAGCATCTAACAAAGACACGCATGTCAACTCTTATCGTGACCTAAAATATCTTGTAAGGGCTGCCATAGAGAGTGAGAAACGTGCCTATTTTAAAACATATTTTAACACAAATATAAATCACCCTAGGAAACTTTGGAATCAACTTAAGACAAATGTACTGTCACATGATAGGAGGGACTATGAGTTGCCTGACTTTTGTAGGAATCCAGAGACACTTAACCAGCATTTTTTGAATATGCCTGGTAGTGATAATGTGACTATATCGGATCTCACTTATTATGAGTTTGGTCGCTTCTCCCAAAGTTCTTTTCAACTAGAGATAGCTAGTGAAGAAGAAGTTGCAAAGATTATCAAAGGTCTCAAATCTAAGGCAATGGGTGCTGATGAGATTTCTCTGGAAATGGTGATGATGACCCTTCTACAAACTTTAACTGTCATAACACATATTATAAACACCTCTATTACCACATCGACATTTCCCAGTGCATAGAAGACTGCAAAGGTGAGGCCTATACCGAAACTGCCGCACCCTTCTGGTCCAAAGGACCTCCCCGTCCGATTAGCTTGCTGCCGTGCCTGTCTAAAGTTCTTGAAAGAGTGGTTAGTAATCAACTATCTAAATACCTAGAGCAATCAAATATACTTCCGGCAAGACAGTCTGGATTTCGTAAGGGTCATAGCACGGCCTCTGCTCTTTTAGATGTGGTTGATGATGTCTTGAAGGCCAGAGACCTCGGCATGGGTACGGTTCTAACGTTATTGGACTTTTCCCGTGCCTTTGATAGTATAAATGTGTCACTGCTTCTGTCGAAGCTTGCTTACTATGGTTGTAATGGGGAGACAGTCAGGTGGTTTCATAGCTATCTGAGAAACAGGTATCAATTTGTGCAGGTGCGAAATGGTGATACTGGTTGTATGGTTGACTCTGCGCATCGCCCTGTGACCCGTGGCGTTCCACAAGGCTCCCTTCTTGGACCGTTGCTATTTATCTTGTACACTGCAATTACTGAAGCCATTTTTAATTGCAAGTTTCATCTATATGCTGACGATGTTCAGTTGCACTTGTCTTTCCCTCCAGTTGACAGTCTAGCATCTGTAAACCGAGTTAATGAAGATTTGAGCAACATTTCGAAGTGGGCATGTAGGAACTCGTTGACCTTAAGCCCAGAAAAATCCAAGTTCATCATTGTGGGTACCAGGCATATGATAGAAAAAATAGTCGAGTGTCCAGTGAATGTGGGGATAGATGGTTGTGCCATAGAGAGGGTATCAGAGCACGTAATCTTGGAGTAGCTTTGGATGAACGACTGCAGTTTGAAACCCACATTTTACAAGCTGTCCGGAACTGCTTTTTTAGATTAAAATTACTTTATAAAATACGCCCATACATTAGTGTAGATATCAGGTTACTTTTATGCGAGTCGTTGGTCTTGTCTAGGCTGAACTATGCTGACACGGTATATGGGAGTTGCCTTCTTAAAAGAACAGAGCGACTTATTCAACGTATTCAAAATGCCTGTGCGCGCTTTTGTTTTCTTATCCCACCCCGTACGCACATTACTCTATTCCTAAATGAGGGTAACATATTGAAAATGTCAGAGCGGCGAGAGCTTGCTACTTTACTGTTTGGTGTGGTGTTAACTCATAAGCCCCAATACCTCTATGGTAGGCTGTCCTGGTCGAGGGACTCAAACAATTATAGTACTAGAGGCTCAGCTTACCTAATGCTAACACCAATACATAGAACCACTGCATATTGGGGTAGTTTCAAATTCGCTGCGAGCCGCATCTGGAACAATCTGCCACCGCCAATTCATGCTTTGAAATCTGTGAATGTGTTTAGATATAGATATAAAGCATATCTATTGAACAAACAGAAAAACAGTTAATCTCAAACTCACACTGGGTATGACCACGGAAGATGCCGGTGGGCGGACGTTGCTGATGCGAGCTCGGGGTGAGTGGGGGCGAGATGGGGTCCGGGTCGCAATGCTGGAGATTCGTATGGTGGTCAGTCTCACTCTTACTCACAACATTTGCTGTACAGATTCCGTCACACGGCATGAACATAATTGCACTAACTCAATATTATTACTTTACATTGCGGTTGGTTATTTTTACAATTTCACTTCAATTCTTATTTAATGGCTTCTGTGTGTTGCCACAACTTGCTAATGTCAGGGTGTTGTGAAAATTTATTTGGTGAAGATAACCTCTTCACCAAATAAGGTAAGGTAAGGTTTTATGTTTTTAAGCAATTGCATAGCTTTTATCGCGGGCCTTGAGCGTGGGGACTGAATCCAGAAATTCCGTAACGAAAAAAACCTAACACCCCCAACTCCGAGCTCGCACGAATCGAGCCGAGCTGCTCCGAAGTAGCTCCGCTTAACGTAAGTAATTATAAAATTGCATAAGTTGTTAGTTTTCAAATTCAAATTCAGATTCAGATTCAGATTTAGATTCAGATTCAGATTCAGATTCAGATTCAGATTCAGATTCAGATTCAGATTCAGATTCAGATTCAGATTCAGATTCAGATTCAGATTCAGATTCAGATTCAGATTCAGATTCAGATTCAGATTCAGATTCAGATTCAGATTCAGATTCAGATTCAGATTCAGATTCAGATTCAGATTCAGATTCAGATTCAGATTCAGATTCAGATTCAGATTCAGATTCAGACTCAGACTCAGACTCAGACTCAGACTCAGACTCAGACTCAGACTCAGACTCAGACTCAGACTCAGACTCAGACTCAGACTCAGACTCAGACTCAGACTCAGACTCAGACTCAGACTCAGACTCAGACTCAGACTCAGACTCAGACTCAGACTCAGACTCAGACTCAGACTCAGATTCTGATTCAAATTCAAATTATATTATTATTTATTATAATTGCATAAGTTCATAAAAAATGCTGTGCCACACGTCTTTTTTATCCGGATTTGACAGTTCGGTGTAGTGACGATGACGGTGTCGCTTATGCGATGCATGCGTCGTTCGGAAATTTTATTTTTATTGTTATTATTGTTTAGAATTTAAAAGATACTCTCCTTTGTTATTTTAATTTTATTTTTCGTGTTTTTTTAGCTTGTGTCATTGTGTATTTGGATAAATTGTAAATTTTAAACCTAATAATGAATGTGTGGTGTTAACAACAATGTAGTATCCTTGTGCACCTGTGCACGCGTGTGTGACGTCACGTCGCTGTAAAGGTGCCATCTGAATATCAGCGCTGCACATCATATTAACATGTGATGTGCAGTATCTATGCTGAGATGGCGACCTATTGAGGGTCGCACACATTGTTATAGATGTACATGTACAATACTGTAAGTTATGTCAATGTGTGCGAAATCTTAATAAATGTTTTTTCTTTCTTTCTTTCTTTTTTTCTTTATGTAGAATTTTGTAGAATATTTATTTATCGGAATTTGAAAGACTAAGTTCCCCAATGCAGCTGATACAGCCTGGTGACAGACAGACTGATGGCAATTAAATCACGTTTGTTGTATGGGAGCGCCCTTAGTTATTTATTTTATTCTGTTTTTAGTATTTGTTGTTATAGCGAGTACGTAAATACATCATCTGTGAAAATGTCAGCTGTCTAGCCATCAAAGTTTATAAAATACAGCCTAGTTATAGACAGATGGACAGCGAAGACTCAGTCATAGTGTTCAATTTTTAAAATAGAACAACAGAGAGACCCTAAAAATATACTTAAAAGTAATTCTAAACTTGTTCTTGTTATAACTTTTTAATCTACTTTGTAGGTTTGTATTATGTAACCATTTTAGATAAATCTAACTGAGACTGAATTTTGGCATACACGTTTATTTTGGATGACAATGGATTAATATGGTACCACGGAGCTGGTCTGATGGTGGAGTAGGAAGGCAGACATAAGGATTCCTAAACTAAACAAGTTCTAAGTATTAAGTTACTGGATGTACTTCAGTACGGCAACTGTTCAAGTCTCGTAAGAGGATTGATTGGTAAATGTTATTTGAATAGGCACAGGAAGTATGGAAATTGGGTCAATTAAATATAGATCAGTTGGTTTCTACGCTCGAAAGTACTGGTAAGCTAACAATTATATTGTTATTAATAATGTAACAAACATCACATTTTGAATCCTCACATTTAGTTATAAACATGTATTTAACATTTCTTTTGTTACTAGTGTTTGTGAAGAAGGCAAATTTTGAACAAGTATCTTCCAATGATATTAATAATTACGTACGTATGTTTTGCCATGATACAAATATTTCAATCAATCAATTAATCAAATCAAATCAAATTTATTTTATAATCGTTGTACAGTATTTTACATGGGTTCTTAATCCGATCAAGAACCAAGCGGTTCGGAGACTCTTTCCTCTGTCGCACCATTAAGGCCTGGAATTCATTACCAGCTCACGTGTTTCCTTCTTCCTACAGTCCCGGGTCCTTTAAGCGGGGCGTGAAAAAGCATATGATGAGGCCGTCAAGCTGAGTGTCACCATTGTCACACGGTATGTGTAAGAAATGGTGACCCTCTTTTTTGGGACTTTGCCTTCAGCTTACCATCAGGCAAGGCGAAGTCTAATTGACGTGTCCTATATATACATAAAAAAGGGGGACATTATCAAACGTTCCACCTCATCCACGTCTAGTTCAAGGAGTACAAACGATTTTCCAAAGGCGGCCGTTGTACTGAGTGTCCGGGTGTGTGAGTGCTGTTTTGCTTGCTGTTTTTCATCTAGTGATTTACCAATGTTAATGAAATAGGAGTTGATATTATCGACGGCACACTGACTGCTAATATTTGTATCTATGAGATTAAGAGCAGGATTCGACGTTTTTGTAGTGTTGGTGATAAATTTTATCATCTTCCAAACTTGCTTTGAATTCTTAATTCTTAAAATTTAATTCTTAAAAGAGAGTCGTGCAAGCTTCCGGATAACCATGTTACTCCTGATAGCCAGCAACCTACGTTCTCTTTCAACATCTAAATCATCCCTGAGCTTTTGTAGTGTTGGTGATAGATTTTATCATCTTCCAAACTTGCTTTGAATTCTTAATTCTTAAAAGAGAGTCGTGCAAGCTTCCGGATAACCATGTTACTCCTGATAGCCAGCAACCTACGTTCTCTTTCAACATCTAAATCATCCCTGAGCTTTTGTAGTGTTGGTGATAGATTTTATCATCTTCCAAACTTGCTTTGAATTCTTAATTCTTAAAAGAGAGTCGTGCAAGCTTCCGGATAACCATGTTACTCCTGATAGCCAGCAACCTACGTTCTCTTTCAACATCTAAATCATCCCTGAGCTTTTGTAGTGTTGGTGATAGATTTTATCATCTTCCAAACTTGCTTTGAATTCTTAATTCTTAAAAGAGAGTCGTGCAAGCTTCCGGATAACCATGTTACTCCTGATAGCCAGCAACCTACGTTCTCTTTCATCATCTAAATCATCCCTGAGCTTTTGTAGTGTTGGTGATAGATTTTATCATCTTCCAAACTTGCTTTGAATTCTTAATTCTTAAAATTTAATTCTTAAAAGAGAGTCGTGCAAGCTTCCGGATAACCATGTTACTCCTGATAGCCAGCAACCTACGTTCTCTTTCAACATCTAAATCATCCCTGAACTAATCTGTGACCCAATGGTCCAAGTACTTGAAAGACTATATCCCATTTAATCCCAACCCATTAAGCAAGATCTCCGGCACATCTGTATGTAATAGTGGACCTAATCAAAACATAAGAAGCTCGCTTTTCTTTACTTTACTGTTACGCTTCACACAAGACTACTAGTTTACCGAGGCATTTTTTCTATCATAAAAAATTGAAACTGTCCAGGTGGGATTTGAACCCGCGATCTTTCCCTTATAGGGGGAACGCTCTGACCACTAAGCTACCGAACCTTCGCCTGTAACTATCCAAATTCTTCTATACATATATTCGTCTTACGACAACGGCTGGAGCCATCTACCGATATTCGTACGAACTATCGGAACCAATGAATGATGTTGCAATCATTTTTTAAACACTGATTTTTAATGACTCCGCTCAAACTATTGAATGAAATTTTAAGCATGCTAGCTATTCAAAATCGATTAAGATAGGGGTAACGCTCTGACCACTAAGTCACCGAACCTTCGCCTGATACCATCCAAATTCTTCTATACTTTACATACGAGTACATCCGTTTTACGGAGAAGGTGGGAGCCATCTACCGATATTCGTACGAACTATCGGACCGTTGAATTTTTTTCTATCTTAATCGATTTTGAATAGTTAGCATACTAAATGTTTAAAATTTCATTCCATATGTTGAAATCTCTACAACAATAAAGCTATAAATTTAACTTTTAAGCCAAGATCGTATTTCGCCAGCCTGCTTCTGTCAGGGTGACATGCGGCTCCACCCGTCACCCCCAGGCCTGCGCTAATCGGGGGTGGAGGTCATTCACCGACGTCCGACGCCCGAGTTGCCTGCGTACGTGGGCAGCTTGCCTCGCGATCCTTCGTCGCTCCCGCTACCGCTCTCGCCCCGCCTCTTCCTTCACGAGCTTTACTTGCTCGCAGCCGCCCAGGCATCCGCGCACCGAATCATCGCCGCGAGCACAGTGAAGAGTGTGAGAACTCTCACTCCCAACGCCGCCACCAGCTCCCGTCTCGGTGTCTCCCACGCCGGACACTCTCTTTTTCCATCCGACGCAGATACTTCCGAAGCATCCGTGCTCGGTGATCATCTGTGCCAGATGGTACGAGAGGCTGCCGTGTGGCCTTTCTAGCCTAGTGGCGGCCGTAGTAGCGGAGGTAAGACCCATCATGGGGTAGTCCCCGTGATGGGTCTTACCGCCGCTACTACGGCGCGCCGTGCCAACTATGTTAGTCCTTCAGATATAATTAGCGGTAAAACATTATCATTGTTTTATTCATGTTTACCAACGATATAATATAAGTATGTCCGCACTTTAAAATGGCAAAAAAATGATGACGTTCATTACCATTTAGTGCACCAATCAGAGACGCGACAGAGCGAAAAAAAATGTCTTTAATAAAAAAATTATTAATACCTTATAATAAGATTGTTATTGATATAATAATAATATAACTCATATGAATTAATAATATTGACGTAAAATTAGTAAGTAACAATATTTTTGTTAAGTATACTTAGTGTTTGCGCCATTTTGAATGACGTAGGTAGGCATGTATTGACAATAAATCATTGATGTTTATAATGAAATCTTTAGAGTAAAAAAAGATAAGTATGTATTTTTTTTTTAATTTAGTTGTCGATAAAAGACAAAATGTTATCTTTTCTGGTAGATAAAATGGACTTAAATGTGAATTCGCCAAAAAAAAAATTATTTCCAAGAAAACTTTTTGTCAAGATGCTGTAGTTGATTCGCGTGCTGTACTGTCCCTGAAAAATAAAAATAAAAAATATTTATTTATAGTTTTTTTTACATCTCCAATGAACATGAACAGATATGATTACTTCACTTTTATATACTAAGTAGGTAGTATATATAGATAGATAACGTAAGAATATTAATGATCCACAAGCCTGCGATAGGTTTGCTTGACTCCCAGGTGATATTTTGTACAATGGTTAAGGATTATTACGAATTTTCGTGGTCGTCAGCAGCTGCCACTTTGTTGGTGGGTTAAGTAGCGGTGACTACTCATATACGTAAAAAATCACTCACTTCCTGCCAGCTGAAAATTTATTCAATTACATAACATAACATAACAGAAACTTACGCCTATATCCTCGAAGGGGTAGGCAGAGGTGCTAGCACCCAAATTTCGCCAGTTTATGTTTAGGTCCCAATGTAATAGGTGGCGAGCCTATTGCCATTAACCGGGCACTTATAAACCTACGATAAATACACACATAACTTTGAAAAGCATCGATAAGTCATTGGCGTGTGCCATGGTAAAACTTGGGATCAAACCCGAGGCCTCGTCTCAGCAGTCCATTACCCATACCACTAGGCTACCGCGGTACTTTACAAATTCATTGCGCTCAATTACAAATTCATAATAAACCTTGCTTAGCCATTGTACGAAGAATCACCACCCGGGAGGAAGTCATGGACCATATTTAAACGTGGCTCACGTGGCTATAAGTACTTTAAGCAAATAATGTGGTGTGTTGCTGTTAACCAAATAAAAAAAGATAAATGACAAAAACATATGTCAATTTATCTAAGTTATGTTGAAATTAGGACCTTATAAAATCTTTAGTTGAAATAATTTAATAGGTGCATTATGACAGTTGTAGTTTAGGGTACTCCAAGGGGCTCGAAAGAGTGTACTCCAAAGTTTAGGTGGTGGCGCGATTCTCACGCCACGTGAGCTAGTGGACTGTTTTCTGCGGGGGGTGAAGCTAAATATTTCAGATGACACTTTACACAACAAACAAGATAGGTGATCGGGTTGCCGCGGAGGTGGTTTAGGCAGTGAATGCAACCCAAGAAAGTAGGAGAGGATGCACTAACCTTTATGACGCCACTTGCTGTCGGAGCCGGTGCACCGGTCTTCTCTTCCTGGCTCAGGAGCTGCTGCCCACTTCACTAAATCACTTGAGGGACACGAGAGGCACAATCCGATCGGTAAAAGTCTATGAAAGCGGTTAAAATTCAACAAATATTATTAATTTCTGAGAGTCGCGCGCGCCGCCGCCATTGATGATGCTAGTTCGATGCGGAAGTGAAGATGCGGCCATTTTAACAATTGGGCGGGGCGAAAACTATTGTTATCTCACTTTAAAGGTACTGCGGGAGGGAGATGGGTATAGGAAGCGTATGTTCAGTGTCAATCAATTGAGAGATGATTTGAATTATTCGATATACTACTACTATTGAGCGGGTAAATACAAATTTTACTATCGGCGCAACCATTAGGGTTGGAGGTTGAGATACAAATCGATTGTGACAATAATCGATTTTGGTAACAATCGGTTAATTATTTTAATTTTATTAGGATTAGGATATGTGTTAGGGTTAATTAAAACATAATTTGGGTACTATTAATTATTATTTATTCACTTTCTGGTCTACTTAAACTACAACATAAACAAAAAATAATAATAATTAGGTATTCTAGTATGCGATAGGGCAAAAGTAACATTTGGGCAACATTTAAAGGAGAGTAACATAAAAGGGTAAAAGTAATGCAAAATGTTACAAAAGTTACATTCTGTAGCTTTACCATGACTTTAGGCATGACTATGACATATGGCAACGTTTGTGTACACGTAAAATTACAGGACCGTATTAGGGAACTTAATTTTACAAATTCCGAAGAAATAAGTTTAATTTTTATTTTTATAGTTTTTTCGCTATTGCCTTTACCTACAGTTTTATGTACAAAATGTGATTATATTATAGATAGCTGTTGCCCGCGGTTCGTCTCACGTGCTTTTCGAATTCCATTCCAACTTTTCTTCGTGCGTAATTCCCCTCGTATATCCGCGGCAGACTTGATAAGACTTGATAACAGCAGACTTGATAAAAAGAACATGTTCTCATGGTCTTTATAGATTACAGCAAAGCATTCGACACGTTGAGGCGTGACATACTAATAGAAAAACTGGAATGCAGTGGCATACGTGGCCCTCTTCTAGCTTGGTGTGTAGACTACTTAAAAAATCGATCCTATCACGTAAAGATAGATGGTGAATTGAATGACCAGGTTAAGGCTTTGCAGGGAACAGCGCAGGGATCCGTACTAGGCCCTCTGCACTACCTTGCCTATGTAAATGATATGAACAATATCATAAAAAATTGTGTCGTATATCAGTATGCTGATGACACATGTCTCATCTCAGCCGATCGTGATATAGTGTTGCAATGAATAGACTGCAAACGGACTTCACGCTACTGACAAAGTGGTCTCACGATGTAGGATCATATTTACATAAAATATACTCCCTACAACTTCGTCTGTTAAAATCTATTGTGCCTAAAAATGTTCGATATGTTTACATATGATGATGAAAAACTATTTGAATATTGTAAAATAATACCTGTTAATGCAAAGGTAAAAATGACGCTTACGATAGAAAACTATACCATAATATAATAATGTAATAGAACACCCCATCATGACACGTCAAATTGTAAAAAAAAGGTTTAATTACCAAAACAGCCAATAACTACTACGGCACGCGAACTACGGACTACCGACTACCTAGACTAATAAACGAGATACCATTAAAAACCAGGAGTAAAATAGATTCACTCAACATAAAACGACTAGTCAAAAACATATACCTACCTACCCATCAAAAGTAAATAAAATCATAATCATAATCATCATTTATTTGTGGAACATAGGTTAGTTACAGATCTTATAATAATTTTAGAATGTCCTCTATATTCTACCACATTATAAATATTTTTTAATTTAGAACTAAGTATGTCAATTCATGCAATGTCAACGAAATAATAATCTCAAAAAATGTCAAACAATTAAATAAGTCAATGACAGCAGTAAAATAATAAAATAAGAAGAAAATTAAGTCAGAAATTAAAACATAATAAAAAATTAAATTAAATTAAATTAAATGTCTTTGTCACTGAGATAATCATTAATTGAATAGTATGCTTTATCCAGCAAGAATGATTGCACTTCTTTTTTAAACATTACTAAGTTTTCGCTAGATTTTATATCTTTGGGTAGTTTGTTGTAGATCTTAAGTGCCATTACAAATATACTTTTATGTAGTAGGGCTGTTTTGGCTGGCACGAGGCATAACTTGTCGGATCTACGACTGCTGGTTATAACTGAGAATTTCTCCCAGTTCAGTTTGACAAACATAACTGTTTCAAGGATATAGAAACATGGCATCGTCAGTATCCTCAGACTAATGAAGTATGGTTTACATGTTTCAGTGGTTTTAATCTTGCATATGACTCTAATGCATCGTTTTTGTGCTTTGAACACCAGATCATTACCAGTTGCATTACCCCAAAACATGATTCCATACCTCAAGGTGGAAGCGACTAATCCAAAATATGCAATCAGCACTGCGTCTTTGTTTACAGTTTTGCCTAACATGTACAGCGCATATGCATGCTGATGTACTTTATTAGTCACCATTTCAATCTGTGCTTTCCATTTCAGAGTGCTTTCAATTTGTAGGCCCAAAAAGCTTGTCACTTTAATGTCATTTATTTTTACATCGTTATATTTTATATCTAAATTTGTCCTGTGAACATGAACCAAGACAAAATATTTAATCTATAAATAAAATATAAAATGGTTCATACCTATAAAATAACCAAAATGAAAAAATAAATAAAAACTATACTATATGTAAATTGTTGCAAACCAATCATCCTGTATCCAGAGTGCGTCTATTAGCGAACGCGTGCAAGTAGGTGAAAATAGCAGCGTGGCATCTACCGTAGACAACTGCCAGTTTACACTCAAAAGACTACACCCACCTACTCTGCACTTACTATTCCTTGTAACTGGCGAAATTTATTTATATTTTTGTTTGATATGTATTTATAATTATAATTTTGTTTGTTAAGTGTTGATTATATAAATTTAATTTAATGTACACTCACATAACATAACATAACATAAACTCACGCCTATATCCCCGAAGGGGTAGGCAGAGGTGCTAGCACCCACAATTCGCCAGCTTATGTTTAGGTCCCAATGTAATAGGTGGCGAGCCTATTGCCATTAACCGGGCACTTGTAAACCTGCGATAAATACACACTTAACTTCGAAAAACTTCGAAAAGTCATTGGTGTGTGCCGTGGTAAAACCTGGGATCGAACCCGAGACCTCGTCTCAGCAGCCAAGATTAACCTATGCGGGTTTTATGGGTGCTTCTATGAGATGAACTAATGTAATAATATAGAAATAAATAAAAAAAGAAAAAAAGATGTGACACAAGTTGTTTCATGGAGCTCAATAAATCAACTTCATCCTTAGTAGAATAAGAAACGCTCTTCGATCTATTTTTTTTTATACCACTTAGTTGGCAGACAAGCACACGGCCCACCTGATAGAAAGTGGTTACCGTGACCTATGGACGTCTGTAACACCAGAGGAGTCCAGTCGCGCTGCCAAACCTGTAAGTACAGAGTTTATGTGCCGTCAGTAGGAGACAAAGCAGGGCAAGCCTTTAGTCTTCCCACTGACAGCACAAATTCTCCAGTGAGCTCTGGCTACCCTACTCACCGCTGGGAACAGAACACGAAGTTATTATAGCCGCGGTATTCTGTAGGGCGGAGGTACTACCCCAGTCGGACTGCTCAATCGGGCGGAAATACCGCCGTGTCCTACCTCCTATATAATCTCCTAGGTTAATGTCCTTTGTCGGCTCAATGATCATTGGTGTCATACCCAACTCTACGACAATCCCTAGGTGACGTAGGGACCTCATGCTGCGGTGAGGTTCGTGGTGTGTGTGATACTCGGCGTTGAGACGATAGATTATTTATTTCCAGTACACGTAAAAGTAAAAAAAAAAACAGTGTTAATTATTTTGTTGCATATTTATTCATATTCCCATAAAACCGTTACATATAAAGAAAATATAATATTACTTTTTGTGCTCATTTACAACACTTAAGTCAAAATACTTTTAATAAGGCCAAAATTATATCTTTATAGATATTGTGCCTTACACTAGTTACTAGTATCATCTGTAAGTATGGTTAATTTTTATTATTTTGATTTCACCAGGCTTATGATTTGACACGTCGGAAAGAAAAGTGAGAGCCCAGCACTGAAAACTTTTTAGAGTTTTTTATACTACCGAGTGGCAGACAAGTACACGACCCTTCTGATGGAAAGAAACTACGTATGGACGTGTGCAACACCAGAGATTAAAGTATTAAGTTTTTATAAACTATAACTTAAATTTTACCTAGGTATTTCAAAAACAAATGAAGCTATATATGCGCTGTGCAAAAGAGAGAGCGCTTTACATAACCGAAAAGTGTCTAGCTAGATTATTACTTTACTTTGCGACATGCCAAATCAAAAGTTGGGTATAGTTATCGGCAAAAATCATGGTCCACCGTCAAAAAGTTTGCGCCTGTCGGGTCAACCAATAAGCAATAAAAGGACTGATCAAACATTGATGGGTGCTCATACGCCTGTGATTACTTTAATCTATGATTGGATGATGGAGCGTCTTCGAAACCGCACCAAAGAGACCGAATAACGTGCTTTGAGCAGGGTCCAATAAGTTTGCCGATCACCTTATCAATGAAGATACTGTAATGTACAGTATGTACATTACAGTATCTTCATTGATAAGGTCTACTAATTGTTAGACAGTGGTTTGCGACCATATATTGTAACTGATGTATAATAAAGCGAAGTGTCCTTCGGGGCCTCGTTGTTGGTTCTATGACTCTGAACCTCATTCAGCACTTTAACCCAATCCTCCAAGTAGTCATCGTTCTTGTCGTCCGGAATCTCGAACGGGTTGATTGCCATCAAGAGTTCTGTAAGATTTAATTAACGTGAGAATAGGATACACTATTGAAAAGAAATCGTCTTGAAAGAAATATTATACTACTACAGCCAATCCAATCCATTTAATGTCAGTGTCGGTAGGTATGTTTTGCTAAGATTCAGAGATGAATATTTTTTTTGTTTAGGCAGGAAAAAATGTACCTTCTGCGTTCTGCGGGCTCGGAAAAGCGCGGCCCGCGCGGTATGTTGGAATCTCACCACACTAAAACAACCTGCCGTATGCCATACGCCAATCATATCCAAAATTCCATAGGAGCGGTCCTAGAACCGACCCCTGAGGAACACTGCACGACATGGGTCGTTGCAACACGCGTACGTCGCAGTCCTCGAAAAGGACTCGTCTCTCCTCCAGATAATCTGCCACCAGTCGCCTCAAGTAGACGGGCACTCTGTGGTAGCGGAGCGCCTCACTGATGCAGCTGAACGGCACACTATTAAATGCGTTGGCTATGTTCAACGATACCGTAGACATCACTCCCCCGCGGCTCACAACCTCCTCGGCAGTAGCCCTGAGATGCAAAATTGCATCAACTGTCGAACGTCCTGTTCGGAAACCATATTGGCAGTTCGACATATCCGAGAGATGAATATTCTATCCTATCCTGCTTGCTATTAATGACATACATAAAATATCTTAGATACAAGCATTCGGTAAGAATCTGTTATTTTAAAATTATTAATAGACAATTCCATGTTATTTAATTCCATTACGTATATAACCGACGTATATGTAACCGACGTAGCTCAGCGGATGACCTCGTTGGAGTGGCAGGAGCCGGGACACATAGCGCGCAGAACAGATGGCCGATGGAACAAAAAAGTTCTGAAATGGAGTCCGCGTAAGGGCAAAAACGTAGCGTAGGACGCCCAATAGCCAGATGGATGGACGACCTCATCAAGGTCACCAGGAAGCGCTGGATGTGGGCTGCTTTAGACCGGTCATTCTAGAAGTATATGGGAGAGGCCTATATTCAGCAGTGGACAGCGTGTGGTTTATATGATGATGATGATGATGATGATGACGTTTCATTATATATTATATTCTTATTTATAATAATAATAAATAATAAATATTCCACGACATTCTACACAACGCTATCTAGACCCATGGTAAGCATAGCTTAACTAGCTTGTGTTATGGGATCTAGAATGCGGATAAACATACTTAGATACTTTTTTTTTGTCAATACATACATATTATACATAGAAACACCCAGACCAATGCAAATATACATATTCATGCATACAAATATTTGCACTGAGCGGGAATCGAACCCGCACCCCCTGCATTGCAGTCGAATGCTCTACCGCTACGCCACGGAGGTCGTCAATTCATATACTTAGAATATACTTACTTTTCAAAGTATTTTTATTCTCGAAATGGTAGCACGTGTCCTTATACTCCACCTCAATATCGACGAATCCAACATCTTTCATAATTTTTATAACGTCCTTATCTGGTTCCTAAAACATATAACACAAGTAATGATCATTTTCGAAAGTGGTGCGATGTTCATCAATACATCCAATGGAGTTGATCTGAACCTCAGACCTCAGACAGACAGTGTGCGGTTTAGGTGTGTCCGAATCCAACGTAACCACTCCCGCTGGCCGGTGAAAGGGTATCCATGGGGAATCCCTTCCAAAAAAAAGATACGTTCTTCGTGATTCTCGCGATCATCATATACATAAAATACGAAATGTATTTATAGCTATGGTCGTTAATATACTTTGAAATTATTCCAACCGATGTTTTTTAGGTACACATAGACCCAATATATATCCTGTAGGACATGGCGGTATTTCCGCCCAATTGAGCAGTAGTAGTAGTATAAAAAATTGTGTGTGAGACCACCTAGAAAAACGGCATTTCGTAGACTACCTAGACAAGTGGCATTTGGTATTGTAGAATAGAACGATGAATGTATGGGATTGACACACATTGTGCCGTTTATTACAGCCGTAAACGTATGTGAATCCCAAAAATTGATCAATCTATTATATTCTATACTATTCATCATGTATTGCCATTTATCTAGAGGGATAGAGAAGAAACCATCTCGTGGGTCCACCAGTGGGTCGTATTGGTGGGACCACGGAGGATTGTTCTTCCCTACCCCTCTAGACAAGGTAATATATAGTCGTGAAGGAGGAGGCTGGTGAGAGCATATATATAGGAGAATCGCAGTCCGCGAACTGAGTCAGCTTGGGCATTGAAGTCGCAAAATGACTGGGGATGACGGGTGAAGTCACCTGTCACCCTAGCATAACCTTCCCCACCGTCGCACAGGAATATACGTGGATTTAGTGTAGCACAAAAAAAAAGTGGCAATATCTGTAGTTTTATGAATAATTATGCATTCATACATACCTTTGAGCCACAGTAAGGTGAAATGAATCGGTCAATATCTTGCACCCAAGTGCTCCACTTATTACCTTTTTGTGTTAGGGCGCGGAAGATGTCGAAAATTGTACTATCACACACCAGAATTAGGGCACATTCCCCGCCTTCGGTTAGTAGGTCGAATATATTTTTAAAACATTGCCTGAAAGAGCAGATCAAAATATCAATTACTACACATGATATTTTAGCAGTTATGGAGTCGGCCTCGATTAGGAGACGCTCCTGGATCGAAACTTGACCATTATCGGGTAGTAGTCGGGTTTTAGCTTAAAACTTTTTTTTTTAGTTATGTTTATTTTAGTGACATGTGTGCGGGATAAACGCAGCCCCGCACGGTTGCGCTTATTACGTTTATAGGCTCTACCCATTCGCTCTAAGGCATCGTCGCTTAAGTATAGTCTTAGTCATTGCGGTTGCAATTTTTATAAAGCATACGTAATGACGGCATAATACCTGCTTAAATGAAAGAAACTAATAGACCCAACCCCGAGTCGGGTTGGAACGGTACCTACCTAATTGTTATAAACGCATAAAAATAATCAATTCAGAATGTTTATAAGTCAAACCGATCCATGATAACATTATAAAAAGTTAATATGTTCTAAGACTAGGAAAAACCAAAAGAGAAACGATAATAAACTTATTTTTTTCTTTTCCGAGGTTAGGTTCCATTTTATTATTAATTTTCCTAAGTATTATGATGATGGTTCTATAAGATGAAGAGCATAAACGAATACGTAGAAAATTAACTCGAACGATGTCGCAGGCAGCTAGGTCATGTTGATAGGCTTAGAAGAGACATTACACGATAATATTTATAAATTACGGTCACGCGGCACGTTATATTTTATATTATTTCTGATTACGTCAATCATGTTTTTAGCAGGCTTAATTTATTTATGAGTAATAAAGTCAATAACTTATTCTGGCCTAAAACATAACCCATAAAATAAACATGTCCGCGATTTTGCTCGCATGAAATTCTGTTTCCGTTCCCGTGATTCATGGGAACTATTTTGGAAAAACCTTATGAACAAACGAAAGGAACATATCAAAAGATTAAATATTAACGGCTCGAAAGAAAAAGAAGAAGATAAAAATAAAATACTAACGTTTGGTTTCTGACCCAGTTTATGGCGTAGAAAGAGAACACGTGGTCGAAATTTCCCTTCATCTTTGATGGCAAGTCATCTACGATGTCCAGCACGGCGAAAGAAGTGCGTTCGTGGGTATACCGGCTAGCCGCGTAATCGATCATTTTCTTACTTATGTCACAGCCCAGCAACTTGAAGTCCTTGGGAAGAAATTTTTCTAATAAGCGTGTCACACTGCCATCGCCGCACCCTATATCTATGACCCTATTGGTATTCTTCCAATTCATTTTCGGTGTGATTTTTTCCAAATACACGGGCACTTCTTTTCTGTGTAGAAAATTAGCTTCTGCATAAATTTCCGGCTTATGCATATTGGTTTGCTAGTCTGTTAGGTATTTTGTTAGTAATTAATGTTGCGCGTGCGCTTGAGTGGCGTATGAGGCTTAGACTAGTCTTGATTCGAAACTGTGCGGAGTGCGCAATTTATAGTTCTAATCGATAAGCTTCAGAAACTCTTCACACCGTTTTATTGTTTTCTTTTTAGGGTTCCGCACCAAAAGGGCTACTAACCGTACGTGTGTCTGTCCCCAGTACCTCTAGCACGTACAGCTATCGTAATCGTATCGGAAGTGTGTCAGCTTTTGGTCTGCCTCCAAGGCTGTGCAACTGGGCAGCTCTGCAAGGGCGTCGTATTCGTGTCCTTTGTGACGACTAAGCTTCGGAGTTTCTGCAGGTAAATGCTGGTGTACCGCAGAGGTTCGTCTGATCACCCACTATCTTCACAGCAAAGATATCTTTTTCCTTTCCCTTTCCACTTATCAGAGCACGCCATTATCAAAGTCAGAGTCAAAAATCATTCATTCTGCATAGAACATTAAATCGGACTTAAAAAACGTCAATATGAAAGACTAGTTTAGCAAATGGACCACTGGTTCGAAACGCAACCCCGATTTGAGCAGACCGGTAAGAAACTTAGCAGGCAAACTGCAGGACAATCGCAATATCCTAGGTATGAA
Source organism: Eilema griseolum (assembly GCA_963662185.1). Lineage (NCBI taxonomy): Eukaryota > Metazoa > Arthropoda > Insecta > Lepidoptera > Erebidae > Eilema > Eilema griseolum. Next base: position 11,749,146 of record OY759236.1, read on the forward strand.
TGTTCACTGCAACCTGAATAACAAACACTGCATCGAGAGTATCATCAAAACATCCTTGTGTAAATTCGGAGTCCTGAACAGAGTGAGACGTTTTTTCACGCTGGAGCAGCGATGTCTTCTCTACAAGACACAAATTCGCTCCTACGTGGAATTACTGCTGGTAGATCTGGGATGGCTCAGCAAAGTACTTACTAGATGCTCTCGACAGGTTGCAGTGACGTGCGATCACACATCTTAAAACCATAGATGACCTGTGGCAGCCGGGAGTGCAGGATATGCTTTAGGCCATTTTATAACCCGGCATCTGAAGACTTGAGACAGCGTTCAGTTTTAATTTGTCCGAGTGTGTAACAACCACTCCCTTGAGCCGTCGGGGATTTTTCGCACGACAAAAACGTTTACAAGATCAAAAATTCTACACGGGCGGAGCCGTGGGCAACAGCTATTGCTAAATAAAATTAAAATATATAAAATCGTTATTCGAACTTTGAAAATCAAGGAATACTGTACAATTATTTATCAATAAATTATTTCCTAAAATTGTTCATAATTAATTTTAAGTTTACGACTTCAACTGTTTAGATACGGCGTTCAAAAATCATTCACTCAGGCAGTCAAGAAGGGCAAGTCATTAAAGGTGGATCTACAGCTCATATTTTCCTCAACATTTTCACTAAAAATACGCAACAAAACATTATAGAGATTTATATGTCTATGGGCTTGCATTTTTTAAAATTTTGTTTGGACTTAAACAGATGAAGTTTAAAAGTGGCACCACTGAATGAAAAACTGAGAAGCGAGCGCGAGATTTGGACATATTATGAGAAAAGATGAAAGTTATGTTGTAGAAAAGGTTTAAAGCAAACATGGATGGATTGCATGAAAGAGGACTTGGCAAAGAGGGGAGTGATTGAGGAAATTACATCTGAAGGGAAGGTATGGAGGTATGAGGTATGTTGCGATGACCGAAATAATTGAGAAAAGGGTAGTTAGATGACGAAGATGATTTAATTACATGTTATGTTCTGACTGACTGATCTGTTATTGAAAGTCACAATATATACCATTCAATGATATAATTGCTTAGGTTAATTAACCGTTTCAATAAGTACGCTGTCAAAGGACTCATAATTCGTATTTACACAGCTTTACTAGTTTTCTTTCATTGGTATTGTAAAGTATTCAATACTTTAGCATTAATTAGCATCTAATAAGCATGTACTAACAAATACCACTTGCAAATAGCTACTACTGATAGTAAATAAAATAAATTAAAACGTTTCATATAGCGCTATCTATATTCAAAGTAAGCATTATAACGGATATGCATAATTACATAGATAGGAACCTAATTTTTTTCACACATGGAACATTTTTCACCAATGGAAATATACATATTCATGCTTACAAATATAGGCACTGAGTGGGCATTGACCCCGATACCTCTGACAAGATATAATAGTTGAACACGTCTACCATTGCGCCAAAGTGGTTGACAAAAAATTTCACATTATTAACATTAAAATTAACAGCCGCGGTAGCCTAGTGGTATGGGTAATGGACTGCTGAGACGAGGTCTCGGGTTCGATCCCAGGTTTACCATGGCACACACCAATGACTTTTTGATGCTTTTTGAAGTTATGTGTGTATTTATCGCAGGTTTATAAGTACCCGGTTGATGGCAATAGGCTCGCCACCTATTACATTGGGACCTAAACATAAACTGGCGAAATGTGGGTGCTAGCACCTCTGCCTACCCCTTCGGGAAATATAGGCGTGAGTTTATGTTTATGTTATGTTTTAACATTAAAATTATTGAGCATATTGAGCCTCACAACATTGGGAGAGGCATATGTCCTGCAGACGAAATCTAATAGAAGAATATTATATCGAAAATTTCTGTAGGTAACATAAAATTCCTAAAAGCTATGTCTAAGTAAGGCAACTCGAGCGTGAGAGATGCTCCTAGGACGGCTGGGTGCTAGGGATATGCCTGTCAACCTCACCTTCTGCAACCAACAACTATCCACAGGCGTCGTACGTTTGAGTCGGTTCGAGCCAGGAGGGGTATCCGTTTTCACAGGTAAAAAAATGTATACCTAACCCACCTTTGTAATGTAGATAATTATGTATTGTGATATACTAAAGTTACAATTATGCAAACGAATGAATGTTAGAGTTAAGTAGTCAAAATGCCAATTACTTTGCAAATCGAATCGACGATAATTACCTCGTAACTGAATATTGATAGTCTCTGTTTAAACAGTATTTTAAAGCAATAATCGTATTTCGAGATAACCATAACTAACACATCTTATTTTTGTCTTTTTGGAGTCATGTTTTGTGTCAGGGGTTTTTTGAATAATTTTTCTATTTAAGCTGACAATATGCCCGCATACCTGGTGTGACCAGTCTGATTGTAAGATGAGGTGTATCTGCGATTATAGACATAGTTAACACAGTTTGTGATTGAGCATGTTACAGTGAGCTTAAACAAATTTGTGTCTAGTTTTAGCATCTGCTGCCGAACTAGACTTTTGACATCTCAGCTAACAGCGCCTACACCCCACTTTGGATACACATAATAAACAATACAATTACAACTGCATTAGGTAAAGCCACATGATTATCAAATAGACCTTTAGACAAATATTTGTGTGTATGTGTGTGTGTGAATGTGTCTGTGAAGCTTGTTTGCTTGATCAAGTATAAAGTGTTAACAATAGTATAACTATTACGAACGATGTCGAACAGTGCGAGGTAGAGACGCTCTTAAGCAGCTACTGTTACACCAGGCTAATTTATACGTCTGGACCGCCAAAATACAATTACTGCTGGTCATATACAAGACGTGTCGAAAGACTGTCGGCCAGCCGGATTGAATGCTTTCGCGGTCCGGAACTGGCCCGTAACCCGTAAAGCATCTAAAGACCCGAGACGGTGTGCAGGTTTATTCGGTGCGAGAACGCCGTAACCACCTCCGATGGTCGGATCAGAATTCCATGAGGGCGGAACCGCGGCCAACAGCTATATATAATATAATCACGTTTTGTACAAAAACTGTAGGTTAAGACAATACAGCGGAAAAACTAACAAAGTAAAACGTTTTTATGGGTCTTGACGCCTTCGTGGCGTAACAGTAGAACGTTCGACTGCTACACAGGAGGCGCGGTTTCGATTCCCGCTCAGTGCAAATATTTGTATGCATGAATATGTAATATTTGCGTTGGTCTGGGTGTTTCTATGTATAATATGTATATACAAAAAAAGTATCTAAGTATGTTTATCTGCATTCTAGAGTCCATAACACAAGTTAGTTAAGTTATGCTTACCATGGGTCTAGATAGTGTTATGTAGAATTTTCTAGAATATTTATTTATCGGAATTTGAAGGACTAAGTTCCCCAATGCAGCTCTGCAATTTACGTGTTACGCATACGTTGCTACGTGTCACGTGATACAGCCTGGTGACATACAGACTGATGGCAATTAAATCACGATTGTTGTATGGGAGCGCCCTTAGATATTTATTTTATTCTGTGTTTAGTATTTGTTATTATAGCAACAATGTAAATACATCATCTGTGAAAACGTCAGCTGTCTAGCTATCAAAGTTTATAAAATACAGCTTGGTGACAGACAGACGGACAGCGAAGCCTCAGTCATAGTGTTCCATTTTTAAAATAGAACAACAGAGAGACCCTAAAAATATACTTAAAAGCAATTCTAAACTTGTTCTTGTTATAACTTTTTAATCAACTTTGTAGGTTTGTATTAACTGAGACTGAATTTTGGCATACACGTTTATTTTGGATGACAATGGATTAATATGGTACCACGGAGCTGGTCTGATGGTGGAGTAGGAAGGCAGACATAAGGATTCCTAAACTAAACAAGCTCTAAGTATTAAGTTACTTGATGTACTTCAGTACGGCAACTGTTCAAGTCTCGTAAGAGGATTGATTGGTAAATGTTATTTGAATAGGCACAGGAAGTACGGAAATTGGGTCAATTAAATATAGATCAGTTGGTTTCTACGCTCGAAAGTACTGGTAAGCTAACAATTATATTGTTATTAACAATGTAACAAACATCACATTTTGAATCCTCACATTTAGTTATAAACATGTATTTAACATTTCTTTTGTTACTAGTGTTTGTGAAGAAGGCAAATTTTGAACAAGGATCATCCAATGATATTAATAATTACGTACGTACGTTTTGCTATGATAAAAATATTTCAATCAATCAATTAATCAAATCAAATCAAATTTATTTTATTATCGTTGTACAGTATTTAACATGGTTCGTAATCTATCGTGCGTTATTACATTGTGCATGGGTAGGTTTATTAGGTATGTATAATATATACCTATTTGTGCAGTTAATTGTCTCACAGAGGTCTTTACTAAGGGATATTTATCTAAGCTGTGCTTGAACTAGGTAGTCCTGTATTTCAGGCGTCAAGTGCAGATTAATAATATTTCATAAATACTATTACAGATACAACCAATTTACTGAGAATATTGCAATGCTAGAGTGATTTACTACAACTAACTAAAGTTGTGTCTTAATTATGCAAATTAACAGTAATGATTTATTTTAAAACAGACAATGACTCCTCTGTGTCATCGTAGGACAATCTTTGGAGGACATTCTTTACGACTCGTTTACAACACATAATTTAAAGAACAAATGCTTGTTATAGCGTGTATCCTTTTTTCGTATCATTTTGTACATAAATGGTCCTAAAAACATGTAAAATTTGCCAGTGTACTCTTGTTTTACCACAATTCTTTCAGTGCAAACAATATCTTTCCGCCTTTTGTTAGTAATTTCGTTGCTATAGGGAAGTGCTACGTGCTGTTTTAGTACTGTGCTCAGTATAAATAGCTGACGGACTGTTAGTACTTCGCAGGAGTTCGGTGGGCGATAAGAAAGAGCGGAACGTTTCTACCTTGAGGATCGCTCTCTGAGCTCGCTAGACCGGCAGTAGCAATGTCTAGCCTATCGCAGTCTTCTGCTGGACAAAAGCCTCTCCCAATGCCAGGAGGCTTTGGCCTACTGTATCCACACTGGCCAGACCGCAGTGATATCGTCTGCGCATTTTTCCATTTGTCGTTTCTTACGACACCCTTCTGATGAGATGGTGGTGATGCTTGTATCTTTCTCCGTCACAACATGGATTAAAATATTTCACACAGATTCATTTATTAAAAAATTCTAAGTAGTTTAGATTTTTTAGGAGTTCAGATAACACCAAAAAATCATCTGGTTCTTTAGAATCCTCAGTGCGTTTTTTCTATGTTTTCTTTTTCTGATGTCGTATATCGTCACTTTTACGGAAGCGACTGTCGTCTGAGCTCTCACCCTAGTGAGGGAAACCTGCATTAGTCCCTGCCTGGTTCACGGGTGAGGTTCAGCTTGAGCCCTGAAGATCTTGGTGGAGCCTTTTACATTACGCCCAGGAACTTATAAAAATATTGTTTTGATTTACAGGGACCGTACGAAATAAATTTGACCTTTTACGGCTTGTGCCCAGGTGTTCAATTACGGCGAGCTACTGTGACGGCTTATCATGAAAACAATGACGTCATTACGAACTTAACACTTCAACATAGCTTACAAGTGGAATCTGTAAGTAAAAAAAAATATCACCATCATTATCATGATAGCATTTGTTCGGTTGCATCTAAAGTGTGTAGTTTGGACCCTGAGATCGGCTCTCCCACTATTTATCTCACCGTAAAAGTCAAGCGTGGAATGGAGGTAAATCACGAAGGTATTTTTGTCCATTTGAGGAGTACCTCCGCTCTACAGAATACCGCGGTCATATTTTATGATTATTATGAATATTACGAGGTTATCCTCGTGTTTTGTTCTCGGCGGTGAGTAGGATAGCCAGAGCTCACTGGGAAGTTTTTGTCCTGCTTTGCCTTTTACACTGACATCACAGAAACTCTCTGTGCTTACAGGGTCGGTAGAGCCAGTGTGTTGCACTCTTTTGTTGCCCACGTCCATAGGTCACGGTAACCACTTTCCATCAGGTGGGCTGTGTATTTGTTTGCCACCTAAGCGGTATAATAAAAAACGAAGTTCTGTACCCGTGGCTTGTCGGTTAATCAGCAGATCAATCAGTAGATGCAGGTTAGAACCAACGCAGATGCGACTACACAGCCAGTGATAGTCTGTAGTCAGTTTCAGGAATAGTACTGCTGGTTAGGAAGGACGGGAACAATGTAAACATATAACCACTCACAAAAAAAGAGGGATCCTTGTCTCCAGCAACTATCGACATTGGTCAATTGGTCGAAACGCCTTACGGAGAACTGAGGTGAAGTATTGAGCTGTCAGTTCAGTCCTTTGTAAGGTGTTTGAGCATATCTGTAGTATGGGTAATGGACTGCTGAGACGAGGTCTCGGGTTCGATCCCAGGTTTTACCATGGCACACACCAATGACTTTCCGATGCTTTTCGAAGTTATGTGTGTATTTATCGCAGGTTTATAAGTGCCCGGTTAATGGTAATAGGCTCGCCACCTATTACGTTGGGACCTAAACATAAACTGGCGAAATGTGGGTGCTAGCACCTCTGCCTACCCCTTCAGGGATATAGGCGTGAGTTTATGTATGTTATGTTTTATAAGATTGAGCATTTCATGAGTAATATATCACTTCATGATCTACCTAGAAGACTGCTTGGTAAATGGCTACAGAAAGAAGTCATCAGCGGTTGATCTTCACAAGGTGTTAGTAGAAACAATACGAATGGTTAATTCAGTTTATATTAAACCAGACCCTTAACAAAACTCTGAAGAACTTGTTTTGTTTAGGTTTTCTTCCAAAACTGACTACTTAACATTAGTAGCCTTATCTACAATAATAAATTGTTTGTTTGTTATTTTGTAATGATTCAAACTGATAAAATCAACCTCTTATTTCAGATTAAAATTTTAGTATACAAAGGTAGTGGAAAACCGAATCTCTTATATAAATACATCTTGAAGAAACCGTGTCAGCATCCCATCATTATGCCAGCTTTAAGCTTAGACTATGGTTTAGATCGTCGTTGTATAATCAAGGAGGTTTGTATATTATCCCTATTTACACTATCCCAAGGCTTACAAAAATCCACCGTCTAAAATACGAGAATGTAACACTGTGTCAAGCGTAAAATCTAAACAAAAAATATATTTTTTAGACTCATTGTATAGGTGTAAGGAGATTTATATTAATATTTCTTATTAATTTTGGATATATATCCCCATAAAGTAAGGTAACTTCAAAAGTATAATTGTCACTATTAGCGAATGGTAAGTAGGTATTATGATCTTATTATGTATATGTATAAAAAACCTATGTTAAATAATGATAACTGTCAATAGCACAGGTATAAACCTTAGTGGTTTTTTGTGCTATTACTATACGATCTAGTGTTGTTTTTTTATTAACTTCTAGAAATAACTTCTGTAATCTTATGTATTATGACATATTTTACAGGATTACCAGGATATAGTTAAAATAGTACACATTTTACTTGGCTCTCACCTTGTAAACCTGAAAAATATGTAAACTAATATCCTTAAAATATAGTAAATACGTTTAAGAGACTACTAATGTCCTATTTACTAACTTGCATCACTAATCATATTAGTAAATATACAAAGTTCCATGGGTTATGTTCCATCCATCACAGTAACATTGTACATGTAATCTAGTATTTTATTTTCAGGGGGAGTACTACTCAAGGCGTAATTTCATCAATATAACAAAAAGTTTTATGGGAAGCAAGTTTTTTTATGGCGAGTACACGTCTAAAACAATATTATTTACAAAGAGTGATATGATTTTATGTATTTCTGCAACGTGTAAATTTACAAAAAAATTACAAACATAAAATGTTATATTTGCAAGATGAAGATATGAAGTTTTTTTTTATATGGTATTTCTCATATATAACACAACTAGCTGTTGACAGTGACACCGTCTGCGTGTATTTCGGATTCCATTCCAACTGCTTTTCGTGCGGAAATTCCCTCGGATACAATCTCTGTCAATCATCTGACGTTCTAGGGAAATTCTAAGAGTGTTATATCGGACTCGAACCGACTAATCACGCCTGCCGTCTCTTGTATAAAGATGCCAGGGTGTAAGATTACTTAGAGCATTCCGCGCACTCCGGCTGACCCTAGGCCATTTACGGTGGGAATCACGGTGTCTGGGGTTCGCTATCGAACCCCGGAAAGGAGGGAGGCGGATGTGAAGGGGACGTGGATAGTTTGGTAGTATTTTATGAATAGAAAACCCGATTTCAATCAACAAGTATTGAAACAATCTTGAATACGAAGTAATTTATTGAGACAACAGTTAATATAATTTTATAAGATACAGTTTGAATGGCAGTTTTGATCTACATCAAATGCACAATAGATATACGTCCTTCACGACGGACGTTCTTCGGAAACTCACCCCACGTAAACTCGAAGTGCTGAACAGAGTGAGACGCTTTTTCACGCCGGATCCGATTCTGTACAAGATACAAATTCGTTCCTGCCTGGAATACAGCTCGGATCTCTGTGATGGCTAAGCAAAGTACTTACCAGATGCTCTAGACAGGTTGCAGCGACGTGCGGTCCGCATCATTGGGAATCCCCAGGTCACGAACACCCTAGAGCCTTTGCAGATGCGTAGAGATGTTGCGTCCTTGGTAGTATTTTACCGTCTGTACCATGGTGAATGTTCTGATGAGCTCGTTCAATTAGTCTCACCCTCCCCTTTCTACACAGGACGACACGTGTAGGGCTTAGATGTCACTCGCACACGGTGCAGAGTATACGATCAAGAACCAAGCGGTTCGGTGGCTCTTTCCTTTGTCGCACCATTAAGTTCTGGAATCCGTTACCAGTTCACGTGTTTCCTTATTTCTACAGTCCCGGGTCTTTTAAGCTGGGCGTGAAAAAGCATATGATGAGGCCGTCAAGCTGGATGTCACCATTGTCACATAGTATATGTAAGTAATGGTGACCGTCTTTTCTGCGACTCTGTCTTCAGCTTACCATAAGACAAAGCGAAGTCTAATGGACGTGTCCTACACTCCTACATTATATATAAACGTTTTTAATCATAAGGAATAGTACTGTATTGTTAAAAATAGCTTCAAAAATGTCACATTATTTTTTTGTAATTTGTAATAAAAATTGTTTTTGTGGGTTTTCATGAAGGTGGATTTAGACTAAACGAGCGAATGGTCCTTTTATTCCCTCTACGTCAAATTCTTTCGGTGTAAACAGTAATAGAACATTCGTTCGTAGCTCTTTCTTTGAAAACAAGGTTTCGTTTTCACTAAATTATTAAGAATGCTCTTGTTCTAGCTCTAGCTCTATGTTCGTTTGGTCTAAATGCACCTTTAGGAGATAGATATATGTTATCACGGAATTTTATGTAGACCTATTTAAGTTATACATTTTCGCAATACAGTATTTGTCATCAATAGTTTTCACAGCGTACGCGATGTAAGGAATTATTTAGGTCATTTTTTGACATCTTAGATTAGATTATTGAAGTTTTAGTAAGGATCTCTAATTTGTTTTGAAAATATTCATTGCCTATGTTAGTCCGTGATAATATAGCTTTCTAACGGTGAAAGAAGTATTTAAATGGGTGCAGTAGCGGGTTCAACTAAAGAAATAAACTCTTCAGCATTATAATATTAATAAGTATAGATAATAACACAGAAACCGTCCGTGCCGCCTTCTGCGAACATTCCTGACGCACTGCACCTTCGGGACAGTCTCAACTGTAAGGCGTCATTGCGTAATACGTTCACCCACAGGCTGCAAATGTAGAAAGACTGACAGAAGGCTTAAAAAAGAGTCCTGCAAGCTTCCGGATAACCATGTTACTCCTGATAGCAAGCAACCTACGTTCCCTCTCAACATCTAAATCATCCCTGAGCTAATCTGTGACCCAGTGGTCCAAGTACTTGAAGACTAGGCAAGATCTCCGGCACATCTGTGTGTAATAGTGGACCTAATCAAAACATAAGAAGCTCGCTTGGCTTTACATTACTGCTACGCTTCACACAAGGCTACTAGTTTACCGAGGCATTTTTTCTATCTTAACGATAGAAAAAATTGAAACTGTCCAGGTGGGATTTGAACCCGCGATCTTTCCCTTATAGGGGGAACGCTCTGACCACTAAGCTACCTAACCTTCGCCTGTAACTATCCAAATTCTTCTATACATATATTCGTCTTACGGCAATGGCTGGAGAACCAATGAATGATGTTGCAATCATTTTTTAAACATTGATTTTTAATGACTCCGCTCAAACTATTGAATGAAATTTTAAGCATTTAGTATGCTAGCTATCAAAATCGATTAAGATAGGGGTAACGCTCTGACCACTAAGTCACCGAACCTTCGCCTGATACCATCCAAATTCTTCTATACTTTACATACGAGTACATCCGTTTTACGGAGAAGGTGGGAGCCATCTACCGATATTCGTACGAACTATCGGACCGTTGAATTCTCTTCTATCTTAATCGATGTTGAACAGTTAGCATACTATTATGTTTAAAAATTTCATTCCATATGTTGAAATCTCCTACAACAATAAAGCTATAAATTTAACTTTTTAGCCAAGATCGTATTTCGTTAACGTTTATATTATCTGCAGTCATTATTTTCTAAGTCAAAATTTGTGGCAAGTTTTTTTTTTGTAATACAAACATAAACAAAACAAACAACTAGTTTACTATATAATGTGAGGAGCAGGAAGGAAGACGGGGTCGCGGTTTTCGTGTTATATAAATTTAATAAAAGATTCCGACGAATGAGAATCTTCCTCCCTTTGGAAGTCGGTTAAAAATAAAATAATAATAATAAACCCCCGGAGCCGGGGGAACAGGTTATGTCAGACTCAAACCGATCAAAACGCACGTCGCCTGTAGGTCATTTTTGGTTGCCGAAGGTGAGGTTGACAGGCATATCCCTTGCACCCCGGCCGAACCAGGGCCATCTCTCCTCGGGTGTGAGGACCACAGAGTCCCCAACTCGTCCCCGGAAATGGGGAGGCGGGCTAGGCGCGCCACCGCCGCAGCCTACTTCTGTCATGGTGACAGGCGGCTCCACCCGTCACCCCCAGGCCTGCACTCATGGGGGACGGACGACGTTCACCGACGTCCGACGCCCGAGTTGCCTGCGTACGTGGGCAGCTTGGCTCGCGATCCTTCGTCGCTCCGGCTGCCGCTCTCGCCCCGCCTCGTCCTTCACGAGCATTACTTGCACCCACGCATTTACCCACGCATCCGCGCAGCGAACCATCGCCGCGAGCACGGTGAAGAGCGTAAGAACTCTCACTCCCAGGTCCGCCACCGCTTCCGTCTCGGCGTCTCGCCGGACCTCTCTTTCTCCATCTGACACAGATACTTCCCGAAGCATCCGTGCTCGGTGATCATCTGCGTCAGATGGTACGAGAGGCTGTCGTGTGGCCTCTCTAGCCTAGTGGCGGCCGTAGTAGCGGAGGTAAGACCCATCATGGGGTAGTCCCCATGATGGGTCTTACCGCCGCTACTACGGCGCGCCGTTCATACTATGTTAGTCCTTCAGATATAATTAGCGGTAAAACATTATCATTGTTTTATTCATGTTTACCAACGATATATTATATATCCACACTTTAAAAAGGCAAAAATGATGACCTTCATTATCATTTTGTGCACCAATCAGAGACGCGACATAGCGAAAAAAATGTCTTTAATAAAAAAAATATTAATACCTTATAATAAGATTGTTATTGATATAATAATAATATAATTCATATGAATTAATAATATTGACGTATAATTAGTAATTAACAATATTTTTGTTATACTTAGTATAGATATTAAGTCATCATGTTTATAATGAAATCTTTAGAGTAAAAAAAGAAAAGTATGTATTTTATATTTTTTTTGTGAATTTAGTTGTCGATAAAAGACATAAAATGTTATCTTTTTTGGTAGATAAAATGGACTTAGATGTGAATTCTCCATAAAAAAAATTATTTCCTAGAAAACTTTTTGTCAAGATGCTGTAGTTGATTCGCGTGCTGTACTGTCCCTGAAAAATAAAAAAAAATATTTATTTATAATTTTTTTTTAACATATCATAAGAACATGAACTGATATGATTACTTCACTTTTCTATACTAAGTAGGTAGTATATATAGATAGATAACATATGAATATTAAGGACCCACAAGCCTGCGATAGGTTTGCATGACTCCCAGGTGATATTTTGTACAATGGTTAAGGATTATTACGAATTTTCGTGGTCGTCAGCTGCTGCCACTTTGTTGGTTACGTAAAAAATCACTCACTTCCTGCCAGCTGAAAATTTATTCAATTACATAACATAACATAACATAAACTCACGCCTATATCCCAGAAGGGATACGCAGAGGTGATAGCACCCATATTTCGCCAGTTTATGTTTAGGTCCCAAAGCCTATTGCCATTAACCGGGCACTTATAAACCTACGATAAATACACACATAACTTCAAAAAGCATCGAAAAGTCATTGGTGTGTGCCATGGTAAAACGTGGGATCAAACCCGAGGCCTCGTCTCAGCAGTCCATTACCCATACCACTAGGCTACCGCGGTACTTTACAAATTAATTGCGCTCAATTACAAATTCATAATATACCTTGCTTAGCCATTGTACGAAGAATCACCACCCGGGAGGGAATCATGGACCATATTTAAACGTGGCTCACGTGGCTATAAGTACTTTAAGCAAATAATGTGGTGGGTTGCTGTTAACCAAATAAAAAAAGATAAATGACAAAAACATATGTCAATTTATCTAAGTTATGTCGAAATTAGGACCTTATAAAATCTTTAGTTGAAATAATTTAATAGGTGCATTATGACAGTTGTAGTTTAGGGCTGGAGTATCTCAAATCGATTGTGACAATAATCAATTCTGGTAACAATCGATTAATTATTTTAATTTTATTAGGATATGTGTTAGAGTTAATAAAAACATAATTTGGGTACTATTAATTATTATTTATTCACTTTCTGGTCTACTTTCGCTTTCATAATCATAAACAAAAAATAATAATAATTCGGTATTCTAGTATGCGATAGGGCAAAAGTAACATTTGAGCAACATTTAAAGGTGATTAACATAAAAGGGTAAAAGTAATGCAAAATGTTACAAAAGTTACATTCTGTAGCTTTACCATGACTTTAGGCATGACTATCACACATGGCAACATTTGCGTACACGTAAAATTACAGGGCCGTATTAGGGAAGTTAATTTTATAAATTCCGAAGAAATAAGTTTAATTAAGTTTTATTTTTATAGTTATTTCGCTATTGCCTTTACCTACAGTTATTTGTAGAAAATGTGATTATATTATAGATAGCTGTTGCCCGCGGTTCGGCTTACGTGCTATTCGAATTCCATTTCAACTTATTTTCGCGTGGCATTCCCCTCAGATACCACCCCGTTCGGCCATCAGTGGTGGTTATGACGGACTCGCACCGACTAAAGCCGCACGCTGTATCGGTTCTTCAGCCGGGGTGTAAGTATACCTAGAGCGTATCCCGAGCACCCCTGCTAATCCTGTACCATCTACGGTTTTAAGGTAATCCCTTCAGGTGTGCGAAGCACGGTATCCCCATCGAACTCAACACTTCAACGACGGGGGTGAATGGGTGACAGATGGCCTCACCTGTAACCCCCACATCTGCGCTCGGCGACCAGCCTGCCTTCAGAGTTAGTACGTATTGTAGATCATTATGTATATAAAATTAGTAAAATCTTAGTAAAAACCAAATTAAAAAAAAATATCACAGTTTGAATTTTTTTTCCATTGAGCAACATTTAGAAAATCATAATGACCATATTTATGCCCATAGCTCTAAGGAAGCTTCTCAATTAGTCGGTGCAACGTGGGCAATATCCGACTTCAGTGATGGTTAGGTGGGGTATTAGTTATTCAGGAGTGAAAAAGGTATCAAAACACCGGCACAAGTGTATTAAGATACCATTCTTGAAAAGGTAGTGAAACCCATGTTCAGTAACCAAGAATGATCCCTCCAGCAAGACTCGGCCCTGGGTCATAAAGCTCGGTCTACGCAGTCTTAGTAGGAAACGAACGTTTCGGACTTCATCAGAGCTGAAGACTGACCGTCATCTAGTCCCGCTCTTAATCCGCTAGATTATGATTGTTGGTCAGTTTTAGAGAGTACAGCTTGCTGTAAACGCCATGATAATTTGGAGTCTCTAAAACAATCCATACGATTGGCAGTGAAGAATTTTCCCCTGGAAAGAGTGCGTGCTTCTATTGGTAACTCAACGTTTAAAGGACTGTATTGCGGCCAATGGAGACCAGTTCGAATAAGCGTTTTATATTTTAAATTGTTTTATATTTAATGCACCTATTCAATTATTTCAACTTGTTATAATTAGATTTTAACGAAAATTAAAACATTTGGAATTCACACCTCTTTGATAATACAACGGTGATCTATGTTAAAGCTTAGACTCAGAGCTGGCATAATGACAGGGTGTTCACATGGATTCTTCACTAAATATTTGTATAAGACATTCTTTTTGTCATTGCTTCTGTACATTATAATCCTAATCTGAAATAAAAGTCAATAGGTTCTTAGTACACAGTAGATCTTAGATCATCAATAAAATATAAACTGGATACTGGCCACTTGTAGGTTGTAGGTAAATAAAATGTATTCTTCACAGAAGATTGTACCTACCTGATTCGAATTATAACACTGTAATTATTACCACAGATAATATAATATAATACTTTTATACTATTACGTAATCTGCTCGAAGTATGGTAAAAATTTAGAGCATTCTTTTTTGCTTAGATTAGATTGGAAAAATCTTTATTGAAGACTTATATAGTACAAGATGCATGTACGGAAAGAAATGGCTGCTTTCTAATGAATACTAATGATTCCTTACAGGACTTTGGATTTATGTAACAGCATTTAATGTCAAAATGTTAGATTAATATAGAATACACTGGTCCAAGACCTTTTGGAGACATTCTTTTGGTAACTTCTGTCTCAAATTTGTCCAGAATCGCCCAGGTTTAGATGGAGTTAAATATATTTCTTGTAATTAACAGATGCCATACAAAAAGTCATACAAAAGTCTGTAAAAATATTATTGTACATACGGATTCCAGTTGTAAATTACTTGTAAACGTCAAATTTGCAACAGCTATATTTCTTTCATTGGTGGGATTCAGAATGTAAGCCACCGCCAGCGGTCTTAGTTTAACGCCTGGGCACAAACTAAAATCAGTCAAATTTAGCTCATATGGCCCCTGTAAAAGTTCAAGACTTCTTAAGTTACGTTGTAGGTACTTAATGCAAAAAAAACGTTAACAAAGATTGATTTCAGCGGTTTTGGCTGTAGAGAACCAATATCGTTAAGTTCCAAGTCAACGTCATCTACATAACAACTTTCCCCACAGGGCTGGGAGGTAAGTCGGCAGTCGCTCTCGGAGATATTATTTTATTTTCCGAAATCATTGTGAATTTGTGTTTTATGTTAAAATGTGTAGATTTTTAGGCATAACGTTTTAGATAACGCGCATAAGACTAGGAAAGTGGCATATTACTTATTTTTGTATTGGCTCAATTTCTCCCTAGAAAACAAAAGAGGTGGTAATCATCGTAGATCGTCATCATCAACATCAGCAACATCATCAACAATCATTCCAAGTAAGACTTGGCTTAATGGTCTTGTAACCTTTGGTTTTTATTGGTATTGGTTTTGGCTTGGGTCAAAAATCTTCAAATCAAGTATTTTTTATATTTTGAGGTAAATCTGCAATTATTTTGAACTTTTCGGTGCATTTTTTTCTAGAAGTCGATTAATTGTTTTTATTAAAAAGTACCTACTTGTTTTTTTTTTATTTGAGTGAAATTGAATTAGTAGTGAATTATTTTGAAGGTAAACAACATAAAATTAGACATTCGTAAATGCGAGCTTGCAATAGAAAATTTTAAAGAACTACAATCTTAGATGACCAAGGTGATACGAGTAGATCGTTGGAAATAATACATACTGTAGCTGTAGAATCAATAATAACCCTCCAATAACTCAAACGAGACAATCATAATGCTTATCGTTAAGGAGTTCCACTATCAACCGGCGTAGTCCAAATCTAGAGCATTCCATTTATGCTGTACCTGGTTCACTAATAAGTTGTGTTGTCTGCCTTTGTAGTCTAGGTAAGTCTTGATCACAGTACATTACCTACCATGGTACAGGGATGTCATAAATACAACTACTTCGCTCATTCACACTTTCTATTTGGTTTTAAGGAGTTCCCTTGTGAATCTCCGGTATACAAGGTACAATAACAAAGAAAATACTTTAGGACTACCTCAAAACTAAACTTTAACCAATATAATCATAATTTTTGGAATCGGTGCATAAAACATCGAAAATATAGCTGATTATATACACTTCTGCGTACCCATTCAAAGGATACAGGCGCGATGCTATAATGTAGTCTTGCATCAATAATGCAATAATATGCGGTTGCAGCAATCGCAGTTGACTTTCAGGTATTTATTGAAGAGTTCTGTGTCTATCTCTGAAACCCTTCATCAGATCCTCACTAAATGAAAATGGAACCATTTCGAAACATATCCCTTTCGATCAAAAAATAATTTTGCAAATCCGTCCACAAATGATGAAACTATGCGCGTACAAACATCAAAAATAAAAATATAATAATATAAACATCCGAATTGAGAACCTACTCCTTTCTTGAACTCGGTTATAAATGGTTTAGTTCAGGTATTAATTGTTGCCATAGTTGGCACTAGGTATATGATGCACAATAAATGTGGTTATCAACCACATTTATTTGGTTGCGTAACAACCTGGCCACAGACAATATTGGTCTTCTGTTTATAAATAAATTATAAGTAGGTACGGAACACAATATACTTACATAACTATTCGCTCCAGTTGACAATGGTTGAAGGTAAGCATTAGGTACGAATATCAATATTAAAAGAAATGTTAAACACATGTTTCCATCTAAATATAAATATTAAAAGTGAGACACTGCAATAAACGTAACCAATTCACAGATTGAACAGATATATTTAATTCGCTTCCGTTATTTATTCAAAACCCATTAAACAGACTGCCCCGCTAGCGCGGCTGTAGCGGGTGCGACTGCTCAGCAAGAGATTTCGGCTTCAATTCCCGGATCCGTCAGTGTTGTTAGGTTTTTTGTGGGGGAAATTCAGCGTAGTAGGTACATAGCTGATTTAAAAAAACTCTAATTAGTCATTATCGCGATTATTCTCTGTTTCTTGAGCCTATAGACATCAACATATTTTAACTGATTAAATATTATCATTACACTGACATAAATACGCAGATCCAACAAGAGGTGAAAAATTTGTAACTACACAGTTGAAAATATTTTCCCGAAAATTAACTACGACATCTAAAAAATCGTCCAAGGCCCCGCAGTTCCTATCTCAATAATGCGGACACTTTCTTATTTATTCAGAAATATTATTATTGTATGAATTTATTTTTTTATATTATTACCTAGTTTACGGTTCTATATACGGTTTACGGTATACGGTTTTACACAATTTTTTTGAACAAGAAGTGCTTAGTGCTTATTTAAATAATTTTCAAAGGAACTTGTCCAAGTACCTATCTATATTAATATTATAAAGCTGCAGAGTTCGTTTGTTTGTTTGTTTGTTTGAACGCGCTAATCTCTGAAACTACTGGTCCGATTTGAATGAGTCTTTCAGTGTTGGATAGTCCATTTATCGAGGAAGGTTTTAGGCTATATGTCATCACGCTACTACTTAAAGGAGCGGAGCATTGATAATAAATGTTAACAAAGCCGGCAATTTTTCATACATATTTTGAAGATTAAAACATACGGGCTCAAAGGGATATGAAGCTTCAAAATATACCCCGGGCGAAGCTGGGGTGGGTCAGCTAGTATTTTATAAATTGGTCGACTATTATATTACTAATGTGTGAAGCCTACTTAGCTGTAATAGTTGTATTTTTTATTTTATTTTATTCTTTCTAAAAAACTTACAGCTAAAATACAGATTATAAACAATTATAACATAAAATGGCCAATTACAAGTTTTTTTGCAATTATAGCTGTTATTATAAAATGTACAAGACGGTAGATAGTATTGCAATAGTAATAATAGATAGATAGATAGATAGATAATTCTTTATTGTACACCAACAGATTTACAGTAGGACAAGTAGGTAGCATCTATACAGTTCAATGTACAATGGGCGGCCTTATCGCTGAAGCGATTTCTTCCAGGCAACCTTGACATCACACAACATGACTTGACATACTTGACATAACAATAATATCACATTATACTGTTACTTCGCATTACACTGTATCAAAAAATTTCCTGCTCAATTTGACTTTAAGTTGATTAGTGCTGGTGAAAAATAAATCTAAATCGTACTCATGGCATAATGAATTGTACGCTCGACACACCCTGATTAGGTAGGAATTTTGTCTGTAGGTGCAGGTTGTTAGCGGCACATATAGTAGCCTTGGTTTCCTCAGACGCACAGATGATACACATAATCCAATCTTACTTAGCAATTCAGAACAATCAATAGAGTGATTTACTAGTTTAAACAGAAGGGTCAAATCAGCTATATTTCTACGTTCGTTTAATGGGAGAATGTGGAACCGCCTACATCTGCTCAAATAATTAGGTAAATAGGTACAGGATCTGAATTGGATCTAACGCAAGAATTTTCTTTGGATTGCTTCCAGTCTATTATTATAAATATCATAAACAGGATTCCATACCTGCGAGCAATATTCAAGGTGACTGCGAACAAAAGCACAATAAAGTATTTTAATTGTTTTGATATTCCTGAAGTCGACTGAGATTCTACGAATAAATCCCAAAGATTTGGCGGCCTTTTTGACAATAATGTCAATCGGGTCATCGAATGATAATTTTGAGTCAAAAACTACACCCAAATCCATAATGACATTTACTCTTGTTAGAGGGGTATTGGCCAAGGTATAGCTGAAATAAATAGGGCTCGGCCAATTTGTTGATTTGACAGTAATTATAAAAATGGATAAGGTCAGTTTGTGTCCCAGTAAGGAACCCTGAGGAATTCCCGAGGAGGTAAATTCCCTGATGGGAAGTGGTGACCATGGCTTATAGACATATGCAACATCAGGGGCTTTACACTCGCGCTGCCGACCCTTAAGAAACCTTCTGATGAACCCTCTTGAATAACCCCATATTGTAGGCGCTTGGGAAAACCGCAGCAGGGACTTCATTCCACAGCTAGAGCGTGTGTGGGATGAAGCTTCTTTCATACCGCACGTATGCCCAGGAATTGCGGCGCTACAATAAATGGTAAATACAGAATACCGCGGTTATAATAACTTCGTGTTGTGTTCCCGGCGGTGAGTAGGGTAGCCAGAGCTCACTGGAGAGTTTTTGTGCTGTCAGTGGGATGATCAAAGGATTGTTCTGCTTTGTCTTCTACACTGACGGCACAAAATCTGTTCTTACAGGGTCGGCAGCACGGATGTGACTCCACTGATGTTACACACGCTCATAGGTCATGATAACCACTTTCCATCAGGTTGGCCGTGTGCTTGTCTGCCACCTAAGATGTATAAAACAAAATAGGCTTTTTTAATCGGTGAATACATATTGTGTCTTAATGGTGTTGAATTGGACTAGGTTTAGTCGTCCCCAAGAGGATACTCCAGAGAGAGTAGTCTTTATTTCAGCCACAAGTTGTTAGCGACTCTCATCCACCTAGGTCTGAGGGATATTTGCATGGCCCGTGTAACACGGGTCCTGGGCACTGTCGTTCGCATAACAATGAATGTAGCCATCAGACAGCTGGCATGTCATTGATATGCAGCAGAAACAGTGTTGGAGACAACACGGAGCATTGTGGGATACCAGCGTTTATGTTCATGCGGCAATTTCATAAAAAAATTGATAGTTCGCCATGGACTAGTAACTACTGAACGGATATTGATGCAGTTTTATTAGTTTGAAATGTCATGGTCAGACTTAAAATATTACGTTTGTTTGATCGTAATTGGTTGAGAAGAACCATAGATATGACCAAAAGTAGCAATAGCTGACATCCATACGAGCGGAGTCGCGGACATATGCTTGTTATTTATATTAGAGTGCATTTAGTGTGCCTTGAGAGAGCAAAGAGATTAAAAAAAAATATTGCAGAAATTAAATTATGAATAATAACTAATGTGACAACCCTGACAAAATTGCAAATGTCTAGACGGCGGCGGCATATCCACAAACAACAAAGGTGATGAACTACAATATAACTCGTTATACTGTGGTAGTACCATGAATTCTTTTCTCATATCCAAAACCAACCAACATGGAACTTGAACCCTAAAAAGTAAGTTTTGACGCCTGAGCAGTAGTATCCTGGGTGGAATACTGTTCTGGGATGGTTCTACATATTACTTATTTGACGTTCTCCACAGATTACAATCCCTATCACTGGGAATCATATGGTTACTAATACCTTAGAATATTTGCAGTTGCTCTCTGGCTGTATTCATCCGTCCTCCGGCGGCGAGAAATCTAATCTTTATTGTCATGCTAGGGGTCAGGCTGGTCCCTGCTATATTGGTTAGTATAGTTTTATGAATATCAACAACGTTAAATGTATATTGGTTTAGTAAACTTCCTATTTAGGTTAATGCTTTGGTAAGTATCTACCATTATTCTTAAACTAGTAACGCTTCGTTTGATATCACTTGCGTCATCATTTTGTATAATTATGTACTAAACAGGATAAACAGTCGCATTACGTGTTGTATTTAGTGGAAAATTATAATGTAAAAATAAAAATTACGGATGTATATTAAATATAGATTAACTTCATGTACGATATGATATCTAGTCATTGAAATTGTGAGTGAGATCGCAGTCAGATCAGATTGTTCTGATAAAAATATGTATTTATCATTATTTGTTTTGTTAACAGCGTTTATCCCACATGGAGATTTTCAAAAATTTTTGTCTAGAAGTGGTGAAAGTTATGTACGTATTTTTTTTTATACCACTAAGTTGGCAGACAAGCACACGGCCCACCTGATGGGAAGCGGTTACCGTGACCTAGGGATGTATGCAACAACAGGGGTGTCACACTCGTGCTGCCGACCATGAAGAAACCTTCTGATGCCCCTCTTGAAGAACCCCTATATTGTAGGCGCTTGGGAAAACCGCAGCAGGGAGGTCATTCCGCAGCTTGAGTGTGCGTGGGATGAAGTTTCTTTCATACCGCACAGTGCGCACCGTCTCAGGTCGCAATGTGTGGGGATGAATTCCCTGCCTATGGCGAGAGGTGCGATGATAGAATGTTGCTACGGGCATCATGTCAAACAATTCATCTGAGCACAAACCATTGTATAGGCGGTAGAACACACACAGTGAGGCAAAATCCCTCCTAAGGCTAAGAGGTTTCACTCTACCTGTGAGTATGGGATTGTCAACCAGCCTCAATGCCCGTCTTTGCAACGAGTCAAAGGGGTCAAGCTGGTATGCAGGTGCTCCAGCAAAAAGGTGACAGCAGTACTCCATGTGAGGCCGGACCTGTGCTGTATAAAGAAGGAGTTGCTGCCCCGCAGTGAAGTACTGCTTCGCCCTGTTGAGCTATAAATTTTCTAATACTTATCTTGTCACATACCTTCTAACATTGATATAATTATATTCGTATCTACTAGCCTGTCTGCAGTGTTAATAGTCAAGAGTTATATAAACAACATCCTTTGTTTTACAACTAAATTCGACCCTATTATAATTTCTAAAAATAACTTTTCTTTTTAACATCATCATACGCCAGATAGGGATAGGGCCCAATCGTGTACTATACTTGCCTTATTGGCTTTTAATTGATACCTTTTGAAAACTTACTATCAGAAAAAACTCTACACTCTTTTTCACCACGCCGTTTTCGCGTCCGGTGTTCACAAGCATTTCAGAATTAAACGTTTTAGGAATTACTTGTAAGCTATATCATCATCTCAAAAAAGTTGTATTTGTAACAAAGAATGAAAATCTATGTAAAAGTATCAAAATGGTACAATCCAACTTACTGGTCAACTGGCCACATAGACTATACACTCGGGCGGAATAAAATATTTGACATAACGATGTGTTATCAATGTCAATTATGGCAATTTTGTATGGACTTTGCATTCCTGTCAGACTTTGCGCTTGTGTGTGAGTTGTATTTCGATGATCTTTGAATTTTATATAATAAGGACATTAACGTTGACATATATTATAAAAAATATAATTCTTTTTTTAAAATTGTGCTATGAGATTCTGGTAGACCGATAACTTTTCATTAATTTAATACCAATAACTAAATTTTGATTTTATCCAAAACTGTTTATTAATTTATAATTTTTATATTATTGTACCTACTTACTCATATTATACAATAATGTTAACGGGAATTAACGTGATCATGGTGTAGGTACATACCTACTTTTGGTTTGCCTGATGTTTTGACCAGGTTACACCGGCGATCATGGTATGGCCGTGGTTACAGGCTGACTCCGTGCCTGTAACCACGGCCATACCATACGTGATAGTTTAAAAACTTATTCATACTAACCGTTATAATTTTCAGGGTCCGTATGTGTTAAACCTGACGTATTATGGCCTGTGTCCAGGCGTTAAATTGCAAAACACTCGGGCGATAGCTTATGCTGAGCAAGTATCAAAGGAAAAATATATAGCCATCACGAACATAACCTATGTGAACAGTGCACACCTGGAATCTGTTAGTACCAGTTAACAATAGAGTATATCATTCTCATCATCATCAGTTGTGTATAGTTTCAATGCTTTTCGAAGTTATGTGTGTATTTATCGCAGGTTTAAAAGTGCCCGGTTAATTGCAATAGGCTCGCCACCTATAGGTAATATTGGGACCTAAACATAAAACTGGCGAAATGTGGGTGCTAGCACCTCTGCCTACCCCTTCAGGCATATAGGCGTGAGTTTATAAGTTTATGTTATGTGTATATTTTGCATTTAGTGCGTTTATTATTTTTTACACGATATACCCTTGTAGTGTAGACTTCTGGAAGCGACTGCCATCTGTCCTCCCAACCCCGAGGGAAAGCCTGCACCAGAGCCTCGTTTGACAATCAGCAATTGTTCCAGCTTGCAGATGTGGGTTTGTTGACATTTACGATTACTACTCAGCTTCCTTGAGAGTGATAATACTTACCTAGCCAATATTCGTTGGGGTAGTGTATGTACGACAGCCTCTGTGGCGTGGTGGTAGTGAACGCGACTGCTACGCAGGAGGCGCGGGTTCGATCCCCGCTCAGTGCAAATATTTGTATGCATGACTATGGGTATTTGCATTGGTCTGGGTGTTTCTATATATAATATGTATGTATTTACAAAAAAAAAGTATTTAAGTATGTTTATCCGTATTCTAGACTCCATAACACAAGCTAGTAAAACTATGATTACCATGGGTCTAGATAGCTCAAAAGGAAAACGGCACCCTCATAGGATCACTTTGTTGTCTGTTTGCCTTCTTTATAATGTGCGCAAAATCCCCACGGATACCCCTACCACCGGTTATGTCGGACTTGAACCGACTAAAACGCACGCCGACTGTGTGAGCCGCAGGTTGCCAGTGGTGAGATTATCTAATGATATATCCCTCGCTCTCGTCCGCCTGCCTGTCAAAACCTTTTTCTCAAGAATGTGTGCTCTTACAGCTGTGAAAATATTAAACTTCCAGGGTCTCGATTCCGCTAATTTTATCATCGATAAAGTCTTAAAATTTAATGACATTTTTTGCAGTGCCAGTGGTGATATTCTTATGACATAAAATTAATAGAATCGGGTCCCTGGTCAACGCAATACAAATATATTGCCATTTATGTAACACGAGTTTATCAGTTTTGTTAAGAAAAAAGACCCTCAGTGTACGAGTCTGATTCGCTTTTGACCGTTTGTTTTCAATTGTTATAGATTTAATACGTCATAGACCTTACTTACGTTCGTCGTTACAGATAAAGATATTGGTGTATAGAGGCAGTGATGAGTCAAATGTATTATGGAAATATGTAGTGAAGAAACCATGCGAGCATCCAGTATGTGCGCCGATTTTAAATAAGAGCTACGGCACTGATCATCGCTGTTTCGTCAAAGAGGTTAGTATTTTTTGTATTCAGAAAGTTTAAGTAGCTTTAAATGTGATGTGCCGGCCGCCGAGGTGAGAGAACTGGCTACGAAAATATCTGTATAGAATGAAATTTTAAAGCATTTAGTATGCTAACTATTCAAATCGATTAAGAAATAGAAAAAGTTGGATCGGCTCAGGCGGGATTCGAACCTGCGATCTTTCCCTTACACGGGGAACGCTCTGACCACTAAGCCTCAGAACCTTCACCCGAAACCATCTAAATTCTTCTATTCATATATCCGTCTTATGGCGACAGTGGGAGCCATCTACCGACATTCGTACGAACTATCGAAACCAATGAATGATTTTGCAATCATTTTTAAACATTGATTTTTGATGACTCCGCCCAAACTATTGAATGAAATTTTAAAGCATTTAGTATGCTAGCTATTCAAATCGATTAAGAAATAGAAAAAGTTGGATCAGCTCAGGCGGGATTTGAGCCCGCGATCTTTCCCTTACAGGGGGGAAGCTCTGACCACTAAGCCATTTAATCTTAATCGATTTGAAAGATATCATTATAGTTGTAGTTTTTACAGAAGCTACGACCCTCTCCCCCCACTTCGAAAGAAAAATCAAGGCCAGAGATTCAGCCGTCTATTACCAGGTCTATTGGATTGCAAATGACGTTGGCTTTTGAGAATATCTTGGAGGGACCCTCTGCTTCAAGGGACTAAGTACCTAATCCAGATTTTTTTTTCAGGGGCAATATAACATAAAAATGCATATCACTGAATTAATACCAGCAAGTTTTTTGGGCGATCAGTTCTTCTACGGAGAATTCACATACAAAGTGACAATATCTACGAAAAAATATGCTGTTGTTTGTGTTGTTACGAAGTGTATGTTTACAAAAAAATAATGTCTATTAAATTGTGAAGTGTGTGCATTATCATTGCGGTATTTTTTCTGTACCATTTTTCCCCACCCAGCGACTATTCCAGGCAAATTTACAGACAGTTCTTTTTTTTTTTTTATATAGGATACGTCAATTAGACTTCGCCTTGCCTGATGGTAAGCTGAAGGCAAAGTCCCAGAAAAGAGGGTCACCATTACTTACACATACCGTGTGACAATGGTGACACTCAGCTTGATCATCATATGCTTTTTCACACCCCGCTTAAAGGACCCGGGACTGTAGGAAGAAGGAAACACGTGAGCTGGTAATGAATTCCAGGCCTTAATGGTGCGACAGAGGAAAGAGTCTCTGAACCGCTTGATTCTTGATCGGATGTTTTGCACCGTGTGCGGATGACATCTAAGACCTGCACGTGTTGTCCTGTGTAGGAAAGGGGAGGGTGGAACTAATTGGAAGAGCTCATCAGAACACTCCCCATGGTACAGACGGTAAAATACAGCCATGGACGCAACATCTCTACGCATCTGTAAAGGTTCTAGGGTGTTCGTGATCTCGGGATTCCCAATGATGCGGACCGCACGTCGCTGCAACCTGTCGAGAGCATCTAGTAAGTACTTTGCTGAACCATCCCAGAGATGCGAGCAGTATTCCACACAGGAGCAAATTTGTGTCTTGTATAGAAGACACCGCTGCCCCGGCGTGAAAAATCGTCTCACTCTGTTCAGGACTCCGAGTTTTCGTGAGGCTGTTTTGATGATACTTTCGATGTGATTTTTGTTATTCAGGTTGCAGCGAACATCCATACCTAGGATATTGAGATTGTCCTGCAGTGGCAGTGGCGTGTTCTGAAGAGTGGGGAGGGGATGGAAAGAAGATACTTTTGCTGTAAACGCACATGCCTGCGTCTTCTTGGCATTGAACTCAACCAGGATCTCAGAGCCCCATTGAGAAATGTGATTCAGGATCCCATCAAGCCCAGTGACAAGAAGCTGCCACTCCCATGTAAAGTGCTATCGTCTGCATAACAATGAACATTGACGGTAGACAGCATATCGTTGATATGCAGAAGAAAGAGAGTGGGTGATAAGACGGACCAGCATTTACCTACAGAAACTCCGAAGCTCGTCCGTCACAAAGGACGCGAATACGGCGCCCCTGCAGGAAGCTAGCAACCCAGTTGCACAGCCTAGAAGGTAGACCAAAGGCAGGTAGCTTGGAAAGAAGCGATTTGTGCCAGACTCTATCGAAAGCTTTGGCGATGTCAAGACTAATTGCCAGTGACTCGCCGTGCTTGTCCATAGCCTCACCCCAAAGATGGGTAACGTATGTTAGAAGATCACCCGTTGACCGTTTCGGCCTGAAGCCATATTGCCGGTCATTAATTAAGGAGTGATCCTCTAGGTGCCGCATGAGCTGTTTGTTAATTATGTGCTCGAACACTTTGCACAGCACTGAGGTTACGGCTATGGCCGCTATAGGTCGATAGTTGGCTGGCTCCGAGCGATCCCCCTTCTTGGGAATCGGCTGAACATTCGCCTCTTTCCAAGGCAAAGGCACTGTACCCGAACTGTAGGACAGCCGGTACAGGTGCGTGAGCATTGGAGACAACTCCGCTACACATTTTTGCAAAACTACCGCTGGAATACCATCCGGACCACTGGCTTTCCAGACATCGAGTGATTGCAGCACTGCACGGACATCGCGTTGCCTGATATGGATATCAGGCATCGCGTGGTCACTGTTGGGTAGTGTCGGTGGCTGCGTACCACAA
Organism: Eilema griseolum; assembly: GCA_963662185.1. NCBI lineage: Eukaryota > Metazoa > Arthropoda > Insecta > Lepidoptera > Erebidae > Eilema > Eilema griseolum. The sequence goes on from OY759236.1 coordinate 11,776,084, forward strand.
TCATCGATTCTGGAGTTGGCCGCAAAGAGATTAGCCAGCAGATTTGCCTTCTCTTGCGGCTCATGGGCCAGGGATCCATCAGGGTTACGCAACGGAGGCAGCGAAGGCTGACAGAAGTTGAATGTCTATGGGTATATTGTCAAACGAACAACCACGGTCTCAGTTTATATTGTTTTTGTGCGTAAAAGTGTATGGAACTGACTGGATGTGTTTTGAAAGTGTTAAACTATATTCGTCGGTTATGTGCGAGTGTTATCTCTTCTAAATATTGTGTTATGTAGCAGAAATAGTGCAAAACAATTTACATTTGACAAGTAGCTTGTAAAAAGTTTTTAAAACTACCCGCTATCTTATTAATAATTTCTGTCAAGCCTGACGGCGACTGACATCTGACGTTAGCGATAGACAACCAGTGTTGCCAGGACAGGAACTTTATTTTGGTATCAAAGATGAGTTCAAATAAAAAAAATACTGGAGCAATATTGGTGACATGCGCTAAATGCAATAAGCCGCCAAATGATAAATGATATTTTATGTGGGGACTGCCATGTTTTGTCACCCACTGAAGTAAGAGTGCTGGAATTGAAGACTGTTGCACGCGTAATGACTTTCATGTGCAGTGATTGCAAATCTGCTATGGCTCAGCTACCAATGATTATGAAAAAACTGAATGACCTCTCTGAAGAGGTTAAGCAATTACGAATGCGCCAAAGTATGCTTGCGACTGAATCAGCAATACAAGAGATGACAGAAAGGGCAAACAGAGCGAACAATATTATTATGTACGATGTACCCGAATCAGCAAGTAGTATACCCGATGAGAGGAAGGAACACGATATAAAGGAATCTGGAGCTATACTAAACACCATCACGAACAAAGTCAACTGCAAAAGATTCAAGGTGTTTCGCTTAGGTGCGCTTAAAAAAGATGCCGCCTCCAGGCCGAGACCATTGAAAGTCATCCTCAACAGTAAGACGGAAGCTTTGGAAATTCTTCGTAATAGGAACAAGCTAAGAGAACCCTCGAGCATTGTATCGGATCAAACTCCCATGCAAAAAGAATACATAAAGTACTTACGTGAAGAACTTAATAAACGTGCCAGTGAAGGTGAAACGGATATAACAATTAAATACATTCGAGAGAACCCAACTATTTTGAAAACTACCACACAAAAAACTAACTAAAAATCACCATACAGTACCAAAGCATAATTTAACAACTTACCACTTTGGACTATCTCGACCAATACTACATACAATATCAATCCTATACACCAATATACAATCTGTGACATCCAAATTGGATTTACTAATAGCCAGAGTCTGTTTACTAAAACCTACTCTAATCATTGTCACAGAGACATGGCTCAAGCCAAATATACCAGACTCAGTTGTGTCAATACCAGGCTACGAGCTGCATCGAGATGACAGGATTGGTAAACGCAGCGGAGGAGTTGCAGTATATGCTTCAAAGAAAAATGACGCCTTGACAATAAAACAAAATACCATCTATAACAAAAAATATGAAGCTTCTGAATGTTTTTGGCTGGATATTAATATGGGAGCAACCAAGTTTTCTCTTTGTGGGGTGTATAGAGGACATGGATCTTCAATGGACCAAGACAATTGTTTACTGGATCAACTGCACCATGTCTCTGAGACTAATACTGTGATAATAATGGGTGATTTCAACTACGGGGGAGTGCAGTGGCCACTGCAAAATAGTGGATACCTGACACCAAAAGAAAGCAACTTTGTGCAATGGTATAATTACAGTAACCTTATGCAACTAGTCGACAGACATACTAGATTTCGGCAAGGAAAACAACCTCCATATTTGGATCTTGTATTAACAAACGATGACTCGCTCATAGCCAACATTGATTACCAGGCCGCAATCGGCAAAAGTGATCATACGTGCTTATTAGCCACCATAGAACAGCAAGCACCAATACAACAAGCACAACACAAAACTAAACTAAATTACAACAAAGCGAACTACGACAAGATAAACGACCATCTCCGATTATCATTGCCGGAAAATATTACAGACAAACATTGCGTGAACTATCAATTCAATGTCTTACATAAAGCACTTAAAGAAGCTATTAATATATATGTACCCCCAAAAATACGTAAAGATACTATGAACAAGCCATGGATCTCAAACGAAAGCAAAATACTTATAAATCGAAAAATAGCATTGTGGAATCGATACCAGCTAACAGGCCTCAATGAACATTATAAGGACTATAGAAAAGCAAACAACCAATTGATAAATCACAACAGAAAAACCGCATAGCCTATGAGCAAGACATAATAAACGCAGGACACAAGAGATTTTACTCGTATATCAGGCAGCAAGTCACATCCAAAGTCAGTATACCTACCATTTTGCATAACGATCACGGAGTAACTGTGACAGAGCCTCGTGACATTGCAATGGCATTTGCTAACCAATTTGCAAGTGTCTTCCAGAAAGAACCGAATGACCATCTACCTGCCCTTGATCCATCACTAAGAGTGGTGGACTCCATTGAAGAAATTTCATTTACTCCTGAAAAAATTAACAATGTTATCGCTGAAATGAAAATTGATTCATCCCCAGGACCTGACGATATACCAGTTGCAATATTAAAAAGATGCAATATAACTAGTTACTTATCAACGATAATGCAAACTTCTTATGAAACTGGCAACCTACTAGATATATGGAAAACAGCACTGGTGACACCAATATTTAAAAAGGGAAGTAAACTAGAACCAGCAAATTATAGACCCATCAGCTTAACTAGCGTCATTTGCAAGGCAATGGAAAAAATTATAGTCAAGCACGTCAGGGAATTTCTTTCTCACCATAAAGTTATTCCCCAACAACAACACGGTTTTTGCCCTCATCGTTCCACGGTCTCCAACTTATTATCATGCTTGTCATCCTGAATTGAGAAATTTAATGAACGAGTACCTATTGACGTCATCTATCTCGATTATGAAAAGGCATTAAATATAATGTAAATGTTTATTAAAGTGCCTATAAAAAGACTTCTCTACAAATTAGAACATATAGGCATACGTGGAAAACTTCTAACATGGATAGAATCCTTTCTGCGTGGAAGAACACTACAAGTGAGAATCGGTTATGAAAAGTCAGATCATATGGAAGTGCATAGTGGCGTGCCACAGGGATCAGTTTTGGGCTCAGTTCTGTACATAATATATACCTTTGACCTCCAACACTGTCTAGACTACGATGTCAGTATGTTCGCTGATGATACTAAAATATTCGCCAACCCATTAACTGACTATGACGAGCTCCAAAACGATTTAAACCTAATAGCCAACTGGTCCAAGGAGTGGCTCATAAACCTCAACACCTCCAAATGTACAGTACTACACATAGGTAATCGAAATCCTTACCTAAACTATAAATTGAATGACGTGCCGCTAACAGAAGTTAAGGTACAAACGGACCTAGGAGTCAAAATTACAGAAAATTTAAAGTGGGATGAACACATTACATCAATCGTCAAGAAAGCAAGAAGTTTAATTTATTTAATTAGAAAAGCCTTTAATGTTCTAACGCCAGATATGATGCTTAGGATCCACAAAACTTTTGTCAGACCAATCCTAGAATACGCATTTCAAATCTGGAATCCTTACTTTAAAAAAGATATTGAACTCCTGGAGAAGGTACAACGTAGCTTCACAAAAATTCCACGTTCATTGAAACAGAGACCCTATGAGGAGCGCCTTGCAGTTTTAAAAATTACAACTCTAAAAGAACGCAGAGACAGAGGTGCCATGATAGAGACTTTCAAGATCTTAAGTGGACATTACGACATTGAAGACTTTGACAAATGGTTCACACGCAACAATAATAACCACCTCAGAGGCCACCACCTAAGACTATCCACCAGCTTCTCGAATAACAATCCACACAAAAACTTTGTAAGTAATAGGGTAGTGAGAGAGTGGAATAAGCTACCACATGATGTTGTGACAGCCCAGAACATAAACCAATTTAAAAATAGACTAGACCAACACCTTAACCAAAAAAAATAAACACTAGTGGGCATAAGCAGGATACGGGCATTTAATTTAAATTTAAATTTAAAATTATCAACATAAATACTGACATACAAATACATATACATGTACTTAATAAATATATACATAAAGTAGATATTTTCATATTCATATTCATTTATTCATTCACAGAATGCTGGTACAACAAGTGTGGTCTTAGAATTAAAATAATGTTTCCTAGTACGTTCTACCACTTTTGTGTGGTATGTGAATATTCAAACAGTCAATAATTAATTTGTGACACAATAGATATAAATATAATAGTTAAAAGAATCAAGCATGCAATCATAAAAAATAAAAATAAAAATCAATTATCAATGTGATTATAAATGTCAAATCTTAAAATTAATAATTGTCAAATTTAATTATTCTCATAACATATGTCCATATTATCATGTCAAAAAAGAGTTAAAATTATTCGAATGTCAAATTCTCGATATTATTATAATCAAAATGTCAATTGATTCAGAGTTGTATCCTCTAGAAATTCACTTAAATCATAGTTACATTTTCTGCTTAATAACTTTTTTAACTTTATTTTAAATATGTTTATATTACATTCTTTTAATGCATCTGGTATTTTATTATAAACCTTTGGCGCAATACCTAACAAGCTGTCTGACATCATAGTAGTTCTTGAAGTATGTAAACACAACTTCTTATCATTATTATGAAACATACGCCTGTTGCGCTTTATAAATTCAGATTTAAGTGGGAACAAGTGAGGATTACCATGAACAAATAAAGCCACTTCCACAAAGTATGGTCTACAGCTGTCTGAAGACTGCAAAGTAAACATAGCCCGGATGCAGCGTTTTTGAGCTTTAAAAACTACGTCATTGTTAGTCGAATTCCCCCAAAAAATAATACCATAACGAAGCAAGGACCCAGATAGACCATGGTACGCAGTAAGTAGAGCATCAATATTAACAATGGATGCCAGTTTATATAGGGCATATGCAGAACTGGTAACTCTTTTAACCGTTTCCTCAACATGTGCCTTCCAATTGAGTTGCTTGTCAATAGTAACACCCAAAAATTTAGCTGTGCTAACCTCGCGTACTGTTTGATTGTTATACGCTACAATTAGGTTATGTGGTTTTGGTCTTTGATTGAAATGCATAATTTGAGTTTTTGTTATGTTTATCTCAAATTATTATTGTTCATCCACCCAACAATCGATCCCAAACAGTTATTGATATCATCCAGGTACTGATTTGGGTTTTGGCATTGTATAGATACTGTGCTATCGTCTGCAAATAGGGACATTGGATGTTTAGTATATTTAGGTAGGTCATTTATATATAAAATAAATAAAAGAGGGCCCAATACACTTCCCTGCGGGACGCCATAGGTAATAGCACGTGATTCGGATCTGTATGTAACCTCATTTTTACTTTTAATATCTATTTTTGATATACTTGTAAATTGAGTTCTTCCAGAAAGGTATGATTTTATTAATTCTAATGCATTACCTCGGATTCCATATGACTCCATTTTATTTAATAATATCCAGTGATCTACGTAGTCAAACGCCTGTGTCATATCACAAAAGATGGCACATACTGGAGATCTTCTATCAACATTACCAATCACTTTTTCATAGAAGTCATAGATTGCCAAATTCGTGTTCCTATTGGATCTGAATCCTTTTTGCTCCTGACATAAAAGTTCGTGATGTTCTAAGTACGCATATAGTTTACTATGTAAGTATTTTTCGAAAATTTTCGAGAAGATAGGTACTAGTGTAATTGGTCTATAGAATTCCATTAGCTCTTTATTTTCTTTTTTGAACAGTGGCTTTACAACCGAGGTTTTAAGTTTATTAGGATATATTCCTTCAATAATGCATGAATTCACTATGTAACTCAAATGTCCACTTATACATAAATTGGCTGCTTTAATTACTTTTGTACAAATGTCATCATATCCTACACTATTTGTATTTTTTAGTCCATATATAATTTTTTCTATTTCATTTGGAATGCTTGGAGGTATAAAAATAGATTTTTGAGTACCTACTATTTTAGAAGTTACGTTGTGACCAGCACCTGTGATGGGTTTAATCTTTCGTTTCGTTCGTGCATACTAATACGAATGAAAAATAGTGAGTGAGCACATAATTGTGAGCTATGTATTACCTACTGTGTACAACATAATAGGTAGTGGTTCTTGACCATTAATTTAAATACATTTAGGGATTTTGCCCGTCTGATGTTCAGTGGCAACTCGTTCCATAAGCGCACCGCCCTGACATTGAAAGACTTGTCAGCAAAGTTAGTAGAATGTATTGGCATACTCAGCCTCAAATTCTCGGACGACCTCAGGCATTTCGTATGTGTGTCATAGAGGAACTAGAATCGTTCTTTGAGATAAGAGGGAGTGTTGGGATTAAACAATACATTATATAACAATGTTAGAATATGGGCATTCCTGCGAAGTCGAATGGGGAGCCACTTGAGTTGTTTACGGAAATCAGACACGTGATCATACTTGCGTAGACCAAATATGAATGTTATGCATAAAATTTGAAGTCGCTCAAGTTTATCTAGTTGCTCCTCTGTTAGATCAGGATAGATGACATCGGCGTAATCGAGGACAGGAAGAAGAATCGATTGTGCGAGCGCAGTTTTAGTGGCAATTGGGAGAAAGTTTCGGAGCATTTGTAAGGCACCCGCTGACGCGAAAAGTTTTCGACTAGTTTCCTGTAACTGGATATTCCAAGAAAACGATTTATCCATGAAGATACCCAAATTTTTGACACTATCACTAACTGGCACTACTACTCCACCCATAGTAACCTGAGGAAGCTGGGTCCAATCTATTTTAGAAGTCAACCTTGGACTACCAATAACAATTACCTGTGTTTTGGACGAATTTTTTTTTTTTTTGTTTAGTAGCGCGTTTTTATTAAGAAAGGAGCTAAGTTGCGAGTGAATGAGGCGCTCTAAAGCTTTGGAAAGAAAAGGAAGGATGGATATAGGACGATAGTCAGAAAAGGAACATGACTTAGATTTCTTGGGTAAAGGAATTATCTGGGCATTTTTCCACGAGGATGGGAAGATAGCCGAAAGAAATGGAGTAGTTAAAAACGTGACATAGGATAGGAAGAATTTGCTCTAGAATTGGCACAATCATGTTTCTACTAACGGCATCGCTACCGACAGCATTGGATGAAATAGACAAGATGCTCTTCTTAACATCACAAGCGATCAATTGGTTGAAGATGAAAGGTGGATGTTCAGGAGTTGGAATAGATGAAAGATATTGCAGTGTATTGGTTTTAGCAGTTCCATTAAAATTGGACGACGTAGAAAAATGTACATTAAGTGCATCTAAATTAAATTTTTTAGGAATTGAGTCTTGATGTGACTTTCCAACTCCCAATGTATTCAGAAATTTCCAGACTTTTGCTGGATCCCCGCTTTCTACCGAGGTATGGATATGTTGGCGTTGTGCATTCCTACACACCCCGTTGCATCTATTTTTGAGGGCCACATACTTCTCCAAATTACTCTGGGTAGCTCTGATTTTATACCTCGCCTTAGCTGCTGCTTTTTTCGCCATCAATTCTTTAATATCAGGTGTAAGCCAAGGTGCAGGTAAATGCTTAACTTGGATGGCACGGATTAGTGCATGCACATCATAAAGCTCTATTATTTTGTTAGTCAGTACATCTACTTTAGTGTCCATACAATTGGACGTCAGCAGAGGGCTCCAGTCAATACTATGAACATACTCACGAAGTTTGTCAAGGGCAATGCCACTAAAACTGCGCTGCATTATAATTTTAGGTTTCTCTTTAGGTGGCCGTATCTTGTAAGAGAGGTAAATAAGGTCATGGTAAGAAAATATGTCAGCAGAACATTGACCATGCTTTGCGACATGGGTAGGCGATGAGACAAGAATGAGATCAAGTAGACCAGGGGCACAGTTAGGAAAATGATGAGTAGCGTTTAGAGGAAGGATAGATAAGTTATAGGATTGAATAATGCGGCGAAGAGACGTCCCACGTATAATACATGGCCCTGGTTTTACCAAGCAAGTATTAAAATCCCCCATAATTATTGTATGCCTATAAGATGGTAAGTAGGTTTCTAGTAAGTGTTCAAAAGAAGAAAAATAGTTTACTTTTGACGATGAAGAATAGTAGACACCAAGAAGAACTTTAGAGTGGTTTAGTTCAAGCTCCAGGCAAAGATGCTCGCCAACATGGGATGGTGTTGGCTGTGGCGACATACTGATAACTGTATGAGGGATTTGAGAGTGTATATATATATAGCCACCCCGCCACCTCCAACAGGGACTTTATCATTCCTAATATGCTGGAAACCCGGTAGTGTGTAAGAAGTAGACGGAAGAGAAGGTTTTAGCCAAGATTCGGAAACAAGAATAGCATGAATATTTTTATGAACAAGATTAGCCAGCATATCCGGGAAATGAGCAGGAATACTCTGAGCATTTATATGGACTACATTAAAATGCCTGGGAACATCCGAAAACTGCGACCGAAGAGTATCCTCGAGTGACACAGACGGTATACTCACAAAGCTATCGTTGAGAATACCAGCAGAGAAAAAACTATCATCACTATCTAATTCGTTCATCAAGTATATGTTTGTAGTTGTACTGTATGTATATATCAGTAAACAGTAAACATAAATAAATCGTATATATAATATATAGTGGTATACAGTATTAACAACAAATCCACTCACTGTCCACCCGCCAGTCCTGTGTTACAAATAAAGAAAAAAGTAGGTATTTCACAACAACGGAGAATTAACTATGAGTGAAAAGAAAATGAATGCTACTGGTAATTAACATGAGCTGGGCACACAAAAATATTTATTAAAGTTTAATATGGTAAACTATAACATTAATACATTGAGATTAAAATGCTCATATTCATGTTGCAAGTAATGCTTAAGTTACCAAAATTTAACTTGGGAACATGGAACGCATTCTGTTTTTGTCAATACTGTCAAAGACGCAAAGACATCAAATAAAACAAACATGACAGAAAGATAAAAAATAAATAGAAATGAAGCAAATAGAAGGTTTTACTTACATGTAGTTTTAGTTTTTTTTGTTATCAATGCACATATTGTGTACAAAATGAAATATAGTACTTAATGAAATTGTATTAAATTAAAAAGAAAGCATTAAAAATGTAAAAAAAAACTTATTATGACAATTCTTATTGATTTCTATTAAAAAATTTAAATCTTATTATTCGATGTGGACTCTTATCACAGACAGGATATAAATTTTAAATGAAATACTATATTATTGCTGTACGATGCAACCGTACACTGTCTGCCGACTAAGCATTTTTACCTTAGTTGGCTATAAATTAATTACATCGAAAGTAATACCGATCAACGGCCATCGCGTGTGCTCCCTCGCTCCTTTATTATAATATAATAATTAAATTGGTCCGAGTAATAAATTGCCAAAAAATCGTATATCTGCCGTATTCTTTACCATCTACCGACTACCAAATCTTTACATGGTCCTTCGAAGCCATCGGCCGACATCTCGCGAGTTCTAGTTTTCGTTATTTTTTCGGGAGTGACGTGGACATTAGGTACTTGTGAGTGAACCGGTCAGGTGAACTAGCATTGGATTGCAGTGTCACGAGGAAAGTGTCAACGTGGTTTCGTATCTAACTAGCTAAGCGTACAGGAACGAAATCCTAGCAGCAAACACTTTCACCGGCATCTGTGATTTATCAGCGTCTCGGGCAAGAGACAACCAGCAAATCAGCAGCAGCAAGTCAGTATATAGCGACAGCTTCATTGTCTAGCCACAGCTTCGCTATCCAGCAGCACCAAAGCATCGCTACTAAGTAGTAGCACTAGCATCTAGCAGCAAGGACGTTAGCGTCCAATTTAGCAGCCATCAACAAGTAAGGTCGTTCCTTTTGTTACTTAAGCAGCAAATCCCCATTTAAGCAACCTGAGGTGCCTGAAGAAGGTGAACCATCGGGTTACGAGCAAAAAGCAAGAACTAGCATACTTCGTGCAATGGAATCACGGGGCTGCAAAAGCCAATTGGACGATATGATTTGCAAGCAAGCGGCGAATTTTAAGGCGTTCAAGAGAACTATCACGCTTCTCGATGTAGAGTCTATGTCCGAAAAATGGGAAATGGTAGACGCTCTTAAAACACTAGAAGCACGCTGGTCAAAAATTGACTCTCTTCACTGGGAGTTGGACGGCGAAATAAGTGGAGAGGACGACGAGTATGAAGTCGTATTTAATCAGCACGAGCGATCATATACCAAATTGAAGCTAATGATTAACAGAAAGCTATCAAGCGTGTCCCACCGAGAACACTCCGCTCCTAAAATGGAAATACCCGAGTTTACGGGACGTTTTCAGAGCTGGAAATCGTTCAAGGACCTCTTTACAGAAGTCATTCACAACAACCCGATCTTTTCCAAAGCGCAAAAGATGCAATTTTTTAAAGGAAAGGTTGTAGGGGAAGCAGGAAAACTTTTACAGCATCTTGTCATTAGCTGCGAAAATTACGACGCCTGTTGGGAGATTCTCAACCGTCGGTATAATAACGAAAGGCTTATTTTCATATCTATAATGAATAACTTACTAAGTCTTCCCAATACTCAGCAGCGATCATTTAGCCATGTTAAAAAATTGCACGACGTAACTCTAAAGAGCATATACGCGATACGGAACTTGGGGATTGACATCAGCACCTGGGATCCGATTCTCGTATATTTACTATCTCAAAAGCTAGACAGCGATACTTACGACGATTACAACGATTCCCTGAAAAATAAAAAACAACAACCTGTGTTGCAAGATTTTTTGTAATATCTGGAGAGCAAATTCACTGGTTGGGAAACAACTCGTCGAAAGTTAGACCAGGTGTCAGCAAAATCCAATAATCAGCAATCATCTAGCCATTCACATCAAAATCCAAAGCCACTGGCGACAATAAGCGAATCAAATTTAACAGAGGCAAATGTACCGATAACAGCGCATGTCTCACAACACGGTCCTGGTTCCAACGAGGTATTGTTGCTACAGCTCTAGTTAAACTAGCAGCGGTAGATGGATCTCATCACATTTTAAGAGCCCTAATAGACCCAGGGTCACAAGTTTCTGTGATAAAAGAGAGTGCAGCAAAGAAATTAGGCTTACAGCGAACAAAATTCAACGGATTAATCGTTGGTATAGGAGAGAAAGCAACTGTAATGGTGTGATCACACTGAACTGCTTTTCTACATACAACGAATTTTCATTTGTTACGGATGTACTCGTTATGCAGAACGTACTTAGGAATAGTCCACTTAATCCTTTGACGCGTCGAAGTGGTCATATTTGGGTAATCTGATATTAGCCGATCCATACTTTGACCGTAGCCGCCCAGTGGACTTACTATTAAGCGCTCAAGTTTATGGTATGATATTGCTGGGAGGACTGATAAAAGGAGAAAGCCTATCACAACCCGTATTACAAGAAACGCAGTTCGGTTGGATAATATACGGCGGCGGTGAAATTCCGTCTTATCAATGCAACGTGGTCGTCAATGATACCCAGGATATACAGCGATTCTGGGAGATTGAGGATATTAGCGAGCAATCTAACTTATCAGCTGAAGATCAGCAGTGTGTTGACTTCTATTGAGCTACAACAAAACGTCAAGAGGACGGGCGATACGAAGTAAGATTGCCATTGAAATCGGAAATAGGTGAAAAATTAGGTTCATCTAAAGAGATGGCAATCGCACAGTTCCAAAATTTGGAGCGCAAATTTAATAAGCAACCAATTTTAGCGGAACAATATAAAGCGTTCATCAGTGAGTACATAGCCTTAGGACACATGGTGCCGAGTCACAGTAATAATAACAATTGGGTATCATGTTACCTACCGCATCACTCAGTGCTGCGAGCGGAATCTACTACGACAAAGTTACGCGTGGTATTTAATGCGTCAGCAAGTACGTCAAGTGGATATAGCTTGAATGACCTAATGTTTAAAGGACCTAATTTACAGCAGGATCTTCAGGAATTGGTTCTAAAATGGCGTCAGTACCGGTATGCCTTTACATCCGATATTGAAAAAATGTATAGGCAAATAAAGGTGTGCGAAGACGACCAACAATATCAGCAAATTATATGAAGAGATAGTCAGGATCAGCAGTTACAAGCATACAAACTAACTACCGTAACGTACGATACTAAGCCAGGATCCTTTCTAGCTATGATGACTCTCAAGCAATTGGCTTCAGATGAGCGGTTGAACTTCCCGGAGGCTGCCAAGGAAAACTCATGTTACATGGATGACATGCTACACGGGTCCAACACCATCGTAGAAGGACAGCAGCTCATCGAAGATTTGAACAGACTATTACGAACAGGAGGTTTTACTTTGCAAAAGTGGTGTTCAAATCACCCGAATCTTCTTAGCAATATCAAAAACAACAACAGCCAAATCGGAGTTACTTTTGACTTCAAATCCGAAAGCACGTCGAAAACATTAGGTCTACGTTGGAACTCTAGCAGCGATATCTTCACTTTTAAATACAATATAGCTAATCTCGACGTCAAAATTACCAAACGACTTCTTTTATCAGAGATAGCAAAGGTATTCGACCCGTTAGGATGGTTGTCACCCTTAACTACAAAATTAAAGCTGATATTTCAGAATCTATGGTTGAACAAGATGAGTTGGGATGAAGAAGTTCCGGAAAGCATAAAAAAGGAATGGGTGACAATCAGTGAAAACATGGCGTATATAAATCACTGTGAAATACCACGCTGGATCGGATGTCAACCCAATGAGGTCATTGAACTCCATGGATATTGTGATGCATCCACCAAAGCTTATGCAGCGGTTATTTACGCATGTCAGCGGAAGAAATACTAGCAATCTACGACTCTAGTTGTTGCCAAAGCACGACTAGCACCTGTATCTAAAAGCATATCATTACCGAGATTAGAGTTAAGTGGAGCATTATTATTAGCGAAGTTAATGACTAAAGTCATTAATAGTTTGAGCGGTCAAAATATACGCATTTATGGATGGACGGATTCAATGGTGGTCTTGGGATGGCTACAGGGCGACCCAGGCCGCTGGAAACCGTTTGTTGCAAACGGAATGACACTTATAACGGAAGTGATGAAACCCGGCTGCTGGCGATATGTTATATCCAAAGACAACACAGCAGACGCAGCTAGCAGAGGAATCTTAGCTTCTCAACTGAAAAATCAAACTCTATGGTGGCATGGGCCACAGTCATTACACTCTTTTTGTTAAAAGGATTCCGCGCCCACTACTTATACCACCGATCAAGAAACAAAAACAAAGTTATCTGCAGGCACAGCAAACTCTGTTCAACAAACTGCCGCGGATAGCATTATCGAAAAGCAGTTATTGAAATACAGCTCGTTCCGTAAGGTAACTAACATTTTAGCTTGGCTATTGCGAGCTATCACTACGATATCGTTTACTAAGAACGCAAACAAGCGTCTTAGCCTGCCTGAATTTTTAACCTTACGTGAATTGAAAAGAGCGAAGTTACTTATAATAAAATATGTACAAAGGGCTGAATTTTTTGAAGAAATAAATGTATTAAGGAATCACAATGCATTACACAGCAAAAGCTATTTACTTAAATTAAATCCGTTCCTTGATCAAGATGGCATTCTACGAGTTGGCGGCCGTTTAAGTAAATCACATATGAGCATGGAAATGAAACATCCTGCGATATTACCTTATAGCTCTAGATTAACCACTCTGTTAATACAGCAAGCTCATCAGTTAACGTTCCATGGTGGACCACGGTTAACCTTATTTTTTCTCAGACAAAAATACTAGATAATCGGTGGTGGCAAAGCTGTAAGGAAAGAAGTGAGAAACTGTGTAACTTGTCGAAAGCACGATCCTAAATTGCATACGCAGTTAATGGGAGACTTACCCGAAGCTAGATGTAACCCTGCCCCCCCATTCTATCACGCCGGGGTGGATTACACCGGTTACGTCGAGGTGAAATGCAGCAATGGACGGGGCATTAAAACAACAAAAGGGTACATTGCATTGTTCATTTGTATGGCGACTAAGGCTATATATACACTTAGAGCTTGTATCCGATCTAAGCAGTTCTGGGTTCTTAGCAGCACTACGTCGAATGGTAGCTAGAAGAGGAGCGCCTCGACATATTTACAGTGATAATGGGACAAATTTCGTCGAAGCGAATAGAATGCTAGAAGAGAGTTATCATGATTTCAAGAGCTCATGCGACTCTACATTTTTTGCCGAGCTAGCGGAATTAAACATAGTATGGCATTTTAACGCCCCATCCTGGTCGAGCGGCGGAGGTTACTGGGAAAGAGCCGTAAGAAGCCTAAAGCATCATCTCAAGCGAATTCTTGGAGACCAGAAGCTAACCTTCGAAAAATTCACCACAGTTTTAGCACAAGTGGAGGCCTGTCTTAATAATAGGCCACTGTGCACATTATTCGAAAACATCGAGGACTTAAACGTGCTTACACCGGCTCACTTCCTGCTAGGCAGAAGTGGGACGGAAATAATGGACACGGAAAGAGACGCTCGAACTAGATGGTATTTATCAATGAAGCTGGTGAATGATGGAAGAGATGGAGAGCGGAATATTTATCAGAACTATCAATAAGAACTAAATGGACGAAGGTTGAAAGTAATCTGAATGTTGGAGATTTAGTTACTATCCAGGACGATAATCTGCCACCTGGAAAATGGATGATGGGTAGAATAGTAGAGCAACATAAAGGTGACGACGGATTGGTACGTGTTGTAACCTTAAGAACAAAGGGAGGTCTTATCAAGCGGCCAGTAGTCAAACTTTCGAAACTCCCTATACTAGCTTCTTCCAGCAATACGGATGGCAAGCGAAATGATCATCAAGAATATGAAAAGAAAGACGAGAAATCACAATCGCAAAAAGCAGCATGTATACAAGGGTCTATATTTGCATACATTGCAATTTCTTTAATATTTTTTATGTCAGTATTCACAAACACTCAAGCAGCGTTCAATATATCAGAATTACCTAGCAACAATTCCTTATATTTTGAATCAATAGATAATATGCAGGTAATACGAGATAAATGGAATCTAATTGTATATTATGATATGAGTCCCTATTGGGAAGGAAACGACGCCGCTACAAAGTTCCTACAGTATTTAGATAGACTCTGCTCATATCTAAACGTCAAAGGTCACTGTAGTACTATAACACTACAATTAAAGTACGACTATACAGAATTTTTTTTTTTTTTTTTTTTTTTTAATTTATTTCCATATTATTACATTAGTTCATCTCATAGAAGCACCCATAAAACCCGCATAGGTTTATCTTGGGTGTGAGTGTACATTAAATTTAATTTATATAATCAACAAAAAATACAATTATAAATAATCTAATACAATTTTAATAATCTAATTCAATTTTAATAATTTAATTCATTTAAAATGTATATATAAATATATTTAATAATTTATAATCTTTAAATCATTTATTTCTCATACAAACAAATAATTAATTTTTATATAATGGCGTACTCTAATTTCTAAATTATTGTAAATCTAACTTTAAGTGAACATTATAAATACATATCAAACAAAAACATAAATAAGTTTCGCCGGTGACAAGGAATAGTAAGTGCAGAGTAGGTAGGTGTAGTCTTTTGAGTGTAAACCGGCTGTTGTTTACGGTAGATGCAACGCTGCTATTTGCACCTACTTGCACGCGGTCGCTAATAGACGCACTCTGGATACAGGATGATTGGTTTGCAACTATTTACGTATAGCATAGTTTTAACAATTATTTTTTTTTTTTTTTTCATTTTGGTTATTTTATTGGTGAACCATTTTATATTTTATTTATAGATTAAATATTTTGTCTTGGTTCATGTTCAAATATTATTTTCTTTTGATGGGTAGGTAGGTATATGTTTTTGACTAGTCGTTTTATGTTGAGTGAATCTATTTTACTCCTGGTTTCTAATGGTATCTCGTTTATTAGTCTAGGTAGTAGGTAGTCCGTAGTTCGCGTGCCGTAGTAGTTGTTGGCTGTTTTGGTAATTAATCTTTTTTTTACAATTTGACGTGTCATGATGGGGTGTTCTATTACATTATTATGGTATTTAAAATAATTTTCTATCGTAAGCATCATTTTTACCTTTGCATTAACAGGTATAATTTTACAATATTCAAATAGTTTTTCATCATCATATGTAAACTGAATTCGAACATTTTTAGGCACAATAGACTTTAACAGACGAAGTTGTAGGGAGTATATTTTATGTAAATATGATGGAAATGTGCGGCCGTAACTACTGAGCCCGTATAGTATAATACTCTCTGCTAGGGCTACAATAAACTCATGCTTAATCAGCACTTTAGTGCGCACAACAGACAGCGGCGCGGCCTAATCAATGGTGTTGGTTACTTGGCCAACAGTTTGTTCGGGGTATTAGACGAACGATTCGCAGAGCAATACAAAAAGGATATACAGTTAGTAAAACAAAACGAGCGACACCTAGCTTCTCTATTAAGAAATCAGACTTCTGTCATCGAAGCAGAATAAAACGTATTGAAAAGAACAGAGCAATCCATCCAACTGCAACACAAGATGATAAATAAACATCTAAATCAATTAGATAACGCTTCCATTATTCTAAAGAAAGAAGTAGAAAATCTAGAAAGAACTCAAGATTTCATATTGTCCGCGATCTCAGCTATCAGTTTAATCCAAAATCTTAGAAGTATCCAAGGTACCCTGTTGGATACCATCACCGACATCTACCATGGAAAGTTCGACACTCACCTGCTAGCCCCTGATCAGCTACAGCGTGAATTAGAATTCATTTTGGGTCAATTACCTAAGGACGTGGCTTTGCCCGTAGACAATATACAGACTGATCTTCGATATATATATAATATGTTGAAAGTGAAAGCTAGAATGATGGAAGATTACCTCATATTTGAGATTACCTTTCCATTGACCAGCAGAGATAGCTACAAAATTTATAGGATACTGCCCGTTCCCCGGCAACTTCAAGTTGCCGGGGAACGGGAAGGTGACATGATTAGCGTTCTACCAGCTGCAGAATTTATTGCAATAAACTTGAGAAAAGACGCTTTCTTTACAATGTCCTTTCCTGAGCTCCAAATGTGTCTATATAACGAAAATTCATATCTTTGTCAAATAAATAAACCCATAAACCATTTAAACATTGAAGAAAAATTCTGCAAAGTGGACAGTAAACTGAAACAATGCATTGTTACATAGGTTACACTAAAAGTTTCCGGAACTGGCCACTTACATAAACAATATTTAAAAATTTATTACAACATTTGAAAATAGAACTCTTTGGCTGTAGAATACAGTTTGTTTCATCTGACTGTCTTTTGTTTTTACCTTGTGGCGCCATTTAAAAAATTGTGTGTCTGCATCAACATGGATTTAACTCGGGAAAATTTTCGTAGTATGATTTTCTACGATTTTAAGTGTAATTTGACGGCTCAACAGAGCATCGCTCGGCTTGAAACAGCTTTTGGCGATGAAGCTCTATGCAAGACGACTGTTTATAACTGGTTTGCACAATTCAAGCGTGGTCGTATCAATCTCAGTGACGAATCTCGCGATGGTCGGCCGTCCACCGCTGTGACCAACAAAAACATCGATGCTGTGCGCCGTATGATTGAAACAGACAGGCATGTGACCTACCATGAAATTCGCGCATCCTTAGAAATAGGCATGAGTCAAATACAATCAATCCTACACAAACATTTGGGTGTGAGAAAGCTGTGCTCGCGGTGGATCCCACATAACTTGACCGAGGATCAAAAAACGGACCGCGTCACTTGGTGCAGTGCCATGCTTACCAGATTCAACGAAGGTGCGTCAAATTTGGTGTGGGACATAGTAACAGGTGACGAAACATGGATTTATTGCTACGACCCCAAAACAAAGCAGCAATCGAGTGTATGGGTCTTTCAAGATGAGCCGAAACCAACCAAAGTGGCGCGCGTGAAAAGTGCATCTAAGCGGATGATTGCTTCTTTTTTTAATAAAACTGGACACGTGGCTACTGTTGCTTTAGAAAATCGTCGTACTGTGAATAGTGACTGGTACACGACCATTTGTTTGCCGGAAGTTATTGACGAACTCCGTAAAAATAACCGTAAACGCCGTATCATCCTGCACCACGACAATGCTAGTTCTCACACGGCCAGACAGACAAACGACTTTTTGAAGGCGAAAAATGTAGAACTCATGAGTCATCCTGCATACAGTCCCGACCTGGCACCTTGTGACTTTTATCTGTTCCCAAAAATTAAGAACCAATTACGCGGCCAACGATTTTCATCACCAGAAGAGGCTGTCGAGGAGTATGAAAAACACGTTTCAGAGGTCACCACAGAGGAGTGGCACAAAAGTTTTCAAAACTGGTTTGATCGAATGAAAAAGTGCATAGACGCCAAGGGAGATTATTTTGAAAAACAATAAATTAATTTTGTACCTTTAATAGTATTTTTTCATATTCATTCCGGAAACTTATAGTGCGCCCCACGTATTAAATCTCCATGTCAAGACACCTGGCGACAATTAAGCGTACAATCTAGGTACCTTTATTTTTGTTGTAAAAGTTGTGCGGTGAGGATCATATGTCAAGATCAAGTTGACTTAAAACATATGACTGGAGTTGGAATCATTGAACTAGAATCTAAGTGCATCATAAAGGGGAAGGATTTTACCCTGTACTCCCATGCTAATTTAGCCAATAGCATTCGAGTAAAATCTGACATTCCAACACCACAGATAGATGAACTAAACCACATAGTTAACATCTCAGTGAGCCACTACCCAGACCCACTGAATACAACATTAGCCGATTTAGAGGAACGCATTACACAATTGAAATCCGCCAATACTAACATGGATGACCCACTGTCTTCCCATGACGTCCATCAGTACATTATATGCTACGGATTACTAGCTATAGTAGCTACTTTAGCAGCTTGGTTCCTGTGGAGAAGGAGGCGAGCAGTTTCTACAGTGCAAATATCGTCAGATGTGTCCAGTGTAGTGTTTTCGCGAAAGCAGAGCACGGCTGACTGACAGCCTGAAGTGAATCAAAGTGAAATTACCCATGGCAAAAGGAGTAGTAGTATATTATTGGGCACTCTACCCCACATCGTTCGGCCTAGGCCTCACTCTGTGAGGTATCGTTCCCAATAATATACAGATGCACGAAATGATTGTCACTGCAGATGAACTCAATCAATTCAACGTTTCATACCCATCGGTTGATCTAGTTTAAATGGTAATGTCGTGAACGCGCTCTCTCATTCAACGTTCAACTCTAAACACATACTGATCATGAAATTTGTTAAACAGGCGCAATCCTTGCATCTAAACACAATCTGCGATGATTTGCCAAAGTTTCATGTTCGTCATAGCAAGTTATTACCCAACGTAATACGATGCATTATTTGCGGACCGTCAAATTGTGGTAAAACGAATTTACTTGTAGGTCTTCTAATACATGAAAATGGATTGAAGTTTCAAAACGTCTATGTTTATTCAAAAACTTTACATCAGCCTAAGTATATCTTTTTGGAAAAAGTTTTGCAACGGATTCCAAGTATTTCACTTCAGAAATATACGAGAAATGAGGATGTATTGAGTGTACAAGATGCAAAACCTAACTCTGTTATTATATTTGACGACGTTGCTTGTGAAAATCAAAACAACATGCGAGATTATTTTGCCATGGGTCGACATAAATATACTGACTGTTTTTATCTGAACCAAACATATAGTAAAATTCCTAAACAGTTGGTTAGAGATAATGCAAATTTAATACTACTGTTTAAACAAGATGACATAAATTTAAAACATGTTTATGAAGAGCATGTAAATTCAGATATCACGTGGCTTGAGTTTCGTGAAATGTGTTCAAAGATATGGAGCGAGCCTTTTAATTACGTAGTAATTAATAAGGAATGCTCTAAAAACAATGGATGTTATAGAAAGAAATTTGATACTTTTGTTGAATTTGATTAAGAACTTAAGACCGTATTTAAGACCGTACGTCGTTGCGATGTCATTATTCTTAGGCAACTCTTAACCGATAACAGACCCTTGTATCATTATGGATAAGTCATTAAAAAGACAAATTGTCATAGCTGCAGAAGCTGTAAAGAAAAAAGTTCGTAACGTGAGGAATATGGAGATTGACAATAAGCAAGCTCTGGAAACAGTTTTTAAGCCCGTGACGGAATCGTTTAACTTATTAACCAACACTAGCAAGCAATCACCTCTTTCTAGTAGTGCTGTAAATGATGAAACTGACGTACCGTTTTTGAATCAAACATTGCAGAAAAAAGAATCGCTGACAGCTGATGCTGTAGGCTATAGTGATGAATCTAATATTGATAGTGACACTTCATACCAATCATTGGTCGATAACAAACAAGACCAGGATACGTCATCTTGGTCGCTATCTTCAGAGGTGTTGACTGAGGTACCCTTTGGTGTTCGAAGAGATCGAGGGAAATTAATGCTTGGTTCTGCTACCATAACCTTCGGCAATGAATACATAACTGTAGGTGAAAATAAATACAATAGTACGCCTGGTTTAAGACAATTGTTACTAAACAAGGACATCGATTTAAGTTTGGTTACAGACAGCGACATGCAGCAATACAAGTCGATGTTACTTATAACAAATGCACATCGTCGGGATTTTGATCCAAATAAACCAATTAAAAGTAATAAAGGACAAAAATATATGCAAGTTATTAAACCTCTTTTCACACTAGCGAATTCGAGTTCCATTCAGTCCACGGGAAAAGGTTTACCTGTGACTAAACTTTGGAAAAATGATGTAGATTTCATATATTGGAACGATCCAAACGAACTGGTGGATAGGTTAAAGTTATTATACGCATCTCGAGATGCTGGTAACACTGGGTTGGATAATGAAATTATATCTATAATTGAAGAGTTACGTGAAAGTAGGGTTATTAATAAATAATATGTTATCAGTACTCTGCTTTTCATTTTACTTTATACCTTTCAATATATTACACCTTAACCATGAATGTAGACAAATTCGGACATCATATTCATAAAAGAATGCGTTTATCGGAATTAATTGAATTCAATAATAATGCATTACTAAAATCAGAAAGCGGTGAATTTGATTTGAAGACAGTAAGGCTAAGAGGAATCAGATCTCCAGTAGAAGCTGATGATGCAGTAAATAAGGAATACATAGATCAAGTAACAAGGAAAATTATACAGGATTTGAAAGAAGATTTTCATAAAATTATGGATACACTGCATACCCAAATAGACATAGATGTTCAAAACACTGTTGAAATTATCTTAAAAGCGGTGATATCTGAGGCTTTCACTCATTTAGAAAACAAGTTTTACACTAAGGAGGATATAAATAAATTACTAGTGCTTAAAAAGTCTTCATAATGTCGAAATTACAAATTGTTAATGAAATACACAGACCTGCGCGAAAAAATTTTGCCAGGCGTTCTGTAATTTTAAAGGGAATAGATGACTTATGGCAGGCTGACCTCATAGATATGCAGGCTTTGAAAAAAGTTAATGGCGGACATAATTATATTTTAACAGTGATTGATTGCTTTTCCAAGTTTGCTTGGGCAGAACCACTAAAAACAAAAAATAAACTTGACGTCACTCGCGCTTTTCAAAACATACTTACTCTAAGCAAACGCGTGCCAGTTAATTTGCAAACGGATTCTGGTAAGGAGTTTTATAACAAAACTTTTCAAACGTTTATAAAGAAGTATAATATTAATCATTACTCATCATTTTCAACAAAGAAAGCATCAATTGTTGAACGACTGATAAAAACTATCAAAAGTATGTTATATAAATGTTTCAGTCTAAATGGAAACTATAAGTGGTTTGGTTCGGTATTGAAAGATATATTAAATACATATAATAACACAAAACATCGTACTATTCAATGCAAACCTATAGAAGTACATAAATACAATGAGTTAATAATAAGAGCCAATATACAAAATTCCCATAAACGACCATCTGTTCGGTGCAGACCTAAGTTCAAAGTAGGTGATAAAATTCGCGTCAGTAAATACAAACATATTTTCAAAAAAGGATACACCCCTAACTGGTCAACGGAATTATTTACCATTAACCTTAAGCTCTTGTTCATAAAAGCTTCCTAATATCTTTTGTTTTCGATGAAAAACAAAAGATATTAGGAAGCTTTTATGAACAAGAGCTTCAAAAATCGTACCATCCTGATGTTTATTTGATTGAAAAGGTTTTAAAAAGAAAAGGAAATAAACTTTTTGTAAAGTGGCTGGGTTTAAGCAATGAAGAAAACAGCTGGATCGACAAAGCTGCAATAGTTAATTGATATATTAATCAATCCTTATAAGCATTCACTTTGTTATATTTATTTCATTTAATTTTGAGGAATGCAAGGCGGCGGACTAGTTAACAGTGTAATTAATAATTTACCATTTGAACTTCATTTGCCTGGTTACAACTATTGTGGACCTGGTACAAAACTGCAGAAACGATTACTTCGAGGTGATCGAGGTGTTAATAAGTTAGACGAAGCTTGTATGCATCACGACATTGCTTACCAAAATCACGCAGATTTATCCAATCGTCATAAAGCCGATTTGCAGCTTTTAAACATGGCCAAACAAAGGCTTACCTCAAAAGACGCTGGCAAGGGTGAAAAACTTAGCTCATGGTTAGTGAGCAAAGTGATGAAAGCGAAACTAAAGTCCGGTGCAGGGATTAAAACGTTTAATACTTTTGTATCGAAAATAAGATCAAAAATTAAAAAACTGAAATCTAAGGACAGCAAGACTCTCATCAATGCAGCTTACTTAGCGGCACGAAAATTATTTCCATGCATAGCGAATATTCGAGTACCTCGAGTTATACCTATACCGAAGACTGGCGGTTTTCTACCTTTGATTCCAATATTTGCTGGTTTATCAGCGTTAGGCTCCGCTTAGCCGGTGGTGCCGCAGGCATTGCAAAAACAGTTAACGATTATAAAGTGGTACAAAAAAAATTACAAGAAAATGAACGTCACAATAAGACTATGGAGGCTTTAGCATTGGGCAGGGGCTTGTACATAAAGCCTCATAAAAATGGTAAAGGGTTATTTATAAAATCATCAAAAAACTGAATAAGCTACCTAATCGACCTTTAACTAATTTAGACATTCAAAAATATGCTCGTGACATACCTCACTTTAGAGGTGTATATATGAAGGATCAGTTACCAAGAACACCAAAACAGATGGAATGTGCTATAGTCAACTTGGGCGACTCAAAAAATGAAGGTACGCATTGGGTAGCATATGTTAAAGTAAATAATTATTGTGAATACTTTGATAGTTTTGGTGACTTGAAACCGCCATTAGAATTGATAAAGTATTTTAAAAACTGTAATATTTCCTATAACTATACAAGATATCAGAAATTCAATACTGTAAATTGTGGACACCTATGTTTAAAATATCTGTGGAACTTTTGGAATAATAAAATTATATATAATTAGTCTTTCTTTTATTTTATTCATTCTCAAGATGTCTCTCACTTTGTCGATAACTGGCAACTCCTCAGATTTATCCACCTACTATCCCAACTCACTACAGTTAGATGGACAGTATGAGTGTGCTTTATTGCATTTCTCAACGTTCAATTCTATTCCGAACATTGATAAAACGAATAATAAGATATATTATGACACAGATGAAGTTATAGAAATACCAGAAGGTTCCTATGAATTGCAAGATATCAGCGACTATTTAAAGTCCAAAATAAAAAATGCTTCAATCAAACTACTGTGTAACAATAATACTTTAAAAACGTCTATACACTGTACAAAATCTATAAACTTTACTAAAGAAGACACACTTCGAAGTTTATTGGGTTTTAATAAGCAGATTTTAGAAGGTAATAAATGGCATGTCTCCGAGTTTCCAGTGAACATTTTACACACGACCGTTATCAGGGTTGAATGTGATATTGTGAGTGGTTCATATATAAACGGAATACCTAGTCATATAATACATGAATTTGCACTCAACGTTCCTCCTGGATACAGAATTATAGAAATTCCTACAAACTCGATATACTTTCCTATTAATCAAAACAATATAAGCTGCATACATATACGGTTATTAGATATAAATAATCATTTGATAAATCTCCGTGGTGAAGAAGTGCAGCTGTATTTACACCTAAGAAGAAAAAAATGATTGATTATAATAAATATGCACCTCAACCAATAAAAAGTTACAGTTCAACGCATGCTCTCAAGCCTCTAAGAACTATCTCGAAAAAGAAAATAAAATTGACTAAAGAAAATAAAGCATTCCTTAAAGCGATCGGTTTACTAAAATGAATATCTTAGATATTGTATCCACACCAAGCTATGATAATACTGTTGAAGGAATCGAGTACCATTCTTATAAACCATACGTTACAAGTTTCAACAGGAATGATGAGATACGTATACCCATCAACCAACAAGATTTGTACGTACTACCGTCAGCCCGCACCTTATATTTGGAAGGGACTATCGTAGTAAGAAAAAATGATTTAAAAGAAAGAGCCAGTAGTGTTTATTTTACGAACAATGCTCTACTTTACCTGTTTCAAGATATTAGGTATGAGCTCAATGGAGTGGAAATTGATAAAATTAAAAATGCTGGTATAACAACTACGATGAAGTCATTAATTTCAATGAATGAGTGTGAATCGAAAATGTCTAATGCCTGGAGCTGGAATATCGATGGCATAAAAAATATTAATGATGGCAGATTTTCTGCATCTATACCGCTTTGTAACATCCTCGGTTTTGCAGAAGACTTTAAAAAAGTTGTAATAAATAGTAAACATGAGTTAATATTGCTAAGGAGTAACACTAACTTAAACGCAGTGCGACTTAACACTGGTGAAATTGTTGAAGAAGTTCTCATCAATAAAATCATATGGCGTGTACCACATGTTAAGGTATCAGACAGGGAAAAATTAAGTATGTTAAAACTATTAGAAAAAGACAGGCCTCTCCAAATGATATTCAGGAACTGGGATTTATATGAATATCCTGCGTTACCTAAAACTACAAAACAAACATGGTCAATAAAAACTTCGTCTCAAATAGAAAAACCGCGCTTTGTTATCATGGGTCTACAGACAAACAGAAAAAATAATGCAAGTGCTGATATGTCTCAGTTCGATCACTGTCATATTCGCGATGTTAAAGTGTATTTCAATTCCATGTACTTCCCATATGAAAATTTGAATGTAAACTTTAAAAATAATAGAATTGCTTTATTATATGAACAATACACTAGATTTCAGCAGTCGTATTATGGACGTCGCTCGGAGCCGTTGTTAAGCGAAAAACAATTTAAGGACTTAGCACCGCTCTTTGTCATTGACTGTTATAGACAAGCTGATAATCTGAAAACAGGTCCCGTCGTTGATGTAAGGGTTGAAATCGAGAGTGATTTCGACATACCAGATCAAACTTCTGCATACTGTCTTATACTGAATGATTGCATAATTGAGTATAAACCTCTAAGCAGTACTGTCAGAAAAATATTATGAACCCGAATACTATGATAGTAGACGTTCAAGGATTTAAAGACCTTTACAATAACTTTATAGTTAAGGAGTTATCTTTAGCCACTCGTGATTCTTAGTAAAACCTCCATACTTATTTAAATATTTAACTTGTGAAGAAAAGAAAGAAGTTACATGGTTGGAAAAAAACAGAGGGATTTACTGGAATGAGGGTTTTATAGATTATAGAGAATTCCATCGTGTGATTATTCCGTATCTAGAAAATAAGGACATTATTGTGAAAGGCTTAGAGAAAGTTAAATGGATTAAAAACCTTTGCAAGAATTGTATAGTGACAGAACTAGATCAAGAGAAGTGTCCAAAAATGATTGTGTTGCATGCAAAATATTCAAAAAGTGAAACTAATTTTAATTGTAATAACCATTTTAAGCAATGTGCACTTAAAAATGTTTTATGTATAAAAAGATATTTGGAGGAGAAAAATGCTTTATAGGTTAAAAGTTTCAATAAATAAACATTTTTTATATAAAAGATTTATATTATTGTTTTTTTTTACACAACCCTAAATTTATTTTAAAACTATTTTATATAGGTACATTAAATAAAGAACAAAACATGATGAATAATTAAAATATAACACAGCTCATATTACATTTATTATTATTCAGTATATTATAGATATTATTTTATTGTATTTATTATCAAGGAATAATAATAAATATATAAATATTGTAGATTCTACACAGGGCTTCTATACCTAAAATAAGCATACCTATTAACTAACATTTTTAAATTAAAGATCAAACACTATAAATTAAGCTTAACTATCTTAAAATCATAACCCTAACAACTATGTTATAAGTATATCCCTAAATATTTACAAAATAATAATAATAACTAGCTTAATTATTTAAGTAGGTACCAACTAATAAAGTCATAGATCACTGTCTATTAATGTTTTTGAATTTTTTTTTACCAAACACTGTTTCGTCCATTACAGAATCCAACGCGTCTTTCACAATATATTGCACACTTATTATAACATTATCACTATCACTATCACTGTCACTGTTCTGAGTGTTATTGCATAGGTCAATGACCGATATTTTAATCAATTTAATCCCTCGCCTATGAGCCTTGCTCATGAC
Organism: Eilema griseolum; assembly: GCA_963662185.1. Taxonomy (NCBI): domain Eukaryota; kingdom Metazoa; phylum Arthropoda; class Insecta; order Lepidoptera; family Erebidae; genus Eilema; species Eilema griseolum. Next base: position 11,802,965 of record OY759236.1, read on the forward strand.
GAAGGACTGATTGATTTGTTTTTTCTTGGCGTCCCTTCGACGCTTTGAGCGGTTCTTAGCACTGCTTTTAGCGGCTGCTGCTTGTTGCTCTGTTGCTGCTTGTCGTAGCATCTCGTTGTAGTCCTCGTTAGGATCTTGTGCGTATTGGCTGAAGATAATATGATCGGGCTCCGAAAACTGAAACAATTTTACAGATATTATCAAAACTGTTGTATTTTATCATATGTACATAATGTGTATGTGGTAAGTACAAAAAATATATCTTAAAATAGAATAATGATATTACTAAAAATGGTGTAGAGATATTTATTATTTACTTACCGCTGACATGATGTATGATGCACTAAGATTTTTGTTTGAAGATTGAAATAAATTTAACGACTTGCTCTGATAAAACAAATACTAATTAAGTTATTACTTTTTAGTGTTGTATGTATTTATACGAAATTCATTTAGGTCATGCTTAGCTAGCACTTACACAGATACACATACCCACTGAATTGCATCACTTACCTTTACGTAAATGTTGTATTAAATTGCTATTTAGATGTGTTTCTCCGTAGTTCTTATAAAAATGACAATAATAGGAAATATGAGGAAATAAGGGTAAACTTAACCAACAACTGTGATGATTGTGCTCTCATATAATATAGTTTCAATTTTATTATGAAATAAAACAAAACAAATTGATAACATAGATATTTATATATTCATAAAATTTATTTGAACAAATAAGCATTAGCTCTGTTCAGATAGGTACATATACTATTAATACATAATAAATGTTTATAACATTACATTTTTAACTCTTTTTAGTATAAACTTGACATAAGTAAGTTTCAACTATCAAAATATCCTAATCGTTAGTAATGGCGTCACGTTGACATTGTGTTTAGTGTATACACAGGATAAATCAAATACATTCATTTTTAAGTATCTGAGCTGATCTACGAACAGTAACTACTAGATACTACATAATAATAAAATCAATATAGATTTGAAGTTACATACTTTCGATTGCAAAGTGTAAATTATTTACCACTAGACCATCGTTCGGTATTATAACTGCAGTGGCAGCATTCGGTTACATAGGTATCAATATCATGCAAATACATCATTTATATTACGTAATACTTCATATTAAGCTGTTGTTTTGTCATTGAAAGGTACGACAGAGGTGAATAACCTGATTTCAATAATTATCTTTACATTTAACCATGCGTAATCTGAAGTAAACCAGTTGTATATTATATCCCTTAGCTTATCTACGGCCACACCCAACCTGCTATACTCTACCCGATTATTAACAAATAAAGTCGCTCCCGGAGAAGCCGAATTCTACAAACTCATAATAGGGTTATTATAACAAGCAAAAGAACTTTGAATACAACAAAAATAACGCTATGGAGATTATGTTGTCACGTGGTTAATGCATTTAGTGTATACATAGGATGAATCAAATACATTCATTTTTAAGTATCTTAGCTGATCTACGAACAGTAACTACTAGATACTACATAATAATAAAATCAATATAGATTTGACGTTACAGTGTATAAGTAATATAATACAGTGTATAAGTGTATAATTAATCTAAATTTACTACAGGACTATGCAATATTTTAGGACTCGTTCCTACTAACATGAGAGAGTCACACCAACGTTACTACGTTTATAGCAAAAGTTGTGTGTTATGTGTGATGGAGGGCTGCTATTTTAATTAATTATTTTTAAAAATACATGAATGACCCCAGGCTCTAGTTGATATTTTATCTACAGAGAGTGAACGCTTGTCATCATTATTGGACAAGGCTATTTTGTCAACACTCTGAGTAAAAATTTCGTGCTTGATCGATTTAAATATAATGTTTTTTTTTACGAATAACAATATCTTTAAATAAAACATCTTTATACTCGTTCATACTAATCCCTCTGACTAAACAAGATTTCACGCCTTTTGCCTTTTTGATAACTTTATCGGGAGTTCTTAAACAATAAAGTTTAGATCTCAAACCCACAAACTCACAAATGTATTGACCTCCCATTTCATCCTTAAACAGACCAGGAACTTTTTTGTTCTTTATTGGAATATTGTATTGATTTTGCGCATCATAATTACTGCTATCAAAGTAGTGTAAAAATTCATATTTTAAATCTTGATAAAAGTCATTAGTGTAGATTTTATAGATAAAAGAATCTGTATCTGTATAACACAACTTCACTTGATCTTTGTAAAAAGGTTTCACGGTGTTGTAATGAAAATCGTACATATGAGACTTAGAAAGTTCTAATACAGTGAAACCAATATAAATAGGTTTATTTAAAATAATTTGATCGGCTTTCATTTGTATTGCAACTAAATTTTCAGTCAGAATAGATGCGCTATGGTAATATGGGCTAGCTACAAGTCTCTCAGCGGATATATATTTTTTTGTACGATTAAAATTATCAGACCATCTATTAACTAAATGAACATCTACTCGATTCTCAGTATTTTCTAGTGTCTTACCAAAGACGCTGTTGTTTAATAGCTTAAAAAAGTCTTGTTCAAAAGAACTTTTTGCCTTTTGTCTTAATTGTGTATTCAAATCTATATATTGTTTCAAATATGGACTTTGTCTGAAAGTTATAACTCTATGTATTTTGCGTAATACTAAACCATGATCTAAACATTTTTTTAAATGAATATAATGAATGACGTTCCATACTTGTTATATAAATTAGCTACTAGTTTTTTTGTTTTACCTCCCGGAGGTAGACATTTCTCGGGACAAAAAGGTAAATCGTTATGGAGAGAGTGCAAATGATTAGGATAAAAGAGATCAACTTCTAATATGAAACCCCATTCGGCGTCATCCTCAATGTCTCTAATATGTAAATTATCTATTTCATTTTGGCTTAAAAATCGAAAACTAGAATAAGGTAAATACTGACACATGCTGTACCCATAAAGATTATTACAGTCTAGATATACTATAAAGCACTCAGGTTTCGAAGAATCATAATCTTGCATATATTTATGATTGGCTTTTGCATATCGATGGGAACACATACACAAACCGCCTCGTATACCATTTTGAATCATACGAATAATAGATAAATCTGATATGAGCTCTAACTGAACATTTGTTTTAAGCAACATTGCGTCGAATGACAGACTAGGAGCAGTAACGTAAAACGCGGGGTCCAGACTATAATGTTGTTTATAAGTTTTTCGAAAATTTTGAAATATATCCGTTAATAATAGTACATCTGTTTTCAGATACAGGTCTGTATATTCGCCTAAATTGTTAATATTGAATTCTTTCCAAACAGTTTGAGCGTGAAAATAATCTTCATCGCTGATGTCATCATTGGTCAATGAGTTATGAAAACAAGATTTAGGTGGTAACGATTTTTCCTCATAAAATTTCCAATCCGACATATAATCATACGGATATACTCCTTTTCTTGTAAGTAAACTGAATTGTCTTTCATCAGGATATTGATAGCGGAGATTTATAAAATCTTCTACTCTCATTGTTTTAGCGAGTTTGTCTTAACTTGTTCCTAAAAAGTTAAAGGAGTCCAAAAATCTTAATTGTATATACTAATTTTTTGAAATAGGAATAAATTTTGTAAAAGTAGGTAATATATTTTTCCTTAGTTTTAGCTATTATTTTAATTTGACCGGGAATTTCTCCTAATTTTTTAATAAATAAATGGCAATCGTATCCAGACAAATTATGAAAAAATATGGGAATAAACTTAGGTATTTTATATTGCAGATTACAAATTGAATGAGCTGCGCCGCGATATTTTCCTGAAATATGACAGTGGTCTCTAACCTTATTATTCCATAACATATTTCCACATATGTGACATATTGTCGCATGTTTAAAATCTAACGCATCTTTATCTGTAAATATCATAGTTTCAGATTTAGTAAGAATTTTATAAATTGCGGTCACATCCTTTATTAAGAAATCGATAAATTTAGAAACACAATTTTGACCCCGGTAACTTCTATAGCCTTCTACTGTAGTAGAAAATGCTGACACTATATTATATGCGAATGCTACTGGAACGTGTCGTTGTAAACATGATGTTTTAGCACTTTCTAATTTCTCGCCGGAAATCGGGTTGAGTAATGTTTCAAAATCTGCATATATCACAAAGGGAATATCTTGTTTTCTCTCGTAATTTTTTAATTTTAAGACAGAACCTTCATCCGGCAGAACTGTAACCACCCCTCCACACAGATGATTTTCGAATTCAATTAAAGTTCTAAAAAATAATAAGCATGTTTCACAGAAGTATAGTTTTCCATGGTGTTTAGTCAATTGTTTTCGAACTAAACGCGGTAAATCTTTGATAAGACAAAAATGAGAATGCGTGCTGTTTTCTAAAAATAAAAGATGAACGCTTTTTGATTTTCTATTCCTTGTAGTATACAAAGGACCAATTATTGTTTAGTTATTTCTTAACCCATAAACAAATATATTTAAGGATGGGTTATTTTTCTCAAATATAGCTATATCGGATAACGCAATTGGAAATGATAAATCTTTTATATTCAAAACATTTCGAAAATGAGGATATGATGTAACTCTTTCAGAATGTTTCCTGGCAGAATACAATGCCGCGACTATGCTCCATAAAAAACAATAATTATCTTTGTTCATAATATTTAGACATGCTTTTTTATTTGCTATATTTTTTGGTAACGAGATAAATCTAGAACCACCCAAAGGTTGGTATTTATTAATGTTTATTTCTATATGAGAATTAGACAAAAATGCCCAGCCACTGTCTTTTTCTTGAAAACCTTCAATTTTGTTTTTGAGAAACTCCACAGCTGTCTTATAAATCAAATCAAAATCATGGTGCAAATGTATGATATAGTTTTTTGTAGCAAATGATTTCAACTCTTGTTGATCACTTTTGTATATAACAAAAAACGAAAACTGTTCAAAATTGATCTTGATCGATGTGTGTTTTTTTAACGTTTGATCTATTAAATTTTTAACTTGATCTCTAATGGCATAAAGAAAAATATCTGGGAAATTATGTATTTGTCCGTTAGTTGCAATGATCCGATAGCTTACGATTCGCTCTTTAAAAGAAGACTTAATCATCTGAACGTTATCAGTCATCGTGATCGCGCTATTATTTTTATGAGCATTACTTCGTAAATGCCCAACCCATTGACGATTAGCTACGAACAATTTACAACCCGTACAGTGGAGCATTTTGAAGTACCTAAGTATATTGTATAAGATCGAGAGTAAATTTAGATTAAAAGTATCTACTTACAAACAGCCTCCAGCTGCGTGGCTCAAGTCAACAATAATTCTTAGAATAAGTGTAATACATAAATCTTACAATTATAAAATAATATATAATGGTAAACAGATACACGCCGGTTACTTTGAACGTTTGAAGTAGATACTTGCTTCGGATTGTTGCGGATCTAAAAAAGAAAAAAAATTATTTATATCACATCCTATTTATTATTTAATTTCACATTATACTAAATCATTTTTAAAATATGGTAGAATAAAATATATAAGAAAAAAAAAATAACCTACCCAGACGTTTGGTGATATCTTCAGTAAGTGCCCTTGTATCAGATCTCTTGTATTTGCTTTGGACCTTGATGCGGATCCTAAAAAAAATAAAAAAAATATCATAAATAAATGTTCCCAAACAATTTACTCAGCACTATACATAATATTTATTACATGAATAAAAATAAAATACTAATTAACTTTAGAAATAAAATAATGACTTAAAACATAAAATACCTGAAAATGTATACTTTAGATGTGCGCAGATAATCTTCAAAGATCTATTACTAGCGTTTGCTATTTAATAAAAGCATCGACACTTCCTTCGCAGCTTAGTGTAATAACACTCCTAAAAATAAAAAATAAATTATGATGTATGTATCCATAATATAGAAATATAAAAAAATATTTTAGATTAAAAAATGTGAAAAATTACCTGTATATGTTTTAATTTCCAATCAAATGGAGTATTTTTTAAACTCACACAATACGTTAATTTAATAGTCAATTGTTTTTTTTTTTTAAGAAAAAATATGTAATTTAATATTAAATTTGTTTCTCGTGTGAAACCTAGTGCTTATTCTGTGTAAATGAATACATGTAATTTGAAAAATTATTTTGTTTCGAAACAGCATTAAATTTTTCACAATAATCAATTCATAAATTTTCGATATCATCAATTTTCGATAGGGTCGCATTATGGTACTTAATGTAATTATCAATGTATGCAAATTACGTGTTACTAGTGTGTCAGCCCTAAGTATTTATGAAGCATTAACAAAATTGCACGCTTCCGATTATGCTGACTTAGGGCACGTGCAAATCAATGGGTGCGTTTCAATTAATATAATACTTACAAAAAGAAATGTCAGTTTATCGTTATTTGCTAATTTTGTAAGGTTATTTATAATATATCCGCATAATACTCGTAATACGGTATATAATTTACTTGGTTTTGTCAACATTTTATACATCACTCAGAAGTAATCAGCGTCGGTATAACCGTAACAGTACCTACCTACTTACCTAGTGAGAAACAGTCTCCGAGACTTTCGTCTAAAATGTGAGTATTAAACAAATTTATTTATTACTATTTTCTATGATTTGTTTCTTTGTTTTGGTTTGTGTGTGTGTGTACCTATTTTAGATAGCTATCCATCGAGCTCGGTCCGTACGACAGCGACTTGAATCGATAGCAACTTCTCGGTGAAGTTAAAATCAGCGTATGTACGTAAAGCAGCGATTTACGTATAAACGTTGATTTTAAACATTGCCCACGAATTACTATCGAATCAAATCGCTGTCGCAGGGGACCGAGCTTTAGATAGCTTCCTTCCATACACATGCTCCTGCTATCGTTATTGCTCTCGGAAGCGATCATGATTTCCTCCGGTATGGGCATGCAGCACACTACTTTGTTTTGCCCTCGTGGTGTAGTAATTAGTTTCATGGCGATGCCGCTACTTACGGAGGGGCTCAAGCATAGGTATCACTCTACGAGAAGGCTTACTACACCCTCCTAGTACTGGACTGGCGTATTGTAGAATAGATTGATAAATGTACGGAATTGACTTGACACGTATTTTTGACATTTATGACAGTCGTCAACGCTTGTCAATTCCATACATTGATCAACGTATTCTACAATATGCTACAAAATTTATTGTCGCTTGTCTAGAGGAGCTTATCTAACAGTCTTGTTTTATTTAAATGTTTCAGGTCTGACTCAGAATTTGACCATCCGCTTCACAGCTCAACTACTAATACATTAAAGAGTAGCAAGAAACGCAAACAAGCTACAAAAAAACTTTCGGCTACTAAGAGGTAATTGACTTGGTTTTTAACTAAATAATTTTGTGTATTATCTTGGCATTGCACCGTTGTTAACTTTTGTGAGAGCGACTGTCGGTTGACGATGTACTCTCAACTTCGAGAAGGGGTCCTGCATCACAGCCTCGATTGTCAATCAACAGGTGTATCGACTAGCAGATGAGGTTGACTTGGTCAGGAGTACTTATATTAGGTATAGGCACAGGTATAGCTTAATATTATAACATGTTGATGATGAACGACCGTCTATATGACGTCGTCAACAATGTGATTTAACAATCCTCAAGGTAATTAAATATTTATTGTTTCAGAAGTAATACCCCAAAGACTTCCGATGTGTTCGGAGTCAGTCGTCGGACGGCAGACTCTGATTCAGCATCATCAACATCAGCGGTGCTGTCTTACTTCGTGAACAGAGTGGCCAACGGGACGGAGCGGCGAACAGCAAACACCGTTGGTCACTATCATGTGGACTTAAAAGTTTACGCCACCAGCGACGTCGGCACAACGGAGCCGACGGAACTTTGGAAGAAAGCGCTGGTGCGCATCAAGTTCCAGATCGACGACGACAGCACGCAGTGGCGTAAGCTTCAAAACGTGGTGGAGTCCCTTGACGAGGTGTTTCAAGGGTCTGCACCTAGGTTTAGCTCATAAGTACAAAAATAAATAAATATCGTATATTTCAGTAATCGTGTTGTTTTTATTTTTATTTTTTTTCTGTATCGTGTCGTGTTATGACACTGTATCGCTGAATATTATGGTTCGATCCCATTAGCGGTGAACAGTGATTTTATTTGATGATAATTTACTTTGGATATGAGATGAGTCTGTTGCGTTAATTATTGTGGTTCGATTCCATAAAGCGTTGATCATTGATTAAGTACAATTTGATAAAAACCTCATGAGGTTTACTTTGTTGTGTATGAGTCTGTTTGGTTAATTATTATGGTTCGATCCCATAAAATCAATGAACACTATTTGAGTGTTAGGCCTGAGTCTGTTTCACGTTTGCACGGGAAGCGTTAATCGAAAAACGTAGATCGTTGAACGGAAACCCATAAAAGCGTTAACCAGACTGATGCGTTGCATGCCATCGCGTTCGTTTCATCTGTTGTAAATAATAATGTGTTAATGTTGTAAATACACTGACGGACTCATAAACTGCATCAAAGTTCAGGTTTACTCTAAAAGGATTTTTTATAATAAGTATGCAAACTTTTTAGATTAAATTATATAAATATGGAAAGACTGGCTCTTAATCTTAAAAAAAAATTAAATTTAAAAATAGAACTGCAGTAAAACAAATGAATATAGCCGGGAAAGAAAATTTACTTGTAGTATCAGATTTGCGTGTTATTTATAGCAAAGTTTTAAATTGATTCTCATTGATTTTTTTTGTTTTGTCAATTGAATTATTGTTACCAGCATAATTGTTGGGTTAGTTTTTTAACACATCGAGAGTTTTTGAACCATAATATGGATACTTCGTCCGAACAAGCGGCACAAATTGTAGCATTGGTGCGGGAGGGCTTGGATCAACGAACGATTGGTAGAAATTTAAATTTAAACCAGTCTACGGTTTCTAGAATATACAGAAGGTTTGTAGAGACAGGTTCTTACAGGAGGAGACGTGGTACAGGCAGAACTCGAGCAACCACAGGTCGTGATGACCGATTTATTGTTATAACTTCCCTGCGAAATCGTTTCCTCACGTCAGTTAACATCAAAACCGAGTTTAATGAAGTGCGTGGAGTAAACGTGTGTGCACGAACAATAAGAAGAAGGTTAAAGGAAGCGGATATCACCCCTTTTAGACCAGCAAATGGTCCAAAGTTGTCTACAGCTCACAGACAAGCTCGCTTAAGATTTGCGCGTCATCACCTGAATTGGACAGAAGAGCAGTGGGCCTCTGTATTGTTCACGGACGAGTGTAGGACATGTTTATATGGTGCAGATGGTCGCAGAAGAGTCTATCGTCGACGTGGGGAGCGATATGCTCAAAGTTGCATTGAGGAGCGTGTTCCTTTTGGAGGCGGTTCATGTATGGTCTGGGGTGGCATATCGATGAACGGGCGAACCGAACTTGTGTTCATAGACATGGTCCGTCAAAACGGTAATAGAGGGGGTTTGACAGCACATCGCTACATAACAGAGATATTAGAAGATCACGTGGTGCCTTACATGGGATTCATAGGCGAAAATTTTACTTTAATGCAGGATAATGCCCGGCCGCATGCAGCTGCACAAGTTCAACATTATTGCGAAGAGGTTGGGATACGTACAATGAATTGGCCAGCACGCAGCCCGGATCTTAATCCCATCGAGCATGTTTGGGACAATTTAAAAAGAGCTGTATATGCGAGAAACCCTTCGCCCACGACAGTGGCAGCACTAAGAACAGCACTTTCAGAAGAATGGGACAATATTCCGCAAGATCTTTTAAAAACCCTTATAAAATCTATGCGGAACCGATTAGAATCCGTAATAAGGGCACGTGGGGGTAATACACCTTATTAAAACACAAATAAACCCTTGCATAAAGTTTGTGTCTATTGTTAAAACCAATTTTTTAATTAAACCAATTTTTCTTAAATTTCTGTTTTTTCTTCAATAAAAGTCTTAAGGTCCTTTCCAGTACATAAACTTAAACTTAAAGATATGACCCTACGCTGTTTCAAAGTTCACGAACCAATCTAGAGGTTTCAATTTAAATCTGCATAGAAAGTATGCATACTTGGTTAAAATATTTATTTCAAAGTCGTCTATTACTTTGATGCAGTTTATGAGTCCGTCAGTGTAGTATATTATTTACCGATTCATCTGTTGTAAAAGTAGTATATTATTGGGAACGATACCTCACAGAGTGAGGCCTCAGGCCGAACGATGTGGGGTAGAGTGCCCAATAATATACTACTAAAAGGGATAAAGCTACATCACCCATTATTAAAAAATGTCGCTTTATCCCAGAAGAGGTGTAATCTCTTGTATCTCTCGGCCCGGGAGCATGTACGATGCAACCGTACACTGTCTGCCGACTAAGCATTTTTACCTTAGTTGGCTATAAATTAATTACATTGAAAGTAATACCGATCAACGGCCATCGCGTGTGCTCCCTCGCTCCTTTATTATAATATAATAATTAAATTGGTCCGAGTAATAAATTGCCAAAAAATCGTATATCTGCCGTATTCTTTACCATCTACCGACTACCAAATCTTTATAATTGCAGTATATTAAACATTAACAAATAAAAAATTATGTGCAATAATTTATATTAATATTATGTAGAATAGGATGAAATAAAATAAGTTAATCTTATACATACCTTCCTCTATTCCGAAAATAAAGCCATCGAAGTTTATATCGAATTTATATAGACGTTTTTTATTTAAATTGACATTTAAATACCAATATTTTAATAACAATATTATATAATATTTTAAAAATCTCGCCAACTAGGTAAGTAGTTTATAGGAGGTAGGATGTAATAACTTCGTGTTGTGTTCCCAGCGGTGAATAGGGTAGCCCGAGGTCACTGGAGAATTTGTGCTGTTAGTGGGATGACTAAAGGCTTATCCTGCTTTGTCCTCTGCACTGACAGCACAGAGTTTCTGTGCTTACTGGGTCGGCAGTACGAGTGTGGCTTCTCTGGTGTTACACACGTCCATAGGCCACGGTAACCACTTTCCATCAGGTGGGCCATGCGCTTGTCTGCCACCTAAGTGGTATAAAAAAAAAGTAAAGAAATTGCAACCGGCCCAATTTGTTTTACTTTTTAGATACTATGTTGCATCACGAATATGGTACCACATACTTAATACTTAGGATATAATAAATATGATTGTATGTCTTATCGTGAAATATTCGTCTGGAGTAGTCCGTGCAGCCGTATATATAGGCACCGCTAATTTTAAATTTAATTTAAGGAACTAAGTTTACACCATCGCATCGGTAGTGTGGCGTTTGTGGTTTTATTCTTATGTGTATTTAAAGTAAACGGTGAGTGGCAAATATGTATATCTTCTTAATTATATTTTATGCTTTGGTTCTGTCTGTTTTCCCTGTCACAAAATAATAATTTATTTGAGATTGACATGGTCATTCACATTAATAATGTAAATCTCACCGGGATATTTATCATGTTTATTATTTTTGCTGAGCAACCAATATTTCGGCGATGTTACGCTGTTTGTTCGGTAGGTAGTAGTGGTAAAATATCCCGGTGAGTTTTACACTATTAATCATTTATTTGTAATAGTTCTTAAACAAAAAATATAGTTTATGACCATATATCTAAGTTTAATGAAATGTTTGAGGCAATTAAGTAGTGAGTAAGCACCTATGCTAACTTATCCTATAGATTAGATTCCATCATGGATGTTGTAGGGAATTATAAGGTTTAAATAAAATGCAGGGAGTATGTGTTAATGCATTGAGCTTAAAAGTGACATTGAATGAACTTTATTTACCAAAGTACATTAGATCGGTGAAGTTTATATTACGTGGTCCACGGTATGTAAATTGCTAACACGAAATTAGCAGGAGTTCTCAACATGCCCCCGGGCGTTGAAAGTTGTGCTTTCAACCAGACTCCGATGCCGTTGAGACAGGTAATGGGCATATCTTGTTGAAGGATCTTCGGATGACTCCACTAGATGTTCTGATGTCAGCTACCCTGATAATCCCGTCAGATCCTGGATGAACACCAACTACTCACCCCAATCTCCACTTTAGAGGTGGAAGATTCTCCTCCTTTATGACTACCAAGGAATCCAATTTTAGGCCGTCTTTACAAGAACGCCACTTAGTACGTTGCTGCAACTCTGCAACGTACTCCTTACTCCATCTTTGCCAAAAATGCTGGCGGAGCTGCTCAATCCGTTGGTAGCGAGACAGATGAGTAGCAGGATGGTCCTCATAACTGTCCTGTAGTAATGCTGTGAGTGGTCGACCAACAAGAAAATGACCTGGTGTCAGCGGGGTGCAGTCAGCAGGGTCCGATGACAGCGGTGTTAGTGGACGCGAATTTAATATTGCCTCGATTTGGCCTAAAGTGGTGTATAACTGTTCAAAAGTTAAATTACAATTGCCCATCACTCGCTGTAAATGATATTTAGCAGACTTAACGCCCGCCTCCCAGAGACCACCGAAATGAGGGCTATACGCGGGGATAAAATGAAAATTAATTCCATCGTTGGCCATATTTGCACTAAGAGAACTATAATTAAATTTCAAAAATTTTGACAGTTCGTTATAAGCACCAACGAATGAGGTACCGTTATCGGAGTACATGTTACTGGGTTTACCCCTGCGAGCAATAAATCTGTTCAAAGCTAATAGATATGTGTGGCTAGTTAAGTCACCCACGAGCTCCAGATGAACAGCCTTTGTGGTGAAACAAATAAAAATGGCAATGTACACATTTACGAGTCTACATCCGCGACCCTGGCGACTAGCGCACATAATAGGACCGGCATAATCAACGCCTGTACTCTCGAATGGATAACCTCCTGATAGAAGACGCTGGCACGGCAAGTTACCCATCAATGGAGCAACGACCTTGCCCTTCATGCGGTTGCACATTTATGATAGCAGGCCTTAGCTAAGTTACGACCTCCTATAGGCCAATAGGTTTCTCTAATTGACGCTAATAATTGTTGAGGACCTGCGTGCATCAACCTCTTATGCTCGAAATTAAATAGTAGCTTTGTTAAATGATGATTGGACTGTAATAAAATAGGTTGCCGCTTATTATACGAGAAATCTGAATTGTCGAGACGTCTGCCGACACGCATTATGTTATTATTATCTAAAAACACGTTAAATTTTAATAGGACGCTCCTTTTTTGGTAAACCTTGTTTATTTAAAAGGAGTTTATGCTCTGGAAAGGATTCCAGCTGACTATAATAAACTAATACGTTTAATGCTTGCCTTAATTCGTCATTTGATAATGATTTATTACAGGGATCTCCTCGACATAACTTAATGAATTTTATAATATAAGCCATTGACCGTAAAAGGCAAAAAAGGCAAAAAAAGTGAATAATTGGAAAATCTCTCAAAATCGATAAAATAATTCTTATCTTTACCGAGAGCAACATTCAATGATACACTAGGCCGAATCTCGGGTAGTGAGTCTAACTTCGAGGACCTGAAATTAGAAGGCCACAGACAGGAGTCTAGCTGGAGAAAATCTGGACCTGACCACCACAGGTTTAAACCCTGCAGATTGCTAATGTCCACACCACGAGATATTAGGTCTGCTGGATTTTTGTCCGTTGGAACGTGCCTCCAGGTACAGTGACCTGCCTGATCTAAAATTTCAGCAACGCGATTGCGTACAAATGGCTGAAGCTTAGAAGGCAACATCTGTAACCATCCTAAGACAATGGTCGAGTCTGTCCAACAAACGACGCGATTAAATTTCAACCTAAGTGACCTTGATAGCTTCTCGTACAGACGAGTCCCCACCACCGCGCCACACAACTCCAACCTCGGGATTGTTGTGGGTTTAATGGGTGCAACTCGACTTTTGGCCATCACTAACCTGACCACACATTCCCCATTATCATAGATGCTGCGTATATAAGCACACGCACCATATGCGCGCTCAGATGCATCGGTGAATATGTGAAGTTCTACCTCCTTATATGCATCACAAACTACAATTCGTGGAATACGAAACTTGTTTAAAAGTGGCAGAGCTTTGACAGTGGCCTGCCATTGTGAACCAACCTCAGCAGTTAGTGGTTCATCCCATGATAGTTTATCTAACCACATTTTCTGTAGTATCATTTTCATAGTGATAACAAAGGGAGCTAATAGCCCTAATGGATCAAAAATCCTTGCAATCACTGACAGTAAATCACGCTTAGTGTTACCAACACAAGATTTTAATGTGGTGTCCAAAGAATAAACTAGTTCATCGGAACTTGCATGCCAACCGAGACCTAGCAACTTGGCAGGCTCGCTGGAACCTAATATATTTAAGTCTAGCGAAGATTGAGCAACATCTGCTAATAGTTGAGGTTTTGATTTCCACTTGCGTAAAGGCATGTGAGCCGACGCAAGTGCCTTGGTGACTTCCTCACGAATGAACCTCACCTCATCTAAGTCGTCACCACCAGAGAGTAGGTCATCGGCGTAAAAATCGTGTTTTATGACGTCAGCGATCCTATCATTCTTGCAGTCGAGACCTAATTGATGTAAACATCGAAAGGCTAAAAATGGCGCACTAGCCGTGCCATACGTGACAGTGTTTAATTTAAAATACCGCAGAGTATCAGACGACCCATCACGCCAGACAATCTGTTGTAGATACCTGTCAGACGGATGGACGATTATCTGTCGGTACATCTTCTCGACATCCGCAGATATGACATATTTATACTGTCTGAACCGAAGAAGAATGGACAGCAAATCGTCTTGAATGGTGGGACCTACCATCTGTAAATCATTGAACGAAACACCAGACAAGTGGGAGAACTCGCGTTGAAAACAACGCGGAGTTTGGTAGTGCTACTGCTTTCACGCAATACTCCGTGGTGAGGTATAAAATAACCAAACGGACTTGAATTATGTAGAATAAATTCGGTCATATGTCCTAACAACTCATATTCAGACATGAAATCATTATACATTTTACCGAAATCCGGTTTAGTCTTCAACCTACGCTCCAACGAGTGTAAACAATGAGATGCCCTCTTAAACGAGTCTCCTAGAAGAGAAGGACTTTGCTTAAGCGGAATACGAACACAAAATCGACCATCTTGCAATCGTGTCGTATTTTCAATATAATGCTCCTCGTACAGCCTCTCTTCTGGTGAATAATGTGAAGACTTGTTAACAACCTCTTCCAGCTGCCAGAAACGAGTTAAATCAGACCGAAGTTGATCTATATTATCGTTCTTATAAGTATCAACCTTTGTAAAATTACACCTAATATTACTAGACAATAATGAAGTATAATTATGACTGATCGGACCTGAGACTATCCAGCCTAACCTGGTCTCACAAAGGATGGGCTTACCTTTACCCAGCTTAATACTTTGTGACTCTAAAATGTCCCAGAAAACATCAGCACCGATCAAAACATTGATGTCAGCGGGCTTGTAGAATGTAGGGTCAGCTAAACATATATGAGACGGAATATTTAAGGCAGATATATTAATTTCACGACATGGCACATTACTTCGTCTTGCATCATTATTTAGTCGGTCGTAAAACAACTGTTTAATGACGTTATACGAACTCGACATGTTTTACCTACGTGGGAAATCACGTTATTTATGCCTAATATCGACCTATCTACTTGTCTAGCCTCCAAACAAGCGTTTACACAAGCGCTCCGTCACAAAGGACGAGGTGCTCCCGCTATCGAGCACAGCACGAACAACGTGCTCACTCCCAGAAATATCTCGCATTTTAATTAACGCGGTCGACAATAACACATCGCTGTTAACGCTAACACAAGAAGATGTGACGTTCGCCGACAACGCGACATTGTTTGGTTCACTAGTGGCGGACGTCGAAGGCGATCGTGCCGATTGGTTATCACCCGATTTATTAACACTAGTATTCGCAATATTGTTTAAATCTGTCATATGAATAAGCGTATTATGTCTGCGCTTACACAGTTTGCAACCCGGCCTTTTACAGTGGTTTGCAAAGTGTCCCAAACGAAAACAGTTAAAGCACACTTTATAATTCGGTAGCAATTTCATTCGGGCTTTATTAGACAAGGCAAGAAACTGTGCGCAATTACTTAAATTATGGTTGCCCTTGCATTTAGGACAAACCATTGCACTCGCTTCAGTTTCAGATTGATTCCTAGATTGAACTGCAACCATAGACTTTAACTTAGGTCCTAACTTGTTACTAGCGTGAGACTGATTGTGACGAGATAACTCTAATGTCTCAACAACTAAATCAGCGCGGTTGCGCATGAATTGAAGGAATGTGTCGAACGTAATATTACTATCCTTGTCTACGCGATCCTTGCACTCCTCCCACTCACGGAACGTTTTACTATCTAATTTACGTGTAACAGTATAAATTAAAAGAGTGTCCCAGTGCTTCACGGGCTCGCCCAACGATTCTAACGCGCGCAGATTTTTATTCAATTGATCAATTAAACCCTTTAGCGTCCCAGAAGACTCCTTAAAGTGATTGGCTCAATGTTAAAAATAGCTGATATATGATTGTGAATTAATAACTTTTTGTTGTCAAAGCGTTCGCATAATAAGTTCCACGCCACAGAGTAATTAGTGGCCGAAAATTCAATTGCCTGTATCACTACGGCGGCGGTCCCTTCCAGAGACGTTCGCAGGTAATGAAATTTGTTGATAACGTCAATACCATCATTAGTATGAATGAGACTCGTATAGGTGTCGCGAAACTCCAGCCAGCCATTATATGACCCATTGAACTTTGGTAGCTGGATTGTTGGCAGCTTAACCGGCCTACAGGTACTAGTACGAGTACTTTTAGTACTATGAACAGATTCATCATCTTTATTATAGTCCCCTATCAAGTTCTGAGCCCTAGACACAGATTTAAAGTAAAGTGACTCAAAATCGGAACGTTCATTGAACTGTGTTTTAGTATCCTCGACAATGCACTCAAGCTGTAACTGTACATCATCATATTGTTGATATAACGACTCAATTTTGCCTACACGCAGCTGTAGTTCCGTGATATCACGACTTGTTAGTGCTTTTCTATCCAGCGCGTCAAGGTAATTAATAAAAAGAGTTAATCGGCCCTTGAAGCTACCTCGCTTCTTTATTAAATCCTTTTCGTCGGTCATACTGGGAGCTGGGCGACGTAAGCCTGGAATTTACAAGTAAAGAAGTTAACAATCAATAACTAAGTGCTTATTTAAGCACCTATACGTTTTAACTATGCACCTACTATTGCACCTAATACACAAATTCCTAAAATATAATGTTTAATTATATTACGAATACCTACAAAATAACAACGCGTTATATTTTTACACAACTCAACTGTAAATTAAAGACAATAACTATTAGAAGTATTACACAATTAATAATTCAGTAAATAATTGCACTATATTGCAAATAATTCGCCTCTAATAATAACTAACACCCACAAATGTAAGATGTACATTAACTATATGCATACTAAACTAACGTGAATAGTTAACAGCTTTCAATTCGAATAAAATAAAATAATGTAATATTATCTTAACATCAATATTACCATACTTTAAGAAAGTATAATGTTATTTAATCAAATCTACAACTGTAGAAAGAAAAAACTAATCACAATGCAATATACGGTAGGTAGGTTGGTTAAGTTAACGAAATTAATTACACTGATTACAAATACTGATATAACATAGGTAATATTAATAACACTAACCTGTTAAATCTTTAATTCAGTTTTAAAATACTACCTTATTGAGTGATGGGTAAATATATTAATTAATTAAGATTTAACACCACAGTTTTGATGTACTTGTTTCACAAACCGCACCACCGACTTATGTCTGAATTGCAGTTTAATTGTCTTCTTAATAATTCCGCTAATTAACGATGATCCTTAATAATAATGCAGATTCTTGCTGATTATTCAATCCGGCTCGTAATGGACCAATATGTAGGGAATTATAAGGTTTAAATAAAATGCAGCGAGTATGTGTTAATGCGTTGAGCTTAAAAGTGACATTGAATGAACTTTATTTACCAAAGTACATTAGATCGATGAAGTTTATATCACGTGGTCCACGGTATGTAAATTGCTAACACGAAATTAGCAGGAGTTCTCAACAGATGTTGTGTCTTTCAGATCTAAAACTATTGTTGGTACCTAAGTGAAAAATCTAGTAAAATTTATATATTATGCAGGAACAGATGCAGAGCTTTAAAAATATCTTGTAGTTTGCATCTGAACAGAAGCTATAACATTTATGAGAGCACAATAATTCTATTGTACGAGTATCTACTTGATATATTCTCTCGTTTTACACAACAATTACATTAAAAAATCAACCAAAAAAATTGTTTTTTTTCGGTAGTGATTTCTTTAAAAATGTGCTGTTCATTACACAATAATATTGTAAAATATTTATGCATATTCATAATTTCATTGCATGTGTTAACGGATTCGTCATATAAATTTGCTATGAAATTAATAAGCATAGGCGTACAATACATTCACATATAGGTGCTTCGGAATATAGAATCGTGTGAGCAATTTAGCCAGCAGGGCTAAAAAGGCCACTTTCGACGAATCGTATCCGCATTGAAATACGAAGCGGATTTCATTTCGTAAAATGGTACCACAAAGCGCGATTCGCGGCACGATTCGGTTTTAACGGTTCGTCCTTTTGACAAGTTTGTATGGAAAATCGTAAAACGGCTCACAAAATCCGAATCGCTTATATGTCAAAAGGCAGCATTGAAAAACGCAACTCTGACATTGCGTCTTACAATTCGTCGTTTGTTGTGATTTGTTTCTTTTGACCTATTTGATCGAAATTAAATAAATTTAGCTCAAATATGGTTGATTTATTTCTTTATCACAATTTATTGCAACATGCAATAGCCCTAGAAAGGCTTCAGTAGCGGCGAAGGAGTGCGACCTTACGAAACCAGGAAGTTGCCTTCGAAATGCCCGAGGACGAATTTGTGGCCATATATAGGTTCACCAAAGCGGTTTCTTTAGACCTCATCCATGAGATTGAGCCCTATTTACCAGGATCACGAGGTGGAATAAGTGCGGTATCGAAGGTACCTACCTACTTAACTAGTGTTCCTTGTTATTACTTACATTACGTTATTATGTATGAATAACAATATGTTTGAATTAATTCAGGTGCTGACTGCATTGGCATTTTATGCGTCGGGGTCATACCCAGAGGGTTATTGGGTCCAGTGTACACAATAAGATGCACCAAGTCAGTGTATCAAACTGTATAGGAGCAGTCTCCCTTGCCCTGAATGCCCACACTTTCGACAAAAATACTTAGTTTCCTCAAACTAGAGAAGAACGAAATGTTATTAAGCAAGGGTAAGCCAATACAATCACAAATTTTATTTACAGACACATAAATACTTTTTAATAGCTGTAACAATTTCTACTTATTTTGTTTGTTAATTTCAGATTCACAATAAATTTAGTATGCCGGGAGTAATTGGTTGTGTGGATGGCATGTAGAACCCCAATCCCTAGACACAGGGGAACAAGTACGAAACAGCCTCATTGAAAGGCTATGGGCTGCTCGTACATAAGATTTGTATAGGTTTGGCATACTAATCTTACCTTTACTATAAAATCATTGGACACAACCACTAGCATAAGGCAACCTCTGTGATCCGGGTTGTCAGCTAACTACATAGCAAATATCTTCACAATAAGTTCAAGAAGTGTATGAAGTGACAACAATCTCATTTTTCAGATTTAAATTAAATTATTGTGATGGATAATCTCTTTGTTTTTAGCATATTCTTATACCTAACTTTTGTAATTTACTATTCTATGTAATTTATTTAAGCATTTGGGGTTCATATTAATACAATATCTTAGTTGAAAAACTGAAGTTTATTTACTTACATACATTATGGCATATTTTTGTATTAAATCCAATTACAGTAACCAAAAGGAACTTATTATTAAATACAAAATACAAATGGTAATTTTAATTACAAATAAAGTAAACAACTTTCACAATCTAAATATTACAATATCCCTGACAATCCTTTTCTAAATACTTATTATACATATTTTACAAATTATGGAAAGACAACAATTAAGTGTCTATAAAACTTGATTGTTAATTTGTCTTTCCATAATTTGATGAATATTATGCGGTTCATCTGCAATGTGACCATGCTGCCTCACCACCTCCAAAATATTTTGTGCTAACTGTGAGGAGGCTGCTGCAGTCGCACTGTCCGATTGTAGCCTCTGTCTCTCTATTTGCAAGAGGATCCACTTAGCCTCTTCCAATGGACCTAGTGGCCGTGCTGAAACAATGATATTCTTTTATTTAAATCACATTCACCACCATCATACTCATGGGCCTTTTATTAGCATAACACATTAAGGCTGCACTTAACAAAGCCCAAATATAAGAAAAGAATACAAAAAAACCCTTCAACAAAATGCAATTTATTTTACATCTCAAGGGTTGTTTCAAAAGTTAACATAAAAGGGACCAGCCATTTTTTTGACAAAAGTATAACACATGTTTAACACTGATGTATGTTTACTATGCATATATTTATTTAAAAATAACTAAGAACTCTTTGAAGTTTTATAAACTAATATAAATTTTAAAAAACAGATTCTAGTCAAGAATATAAATGCCACTTATTACATGTTCGCTGTCGCTGATGTGTTTGTCTATGTAGCGGCTGTGCCACTTCAGCTGGGCTGTGTGCCGAGGGTGAGGGTTCAGCTAGAACTGGGCCATATAATAAATATCAATTACTAAACTTAACACTTTGGGAAGAGGCCCTTACTTATCATACTTTATAATATTATAGTTAGCAATAACTGTTACCTCTATTGATACTTACTGGACAATCACATATATTGGATAATCTTCCTCAGGCTCATTGGGTCTGAGTGGTTCGCTGGTCGAGGATTGAGGTTGCGACTGGGGTGGAGGGCTGAGACTGCGAGGTCGAAAGTTGAGGTAGCAAGGTTATTGGTACTGTCTACCACATTTCCCCCAACGATGTGTTTAAGATAATACTACAAACAATAATTCATAACGTCAATACGGAGAGACATTGAATAATTCTAAATAAGTAAATAAAGTAAACAGTTGTCTAGCTTACTTTGGACCATCCTTGGGCGTCTTTAGTGTGCCACTACTATCCTCTGTGCATTGAGGACGAGTGCAACCTCTGCGCAATGCCGCCGGCTTTCGGCTCTTCCTCGGGCGGTATCATTGTAGCCAGTTTTCGCTAGCTGAGTATGCCTCTTCATGAACTCTATAATAATCTCCCACTGCGCCTCACTGACTATTTGGAATGATAAGTAGGTACTGACACGACGAAGAATAAAGTTGAAGTGGAACACATAGCACAACTTCTAAGCAGTCTCATAAGTGGTTTTTTTTATAGTGGACTTGAATGGAGTGAAGGAATACGAAAAAACATTTCAATTTCCCACTCAAAAACTTCAATATTAACCAAATATTTACATTTGTTGACAGAGCACAGTTTGTTGCCAGTTAATTAACAATTTTGAAATATATTGAATATTTAACATTTAATGTGTTAAACGGTTTGAAAAGTGTATTTTTTGATAAATAAATAAATAAATTTTAGTCAGTACGCTTTTAAAACTCTTCTTTATTTTAAAATTTTGAATTAAAAATAACCGGTAAGTTATCGGTGTTTACATTTTTAAAATTGCAACATTTCATCTTAATCCGAATCGTCCGACGAACCGCATTGTAGACGAATCGTCTCTTATGTGTTTCATTTTACGACAGCGGACGAATTGAAAAGCGTTTCGGCGGACGAATTGGAAGACGAACTGGAATCCGATTCGTTTCATGAGATGGCCTTTTTAGCCCTGCAGATAGGAATATTTTGATTTATCAGTTATACTATTTTTTTATATAAACTCACGCCTATATCCCCGAAGGGGTAGGCAGAGGTGCTAGCACCCACATTTCGCCAGTTTTATGTTTAGGTCCCAATGTGATAGGTGGCGAGTCTATTGCCATTAACCGGGCACTTATAAACCTGCGATAAATACACACATAACTTCGAAAAGTATCGAAAAGTCATTGGTGTCACCAGTTCATTAGATACCCATACCACTAGGCTACTGCGGTTATAGGTACTATTTATCATTTATATTCTAATTATTTATTTCAAGTCTTTAACAGTATTTACTCTCTGCTCGGAAGCTTTCCACGTGACCCTCTCATTACCAGATGGTACAGTAGAGAGTAGGTGGGTTCTCTGAACGCAGGCCAGCGCAGGCGGCACGACGAGCCCTTACCGAACAAAATGGTCAAACCATGGTTTCCACGCCCGAGCGGGCCATTTCAATCCCGAAGATAGACCAGGGTTAGCTTAGCTGCGAGGCAAATGACTTATGGCTTAAGTACACCCCAGTTATGACCCCAGACTTCTCAAGTCAGGGCCGCGTTTCAAACCGGCGCGTGTCTTTAATATATCTTTTTATATTGACGTTGTTGTTGTTGTAAATGCTGATTTAATGGTCTATGTAGAAACATTTTTATAGGTTTACTTTGTGCAGTTTAGTAGGTTCCATTTCGATAGAACCAATCCCACTGGCCGGCAAGGGGCTATATGTGGGCAGGTGCTGCTGATAAGCGTGTAGCGTACGGTCACTCGGAATACTCAGAACTTGAATAGAATGGTGACTACTCCCAGGATCTACAATGAAGTTTATAACGATTACTTTGTTATTAGACACAGCCCTATTTATGCTTGAAACAATTTGATCATTCATAAGCATTTCCATGTATTTAACTTATAAAAATTTATCTGATACAAATTACATTGTGTTACTTATCAGGATAAGTCACCAATTCACTACAGCCAGCAACTTTTTACATGTGGCAATGAGATGCGATTATTCATACCTATGTGTAACAAAGTAGGACATCCTTACTCTCCCTTGTTCTACATTACTTTAGAATCGTAATCGTAAGTGCACATAGTAGAAAAGGTACCTACTTGGTAATACTTATAGCATCAAACTTTTGCGATTGTCATGTTAATAAGGGTGTGCCTATTGCTTCGCCGCTTCAGACAGACCGATCTTGACTACGACTGTCTTTGATTTAAATTGTATTTTTGTCCGAACTAAAGGAGTGTACCAACCAAATATCAGAACAATCAGTCAACAGGAAGCGGGGAAACCAAGGCATTAAGGTCATTTAAAGTACTTTGTTCGTCAGATTCGATTTGATACTGACTGTACCTGTAAACTCAGAAAGTTATGTAGGTACCTACTCGAATCATTATGATGCCATAATTTATTTTAGTTAGAAACTGTTCGACTTTGTGCCAGGTGGTAGATATACGATATAAGTAGTTAGTACCTACAGATTTAACAGTGATCCTCGTTTTTCGACGAAATCTTTTATTACTTTATTCTAATTAAATGATCTTCCTCTTATTTACAAAATCTTCGAATCCCATTTACTGATTAATGGATTTTTTTTCATAAGTTTGTACTTAACTGTATAGATACGAATGTAATAAGCGTGTTGTGTTCCCAGCGGTGAGTAGGGTAGCCAGAGCTCACTGGAGAATTCGTGCTGTCAGTGGGAGGACTGGAGGCTTGTCCTGGTTTGTCTTCTAGGTATACTGACAGCGCGCAGGGTCTGTGCTTGCAGGGTCAGCAGCGCGAGTGTGGCTACTCTGGTGCTACACACGTCCATAGGCCATGGTAGCCACTTTCCATCAGGCGGGCCGTGTGCTTGTCTGCCGCCTGAGTGGTATAAAAAAAGCTATTATGTTTCAGAATCACTATGAACAAACCTGAATTATACAGTGCGGCAAACGAGTTACAAAGGAAATCAGTTCTCTCTTATCTACAAGAGTACAATCACAAAATTAAATGGCACAAAATCGAAGACACAGCCATCGATCTAGGGTGCGGGGATGGAAGCGTCACCGTTCTTGTGAAGAATTTCACACCTTACAGTTACAAGAAGTTCGTAGCTTGTGACATTAGCGAGGACATGATCAAGTTTGCCGACAAGGCTTATGCAAGTGAAGAAATCTCATTTAAAGTAATGGATATAGGAGGTGACATACCTGAGGACATGAAAGGAATTTTCAACCATGTGTTTTCTTTCTACGCACTGCAATGGGTGAAAGATCAAGAGTAAGTTATATTGTCAAACTTTTTGTTCCTCCTGTTTTGTCAGGTAGATATTGCACAAAGTAAAACGCACACTTCGTGCATTTATCATCGCACGATAACGTTTCATTTCCTCTAAGAGCAGCAGCACTTAAGGACAAAGGTGCACTACCTATTACATCCACATTTTACAACAACAGGGTTGAGCCTTTTGCCGTCTACTAGCTCTCGTAAAACTTTATACCTACTGCTACTGAAATAGCAATTTCCCTGACCCGATAATCGAGCGCAACGATCGAATATAGATGCAAACTTATGTGACAATTTTTTTCGTTTATCATTATCTTCATTTTCCAAGCCTTTTCCCAACTCGGTTGGTGTGACGTCACGTCTTTTAGTCTATTACAGAACGGCCAATCTTCGATATTTTTCATGCTGCCTAAGAGAGCAGGTTGTCAGATTTTTTAAAGCTACAAACAACTACCCGTGACGAATGCTATAGACGTTTGTATGTCAACCGACGGTTTAACGTCCTCTCCGATGGGGTCACCTTCGTGTCTCGAAACACACGTGTGTTAAGAACAGTTGGTATGCGTGGAGTAGTATATTTTGCTTGATACCTAATAGCTGGAAAAAAATGAGTAAGTATAGACATGTTTAAAAAGAATTTAAAGGACATGCTATATGATAAATGTTATTATAATATTGACGATTTTTAAATGTTACAATCTAATTAAACACTGACATCTTAATTTTAATGTTGATATTTAATGATTAATAATGAAATTAATCAATGTAAAATGCCAGAACCGGCAGAATATGAGATCTGAACATTATGTACCTAAACACCACTTTGTACCATATTCAACGAATAAAGACTTTGACTTCGTCCTAAATAAGGATTAGTTATGTCAACCATGAAAGTTTTTAAATTTCATTCTGTTTTGCAGGAAAGCATTCCGGAACGTTTTCAACTTCATGTCAGACGAAGGTGACTGCTTCATGACGTTGCTCGCAAGTAATTACAATTACAGCATTTACACTGTCCTTGCAAACTATCCCAAATGGAAATCTTTGCTGAAACGTGTTGACCAATTCATATCTCCGTACCACGTGATGAAGGTACCTACTTATTTAGTTCGTTTTCTTGTATTATCTCTTGTATTTAGTTTCTTTCTTTTTAGACGTATCTTGGACTTAAATCACGAGACAAACGAGGGCCTAGCGCACGCGTATTGTTTTATAATAATCTGATTGGTAGATTTTAGCTCATTCACAGTTCACGCCTGCCCAGCTTCACTGAGCAATCCGCAAGGTGTTCAGTTTATTAGTTATATTATTATTTTATTATTTATTTATTACTCACAAGAGCGAAGATGACATGCACAATCAGTTCACTTTTCACTATTGTACCAGAACGAATAAGCGTCCTTACCTTTCACATAATTATTTTTTATTTTAAATTCACAAAGTTTGTCCTTAACGAGAAGTAGTAATTCCCGCTCTAAACAACTGCCGTAGCACCCAGTATAGCACTCGCCTCAAAAGATACCCAAGAAACGTGTTCTGCGCGTATAGAGTGCTTTTATATCTAAAATATATGTCCCGAGTAATATAGTAACAGAGTCGATAATACTAAATTTAGTATAATCAGATTCTCAGCTGATATGTACAATCATAAGACGCGTCTTTAATTAGAGAAGAAGAAATGGCTATTATGCTGCATGACTAAAACCCTAGTGGTGATATCAAAAATGCATTTTTAAGTACCAAAAATAATCGGTAGGTATCTAATATATGATAAGATTACCAGAAAATCTAGACTCATCAAAAGGAACTTCAAATTCTGTTAATGAAAAATCACTTACAGGCGTTTTCTGCGACCTTCCAACAATTTCGCCAGTGTTCATGGATTGCAGCAGTGGTTGTTCATACACAGAATTTGATGATCTTTCAAATGAACCTGGTCTTTTCTGGTAATCTTATCATAATTATTAGATATCGATTTTTTTTTGTTTTCTCAAAATGGGTTTTTGTTATCACAAAGATATTTATCTCATCCGATAATCTGATGGAACTAGGTTTAGTGTTGTCTTCTCTTATACTACGACATATATATGTACTTATTCTAAGATCAAGATTTTTGGTAGGTAAGTACATCAATAGTAATTGCTTATGCATAATGTAATTTACAGAACCCACAGAAGAAAATAGCAGAAATAATGGTAAAATGTGGTTTTCAAAATGTTGATGTAACAAACAGAAAAAGGACCGAAGTTTTTGACTCAGTACAGGAGCTAAAAAGTGAGTAGGTTTTTTTTTTTTATATAGGACACGTCAATTGGACTTCGCCTTGCCTGATGGTAAGCTGAAGGCAAAGTCCCAGAAAAGAGTAGTAGTTGCCTAGTAATTAATGATTAACATTTACAACATTGATAGATTATTCAACAAACCTGACATGCTCTCTGTTTGTATTAGCAATCTGACTGTGCAAAACATTTCTATCGATATACTGTGTATAACTGAACATAACATGGTGGAGGGTGATGAGGTGTACCTACCTTACAATTCCCAACTACAAACTTGTTTCTTTTTACATGAGAAATAGTAGACATGGTGGCTCTTGTATATTAATAAGAAATCATTTGGAAGGCAGACATCTCGGTGACATATCAGAGCTTTCAATTCAGAATATCATAGAATGCTCTGCCGTCGAATTGTTAGAACATAGAACTATAATTTTGTGTATCAATAGGCCACCTGACTATTCTGTAAGTTCGTTATGTAGTTTCTTCACAGTGCTAAATAAAATATGTCTAAATGGCAAGAAGATTATTATGTGTGGAGACTTCAACATTGACGTTTTAAAGCAAACTAGACTATGCGAAGTTTATAGAATTTTTATTGACATATAATTTAAAATTACAATTTAAGCAAATAACACGATTCACCAGTAAGACTTGTTTAGATAACATAGCCCACAATGTCAAATCATGTAAAGACACGAATAAAGAGTTATCACTATCAGATCACAATGTGCAAATTATTGAGGTTCCAGTCAGAAAAACATTTAGTTTGAAATATTGGTATATAGAAAAAAAATACTCCAAAGGTAATAGAATGACCTTCATTAAATATTTACAGCAAGTTACCAATAGTGATGTATATAGCTGTATAGACGCAAATATCGCCTATAACCAATTTCATGAAAACTTTGTTATGCTATACCAATTATGCTTTCCCATAATAATAATTCGGATTTATTACGAATCACGGCGATCTCACGTGGTATAAAAACATGTAGTAAGCGCAAGTCACGTCTTCTATGGCAATACAGAAATAATAAAAGTCAAACTAACATAACAATATTTAAAAATTATGCAAAGAGGTAAAAATCTATAATGCGATTTTTTTGTTAATCTAATATCAAAAAAATCGCAATACGATTACTACATCAAGACTGCACTTAATAAAAGCAAAGCTACTTGGAAAGTGATAAACGAGACGAAATTATAAACATCCGACCGAAAGCATAAGTCAGGTAATGAGCAATGACATAATTGTTAATAATCCTATAGATATATCGAAATCAGTTAATAATTTTTTTCTTGACATTAATAATCATAGCGTACACACTAATTCACCTAATAGTTCTTCAAATAAGGTACTTCTAGTTCAATTTTTATGGCACCGACTATCGCAAATGACATATATAAAATGATGACAAACTTGAAGAACCCGAACAGTACCGGCTTTGATGGCATTTTGACAAACATCATTAAAGATGTTGCCCATATTATATCTGAACCCTTAAGTCATATTATTAATTTATGCATAGAACAACGCATCTTCCCAGATAAACTAAAAATATCAGTTATATAGCCAATATTTAAAAAAGGTGACAGAACGAATATGAGCAACTATAGATCTAAAGCGTTAATACCTATCTTTGCTAAAGTATTCGAAAAGGTTATACACAAAGGCCTAAATAGGTACCTTTTTTGAAAAACAAAACATTTTCACACCTTGCCAGTATGGGTACAGAAATTGTAAATCAATAAATGTAGCAATATATAACTTTTTAAGTAAAGTAGTGACCAATTCGGACAAGGGATTACCAGCTGTAGCAATATTTATGGATATGTTAAAAGCTTTTGACAGTGTTGACCATGTTCTTTTAAGTAAAATGCACGCATATGGTGTTAGGGGCAATGTGTACAATATAGTAAAATTGTACCTTTCTTGCAGACAACAATTTACAGAAGTAAGATGTCTCAATCCCATAACAAAAATTGAAGAAGTCTGCACTTCTGATACTAAATTTGGTGTTCCGCAAGGGAGCATCTTAGGGCCTCTACTCTTCCTTATATATATTAATGACATGCCTACGGCAACACAACATGACATTACACTATTCGCTGATGATAGTACAGTACTTTTTTTAAACGGTTTTATTTAGCTCACCCCGTTTGTTTTTTCACATTGCAATGTTTAAGATAAATGTACTAAAAACCAAAAAATAATAAAATAGATACAGTCGTGGGAATTATAAACATATGCATAGACTAGACTAAAATATAAAACCGTGGGGCACGTCAATTGTCTCTCTTTTATTTACATGGAGTGTATAACTATTGGAATTTCCATGAGCAAGAAAATAGCTTTTAAATTGCATGCCTATTATGGTGGAATATGGCGAAACTACATAATATACCTAATGAATGTAACATCTTATGTAACACATATTTGCAAAGAATAAATAAATAAATAAACATTACAGAAGTTTTCACCGTCTTCTATTTTAGATATTGTACAAGCTGTGGAGCCATTCAACATGCCAAAAGAGGTGTTTGATGATTTTATGCAAGACTATCTAATCGTGGGCCAAGAAATCGGAGTGTTACGCGTAAGCAACAATGATAATAAAGATGAAGCTGCATTAACTTACGATTATACTGATATCGTAATATATGCGACTAAATAATTTATGTATGCTATGTGCAGGAGAGTAAGGTAACTTTTGAAATAAACACAAAAATATTATTAAAATCGTAATTTTATTGATCTTAAAACCAATCACTTTTAAACTTAAGTCACGATAACCAGGAATGATAAATTGTTAAACCTGACAATTTAATTTGTCAACCTGACTGAGTTATATAAAATTAAAGGGGTAAAATAATAATCTCCTTCCCTCACGAAGTCGATAAAAAAGAAACTATAGTATACATTATAGTTTTAAGTTCAGTTAGATTTTTTGGAATCTTTGGATGGTGAACGTGATCTTGAACGGGACCTTGATCGCTGCTTGGAGCGCGAGCGGGAGCGGCTGCGGCTGCGGGAGCGGGACCCAGAGCGCGGCGAGCGGGAGCGGCTGCGGCGGCGGGACCTCGACCGGCTGGCAAATGTACAACTTTGTGTTAGAGCAAACCTTAACACTACTGATATATTGTGTGCAACCTTATTTGGCATTAAATATTGTAATAGATAAATAAATAATATGTGAACTACCAGTAGGATTATGACCTACCAATGTACAACACTAATGGCTAAGTTTACTTTTTACCTCAGTATTAAACTTGTTAACTTGATAGAAGACAGAAAAACAAATTAATAATCTTGTTAGTATAAGATAAGTAAACCATTACATGAGAAAGCCATAAAATTACCTCATGGAATCTATTTCTTAGTAAGTATCATACAATTTGATGTCAATTATTTTTTCTGTGTACCACTTAGGTGGCAGCCAAGCACACGGACCACCTGATTTCAAATGGTTACCGTGGTATTTAAGTGCCTAAAATTTACGTGAATGAGACTCATTGTAATAGAACTAACAACAGATTTTATCGCGATTTATTTTATGAACCCCTTCATCGCCTATTGTTGCTGACATCCATAGGCGTTTGACTCGAGCTCCACGGACAACCGATATCACAACTAGATTTTCTAAACGTAATGTAGATGATACTTTCAGCATATTAATGCAAACAATTCATTAGCATTTTTAGACGTATTTGTGACTAGAAATCCGTATCATACTTTGTACCATACCCTATATACCTACAATAGGAAAAAGATCAATACTGATAGATACCTAAACAGTGAATTTCACAATCATACTATACAGCTAGCAACTGTGGGATCTTTTTTCAGAGAGCTTGCGGAATCTGTCACACTAAACACTCAGACGTTGAGCTTTAGAATGGTAATCAAATAGTGCAAGACAAAACCTTTTCACTGTAAGAACCGCACGTCATCGCAGATTCCAACCAACGAGCAACAGTGGTGTTCTATCAGAGCCGGTAGAACGACGAGGAGTCACTATGATTGACTGTCTCGAAGTGTAAACTTTCATAATCACAAGTAACCAACATAGATGAGTCAGTTTTTACAAGCTGCCATGAGTCTTGTAGAGGTAGTCGGACCTCTACAAGATGCAGGTGTCTATAAAATAGACTGGCTGTCAGCTGTATATATTGGTCACTCCAAGAGAAATATTGGCCCTCGTTTCAAAGAACACAGCTGATTTATGACACCAACACTCAATGAAGTCTGCCGTATGTGAACATGTGCAAACAGTAAAAGAGGGCCAAGCATTATTTGACTATAGACAAACCATGAGGCTATTGAAATCTAAAACATTGTAACTCAATCAAACCAAGGAAAAAGCAAAATACAACTAGACTGTCAACTCATTCTGTTAGTCTGGGTGGTTCGAGATTACAGTTGAAGCCATAAGACCACTGCCATTGTAATCTCATTGTGACCATGGCTGTTGAAAAGTAACTGAAACATGGGTACTATTGTAGATATGAAAATCGTGATAAAATCCGTTATAGTTTGTAATTATTTCAGTTTATTTCCCCTTGCAGCTTCTTTAAGTTATTTGTCTATAACCCACCTATCATATAACTTTACCTTCGGCAGCAAACATTTTGCAGGTGAAACAGCATGAGCCACCTCTGAGCACAAAAATGGGATAATAATGTGTAACTCACTGAGAGCACGCAGTGATTACATTAGACGTGCGCTGCGACGCGTCGAACGAACATTACTCTCAATGAAGCTCTCAACAAGTGAAGCGTGCACGTAGGCTGTAGCTACGTAGTATGCAGTTATGAAGCGGCCAACTCAATCGGAGTACGCGCCGCGGAGGGAAAGCTACGTAGCGCAGACAATAAGAAGTGCAGACACTGAAGAGTTCGTTCTCGGCGCACAGGCCAATGATAACCTATAACATAGTTATCATTGGTATAAGTGAGTCTAATACAATGGGATAGAATCTTTGAAACATAGTGCACCACCTGTTTTAATAGTACACCTTAGTTCTACAATATTTCAATGTATAAAAATTTTAATGTTTACCTAGATTCCATTCCAATGTTACATTGGGTAATACACACTCCAATTGTATAAAGTTAAATTGTTACCTGCGACGTCGACGGCGCGTACAGTCACGAGCATAGTGTCCTCGATCGCCACAGTCATAGCAGCGGTCGTCGTAAGGACGCGCCGGCAGGCGGGAACGGGGTGGCGGTCCTCGTGAACCAAATCCTCGTCCACCATTGGACATCTCAACACGTGCACGACGTCCACAGATAGTTCTTCCATCTAAACCGCGTGTCTGGAAGTAGACAAATATTTGTTAGTGAATCACTTGGAACCTGTAGTTATTCCAGGAGAGTAAAACAGACATGAATAGCATTCACAATCATTATCATCATTTATTAGAGAGCATAGGGTGTGCTATTTATCAGATACTCTCTCCAGCAGTCTTAGACTACACCTTCAGCCACTACGCAGGAGGCGCGTGTTCGATCACTACTCAATGCTAATATTTGTATTAATGAATATGAGTATTTGTATTGGTCTGATCGTGCCTTGGAGAGCATGTTAAGCCAATGGTCCTATAGTCATTACTGGTAGTTGGGGCCTTAAAAAATACAACAACTGGTCTAACTATAATGCTTTGAAATAACATTTGAAACTGTAATGCTTTGTATTGTAGAAGTCAGTTGGCAGTCGTTTTGCAGAAAATATCAAAATTCTGCCAATTTGACTGTTAGAGAGCCCCAGACTGCGAGGTAAAAGCTGGATGGAACTGGTAATGCTATGATAAAGACCCAAAGAGCCTTAGTAAGGCGATATAGACATATTTCTTTGTTCAATGTTGAGTATCTACCTTATGATCTCTTTGTCATGTCACACTTTTGTCAGTGATTTCCTTAGTGAAACAGAAATGAAGAGATATGTCAATGTTGCCTTGCTGATGTAGTAAAGTCCCCTTTGGGGAGGCCGAAATAGCTTGCTACTGCATTAAATATCTATTAAGAAAATACTCAGAATTGAATTTCGATTAGATTTTTTTATTTTAAATAAAAGTACTTTTATTTTCCAAAATACAAGTATTTTGAATACAAAAGTAAATCTTTATATGAGAAAGAGAACAACAGAGCCTGCAGTCATAACTTTGGACTGATGGGGGTCCTGGCATCTTTAAACTTTAACTTCAAACTTTAGTATTAGACATTTCTACATTCTAAACCAATACATGCAAAAAAATCTATGTATATGGGACATTTCAGTCTGTATTTACCTTGATTGATGGAAAGCTGAAGGTAAAGCCTCAAGAAAAGGGGTCATCAAAATTGACAATAGTATAATAGTAGCTCTCAGTGACAGCTCCATAAATGATTTTTAACACTCCGCTGAAAGCTCTGGGACAGTGGGAAGGAAACAAGTGCTGGTAGAGATTTCTAGTCTTTATGGCAAGGCAAAGAAAAGCACGGAACTGCTTGGTTCTTGATGGAATTGTTTGCACTGTATCATGGTTAGGTACATCTCATTGTGCCGAGAAAAGGGGAGGGTGGTAGGGGCTTTAAAAACTAGCAGACGAACTTGAATTTCCAGTCCACAAGGCTATCTTTGATGCCGTGATTCCTACTTGCCATTATTATTTATATGACTAAGTACCTAATAGGCAATTAGAAACAAATAGTATACAGTTCATTGACCTGAATAAATAGATTTTCTGAACTAAAATAAATACCTAACACAAAATAGTTCATCAACCCACGCCCTACTGTAGTTCATATATATTTATATAGGTTAATATATGTGGAAAGCACATATACATCAAAATTTCCTGATAGGTTATGTAGATACTGGTTTCTAACAACAAAAAAACTACACTTACCGCATCTTCGGCGTCACGGGGATCTTCGAACTCCACAAATGCGAATCCTGGTGGGTTTCGAGCAACCCAAACATTTCTTAACGGTCCGTAGTACGAGAAAGCATCTTCCAGTTCAGGTTTGCTGGCATTATTGCCCAAATCTCCCACGTAAACTTTACAGTCACCGTAGCGTGACATTTTTATCTAAAAATAATACACGAGAGGTTAAATAAAATACCAGATGCAACGCGGCGGGCCGCGGGCGGCGAAAATCCGTAATGTTATCGACCAAATACTGTCTTAACTACAAGACAATTAATATCACTAACGATCTAGATAAGCACGTATAATGACTTTATAATTTAACACTAATTAAGCAAGTAATTACCTATATTTGCCGACACAATGCAACGAAATAAATTCTGTAATACGCATTCCCTAACAAAATGGCGACGCGTGTTCTTTTCAGTGTTGTCAACTCCTAGAAGGGTTGCCATCTCGAAATTTTAAGTTGCCGTGTTTGAGTGTGTTTGAGGATCATTGCCGTGTTTTTGGAATAAAAGCTACAAAATTGCCGTGTTAATTTTTATTTACTTTAAATTAGCCTTCCACCTGCGAGGATATCGATCATTGCGACTTTTGCTCATATTTCCGGCCTACTCAACTAACTGTGATGAAATAAACGTAAGATTTGTAAGTCGGACTAAGCCCTTGAAGAAACCATATTGATATCCGTTTAGCAATTTTTGCGCCCATCGGGAAATAACAGATAAACCTTAGATAAACAGACAAGAATTCCAAAATATACTAATATATAATATTTTCGTGTTCAGTAACGTTAATACACATAACGTAACCCAACTATTTTTTAAACATCTCCAATGAACATGAAATATTAATTATCATGTATTAACACGTAAGATTAAACATGATCTAAATACATTATTATTTTCATAGTCATCATACAAATTTCCTATCATGAAATGAGAAGAAACGACTACACTTGTTATAATATGACTGAACTTGTCGATTACTAATCAAATTATAGGAAAATTAATAGTTAATCATTGGATTGCCGTGTTTTAGAACTTGGCATATATATGCCTATACTATACTGCCGTCTGCCGTATACCGTGTTTTAGTGTCTCCTAGCAATAGTGTCCCTAGTAATTCCCTAGATTAAAAACCACAATACACTAGAAAGTCGCTTAAACAATTTAGATCAGTTTTTTTTCTGTGTAGAAAAGCCCCACGAATGCAACGTGCACAAGAATTCAAATTAGAAAATGAAATCAGTTAAGTATTCATCGTCATTTCTAAGTCACATTATTCATATTCAAGTACAGTATACACAAATAGTAGCGTCGATGTCCGTTTCCATAATGTAGGTTACCTATGTACTGTTAGCACTGTATAAAATTAAGAATATGTAGGGTTGACAAAAACGTATAGGTACAAACTTGGCTTTAGAATAGTTTCCAAAAGTCGCTAAACGATTTTTGTTGTTAAACCTTACCATTTAAGCAAAAGTCGTCATTTCTACCGATAATGTCGCTAAATTGGCAACACTAGTTCTTTTCAACTAGGGATAGAAAAATGCTCTCAGAATCAGCATTCTCGGAGCAATTTATTAAAAAATCGGTATTTTGAATTTTGTTTGGTTTGGAAAGATAATTCTTTAAAGAATCTTTTCCATAATATAAATTTATTTTCTATGGAATTAAAAGAACCAGAAGAGTCCTTACCATTGTATAAGAGATTACATTAAATAAAATATGCTAATATAATACACATTATACTATAAATATATATAAATTTGTAAGTAAATATATATTTACTTACTAATTAAAAGTACTACTAATTAAAAGAACCAGAAGAGTCCTTACCATTGTATAAGAGATTACATTAAATAAAATATGCTAATATAATACACATTATACTATAAATATATATAAATTTGTAAGTAAATATATATTTACTTACAAATTTATATAAAACTATGCTAACTATACAATATATACAAAAATGGGATATAGAAAAAGAGGGGAGACTGTAATTTTAGGCATCGAAAAATTCCTCCCCATCGATCTCTACTGGT
Source organism: Eilema griseolum (assembly GCA_963662185.1). Lineage (NCBI taxonomy): Eukaryota > Metazoa > Arthropoda > Insecta > Lepidoptera > Erebidae > Eilema > Eilema griseolum. Next base: position 11,838,451 of record OY759236.1, read on the forward strand.
ACCGTTCCCAAGAGGCTGGCGGTATTACCACGCTGAATGGCGATGCCAATTCTTTGAGCGAGGTAAAGGCCAGCCTTATGGTCACGGGAAGCGTCGATTAGTCGCTTCGCTATTTCTTTGAATAGCGCGCGCGCGCTTGGACCCCACGGACCCAACGTTTCGACTCCAAACGGCTCAAAATTATAATCACCAGTTAAATTAGATTTGCGCCGTTTGAGAGTCTCCGCTGATGCAGCAGCAGCGCATGCGCAGTCCATCGTACTTGGAAGATGGGAAGGCGCCAGGGTGTCGACTCAGGTTACATCCCACACCAAAGGCCTACCCATCTTCCAAGGCAACAACGACATACCGTCCGGTCTCTTACCATCGTCGCGAGCCAAGCCAACAGGTTCAAGAATAGCTGGCACGCCGGCGGTGACAAGAGCTCGACGGATAATGTCGTTAATATTTGCATGTCGGGACATGCGGCCTGCGCTCCTGTTGCAAGACAATCCGTGATGTCCAAGGCTATCGACAGCTTCTCCACAGAGACACCAATGCGGAGAAACACACGGTGCACCCAAACGTAGGCAAGTCGCAATGCGGAAGGTCGTGTCGTCCAACATTGTTCCAATGTTGGGCGAAGGAAGTGCCTGAAGCCATACACCAGATTCCCATTCACCCACAGCCAATAGGCGAGCGCGCTCAGCAGCGCTGGTAGCTGTACTGATTACATGTTTTTTAACACCAATAGTGAGCGGCTCATCCCATTGCCTTTGGGAAGATGGGTTGCCGGGCATGGCGGCAGTTGGACAAGCCATTTTCCAAGAATTTACAGCTTCGGCCTTACCTGGCACATCCGAATTAATTAGTGAAGGAGATAGAATTTTCCTGACTAATTCTTCAGTGCCATAGACCGACGACAAAAATGCTGGCATACTTACATATGCAATTTTGCGAACGCCGAGGCTCCCGAGACGAACAGGAAGGGACGCCTGAAGCCACACTCGATCGTTCAAATTTAAATTTAAAATTTTGCATAGAGTGTCTTGCAGCACTCTATCCACTTGACCTAAAAGTTCCAAAAATTTAAAAAGTTGAGTTGAACGCAGAGCATGTGTAAATTTTGGTACGAAAAGACAATGCCGAATAATGGTGAAAGCTGAATGTATATTAATTTGGTACAATCACTCTGAAACATCACAAAAAAAAAATCTCTTCCACAAAAGACTCGTAAGCATCTTCAAGAATGTGCGACCCAAGGAGGTGGAGAGAACTTTTTTGTAAAACTTTTAAATTTGGAGCCAAAGCATTGAATTTTGAGAGTTCCGAAAGATTGTCAATTTGATCACTGAGAAAAATTTAGTTCTAGGCCGATTGAACTAAATTCTTTTTTTAGAAACGCCAAATCTTTTAATACTGTTTCTAAGTCGCCTCCGAGAGTACCATCATCTAGATACCAAACGTTAAATTTGGAATTTAATCGCTGAATTATAGGGTGAATAGCCGGGCTGAAAATGACTGGCCCAAGAGGATCACCTTGTTGACACCCTACTGCTGAATTTAAAATATTTTCCTTATGAAGTAATTTTAGAAGGATGCCTATAGCACTGCCAGAGAAATTTAAAAATTTTGGGGGTTTCCAATTTGGCCTGTGTCAACAGAGTGTCCCTATTAACAGAGTTAAAGGCATACCTCAAGTCAACTTTGAGGATAACCTCACCTCCACTGCAGCCAAGAAACGTAGATAAGGCATGTACAGCAGCCTCACAGCCCCCTTTGGAGCCGAAGCCGAGTTGGAGGGGCTGGAATTTATCTGTGAGAGAGTCTTTATATGCTCTACAACAGAACTTGGCTGCTATTCGCCTGTATGTACAGCCTACGGCAACGGGACGAATGCCACCATCTTTTTTACGCAAGGCACAGAGATTAGCGCCGTATAGTAAATCAATGATGCCCTCGTCCACATTGCCGGACAACATAAGGTTAATTAAGGCCGTTAGTTCTTTCAAGAGTGCGTCGCTTGCTTCTCCGACGCTTACGCCGGTAAGGTTAAAGGTAATCCTTGAGGTGCTGAGGAGTAAGGCCATCGAGGCCGCCGGCAGACCCACTCCGGAAAGAGCCAACGGCTGCTATCACGTCCTTGGCTGAAACACTGAGACAATCAGCGTCTGACTCCAGAGGCTCAGGGAAGGAAAGGTTATCAGCAGGTGATGGGTGCTTGCTTTGCAAATCTGCCAGAGTATCTGGCGAGCATGGCGCTATCACATCACTGCTGAATAAAAGCCTTGCAGCTCCTCTAATGTCACCTTCTCTTAACTTGGACTCTACATAGTGGTAAATTGAATTTTTATGGAAGGTGGTGAATTTTGGATCAAAATTATGAGCTAGAGAGTAGTTTTCTTTTATTTGTGTTGTTAGCGATTTTTTGGTGGCCTGGTCTTTCGCAACATGTAGAATCCTATAAGGGAAGGTGAGTAATTGTTTGGTGAGTTCTCCCGGACTACCACGGCTATACACCGGGTAAGGTTCAGTGCAACGGATGGCCTCGCACCACGAGGAACTCTCTTTAAAATTGGAACCGAATTTTTTAATTTGGATAATGTTTGCCAAAAGGGAATTTGGGTGACAAAGGTAGGGGTTGTTTCAGGCCCCTGTTCCCCACTAGGCACTATGGGCACGTGCCCAGGGCCCCGCGATCGAATGGGGCCCCCTAGTTCCTGCCAGATTACCAAATGATAACCGATATTTAGGTATTACCGAAAAACATTAATTTTGAAAAATCTGATGATAATGACTTACTACAATACCTACGCTTATTATATTAGCTTTAGTTTGCCGCATGCGGATAGCTATACCTTGTACAACATAGCTTGAACTTTTTGACAGATGGGTCAGTGATGGGAAACAGAAAATATCTATTGGTGTAAAAAATGTGTTGGCTAAATATGTGGCTGTATGTATGTTTTAAACTATTCAAAATAAATAAATTCATTCGTCAATCAATTTTATTGCACTAGACATAAAAACATTGGGTAGGTACCATTGTTTTCAGTTTTTCTATTTAAATTTTACTTCGAAGCAATAAAAACCACTTAAGACTTTCGGAAAATGCTTGAGTCCTTAACAGGTACTCTTATGTTGTGTGTCTATTCTTATGATTATTATCAATTTTTAATATTATTAAAATAAGAAAATATTGTTCGTCGTTGCAAAGTTATATCGATTTCAGATTTGACATCCGTCAAAAAGAAAGATCAAACTAATAAATAAACAGGGTATAAGTACTCCACTCTCTCTCAAAAATGAGTTTTTCCGATATTAGTATATTTAGGTTAATTTAAATACCTATATGTAAGTATAAGAATACAATTAAAAGAAAAATTATTAAATTAAAAAAAGAAGAATTATTTGATGCGGTGTGGTTTATGTCTTTAAGAAACCTATTCGAACGTCATTCGTAATACCAAAGACAAAAAAGGGGAATTCCCGACTCCCGATCGTCGTTTGACTTGACGAACGGGAATTCCCTTCAAGTATTTGTCTGCGATGTTGTGGCGTTTGTTTTGTTTGTAGTTGTTAGTTTGTTACTGACTGTGCTTGAGCTCTGACAAAAAAATAGTATTGTTTGATTAAATCGTCGTTTGTCTGTTTTGTGTTAGGGAATATTTTCGTTATAAAATTAATTAAATACTGAATTATAATATAAAATGTCGAAACGGTCATATCCTAGTGGATCTGAAAAAAGGAAAAAAGCTCTACATCAGAAAGAAGTAATTGAAAAGTTACCAAAATTAACATCATATTTTACTACTACTACTGGAGAAACTTCTGTAAGTAGCTATCAACTCATAAATGTTCCACATGATAACTCAGCTCAATTACAAATTGCGGGAATTTCTAAACCTTCATGTTCCAATTTTGAAAAAGAGATTGAATCAGAAAGCGACTATTCCTACGATGAAAGTGCAACGACTTCAGTAACTTCACTAAAACCGACAACTCCAACTGTGTCAATTGAACAGCAGTTTTCCAACACAGAAGAATTAATATCGCACGATCCCGCCGATTATTTTCACGAAAAGTTTGTTGAAATAAATCGCGAAATTTTAATTCGTAAGGGACCAGTATATTTTCAAAATAAAGATTCTGACTTTTCCGAGGCATCCAGAACCTACAAAGATGGTAATAAATTAGTGACGAGATATTTCAACAAAGCATTATTTATTCGCAAATTAAAGAACAATGAAAGCGTCGAAAGAAAATGGTTGCTGTATTCGCCTTCCAAATGCTCTGTATTTTGTTTTTCATGCTGCTTATTTAACCCAACTGATGTTAATCTTTGCTCTCGGAATGGATGTAATGATTGAAAGCATATTAATCACATAATTTTAACACATGAAAATAGCCCAGCGCATAAGCAATCTATGATGACTTATCTGGCACGAAGTAAAGCGGTTGGTAGAGTAGATATAGAGTTATTATCTCAACATCAAAAGGAAGTGGATTACTGGAGAAACGTACTTAAACGGATTGTAGCTGTTGTAAAATTTTTGGCATCGAGAGGGCTTCCATTTCGCGGCGACAATGAAATCCTAGGATCTCCAAACAATGGAAATTATTTGGGTTGTGTGGAATTATTGAGTGAATTTGATCCATTTCTTGCAGATCACTTAAAAAAATTTGGGAATCCTGGAAAGGGTAACATTTCTTATTTATCAGCAAATATCTGTAATGAGTTTATTGAAGTAATGGGAAAACAGGTTCTAAAAAAAATTATAAATGAAGTTAAATCAGCAAAATATTTTTCCATAAGCGTTGACAGTACGCCCGATCTGTCTCATATTGACCAGCTAACTTTCATCATTCGATACGTAAAAGACTGTGTTCCTGTTGAAAGGTTTTTGAAATTTATACCTATTAAAGAGCATAAATATAAGTATTTAGCGGAGACCATCTTAAATTTTTTAGAGATACATGATATTCCCATAAAAGATTGCAGAGGACAAAGCTACGACAATGCTTCAAATATGTCGGGAAAGTATAGTGGTCTACAAACAAGAATCAAGGAAAAATGTGAATTTGCCACCTTTATACCATGTGCAGGACATTCACTAAACTTGGTAGGTGTCCATGCTGCTGGGTGTGTACCGGAGGCATCACAGTTTTTTGAAATAGTTCAGAAAGTGTACAACTTTTTTTCGGGCTCTACCCACAGATGGAATATATTAACAGAACATTTAGGTTCAAAAAAAGTTGTTAAGAGTCTTTCACAAACCAGATGGTCAGCCCGAGCTGATGCAGTAAGTGCTTTGCATGGGGGTTATAAAAGAATATTAGAAGCTTTAATCACCATCGCAAACGATACTGAAAAGGCACGAGAAACAAGAGACGAAGCCCTTAGTCTGTCTAGAAAAACGGGAAATCTAGAATTTATTATACTGACGGAAATCTGGAGCACCATATTGGAAAGAATAGACAAAACAAGTAATTATCTTCAGAAAGAAACAATAACACTGGACGTTGCAACCAATTTGTTGACTTCACTTTATGATTTTATTACTAACCTTAGGGATAAATTTGATAACTTCGAATCATCTGCCAAAGAAAATAACCCAGAATCTGACTACAAAGATCTATCTCAAAGAACAAGACGTAGAAGCTCACGGCTGATTTTTTTTTTATGGCTCTGCGCCATCAGTCCAATTGAATGGAAAAGAGCGATTCAACGTAGAAACCTTTCTCCCAATAATCGATACCTTGAGTGTTCATCTAAAACAGCGACAAAGTTCATATGAGACCGTCAGTCAACGTTTTAGTTTATTTTTTCACTTAAAAACTCTGAATTCCGAAGAGATACGACAAGGATGCAAAGAATTTTCTCAAATCTATCACGAAGATGTAAATGAAAAAGAGTTAGAAATAGAATGTCAACATTTAAAAGAATACTTAAAAAATGTTCAGAGTGAAAATGAAGCATCTAACAGTGTACAGGAAGTATATAATCTATTAAAGCAAAACAAAATTGAAGACACATTTCCTAACGTAGAAATTGCATTGAGAATATTTTTAAGTATGATGGTAACTAACTGCAGCGGAGAACGCTCCTTCTCCAAATTGAAACGAATAAAAAATGAATTAAGAAGTACAATGCTTCAAGAGAGATTAACTAGTTTGTCGCTGATGTCCATAGAATGTGATATTCTCAATACCATAGATTTTGAAGATGTGATTAACGATTTTGCTCATCTTAAATCTAGAAGGGTACCTTTGCAATCAACATAGAATTAATCTAAGGATTTTATGTTAAGCGAGTTACTTTTGTAGATTATTTTTTATATTTCCTATTTTTTTATAGTTAGTAACTAAATAAAAATAAATTTAGAACCTTGTTTGTCTTTCTTTATCTATTGTAACTAAATAGTGTTTTCTCAAGGTCCTAGGGGCCCCATGATCCTAATGTGCCCAGGGCCTCAAATAGTTTAAAGACGGCCCTGGGTTGTTTGGATTGAAGGTGCATTTTGGGATTTGTATACTTTCCCAAAATGCACTTTTAAACCTCGCTTACCTTTAAAAAAACGGGCTTGAAAACAATCTGGGCTTCTATGGTCCCTGGTCCGTCGTTCCATTTATTCATCTTTTATTATCAAATAACATTTTATTATTCTACAGTTTAATATTATACTGGTAAGTATAAAATTAAACTGTATAAAATGGTATAATACATAAACTTAATATTTACCTACTAGCGTAAATATTAATTAATTTGCCGCGTAGTTCCACCACCAGCCACCCTCTCTCTTCCCATGCGGTGTCGTACAAGGCGACTAAGGGATATTTTTGTTTGACATCAAACAGATATTTACAGCCCAGACTCAGCTTCAGAGGCAGGACTCGAGTCAACAATAGTGCTCGGAATACGGCAATAGGCTCACCCATAGAGTAAAGTAATACACTGGAAATAGAGGGCCCTCTCGTTAGTTTTAAATGTCAGCTAACTTCATATTGAATCTAGCGCCATCTCTTAGACATATTCCGAGAACTACTGTTATATTTATATATACATACCTACAGGTAGGTTTAACACAGCTATACCTATATATATACCTATATTATGCGTTTATACATACTGCATTGGACATATAAACCAAAACCGTTAAGGCATGTGCCTCTAGAGTGCTTTATCCATTTTCAAATGTATTATTAATTTTAATGTTAATTCACACTATGATTAATAAGAATAGCCCTGGAAACTAGTGTAAATCAACAATAATAACAATCCATTAGAAACTGTTAATCAGCACTCTAAAATAAAAGGCCTAAACGATTTTGGTTTACATATGCAATGCGTGCAATATGTATGTATGCACAATACAGGTTTTATTAAATTATAATAAAAAAGATGGTCATTCAATAAAATGAAAAATAGAACTAATTAATTGCTATAATAAAACACTACGATTATTTCATTTTTTATTTTTATTATGTTTATGTTTATTATAGTACATTACAGCATACGTTTTTGTTTCATCATCCCCATCATAACCTATTTTACCGCATAAAATACGATTGATGGATCGGCACCAACTGTAAATTGTGACGTTTAACGTTTTTTTTGCAGACCACTATGTTTTAATTTCCAATAGAGGAATTCATTGTCTCGATGTACTTGCAATAGAAATAATTTCTTATACTCGCACAAACAAAACACTATCGAATTATTTCAACTTTTATGTAATCTGTTCCGTCAAGCTGAGTGTCACCATTGTCACACGGTATGTGTAAGTAATGGTGACCCTCTTTTCTGGGATTTTGCCTTCAGCTTACCATCAGGCAAGGCGAGGTCCAATTGACGTGTCCTATATAAAAAAAAAAAAAAAAAAAAAAAAAAAAAAAAAAAAAATCTGATTTGAATTTTAAACATAAAATGGCGGTTTGATCTAGTCTAACTGACATTTAAAGTGAATGACAGCAGTTCTGGTTTATCGATTCAACAATGCAGCGACATCTATGGAGCATTTAAACAAGCATCCATCATTGAGTATAGGAAGACAATTTACAGATGTCGTTTGTAAAACTAATAAACTGCTATGTATGGAAGTTTCCTCACCCCCTATTACGTGAGAGGTGGAGAGCGCGGACGGAGCTCGCTCGGGGAACCGGTTTTGCTACAGTGCTCCTATGTCATAGACACGGCGCGAACTGTGGGTGTTAATTCACTTCTGCCTAAAGCTCCGGGGATAAAGGCGTGATTATATGTATGCAACGTAAATAGATCAACAATCTCCTCATTTCTGCGTTACCGAATTTAAAAATGTCAGTATTGTCAGTGGCAGTTAAGTGACAATGACATTGCCTGCACTGCAATATCGATACAACAAAACACAACAACAACAACGATACAACAAAAGGTAGTATTTAACTGACATCAAGAAAGGAGGAGGTTCTCAATTGGAATGTGTTTGACTTCAGAACTTTCAACAGGATGAACCGATTCTGAGCATGAGAAAACCATATTACTTATAAAATTACATTATGAACCGTTATATTATGTAAATATATATATATATACAACTAAGTGGTATGAAATATATATATATATATATATATATATATATATATATATATATATATTTTATACCACTTAGTTGGCAGACAAGCACACGGCCCACCTGATGGAAAGTGGTTACCGTGACCTATGGACGTCTGTAACACCAGAGGAGTCACAGTCGCGCTGCCAACCCTGTAAGTACAGAGTTTCTGTGCCGTCAGCAGAAGACAAAGCAGGACAAGCCTTTAGTCTTCCCACTGACAGCACAAATTCTCCAGTGAGCTCTGGCTACCCTACTCACCGCTGGAAGTTATTATAACCGCGGTATTCTGTAGGGCGGAGGTACTACCCCAGTCGGACTGCTCAATCGGGCGGAAATACCGCCATAATATTGAAAAAAGTGCATTAAAAAATCTCAAAGTATAAATAATAATAGATTCATAAGTACTGCTAAGAATAAATGCAAGGCGACATGGCCTGTTAAGAATAATATAAACACAAATAATAGTAATCAGGACATTAATTTGTCAGAGGGGAATCAACTAAAACCACATGGCATCAGTTCCTGAAAGTGAGATAGCCTTTGGCATATCCCTCGCAACCCGGCTACCCTTGGCCTTGTGTGCCCGGATGTGGGACTACGGTGTCCCCATATTTCACTAGAAAATGGGGAAGCTCATTTCGTGCAGTACGCCTTTTGGACGCAGTAGTAATTGAAAACTAATATTCCCCTTCTTGCGTAATGCTGTAGAGCTGTTTTTTCTAAATCCAAATTGATTATCTACTAGTATTTTATTCGTCGCCGTCGTCAGGAAATTATTAATAAGTAAACACCTCAACAAAGTCTAGGGAACAAGATGACCCCAATTTTTTTTTCCGTGTAAATCTTGTTTTGCAAATAACTGGCAGCAAATAAATAAAAATAGAATAAAGTAGATTACACAGTTGTTCGAAATTTAAAAATTAAATTTAAATAAGTAATGATTTTCGAATATGGAGGGAAAACTTTTAAAAGTGTTTGATTGTGTAGTTTCTCTGAGGCAAAATAAAAAATATTTTCTTTGATTGGAAATAACGTTTATTATCTAATACGTCTTTTACGTATGGTTTGTGCATTTTTGTGACTGTAGTCATCATGTCACGTCGTCATTTAAGTCGCGAAGAGATGTTAAGGGCTGTTGGTATGCTGCAAGCTGGACGAACTCCACGCGGCGTAGTGGATGCTGTCAACACCCAACCAAGCGTAATTTGCAGATTGTGGGCACGCTACAGGTCTACAGGGGATGTTGCCGAACGTCACAGGGGACGCAATAGGATTACTACCCCGCGACAAGATCGTTTCTTGCAAAATTCCGCAAGGCGGCAACCCACGATTACTGCTCGTCAGTTGGTCGCAGGCCTCCAGTCTCAGCATCAAGTGGTTATTAGCGATCAAACTGTCAGGAGAAGACTACACGAAGCCAATCTTCATGCTCGCAGACCACTTAGGGTTCCAGCTCTTCGACGTGGAAATCGAGGTCGTCGCTTATTGTGGGCTAACGCACATTTACAGTGGACCGACCATCAATGGGCACGGGTTCTGTTTTCCGACGAATCTCGCTTCGGTTTCCATCCTGATTCGAGAAGAGTGCGTATATGGCGAGTTCCTGGACGTCGGAGTCGTCTCCAGAATCCGCAAGAAGTTCATCCTTACCGAGGTGGAACAATCATGGTATGGGCTGGAATTCGCCTTGGTGGAAGGACCGACCTCGTTTGGATACGGGGCAATTTAAATGCAAACCAATACATTCAGGAGGTTATACACCCCATGGTAATCCCTCATCGACAGCAGTTCAGTCAAGATTTTATGTTCATGCATGATAATGCACGGTCACACACCGCGAGGGTAGTGGTCAATGCGTTAAGCGAGCACAATATTACGACGTTGGAATGGCCTGCTCAGTCTGCCGACCTCAATCCCATAGAGCATGCCTGGGATTTGCTTGGGAGAAGAGCTTTCAGTGATTCTTTGGAAAATCTGAACACTGAAGAACAATTTTTTTTACAACTTCGCAGTGTATGGAGCCATATTCCACAGACGATGATTGACAATCTCATACTAAGTAGGTATGCCACGCCGTTGTCGAACTGTTGCTAATGCTTTAGGAGGTCCTACAGATTATTAAAAACGTTTAAAGTACGGTTAATTACTGTATTTCTTACTACCTCGTTATTTTTGTGCCTAATCATAGAAGGTTGTAATACTCAATATTGACACTATTCAATTTTTTCTTAAAAAAAAAAAAATTATAAAAGAATGTTTTTATTAAAATTAAAATTAAAAACGGTATAAAAATACCCTTCTATTGATATAAAACACTCACTATTACGGTTAAGGTGTCAAAGTGCACCTACCTAAGGGTCAAGTGCGCCTACTGCAAATGTCTCAAAAACTATCTATTGGATTCTAATAGTGACACCTTACGTCGATGCTACAAACTGAATTATAGTTTTTGATACTAGTCACAGGTGGCTTAAGCCATGTGAGGTTGACACACACACCATTTTCTTTTCACTGTTGTGGTAAGTGGTGAGCAGAGATGACCATGGCGTAATCATCGTTATAAATCTCGACAAATTGGAGTTTTACTGGCGTACGAGTGAAGTAAGTACACAATTTAAGTATTTAGCATTAGGATTCTAAATTTATATCTCTCCTATCTAGTAAATTTTATATATTTTTTGTAGCTTAAATATTCTGACCTTAAAATTTCATAGTTGGGAAAGCGCGCCATACTGACTTTTATATGGCGCACTTTGCCGCAATCCAGGGTATACAAACCTTTTAAAATGTGTCAACTTGCAATGTTTGTTTCTTTGTATGGTGGTCAAATGTTGCTATTGAGTTCTAAAGCAGTTATCTTCAACCGATTGAAATGTACCTAATTTTCATACCCGTATAATAGTGAAATATATCTACACCAGTTTAATATTGCAACAAGCTTTTTAGAACGAGGTTCCTTAACGCGGCTTACGACAAATGTAACGGCAAAACCCTAGTGTCCTTTACTGCCAAAAATATTAGTAGTCGTGAAGCTGCCCTGCGTTCATGCGCTTATTTTTTTTTGCGCCTATTTTTTATTAATACTTATTTCACTAGTCCTCTTTTTTAATCTTATAAGGGTAACATACCTTGTTTGGTACATGTTACTGGACTCTTTAGTAACTTATAACTAATGTTTAGACGATGTTTTTCTTTAATTGTCTTTCCGTTTATCTAGTTGTTTTAAGCATTTATAATAAATATTACATTTAAAAATTATATTTCGATGTCTAATTTCTCATTTCAATCCCTTTTCAATCATCAACATAACCATATTAAGTTCCATATCATGGTATTTCAACACAAATAAAATGAAAAATATACTTGACACTTGATTATCAATATTTAGAAAAAAGGTTTACAGCCTCTGATTTCGAATGTATGGCGCACTTAGCCGAAATTAGGTTTGAAAGTCATAGAATCTTCCAGAATGGAGCTAAGAAAAAGAATTAAATGTTATGCGTTTCGTTACTTATTTTTTTATAATAATAAGTGGCGGTTTTTATTCGTGTGCGTTATATTTCCGTTGTACTAATACTAGGCGCACTTCCCCGATTTGGCAGCAAAGTGCGCCTGGCGTCATGCTTTTTTTAATTTTGTGCAAAAAACATTATTTTAAATGCAGATTATAATGACGTAACATTGGGTGTACTTGCAAATAATCATAGATCCTTAAGATTTCACTACAAGACCCATTCGTATACATAAACGCAAGATATCTTGCATCAAAGTCAACTATGCAAAAAGTATGGCGCACTTTGCCCCGCTCACCTTACAAGAAAGGGTTTTTAAATAAAAACTAGAAATGTCCTTGTTCCCTAGACTTTGTTGATGTGTGTATTTTAAATCTTTCTTCTTTTAAATCTAATCTATAATTATAAAGGTGCTTTATGTATTTCCTTTTATTTCTTATAGAAGTGGTAACTGTGTGCAGAATTTTGCTGTTTGCAACGACAACCTACAAGTTGTAGACTCGTAGTACGAGCTGTGCGAATAATAGTGTTGCACTAGCAACTTACAGTGTTCGTAGAAGCTAGACTGCTACGACGTATACGATACTGAATTCTTGACAACGATCGAGTCAACACTTGTCAATTTGGCTCGGTTCCATTTGGTTCAAGGGGTATTTCCAACTCACGCTAATACATGCCGAGCTGTTCAGAGAACGGCGGAATGTATTCGAGCGCAACATCGGTTTCCATATGATTCTACAAGCCCTGCTGAACGCGTGCAAGCAGCCCGAAGAGAGAAACATCTCCAAACAAGTTGCACGGTGCTCTTAAGAAATAAACAATACCCCAGCACGCTTTTGTTTCAATTTGGAACTCGGCAGCTCTATGCGACGTGTGCGAGTCGCGCTGTCCATGACAAACGCGACGTCCCCGTCGAACTCACGTTAACCTCGAGCTGTGAACTTCTCAACAGCTTCAAATTAACATTCGGTCAATGTATTGAATGGTTGCACACTTCTTCCCAACATCATTTGTCGACACGTTGCTTCCAAATGCATCCGCAATGATTCGAACGCAGAGGCTTTCCTACAAGTGCGCATGATGAATGTGACGTTCGAATATTCCTCATGGTCTATCGAACCTCTCTCCGCATGACGACGTGCTAGGTTGGCTGCACGAATCTTCACCGTTTCATGAAGAACACAAAGTTGCATCACCAGTTCAACGGTGCACTGCAATTGCTACTACCTCCCAACAATGCCATTTCGGACGATTAAGTCTCACACACGTGCCCTCTTCTTCTTTCTCCCAATCTTTCAGTTGAGTCATTAATTGAACGACACACAACGATCGCCGCGTTCTACAAATCGAACTCGCTGTTATTAGAAACTAAAACGAATGGGGCCTCCGTTATCCTAAACATTACTCGCGAAACTGAGTAAAAATGAGGAACGTGTTGATAATGGTATAGGAGCTGGCAACGTTTGGAAAACGAGAATTTTAGGTCAGCTGGTTTTCTGATATGTTGTCCTTCTTACTCTTTCGGTTAGAGTCTGGGCCATCTGTTTGCCGGTAACAGTTGCGTTGATTACTGCGCATCCTACCTGTACAGGTAATAATCCTGAATTTTTAAACAATTTTTAAAATCTTAATTTTCATATTTTGGCCTTTAAATAGGTCTACCAGACATAATTTTTTCATTTCAGTTGAGTCATTAATTGAACGACACACAACGATCGCCGCGTTCTACAAATCGAACTCGCTGTTATTAGAAACTAAAACATTTTTTTTCTTATTTGTTTTTCGTTTGATTCAAGCTTTTTTTGTAATACATAATGATACATACACGTATATCATCTTCGTCGCCAAATATATCAGATACTCAAGCAAAACCTGATGAGAACTGGAATGAAGGAAGGAAGCGGAAACAGCCGGAGTGTGAGTTAACAAATGCTATAATGACTCTTACTCAGGAAATGAATAAAAAATTTGAGGACCTTAGGGGTTACTTTGACTGTGCGATAATAGGCTTGTCAAATAATGTAAAGGACCTTAAATTGGATCTTGCCACCGTCACGCAAACGACAGCGGATATAAAAATTGAACTTAATTCTATAAGATCATTGCCAGACATTTTTATCATTGTTAATCATATGCCAAACGCCAATTTTTTATTTTTTTTATAAAAAAATTCAACTATTTTTTAATGTCTGTAATTTTTATATTATGTTCCTTAAAGAAAAAAAGTCTAAAATTAATTTGCCAAACGTTAATTCGGTTGTTAATCTTGAATAAAAATTAAAAACTCATGGAAAGCATTACCGTATGATGCTGGTAGTTAGAGAGAGAGAGTTGATAATTTGATAATACTTCTAGAAAATATGGATCAATTAAACGCATCTTTAAAAAGGATAATATGGGTGTGGGTAATCATCAACGATACATAAACGTCAACGAACTATACCGAATTCTTGGTGAATCTTTATCAAAAGCATTACCGTGCTTCCACGCACTTACCGGGTGTGATTATACGCCAGCATTTTTCAGAAAAGGCAAAGTTAGGCCTTTTAAAATTTTAGAAAAATGTAACGAGTACCAAACTTTTAAAATTTTTATTACGGATGACGACGAAATACTTGGAACTACATATGATATTCTTGAAAAATTTATTTGTGCGATGTATGGAGTTAATCTTCGCATGTTAATGATGTTCGATTTCATCTATTCTCGAGTAATTTTCAGTCTAAAAAAATCCGATAAGAACTTTGATAAAAAATTTAAAAATTTCAATTCATCCAGTTTGCCACCCTGTAAAGCAGAATTGCTTCAGCATTTGTTGCGGGTTCGCTACGTAACTAAGCTATGGAGAAATGCTCACTCAAAACATCCAACATCTTTATCTCCTGTTGCTTCTGGTTGGACAATCAACGATGACAAATATGATTTTGTCTGGTTTGTGGGAGAGCCATTACCGTCATCAGTTGCAGATGTAATAATTCAAAGTAAGTATAGAATATACCATTTATCAATAAAAACTAAAATACTATATAACGAACAAGAATTACACTAATGTTAATTTTTTTTTATTACAGATGATAGAGACGACGACAATTCCCAAGAGGATGATGTAAATGATGTTGTCAATGAGACTGACGACGAAGATGAAGATGCCGCCTGTGACACTGTTATAGACTGAACAGTTCTTTTTAAATAAAAAGTCTAACAATTTATACTAAATGTATGTAATTCGCGTGTGTAAATCAGGGCATTTTAAATTAAAATAATATTATTTTTGAAAATTGATGAAGCATTTTTAATTCACTTATTGATAACTTATTCAGATTTTATTTTCAGTTTTATGTTACAAATTTTCCGTTTAAACTTGTCCTTACTGAGATGAGTGCTACCATTTTCTATCTCATTTTCGATAATATTTTGTAACTGTCTCTCTCTGACTACCAGCATCATACGGTAACACTTTCCATGAGTTTTTAATTTTTATTCAAGATTAACAACCGAATTAATGTTTGGCAAATTAATTTTAGACTTTTTTATCTTTAAGGAACATAATATAAAATTACAGGCATTAAAAAATAGTTTAAATTTTTTATAAAAAAAAATTAAAAATTGGCGTTTGGCACATGATTAACAATAATAAAAATGTCTGGCGATAAAAAATGTAGACATACATTTTTTATCGCCAGAGACCTATTTAAAGACCAAAATATGAAAATCAAGGTTTTAAAAATTGTTTAAAAATTCAGGATTATTACCTGTACAGGTAGGATGCGCAGTAATCAACGCAACTGCTACCGGCAAACAGATGGCCCAGACTCTAACCGATAGAGTAAGAAGGACAACATATCAGAATACCAGCTGACCTGAAATTCTCTCTCAAAAACGTTGCCAGCTCCTATACTATAAGAGAAACGGATTTTACCCACCGCGATAGCTTCAGTCATTACAACGAGACGTGGTAGATAAAGTTTTATAACTTTTCCAGTTACATGTATTTTTATTTGGCACTATATACTTAAGTATTTAAATATTTTTGCTTCCAAAGAAAAAAAATATTTTTAAGTCTGAACAGCTTGTATCTATACTTAAAAGGTATTGTATATATTCTCTATACTTAGAAAAAAAAATATGCCTCGGTTTCTAGATGTGTGTAATGAGTTTTGAATTTCGAATTTGGACGCTTAGATGCAAACTTGCGGTCGATTTGTCGCGTGATAAATCCGGGCACGCTCTGTGCATAGACTAGCGTGGATATATTCTATAGGACAAGACGTCCGCTTGCTCGTGCGTTCTTTCTGGTTATGACCACTTGACCAACAAATCTGAAAACAACCGTAGGCACATCCGCTCATTACAAAAATGGTTTATAGGGTGCCAATTCTAATTAATAGATAGATAAATAAGGTTTTTAAAATTGGTCCTAAAGAGGAAAAAAAAGACAAATCATCACTTGCTATATCTGCCGTTTGACTTGAGCAGATTTAATAATCCTTTTTCAAATTCAGAACTTTCTTGACTATTTTCGCGAGGTTTATTTTTTCTTTTTTTAGCCCATGGATTTTCAGATGATGCTGCACTAGTTTGACCTTGTAAGCCTTGTGAAGCGTTTGAAGAAGATCGCATCACATCATTAGTAACAAACGATATATTGTTATCAGAACTAGATTCGGTATGTGGAGAATTTTCTGGAAGTGATACTGCTGATTCGCTTAGTGATTCATCTACTTCATTTTGATTTAACGGGAGCAAAAAAGTTAATTCATCATAAAAAACATATATTTTAAACTTTTTTGCAGAACTGCCAGATGGTGTATTTTTCATAACTGCCTTTGATCTAAAGAAAGCATCCCTGGCTGTCTTCCATAGTTGTTGAATACCTTTGCCTGAAAAAATTTAGTTATTGTTATTTTCACAGATTTTTGGCTACGGGTCGAACATATACAGATCTGCAGTATTCATTTAGGATTGGAATAACAACCATAAGTCGGATCGTGAATGAAGTATGTATGGCAATTTGGGAAATATTACATGATGAATGCATTCCAACAAAAACTTGTGATATGTGGCAAGAAATAGCTGCAGGATTTCTTCAAAGGGCCAATTTTCCTAATTGTGTTGGTGCCATTGACGGCAAGCACATAAGAATTGTAAATCCAGTGGATGGCGGATCGATGTTCTATAATTACAAAAACTTTTATTCCATAGTTCTTCTAGCTGTGTGCGATGCAGATTACTGTTTTACTAATGTAAATGTTGGAGCCTATGGAAAAAACTCTGATGCTTCAATATTTCGAGATAGTGAAATATATAGAAGAATTGAAAATGACACTTTGAATATACCGAGTCCTAAGCCTTTGCCAGGAACAAATAATCCAGTTCAGCATGTGATTGTTGGTGATGGTGCTTTTGGAATATCTAACAGCATAATGAAACCATATGTACGAAGCAATATGACCCATAAAAAAAGGTTTTTAACTACAGATTAAGTCGCGCTAGAAGATATATAGAATCAACATTTGGCATAATGTCAAACAAGTTCAGAGTGTTTCATACTATGAATATAAGTTTCAATATTGCAAAGAATATTGTAAAAGCATGTTGTGTGCTACATAATTTTATAAGAGTTCGTGATGGGTACAGGTTTGAAGATACACTTACAATTGAGGGTATAATAGATCTACATTATAATATACCAACGAACAGATCCGGAAATACTTTACGAGATCATTTTGCAGAGTACTTTTTGAGTCCCGCGGGTAGTGTGCCCTAGCAAGATTCATGTATAATTTAAAAATAACACTAACTACTACACTACCCTTACCGGGGATCGACCCCAGAACCTGTTGGCGCCTACTAGGCAGTATGCTTTGATGCCTTCGCCTGACTTTCGTCGTAAAGCAGAAAACAACAATTACCTTTTTTTTTCTACGCCGTATCCCGCTAAGAGCGGCTACCTATTATGTAATTTTTATTCTTTTTACAATAAAAGAGCATTTACCACACATAAAATGGATGGATTCATTTATGTCCTTAAATGAGACATAACAGAACCTTCACATTAAACATATAGGTACTACATATACTACTAGTAATTTTTGACCTCATATATGAGCTCAGCACGTCAAAAACATGAAAAAGATATGTGATGGGTAGGTATACTATAAAAAAATTGTAAACTAGTGTAATCATTTACCTACCACTTTATTAACCAATGAATACATAAAAACTTAATACTAACCTAAATGTTGCTTTTCTTCTGAAGAGACGTTTTCGGAAAGTGCGACGACGATGTCATCCCCGGCTTTATTACGCGCATCTTTGTTTCTATATAATGGGTCCGAATCGTCCCATAAACATTTTTTTAATCGCACTTCGTCTATAACTCGACCGGTGTCTATTTCACGGTTGGTCATGACTGTTTTCGTCGGTACCTGCGTTCACTGAGCGTGGAGGCGCGTCGGCGCCTGTTGCTCAGCGGCGCGGACGCGCGGCGCGTACTCCCGCGTAGCCCTCAGCGCTGAGCGATCTGCGCGAGTCGAAAACGCTACCATAACTACATACATAATGACCCATCAGCGCCGACCGTCATCGTGTGATCAGCGTGACAGGAAAACCAGACTTAGTTACTACGAACTCAAGGTAGGATACATTGAAACAAAATTTTCAAGACGTTTCTTAACCTCTGTTATTTTCAAAACGTCCAATACCACAATGGAACCGTGATAAGGAAAACAAGCCTAATTAAGTGGTGTTCGTAAATAGAATACATAATGTATAAACCATTGCGATAAAGGCTAATGAATATGCATTTTCCCAGCTCAGCGGCAGATTGCATAATTGCGTTATTTTCAATCGTTCATTGGAACGTCAGATCTCCATGAGACGGTCCGTGTCCGTGGGCGTAGTCAACCGTCTGATGTGAAGGGCATTTTGGGAAACTCGCAATTTATTTCAGGGCAACGATGATACATGAGGCAGCAACCGTTACTGCAAGCATAAAACTCACGCAAGGATACTTCTGGATTGTGCTTATAGCTTTGAACACTTTTGTAGAACGATTTACGATTATCATCGGTGATATCGTCCCAGTAGTTCATAGCGGAGCAGGGGTTTGCTGCTGTATTGTTCAGAGCGAATTTGATACGGCATTTGGGGCAACTGAACTCGGTACCACGGTTGTGTAATTCCAAGTAAGGCGTGTACTTCTGCGAAATGGTAAGCTCCACCACCGGGGTTCGCGATCTTTTAAGGTGCTCGTGGTGGAAGGCGAAGCCACAGTAGCATACGGCTGTCTGAAGTGGCACCATGGTCGCTGGGCCCATGAACTGAGTGCCGAACGGAATAGATAGGAAGGAATCGATGGGCAAGCATTGATGTGTTACCGAGAACGTGCAGCGTCTGCAACTGTGTGTTTTCATGAGACGATCGCTGTTTTCCACAATGAGACTCATCTTCCGATACATTGGCAGGTACAAGTTCTGCAATAAATCACTTTGTTCTTTTGTAAACTTGGCTTCTTGCAGCACTTTGCTGCACTCCATCAATGTCAATGCTTTTTTTTCAGCGTTGATCCACACTTCAACGGGGTTGCTAGACATGTCAGATGACAAAAACGTTGCGATAGATGTTTCACAATCATCATCTTGGGATGGTTCAGGCAACTCTGGGTTTGGCTGCAGCGGCTTAAGCTGCTGGGTTTTCTTGCCACCCTTTGCTTTGGGCTTGTGCGCTTTCTCAATAGCGACGCTCTGCTTCAAAACTTGTGTCTCTGCTACTGTACAGATGTTTGTTACAGAATTTTCATCCGCAATTGCTTCGACGTAACGCCGCTTCTTGAAGGGCACTGCTAACATGCTACTTTCTTGAGGAGTAGTATCAACTTTTACCAATTCTTCTTTACTCTCCTTGCTAATCTCTTTCACAACCAACTCACCTTCACGTTTTACCAGTTTGTTCGTTATATTTCCTCACTTTTTTCTGTACTGCACACCATACTGAAAACAAAATGGAAGTATAACGTAAAGCGTACGTGATAACCAAGCGCTACAGATACTCGTATGAACTGTTCTGAGTTTCGCATGCGGCGCACCAGTGCATATATAGAGAACGCGACTATTGCGTCGTATTTCGGTGCCCCGCGGCCGAAGTGACGCACGCTACAGTACGTTATGAATATCGTTATCTTCAAGCCTACTATAACGATAGCAGTGACAGAGTCTTACTATGGAGCGAGCGTGCGTCTGTTATTTATTTATACTTTATGCACGATGTACATTGGTAGACTTAATGCCGTAGGCATTCTCTGCCAGTCTACCATAGGGTGGTGCAGAGCTAGTACGAGGTAGGCGCCTATTAACAAGAGATGCGTTTGGTTCTATAAGGACGATAGATTAATTATATATATATATGTTCTTAAACATAATTAGTAATATACCTACTTATCATATATAAAATAAATCAGAATATTTATACATATACATAAAATGTATACCTACATATATATAACATAAATATAATACACAAATATGGATACCTACCCATATCAATATGAGTAGAAATATCATTATCGTTGAGACGATGATTCTGCCAATTCTGTGGTGATCAATTGTCGTACCCTATAGGTACTTAAACACAGTGCTGCTCGTGCTCTTCCTGATCTCTAGAGGAAGTGCGTTCCATAGGCGAACAGTCTTAACAACATATTTAATAAAAAATATACATACGTAATTCTCACCGTTTCACTATTTCATCCATTGATATACAAAATGTATATCAATGATTTCATCGGCACTTTTTCCATTCCCCGAGAATTATATATGAAATTCACAACTTGGATACTCGTATGAACTGATCAAGTTTCGCATGCGGCGCACCAGTGTAGGTATATATAGAGAAGGCCACTATTGCGTCGTATTTGGTTGCCCCGCGGCCGAAGTCTCGTACGCTACAGTACGTTATGAATATTTGTTATCTTCATGCCTACTATAACGATAGCAGCGACAGTCTTACTATGGAGCGAGCGTGCGTCTGTTACATATTTAATAAAAAAATATACATACGCAATTCTCATCGTTTCACGGTTTCATCGGCACTTTTTCCATTCCCCGAGAATTATATATGGAATTCACAACTTAGTTGTAAGGAAGAAAACGATTGTATAAAATCTATGAGTACAACACTGGCGCATGCGTACGATAAGCTACGATGAATGTCGAATAAGTAAAATCTGAGGGAAAGATTACTCCTCGACCTATAAATTTGGCCTAGGTACTTACTTAACCTGGTATCCTCCCCCTTTATCAAGATCCTCCACAAATTTATCTCTATAAATGAAATTAAACTGTAACCCCCCTCCACTCTTTTCATCTGTAATATACAGTGCTAATGTTCGATGAATACAAAATATAAGCTTTGTATTCATCTAAACCCTCCCTCTCCCCCACTATATAACTAATCTAACCCTGAGCTCTAATTTATATAAACACCTCAACAAAGTCTAGGGAACAAGATGACCCCAATAATTTTTTTTCGTGTAAATCTTGTTTTGCAAATAACTGGCAGCAAATAAATAAAAATAGAATAAAGTAGATTACAGAGTTGTTCGAAATTTAAAAATAACTTTAAATAAGTAATGATTTTCGAATATGGAGGGCAAACTTTTAAAAGTGTTTGATTGTGCAGTTTCTCTGAGGCAAAATAAAAATTATTTTTTTTGATTGTAAATAACGTTTATTATCAATAATACGTCTTTTACGTATGGTTTGTGCATTTTTGTGACTGTAGTCATCATGTCACGTCGTCATTTAAGTCGCGAAGAGATGTTAAGGGCTGTTGGTATGCTGCAAGCTGGACGAACTCAACGCGACGTAGCGGATGCTGTCAACACCCAACCAAGCGTAATTTGCAGATTATGGGCACGCTACAGGTCTACAGGGGATGTTGCCGAACGTCACAGGGGACGAAATAGGGTTACTACCCCGCGACAAGATCGTTTCTTGCAAAATTCCGCAAGGCGGCAACCCACGATTACTGCTCGTCAGTTGGTCGCAGGCCTCCAGTCTCAGCATCAAGTGGTTATTAGCGATCAAACTGTCAGAACAAGACTACACGAAGCCAATCTTTATGCTCGCAGACCGCTTAGGGTTCCAGCTCTTCGACGTGGAAATCGAGGTCGTCGCTTATTGTGGGCTAACGCACATTTACAGTGGACCGACCATCAATGGGCACGGGTTCTGTTTTCCGACGAATCTTGCTTCGGTTTTCATCCTGATTCGAGAAGAGTGCGTATATGGCGAGTTCCTGGACGTCGGAGTCGTCTCCAGAATCCGCAAGAAGTTCATCCTTACCAAGGTGGAACAATCATGGTATGGGCTGGAATTCGCCTTGGTGGAAGGACCGACCTCGTTTGAATACGGGGCAATTTGAATGCAAACCAATACATTCAGGAGGTTATACACCCCATGGTAATCCCTCATCGACAGCAGTTCGGTCAAGATTTTATGTTCATACAAGATAATGCACGGTCACTCACCGCGAGGGTAGTGGTCAATGCGTTAAGCGAGCACAATATGACGACGTTGGAATGGCCTGCTCAGTCTGCCGACCTCAATCCCATAGAGCATGCCTGGGATTTGCTTGGGAGAAGAGCTTTCAGTGATTCTTTGGAAAATCTGAACACTGAAGAACAACTTTTTTTACACCTTCGCAGTGTATGGAGCCATATTTCACAGACGATGATTGACAATCTCATACTAAGTATGCCACGCCGTTGTCGAGCTGTTGCTAATGCTTTAGGAGGTCCTACAGATTATTAAAAACGTTTAAAGTACGGTTAATTACTGTATTTCTTACTACCTCGTTATTTTTGTGCCTAATCATAGAAGGTTGTAATACTCAATATTGGCACTATTCAATTCTTTCTTTCTTTGGTATGAAAATGTTTTTATTAAAATTAAAAACGGTATAAAAATACCCTTCTATTGATATAAAACACTCACTATTACAAGAAAGGGTTTTTAAATAAAAACTAGAAATGTCCTTGTTCCCTAGACTTTGTTGATGTGTGTATATATATTCACATATTTATTATTACAAACACTTGTGATGTCCCCCCTTTTCAGTGCCAAAAAGGATAAACCCAAATTACTAAGAATACCATGAATACCTGGAGACCTCTATAAACGATTAAACCTACTCTCCACCTTGAGGTTGGCAGAATCATCGGTATCTTATATAACCGATGCAAGGCGCCATTTAAATAAAATAAGAAGAGGGAAAGATTACAAATTGAGTTTAGCGCCAACTCATTGGTTATCGCGCATGCGCGGTCGTTATTTTTTTTATGTCCCGCCAAAATGGCGGCGGTGTTATTCCGAGTTAGAGGTATATGGAGAGATGATATCATCGACGGTAAATTACCTAATCCATTCGTGATCATGCCCGATTCTATGAAAGCGCCGGGCACACGTAAGCGTCGAGATCGATGAACTAATCGAACAATTATGACCTAAATAGATTTCCTACACTTTGCATGTGAATCACGTTGTTCCCCTTAGATGAAGCCTATGTTACTCACGAAGAATGTAGCTGTCTAATGAAAAAAGAATTATTAAAATCGGTCCAGTACTTTTTGAGTTTATTCGTTACATACAAAAATACAAATCTTTCCTATTTATAATATTATATTATATATATAAGTATAGATAAATAAAACACAATCAAAAGATACTGCCGCTTATGTAACATATTTTGACAATAGCAATAGTAAAGAAACAAAATATACTTAATTTTGGATATTTTCCTTCACCATTCTACTTCTATTAAAAAAAAAAGTAGGGACAAGATAATAGGTCACTTTTGACATTTCATCAAAATTCAACAACGTAACCTTGTAACGGCGGGCATAAAATAAGAACTGCACAATTGCTTAACTTTTTTCAATTATGTTTACATATTTATTGTAATAATGACCGATACGAGTAATTTTACGATTTGTTTTCACTAATAAACCATTCTAAACATAATAAACAATTTCTGATCTAAAGAACTGAACGTCGTTACAATGTTGCGTCAGTCAACCCTTTTTCTTTTTAAACACTAGGGATGTTACTCTAAAAATCGAAAGCTGATAGGATTGTAAGTTGAATCGAATGCAATGATTACTTGTGAAGAAAAATTACCATAAATTTATAACCACGTTGTGATTATAATAAAACCTAATTATACATATTTATTATTCTTTTAACTAACTATAAAAATACAAAAAAATAACTAAGTAGAAAGGTCATTGATGTTGGGTGCAATTTAGGTGGATGTTGCTGGCAACACCAGTGCCTGTCGATGACGCATGTCATGTCGCCATAACATGATGATGACGCAGTCTTTTGTTGTTGTGCGAAGTGACTGTGCGTTTTTGGTGTGCTCTCTGTTATTTTCTTCTGATCCGGCTTTTTCATTGAACTGATCTTACTGACTACGTTTACCTGGCTATAAATTGGACTCCGATTGCTTAACGATTATTAAACAAGAAAAACATTACAGTCTTACTATGTCGAAACGGGGGAAAACTTTAAACAGTCAATCTCGCGAACTAGTGCTGAAATTGTACAATTATTTTGGACGTGAATCAGTTAACGATGGGCCTCTTTTACCATTGAAACCACCGAGAGAACGCGTTGCCGAAGCATTGGGAATAGGGAAGAAGACAGTAACTCAAATTCTGAAAGAGAAATACGGACCATCAGGCTCAGAAGATAATACTTTACGTACACCGAAAAAACGAAAGAGGGACAAGAAAATTGTTGACGTTGATAATTTTGATGCTGCTGCAATTCGCAACCACATTTATGGATATTACTCGAGAAAAGAATATCCTACACGGGAAAAGCTATTGAGTTCGTTAAAAGGCGCAGGCTTATTTTTTGGAGGCAAATCGTCTCTATCAAAGGTTTTGAAATCGATTGGCTTTAGATTTAAAAAATCCGACAAGCGGAAAATCCTGCTAGAACGCTACGATATTATTTTGAAGAGAATAACATTCTTACGTCAGGTAAATAAAATTACGGATTGGGACAATGTCGTGTTTATTGACGAAACATTGTTGAATGCGAACCATACGGTTGCGCGGACATGGACCGATGATACAGCGGCCTCCACCTCAAAAGTGCCATTGGGAAAAGGAGCCCGACTTATTATATGTCACGCGGGATCAGCTTCTCAAGGTTTTATTCCAGACTGCCTCCTCGCATTCGCCTCTAAAACTACAACAGATTACCATGAGGAAATGAACTTTGATGTTTTTAAAAAGTGGTTTGAGAAGCTGCTAGTCAGCTTAGAAAACCCATCGAATATTTTAATGGACAATGCTCCGTATCATTCTGTACAAGTTGATAAACCACCAACTCAAGCAAATAAAAAGCAAGAAATTGTCTCGTGGCTGGTAAGAAATGGTGTGGAGGCAAGTCCAACTTTATTAAAAGTTGAGTTGTTAAATCTGGTAAAAGCAACTAAGCCGTCCAAGCTCCGCTATGTAATCGATGAACTAGCCCTAGAGCATGGACACGAAGTTATTCGATTGCCACCCTACCATTGCCAGTATAACGCCATCGAGCTTATTTGGGCACAAATAAAGGGTCATGCAGCGCGGAACAATACTGAACCACCCTTCAGTACTGCTAAAATGATGACTCTGCTACAAACTGCATGTGCAGAAGTCACTACAGAAGACTGGCGAAAAGTCATGGAGAAGACAAAGAAAATAATTTTACAAGATTTTGAACGAGATGTGAGAATAGACAATATTATTGAAAATTAATTAATAATATCTCTGAGTGCTGACAGCAGTGATGAAGATAGCAGTTCCGATAGTTCCAAGTGAATAAAAGCAATTTTTTTGTTAAATTACGTAGGTAAGTACTTGTCTTATTTTGCTCCTTTAATTTATGAAAGAAAAAATAATAATGGGACAGGGATTCGCATGATCATTTTTAAAATTCACATATGTTTCAAGTCTGTATCGATTCATTCATTTAATCGATGTTTTTAAGCAGGTCACCTCACTATGAATATAAAACTGACATCTGTCAAAAGTGACCTATTATCTTGTCCCTACAGTAGTTACAACTACCATCTCGTTAATTTGTAGGCAAATCACTAAAAGACGTGCAAGTGGTTCCCGGCAGTGTAGAACTTGGGCCACCCCATCTCTTCCCATGCGGTGTCCTACAAGGCGACTAAGGGATAGGGCTGTTTAACATCAGATAGATATATACAGCCCAGTCACAGCCTCTGATGCATGACTTGAATCAAAAATAGTGCCCGAAAGACGGTAATAGGCTTACCTACCCCTATTACGTGGGACCGAATTGGTGGTGAAATGTGGGTGTTAATACACCTGCGCCTAACCCTCCGGGGATAAAGGCGTGATTATATGTATGTGCAGAATAAAATTAGAAAACACGCTGATAAACCTAAATAAAAGGGGAAAAATAGAATGGAATGTTTATAAAACATTTACTTAACCTCTGGTGTGCACACCACTGACATTTAGCGACCCCATCGTGTGTCAGAGATTTAAAAGTGCGCGCGGCGCAGTATGACATGTTTCGTTTATTTTGAGTTTTTCCAAGATTATGCTTAGGACAGACTTTATATTGTATTTGTTATTGATAACTAGATAACTAACTAGTATTCTTTACTAATTATTTTACTCTGATCGAATTTTGTTTTTATTTTACAGACCTACAAAGTGCAACTATTCTCAAAATAGGTACCTACTGAATAAAATCACAGTTTTTTTATATTGTTTTAATTATTTTTCCCACAAAATGTTGTTATTTATACATACAAATAACTTAATTTTCATTTGATATAGGCAAAATAAGGTCCTTGATAGAAAAAAACAACAAAAATAGCAGTTTGAAAAACTTACAAAAGTCAACAAATTCGTCATCCATGATCAATAAAATCTAAATTTAGTTTATCACTTGTAACGAAACCACTTGGTCTAAGAAGTTCATTTTAGTTTATTTTGATTCATAATACACTAATTTAGTAGTAAACACTGTAAATTTACCCGTTACAGTAGATAGTAACGTATTTTTTCACTAAATAATACAAAACGGGCTTGGTACACAATGTTTATTTGCCGACTGTTTTTGACATGTTTTGGTAAGAGTAAACGGTTGGTGTCTATTCCTAACACAGAGTAAAATAATCGGTCTTTTCTATCGCGTAAGTAGAATACCACAGATATAAAATAAATCTAATAAACGACCGAAAATATCAATCACAATATATTTGAACAGGGGCTGTGGGGTATGCATGTGTGCGTGTATTGTTTGGTAGTTCGTATGTTTAGGGACGGATCCGTCTCATCACGTGACCGCGAAAAGTGCACTCGACTGTTTTGTTCCGGATCCGGGCATGTATATAGAGTGTTTCTGTTTGTCGAATATATTTTGGTGTTGGAATATTTTCCTAAAATATAATTAAATATTTATTTATATTATATAAATATTTATAGAAATAAATATAATTAAATATTTATTTATATTTTATAAATATTTATAGAAATAAATATACCTAATTAAATATTTATTTATATTTTATAAATATTTATAGAAATAAATATAATAAAATATTTATATTTTTTAAATTCTTTCACCAGTAGAATACCACACTTCTCTACTTTATTATGGAGAAATATTATGTGACGCCCAGCAAAGTGAGCACGACTCAGTTATGATACAAAAAAAACAGTATGGTATTCGAAGGTACCTGAATAAATCGTGCTTGTACTTAAATAAAACAAGTTTTTTTAAACTATCATGGTCACTGACATCAGTATCAGAATAAACGGAAGCTCAAAATAGTGAAACATGGTAAATATCCCGTTTATTCTGATACTGATGAAAACAAGTTTTTGTTTTTAATATATATTTAAAAAGTATATGACAAAATAAAAAATGTAAAAAAATCCTACAACGCATCTAGGGTGTGATATTCACGCCAGCATTCCCCGACGCAAAGAAAAACGTCACACAGACTGCAGACTATGCTGGATTTTTTTTGTTTTTTTTTGGCAGCACACCGGACACAGCGACCTCTCTTAAATTTGTCTTGTCGCAACGACGTACGTTCTGCAACTTCCCTTTGTTCGGGGAAGTGACCCAAAGACAAATCTAGCCGTGCAGAACGTACGTCGTTTGTGTGCTGCCGCGGTTGAATATTTCCCCCCCCGTACCTGCGTATAAGTTGCTCCGCCAATACGTACCTAAACCGCCTGTGTGTCATTTTTCTTTGCTGCGAAATTTCAGCATTTGCGCAATGGATCACGTGGGCATTTAATATGCTGACGTTGAGTAGGCGCCGAAAAACTTTGATGTACCATTTTACACCCCGCTTCCTTTCTAAAAGGTACATCGAAAGCTTTTGATCTTTAAGATCGAAGACACCCATGTACCGGTTGTAGTCATGCACTACAACGGGTTTGACGCAATCTCTTCCTGCACGTTGCCCCAACGTGGTTTCATTGCTGTGGTAAGTGGACAAAGTGGTGACCAGCTTCACATCTTTCCAAGATGTTACAGCCACGTCACCACAATGAACACTTACCACTTGGCCCCGGGGTACACGTTTTTCATCGATAACTTTTATAACCTGAGGCGTATCTAAACGGCGCCGGTTCAATGTTCCGACGACGTCGGTCATTTTGGATTTTAAAAATTTAGCCAGAGACACAGAATTATAAAAGTTATCCATGAACAACGTGTACCCTTTACCCAAATAATCTTGCATCAGATTAATAACAATTTTGGCGGTCGAACTGGTGAATCCAAAAAGTGGTTGTGTTGAGGCAGATTTGCCTGTATAAATTATTGTTTTCAGACAGTATCCAGTTACCGCCTCGCAAAGCTCATAAGTCTTTATGCCAAATCGTGCTGCTTTGGATCGGATGCATTGCACCCAACTTAGACGCCCTTTCCAAAGCAGCAACGATTCGTCAATAGACAGTTCTTTGCGAGGCGTGTAAATGGCTTTAAATTTAGAATTTAGGTAGTCCAAAAGTGATTTTATTTTGAATAGTTTGCGCTCCTCTCCACGCGTTGTAGGCAATAAATAGTCGTTGTCGGCAAAGTGCAGGAATTTCATAAGCAGCCAAAACCGTTGCAGTGACATGAGGCTACGGAATTTCGGCATGCCCATTATGCCCGTTGACCAATACTCATCGATACGGCTCCTGAGACAAATACCCATCAAAATCATCATGGCCTATAAACTTCGTCGGCCGAAGTATGATCCCAGGCGTTTAGCCTGGAGTAGGCGGTAAGGGTATTTGTTTCAACAGCCGTATCGATGGTATGCTGGGCATACTTATTGGTTTCGTCAACAATCGTGTCCATTATAGGCTGGTCCCAAATTTGAGAGAACAGGTGCAATGGATCCGTTCCCTCAATTTTAGGACCAGCCTCTTCGTGAAATGCTGACTTTTCACCGCGGAATGACGTGAAATCATCATCCCAGATGTTCTGTTGCCATAAAATTGTGCTTCTACACGGTCTGAAAGAGCAAGAGGACGAAGATATCAGCAGAGTTGTAACTGATGTCATGAAACAGCAACTTAGGATCGGCACCTTTAACACGACAGACGTCAGACGCTGCCACAGAATGGGGCGGCAAGCATCGAACGTGAAGCTCAGACCTGTGCTGGTAAAGCTTCAGAACCATACACTGAAGGAAAGTATATGGTCTGCCAAGTCAAAATTGAAGGGCACAGGCGTAATAATTTCCGAATTTCTCACGAAATCTCGTCTTATGGCGTTCATGGCCGCCCGTGACAAATTCGGGGTGCATAAATGCTGGACCAGGGACGGCACGGTTTATGTACTGGGTGCGGACGGAAATCGGCATCGAATTTCTTCACTCAGTGATCTGGACAGAATACAGTGCTCTGAAGATGAAGTAACCGCAGCAGCAACTTCTAAGATCAGCACTACCAGGCCTAAACGTACTGCATTGAAGAGATAGATTCTTGCTGGGTAACTTACATGTACCTATACTATAGCAAACTTTTCACTTCTTTCTCATATTATGCAATACTTATTCATCAAATATCAAAAAATTATCTGTACCTTCTATTTGCTTCTTCTTCTTCTTATTTTATTTAAATGGCGCCTTGCATCGGTTATATAGATACCGATGATTCTGCCAACCTCAAGGTGGAGAGTAGGTTTAATCGTTTATAGAGGTCTCCAGGTATTCATGGTATTCTTAGTAATTTGGGTAATTCTTATTGGTCACTGAAAAAGGGGACATCACAAGTGTTAGTAATAATAAATATGTGAATATATATATATATATATACATATATATAAATTAGAGCTCAGGGTTAGATTAGTTATATAGTAGGGGAGAGGGAGGGTTATTAACACTGTATATTACAGATGAAAAGAGTGGAGGGGGGTTACAGTTTAATTTCATTTATAGAGATATATTTGTGGAGGATCTTGATAAAGGGGGAGGATACCAGGGTAACTAAGTAGGCCAAATTTATAGGTCGAGGAATCTGCTATGGGAGAAGGTCATATAATGGAACAACTATTCTTGGACAGGTGTAGAAGATATGCTCGAGACTGCCTTCATCCAAGCCACACTCACATAGAGAGTGGTCTCGAGCTCTAATTTTGGCCAAGAATACTGGTGTGCAGACAAATCCTAAACGAAGGCGTATTATAACTGAGGTAGTTAACTTGTTGAACCGTTTATTCTTAAAGAACCATGGCTTAGAAGGGATGGATGGTTGTATGGATCCATAGAATTTACCCTGGATTATTTTAGAGGATTGCCATAAATCATCCCAAGATTTATCCAGGCAAAAACCGGATAAAGTGCGTAGGTCCCGAGTGAAAGCGTAGTTGTATGAATCGCATCCTGTACCGGCTGCCAATCTCGCGCAAGAACCCGCAGTTTCATTACCTGATATGCCAATGTGGCTGGGTATCCAAGCTAAGACCACCTCGATACCAGACATATGACATCTGAGCAGCATGGCTAAAAGCCAGTTGAGTGTCAACCAGTGTTGGGTGTGAGTGGAAAATTATTTTTAGATTTAAAAGGATTTTTTAATAAATCAGAGAGACAGCTCAGAGAATCTGTCAATATGAGTGTTTTATTAAGATTATGTGATTCTACATAATTGACAACTTCTAGGAGAGCGATAGATTCTCCTGTAAAAATGGAATTATAAGGAGGGCTTTTAAAGCTCAGAATTATTCTAAATTTGGGAATCCATACTGCAGAGCCAACTGGAGCATCTAGGGACAATTTCGAAGCGTCGGTGTATAGAGTTGTCCAATCCGGCCAGTCACTACCTAAGATGTTCAACTGACTTTGATTGGCTGATGTGCATTTTTTGGATATGCCAAAATCTAGAATAATTCTTGGTTGAAATATTAAGGATTGGAAGACCAGATCAAAAAGGGGGTTTATAGGAAATTGACGGATAGGGACTGTGAGGTTGGCTGAGGAGGGGATTTATTCTTCCAGTAATCCGAAGAAGAGACCAAGAGACTAAGTTGTTGTAGTATAGGGAGTAGAGGATGAGAAGCAATTTGGGCTGCATTAAAAAGAAACCTGTCGCATAAAAATTGCCGACGAAGATGGAGTGGAGGTTCCCTGCATTCAACTTGGAGGGCGTTGATAGGGGAGCATTTCATGGCACCTGTTATGATGCGAAGGCACTTCGACTGAATCCTTTCGAGTTTGGAAAGTGGCAATATGTTGCATGGCTCAAGTAGGAAAGTATCGTAGTCAAAGTGACTACGCACAATGGCATTGTAAATAAGTTTTTGGCAGAAAGGGTGAGAACCCCACCGGACCCCAGACGGAGACCGCATGACATTCACACCCTTCTCACACTTTTCTTCAACATATTTTAGATGGGGAGCACCTGTCAATTTAGAGCCCAGAATAAGACCTAAAAATTTAACGGACTTTAGGATTGGGATTGATTCATTAGCAACAGAGAGGTTGATGTATGGCGTGTTACGTTTGCGACTGAAAACAACTGCACTACATTTAGGAACTGAGAGAGAGAGGTTATGTTCGAAGAGCCAATTATTTAAATAAAAAAGAGCGGTATTAAGATTGGCGGCAGCCACTGAAAAAGATGGGGAAGTAGAGTAGAGAGCAACATCATCTGCATATTGCAGAATTTTGCAAA
Organism: Eilema griseolum; assembly: GCA_963662185.1. Classification (NCBI taxonomy): domain Eukaryota; kingdom Metazoa; phylum Arthropoda; class Insecta; order Lepidoptera; family Erebidae; genus Eilema; species Eilema griseolum. Next base: position 11,870,754 of record OY759236.1, read on the forward strand.
AAGAGTTGACAGAAAAATCTAGGTCACGAGTGTAGAGGTTATAGAGGATAGGGCTAAGGACTGATCCTTGAGGAAGGCCCTTCCAGACCACTTGAGAAGGGAGGGTGTTGCCCTGGTATCGAATAGATATTGTACGGCACATAAGCATGTTGCAAATGATATGAACCAACCTCACAGGTATACTCAGCTGAAGCATTTTCTGCCTGAGTAGTGGAAGATGGACATTGTCATAGGCAGCAGAGATATCTAGGAAAACCCCTATAGTATGCTTATTACGAGAGAAGGCTAAACGAATTTCGGAGGTCAGGATACTTAGGCTGTCCAGGGTTCTTTTGCCCTTTCTAAAGCCGTATTGACTGGGGGCTAATAATTGTCTGTTTTCTAAAATCCATTCGAGACGGTTTTTAATAAGAATTTCCATAATTTTGGCCAAGACAGAGGAAAGAGCTATGGGGCGATAAGAGGAAGAAATTTCCGGGTCCTTCCCAGGCTTCAAGATTGGAATAACTATTTGGCTTTTCCAGGAATCTGGAACTTGACCGGAGAGAAAGATAGCATTAAGAATGCTAAGGAAGAAAAATTTCGAGGAGTCAGACAATTTACAAATGATGAATCCTGGAGATAATCAAGGGCACAAGATAATTCACTAAACGTAAACATGTCATTCATATGATCTTGGGTAATGGTTAGTTTGGGAGGGTGCAAGAGGGTAACACAATCAAATTCAGGTACATTTGGAGGAGCCAGACTAGATAAAAAGTCATTTAGAAAAGAATTTGGGTCATTACTTGAAACAAATGTATCCACTGTGCTTCTTCTATACGCTTTAACCCTTTTCCAGACCAAAGAAAGGGGAGATCTGGGGGATAGGGATTGACAGAATTTACGCCAGCCTAGTGATTTTTTTTTTGATAAAAGTCTAGATGTACTAGCTGCAGTCTTCTTAAAATAGACGTAATCTGTCATGGACAAGGTTAGAGCAAATTTATTCTCAGCTTCTGTGCGTTTCTGAACGCTCTCTGTGCACTCCGAATCCCACCATGGCGGGTAGGGGGTGAGCAGTTTGGGGTTTTTTTTGAGGGGAATGCAAGAGTCAGCAGTTGATTTTATTGCTGCCGTTAGGCAGTCATATATGGAGAGAAAATTAGAAGGGTTAGGTTAAGGAAGAGGCGTCAATTTTGTATCAAGTGAAGAAGAATACATCTCCCAGTTGGCTTTACTGAGTTTGTACTTTAGGAGGGGTTCGTAGCGAGAGGGAGGCGGGGCAGAAGCCTGAGAGTAAGATATTAAGATTGGGAAGTGGTCACTACCGAGAGTATTTGAAAGAGTAGACCAAGACAGGAGTGGGGTTAGAGAATCAGAAGACAAGGATAGATCTGGGACACTGATGTTTTGTGTAGGAGGGACCCTGCGGGTTGCAGACCCATCATTTAAGACACATAAATTTAAATCATCTAGAATATTAAGTATTGATGTAGAAATAGTGTCATTTCGATGTGAACCCCATAGGGTATGACGACAGTTAAAGTCACCTAATACTATCATAGGCAAAGGGATGGATGAAAGAATTGAATTTACTTCTGATAGGAGAGTAAAGTCAGAATGAGGAATGTATACAGATATAATACATATATTAATTGCTCTGATTGCAACTATGTGTAAACCAGCATTATGAGCAGGGAGTTGAATTTGAGAGAATGTGATGTTTCTCCTTATCAGCAGAGCACACCCTGCCCAACCGTCGTCTCTGTCATCTCTCAGGCAAAAGAAACCAGGGATCCTAAAACGGGACATAGGTTTTAGTAAGGTTTCCTGAATAGCAAGGATAGCAAGTTGGTGTTGATTTATTAAATCATGTAATAATTAAATAATATGTGTTATTACAAAGTAAAAAAAATTGGTTCGCAAGCGTCAGATGTAATAATAAAAAAATGGGTGTCATGTGACAATGTAAAAAAGTAAGTGTGTAATCTCCTAATTAAAAGAAATAAAAATAAAATTAATTTTAAGTACATTACCATAAAAATTCGGGCGCCTTGGAGATACACATGCCTAAGATAATCAGCGGAGATTGGAAACTTTTAATCTTCCGGAGGTGAGCTAAATGAAACCAAACTGTGAGGTTTAAGGTTTTATTGTCCACTCCAGTGTGCATTCAGAAATAGATGTAAGGATACATTCCTAATGTATAACTAACCTTAAATTTAAAATTAGATTTTTATAAGCTATGTCAATATTATCCTACGTCAATATGATTCTATGTCACCAATGCACTTTTAGGTTATTTTGAAGTTTAGATTTAAAATATAATTAAAGTAAGCTCACGGCATCCCTCGGCGAGTATATGTAAACACAGCAGCGAGAAAGCTCGTAGCAGGCGAAGTTTTCAGTTTAAGCCCATGCGGTACATCCATGTTTGAGGTGAAAAGCCCAAACCCTCCATAAGGGAATGCAGTTGACCGAAGACAAAGAAACGCCGAAAAAGGTCCAAAGAAAAGAGAAAAGGCAAAGACAAAGGCGGTTCCAATTGGAAACCTGTAACAAAATTGCATGTCATTAGAACAACTCCTATATGAACACGAGGTCCTAATTTTTTTATAAATTTGGGCGACTTACCGCCTTAATTTGCTGGAACAATGCCAATAGCAAAAGAAATCATAACATTCTCAGATTAAGAGCTGAAACAATAGAATTTCAACAATTATTTTTCAAATTAGGAGCGTGGCGAATTTCCAATAAAGTGAATCTTATTAAAAAATGACAACTCACCAGAAATAAACTATAATTCCACAAGAGGATAGTTGTGAGGACACAAACTATTATCCTTTAGGCCAAAATACTCTCATTTTTATGAGATTTATTGAAATTAAGTTACGAAGCCATGAATATCGATCATCCAGCCTCAACGCTAGGAAGAGAGGTGCTATGACAGCTATACGTCAAAATGTCATTCACTCCGCGTTCCGAAACTTTTCGTTCAAAAATAGAATTAAAACCGGTGTGACGACGTTTGCAGAGCGCGTCGTTACATTACATCCCTCCCCAAAAAGAAAAAAGAAAGAAAGAAACTTCCTTTTCTAATGAAAATTATGAGAGTCCAGAACAAAATTCCAAAAAACCTCAAAAGACAAAATGTCTTGCAACATTTTTCAATAAACAAAAAAGGCAATGCGAAAGCATTTTGCATTGTGTATTGCAGAAATAATTATAAATTAAAGAATGGGAAAGCATTCCTAAAAATCAAAGAATGTGAAAACACTCGAAAAGTAAAGAATTAAGTTGAAAAAGAATTTCCAGTTTCAAATGGAAACAAAGGACACTATCCATCTTAATGGAATAACCGAAACCAAATTCAGAAAAGAGTAAAAACTTATTTCAACACAAAAGTGAAAATAAATCCTTCAATAAAACAAATTAAACAATCCCTACTCAATTCCATTCCAGATATCGATTAGGCAACCAACGCCGTCGAATCTAATCCTTGATCTTAACCAGCCTTCTAGCATCAATACAAAAGTGCGGTTGAGCTCCTACGCCACCGACTCTATACCAGCTATTCCTGAAACAAAAATATGAAACTAACAAGATATCGGTTAAGCACCAACGCTGCCGAATCTGAAAGAAAATCGGTAAAAACAATGAAGTTTTCCCACTGTCGGTTAGGTTGAAAAGCCGCCGACTTCAAATTCCTATTCCAACATCTAAAACGTCAAAACAAAATCACAACAAAAGTGTCGTAATAATATATTTATAAGCATTGTGATCGGCATAACACCACCAACTTTCCGAGCACAAGCAAAATATAAAGAAAATATGACAATTGTGACCAGTACAACACCACTGACTTTCTGAGCACAACCGCATAAGAAAAGTATGACATTTGCGACCGGCACAACACCACCGACATCCCGTGCGCAAAGCATAAAAATGTAACAATGTGTATAAAAACACAATCGTACAAAAAGAGAAAAACGACAATTACGACCGGCTCAACACCACCAGCTTCCCGTGCGCAAAGCGTAAGGTGTGACTATGTGTATGAAACACAATAGCACAAAAAATTGTAAAGTCCAGTAAGACACAAGTTTCCCAAAAAATGGTATAACAAGGTGTGTAAAAAATGCATAAAATGCGTCCAATCCGAGAATCTTAATACTAAGAAAATAACCCAGAACTGTACAAAAATAAAGTTCAAGAAACTTAATTTTCCATTCCCTAAGTGAGTGGAAATAAGTCAAGTGAATTTAATGTAGAAAATGAATATTAAATTTCACTCCTATATTAGAGTAGAAACTAAATTCCTAAATTTGTACAAAATATACAATATTAAATATACAAGTGTATAAAAATATATACAGGAAAATAATCCTATACAACAAAGATAAATAAAAATATAAGATCTTTTGATGTGGAACAATTTGTTAATATGGAGTAGAGTTACACAATAACAAGTCCTAAAATGACCTAAGTTATTTTTGAAGGAAACTAAAATTGAAATTAATAAATTGTTGTGAAGTTCCTAACATACATCTCCTTTCAACACCCCTCAACCTTTCAAACATCACCTCATAGTGGGGTCATACTTCAAACAAAGTACCAAAGACAAAGATAGACATTGTCAAAACAAGAATAATTTTAATATTTAATTATGTCTTTAATATGATAACGACCAGTATAGTTTTTATTAAGGTCTTTTAAAACATAAACATTAGAGGAAATTTTATCTATTATTTCACACTTAACAAACTTAGGTGCTAACTTAGCCGAAAAGAATGCAGGAGCATTAGACTGCACAAAACTTCTCCTCCACACTATATCTCCCACCTCAAAAGAAATGACCTTCCTTCCTATATTATAATAACGCGCATTACGCTTATAAGCTTTAAGCAATGAAGCTTGAACTTTTATAAAAATATCACTAAGTGATTTAAGTGAAAAAGCAAATGAAGACCTATCAACAACATCAAGTTGATTGAGGTTATCAAAAGAATTACTAAAACGGTGCAATGAAGCATCAAAAATAAGTTCTCTACCGAACATGAGAAAATTAGGAGTGAAATCTGTAGCTAGATTCACACTACTATTTAAAGCTAATTGAACATGAGGCAAATATTTTGACCAAGTTCTATGATCATCTTTAACAAAACAAGAAATACATGTTTCGACTGTTTTGTTATATCTCTCTACAGGATTATTTTGAGGTGTATATAAAGTATTATAAAATATTTTACTAATATTATAACTTTTTAGAAAATCTACAAATTGCTTAGCTGTAAATTGGCTTCCATTATCACAAACAAAAATTTTAGGCGTTCCAAACTTAAGAAATATTTCTTTTTCAAGTATCCCACAAATTACTTTAGTGGTAGCACTAGTCATAGGAAATATCCAACAATATTTTGTAAAAACATCTATGATTGAAAGTATATACTTATGGCCAGAATAAGCTTTTGGAAGAGTTCCAATAATATCAATAGAAAGCATTAACATTGGTTTATCAACTTTCTTAGGATTAACCATAATTCCATGAGGTGGATTAGTAGAAGATTTATAAGCTTTACAAATATCACAAGAAGAAATGTATTTTTGAACATCAATAAACATACCTTTCCAAAAATAATGTATTTTTAATTTATTTAAAGTTTTATGAATTCCTAAATGTCCTGAATTAACATCATCATGATTAGATTTAATAGTGTCTAAGATGTGTTCTTTAGGTATGACAATTTTCCAATTTAAACGATTATTAGGATTATATTTATCTTTACAAAATCTATACAAAGTATCACTTTCAACTTTGAAATTTTTATATTTTCTAGGAAACTTTTGACAATTTACAAATATTTTTCTATACCAAGGATCAACGATATCCTCATTTGGCATAACAATAATATTATTTACAGGAATATTAATAGCAGAAATTTCTATTCTGGATAAACAATCTGGAACTAAATGTAAAGAACCTTTTTTATATTTAACATCAAAAGTAAATTGAGAAATTCTAGCAGCCCAACGTGCAAGACGACCACTAGGATTATTAAGTTTAAGAAGCCAAGTTAAACTAGCATGGTCAGTGATAACTGTAAATTTCATTCCTTCAATATAAGGTCTGAAATGTTCAATAGAATCCAATATTGACAACAACTCTCTCTCAGTTGTACTATAATTACGTTCACATTTATTAAGTGATCTAGAATAATAAGCTACAGGATGTTGATCTCCATTATCATCATCTTGGCTCAGGACACTACCAATTCCAACAGAACTAGCATCGCAATGTAAAGAGAATGGTCTTTCAAAATTCGGACAATGTAAAACTGGTGCAGAAATTAATGCAAGTTTTAAATTATGAAAAGCAACTTCAGCTTCTTCATTCCAGAAAAGAGATTTTTTAGAATTCTTGCTTCCGGCCGTTAATTTTGTTAAGGGCGAAGCAATATCAGCAAACTTATCAATGAATCTACGGTAATAAGAACATAACCCAAGAAAACTTCTTAATTGTCTAACGCTTTCTGGGCGTGGGAAACTTTTAATGGACTCTAATTTAGCAGGGTCTGTATGTAAACCATTACTATCAACAATATAACCAAGATAACGCAGTTTATCTTTACAAAAATTACACTTTTTTAAATTAATAGTTAACCCAGCATCTTTAAGGATTTTATAAATTTTATTTAAATAATCTAAATGATCAGAGAATGTAGAATTTATCAATATGAGATCATCTAAGTAACAGAATGCTACATTATCAAATTCTGGTCCAAACAACTTGTCTACGAGTCTCTGTAACTCTGCAGGTGCATTAGTCAAACCGTACACCATCCGGGTAAAATGAAATAAACCTTTCCCAGGAACAACAAAAGCAGTCTTCTCTCGAGAAGATTCTTCTAAAGCGATTTGCAAAAATGCTTTAGACAAATCAATAGTAGTTATATAATTAGCACCCCGAAGGTTATCTAAAATTCTAGAAGGGTAAGGTAAAGGATAAGAATCTTTAACAGTAACTGAATTTAAACGTCTAGAGTCCAAACATAATCTTGTTCCACCATCGCGTTTTTCAACGGCTAACACTGGAGAACACCAAGGAGATTTAGAAGGTTCAATAATATTTTCCTTTAATAAAACTTCCACTTCATCATAAAGTTCTTTTTGTTTAGCAGGACTAAGGGGCCAATAACGTTGTTTAAAAGGTTCACCAGTAACATTAATTTTATGTTTAACTAAATGAGTAAGACCTAAGCCTCTCTTTTCATAAGAAATATTTTCAAAAAGTGAAATAATTTTATTTAACTCGTGTTTCTCAGAAGGAGAAAGTTCAGAAACAGAAGTAACTGCATTTACACAAGTAGTGGATTCATATTCAAAAGTAATATTATTCCATAAGTCTTTAGCAAGATTAAATTTCAACCAAAAGTCAAATCCCAAAATAATTGAAGGTTTAAAAGAAGGTATTATCAAAAAATCTACATTTTGAGTTAAGTTATCACAAGTGATAGGTAAAACCATAGTTCCAATAACATTGTGTGCAGAACCATCAGCAGTAACAGCGTTACCTTTATAAGGTTTAAATTTATAACCTAATTGCAAAAATGTTTGATGAATATTAGAAACGAGTACACAACTACAAGCTCCACTATCCAACAAACCTGAATAAAATTTATTATTGATATTAAATTTTAAATAAGGTCTAGTGTCTTTATGTTTAACAAACAAAACAGGAGCAGCCCTGATATTATTAAAGAAAACTTTCAAATAATCCAACCATTCATTAAATTCTTTCTTACAAGTGGCTTCATTCGGAGCATTGCTAAATTTTTTCAACATCGAGTCACCAGAAGTTTTATCAAAAACTAGGGCTCGATGGGACCTGATACGTTTTTTGACTGAACAGTATTTGAATTACAAACTTCGCAATTCTTCGTAGTGACGCCAAGCTTGTGACATTTAACACAAATTACACCTGGAAATGTAGGGCAATTTTTATAAGAATGTCCAGAGGACTTACATTTTAAACAAGTTAAATCATCTGATTTAACAGCACTAATTTGAGCAGAATATTTTTCTTTTTTAATACTTTTATTCTCACTCAAGTTCTTTCTTGACACAAAATTCTCTAATTCTCTGCTGAGGTTAATAAATTCGTCGATAGAAGAAATAGTTCTACCAAACACAAAAGGTGTGTAAATATTTAACATGTTATGTTTAATAATAGTTATGAGGGTAGCATCAAAAACAGGCATAGACAAACGGCTAGCCATATCCATTATGTCTGTAATAAAATCTGGTAATGACTCAGTTATCTTTTGTTTACGAGTACGGAGTTCATGTTCCAAATGATAATCAAATTCAACTCTATCAAAACGTTTCAACAACGCAGCCTTCAAATCCTGCCAAGAAGCAATACGAATACGAACACTACGAAACCATTTAAGCGCAGTGCCTGACAAAAGATCAGAGAATGAACTAACCAAAAAATATTCATTAAAATTTTTAAACAAGAAATATTCTTCCACTTGAGTAATAAATTCCCTAACGCACGATTTACCATCATACAAAAGCTTACTTCGTTTTAAATCAGGCAACTTAGTAACAGAAGGCAAGTTTTTCTTCAAATTATCATTCAATAAAACATTCATCATATTAAATGAAGATGCGGCTCTCAGGCTATGATCACCAGCTCCTCGACTATTCGAAAATGGATCAACAACTTCAGATAAATCAGCCATGACATGAGGCATCTCATGAGTAGAAGTACCAACTGGAACATCATTAACAATATTCTCAAACAAAGGCGGGACCTGTATTTCCTTATCCATGTTTGATTTATAAAAGGATGTGAAAATCTAATAAAAAGTTGTATTAAATACACTATAAGTTTCTAATTAAAGTATCAATTAAAGTTTCTAATTAAAGTTAATTATATTATGAATGAAGTTAATTGCATTGATAGCAAAACGCTAAACTCAAAAGTCAAACAAACTCATAGAATGGAATGTTATTGTTGCAAAAATTATTTAGGTCAAATGCCTATAAAGATAAAAATGCATTAGTGATTCACAAAATAAATTATTTATGTCTACTTAAGGTAAACAGCAAATATTCAAATATTACTATGTTTTCACACATGTGAATAAAGGTTAAGAACTAGTAATTATATAATATTACTAAGTGGAAAATCTTACCTGTAATAAACAAAAGCTATATAAGATAAAACAATTATAACAATAACCATGTTATACAAATTGAAACATTCACCTGTAATTGAGAGATACAAACAATAGTACTAACTTGTAGTATGATTAGTTTTGCAAAGTAAACAATAACAAAGATTTACTGTAATACACAGTTATGTAACAGTAAAATACATGAAGAAAACACTGTTCTTAACATGATAAGGCAAAAAATAATGCAAAGGTGACAAGGAACAAAGATATATGCACACTGTCATGTCCCTGTTCGCGAGTGCCAATTGTAATAATTAAATAATATGTGTTATTACAAAGTAAAAAAAATTGGTATTTAAACTATCATGGTCACTGACATCAGTATCAGAATAAACGGGATATTTACCATGTTTCACTATTTTGAGCTTCCGATATTTCGGCGCTGTTGCAAGCACCATGATCACGGAGGAACTGGAGTAGTGGCGGTGAACTAAGAAAAAGTTTTTTCTTCTAGGAGTAATTATATCGATCTACCCTCTTTCGAGTTCTTTTACTACGCGTATCTGCACTACTATTGGTTTCACTCTCACTACAAACTCGAACCCGATCTCGATCACGTTCACGACATACGATGCTCACTGTATCCACTCGCGATTTTGTTTTAGCTTGTTCCCGGTTGTTTTTGCAAAGACGGACCACTGGATGCCAGACGTTCGGCAGTTGAAACCCATCCTCACGATTGAAATTTTTATACTTTTTTATTTCAATTGCTTCCCTAACCAGTCTTGGTATATAGTGGCGTTCTGTCGAAAGCATCTGAGGGTTATGTAGTTCGATCCAGTGGTTCGTACCGGACTCCAATAAATGTTGAGCGATTGCAGATTTATGCGGTTCATTGTTTTTGACTGCCCTGATGTGTTCCTTGATTCGGCATGTAACCGTTCTTTTTGTTTGTCCTATATAAGAACTGCCACAGCTACAGTCAATCTTGTACACTCCCGGTCTGTCCAATGGGGAGCCATCTTTGGGTGAGCGCAGGCATTGCGACAGCTTTTTAAAAGGAGTGAATATAGTTTTGACAGATACCTTCTTCAGGATGTTAGCGATCTTATCTGTCACTCCTTTGATGTAGGGTAAAAAGGCTGGCTGTCTTTCCACCTTATTCCACGTTGATGACATTTTTTGTATACTGGAGGGGAGTGAGAATGTTGTACAACAATACGTGGCTCAGTTCAACAACATCCATGGAAAAATGAGCTTTACGTACGAAATGGAAAAGGAAAGAACCCTTGCCTTCCTTGACGTGAGGATCGGTGTTCGTGAGGATGGGTCGTGTAGCCACTCCGTGCACAGGAAACCCACTCACACTGATCGCTACCTGCATGCCGACTCACATCATCATCCGCGCCATCTGAATTCGGTAGTGACGTCGCTTACTGACCGCGCATATAGTTTATGTGACGAGGAACATTTACAGGAAGAATTGAAGCACATAAGCGGCGTTCTACAAAAGAATGGATACAATGGACGGATAAGACCACCAAGACTCACCACAAATAAACCCCGGAACTATAAGGTGGAAAGACAGCCAGCCTTTTTACCCTACATCAAAGGAGTGACAGATAAGATCGCTAACATCCTGAAGAAGGTATCTGTCAAAACTATATTCACTCCTTTTAAAAAGCTGTCGCAATGCCTGCGCTCACCCAAAGATGGCTCCCCATTGGACAGACCGGGAGTGTACAAGATTGACTGTAGCTGTGGCAGTTCTTATATAGGACAAACAAAAAGAACGGTTACATGCCGAATCAAGGAACACATCAGGGCAGTCAAAAACAATGAACCGCATAAATCTGCAATCGCTCAACATTTATTGGAGTCCGGTACGAACCACTGGATCGAACTACATAACCCTCAGATGCTTTCGACAGAACGCCACTATATACCAAGACTGGTTAGGGAAGCAATTGAAATAAAAAAGTATAAAAATTTCAATCGTGAGGATGGGTTTCAACTGCCGAACGTCTGGCATCCAGTGGTCCGTCTTTGCAAAAACAACCGGGAACAAGCTAAAACAAAATCGCGAGTGGATACAGTGAGCATCGTATGTCGTGAACGTGATCGAGATCGGGTTCGAGTTTGTAGTGAGAGTGAAACCAATAGTAGTGCAGATACGCGTAGTAAAAGAACTCGAAAGAGGGTAGATCGATATAATTACTCCTAGAAGAAAAAACTTTTTCTTAGTTCACCGCCACTACTCCAGTTCCTCCGTGATCATGGTGCTTGCAACAGCGCCGAAATATCGGAAGCTCAAAATAGTGAAACATGGTAAATATCCCGTTTATTCTGATACTGATAAAAAAAATTGGTTCGCAAGCGTCAGATGTAATAATAAAAAAATGGGTGTCATGTGACAATGTAAAAAAGTAAGTGTGTAATCTCCTAATTAAAAGAAATAAAAATAAAATTAATTTTAAGTACATTACCATAAAAATTCGGGCGCCTTGGAGATACACATGCCTAAGATAATCAGCGGAGATTGGAAACTTTTAATCTTCCGGAGGTGAGCTAAATGAAACCAAACTGTGAGGTTTAAGGTTTTATTGTCCACTCCAGTGTGCATTCAGAAATAGATGTAAGGATACATTCCTAATGTATAACTAACCTTAAATTTAAAATTAGATTTTTATAAGCTATGTCAATATTATCCTACGTCAATATGATTCTATGTCACCAATGCACTTTTAGGTTATTTTGAAGTTTAGATTTAAAATATAATTAAAGTAAGCTCACGGCATCCCTCGGCGAGTATATGTAAACACAGCAGCGAGAAAGCTCGTAGCAGGCGAAGTTTTCAGTTTAAGCCCATGCGGTACATCCATGTTTGAGGTGAAAAGCCCAAACCCTCCATAAGGGAATGCAGTTGACCGAAGACAAAGAAACGCCGAAAAAGGTCCAAAGAAAAGAGAAAAGGCAAAGACAAAGGCGGTTCCAATTGGAAACCTGTAACAAAATTGCATGTCATTAGAACAACTCCTATATGAACACGAGGTCCTAATTTTTTTATAAATTTGGGCGACTTACCGCCTTAATTTGCTGGAACAATGCCAATAGCAAAAGAAATCATAACATTCTCAGATTAAGAGCTGAAACAATAGAATTTCAACAATTATTTTTCAAATTAGGAGCGTGGCGAATTTCCAATAAAGTGAATCTTATTAAAAAATGACAACTCACCAGAAATAAACTATAATTCCACAAGAGGATAGTTGTGAGGACACAAACTATTATCCTTTAGGCCAAAATACTCTCATTTTTATGAGATTTATTGAAATTAAGTTACGAAGCCATGAATATCGATCATCCAGCCTCAACGCTAGGAAGAGAGGTGCTATGACAGCTATACGTCAAAATGTCATTCACTCCGCGTTCCGAAACTTTTCGTTCAAAAATAGAATTAAAACCGGTGTGACGACGTTTGCAGAGCGCGTCGTTACAATCAATAAGATTTGGCTTTCTGTGACGACTACTCTTACAGTTCCATTGATGGAGATTGAGAACCATTGTTAAAATTATGTTTGAGATAATCTCCAGTAATTGTTCTACAAGAAGGGCAACGTCATGCGGTAGAGCATCTGACATTTTCATTAGTATATTTATTAACGAACAGAGCAAAAGTTGGACAAGATTGTCATTGGGAGTGGCCAGAGGGGTAGTCTCTGTAGGAGGTTTAATGCAGCACCCATTGGGTTGAGTAGAAGGAGGCGAATTAGTCAATTCATTGTGTTCATGAACATCAAAAGATTTCCCTGGAATAAACCTTGGGTGTATAGGGAGGGAAATAGTTTTTTTATAGGATACAGAAGGAGGAGACAAGAGAGAAGGGGCAGGAGGAGAAATGAGAGAAGAATATTTAGGAGTTTGGGGCCTAGCAGCAGCCTCAGAATAGAGAGGTCTACGAGACTGAGGGAGTCTAGAAGAGGCTTCGGCATAACTTATATTTTCCTCAGACATAATAATTATTATAGATTTTTGCCTGTTATGCTCAGGACATCTTCTGTCGGTAGCGGGGTGGTTACCACCGGAACATAAAAAGCAAGAAATACCTGTATCAGCGACAGTACAGGAATCACTGGCATGGGATTGTGCACACTTATAACATCGGGGTTTTGACCGGCATTGCTTGGCAATGTAGCCGAATCGACAGCAATTCCTGCACTGTATTGTTGGAAGCTGGTAAAGAGAGACAGGGAATGATGCATTAAAACAAAACACTTTATCCGGAAGGACCTGACCCAAAAAAGTTAGAACCACAGTGTTTGATGGAGCCCACACAGAAACATTGTCTCTTGTAATTTTTGTATTGAGACGTCTAGCTCTCACCACTTCTCCAACAGTAGAAGATATACCCCCAACTAATTCCTCCAACGTCCAATCAGTGGGAATATCTCTCACTACTCCCATACGAAATATGCTGTAGCTCGGGATGTAGGCTACATAATTGTGGTCTTTAAGCAAAACAAGATTTAAAAAACAATTTGCTGCATCTGCCGAATCGAACTCCACGCACACCCTATTACGGCCAATGTTTTTAATCCCTCCCGTTTTAATGTTTTCGACCTTGTTTTTAAACAGGAACTGAGCAAACCTCAAAGATTTGAATGGTAAGCCGCTTGTTGGATCCTGCTCCAATCTCGAGACATATACGTTATAGGGACCTTTGTCAGTACTTGAGTAGTCGAGTTTAGAGTCAGAATCGTAACCCGGCTTTGAGTGGACGGATTGAATAGATTCCGCTGGCGAACGGGTCTTTTTATGATCGGTATCCGTCGAATCCGATACGGCAGAACGTTTTACCGTTTTTTTGGGTAAATCCGGAGGTTTAACCCCGCCCCCGTCATGGGGTACATCCACGCTCATTTCCATTGAAATGAGCGCGGACGCCGATATATACGAAAAGTACTAACCTTATAAATACTATTCCACCACCAAAACAACACAAACACTTATTTTCCGTGTGTAAACAAGGACAATAGTGTAGAAAAAGCCAAATATAACCTCAAAACGTACAACTCTCAACCGAGTGTCGGACCGAATCCATTCCGTGGCCCTAACTTCTATTTGCTTCATTTATTTCTATTTATATTTTATCTTTCTGTCATGTTTGTTTTTTTGACGTCTTTGCGTCTTTGACAGTATTTACAATAACAAAATGCGTTCCATGTTCCCAAGTTAAATTTTGGTAACTTAAGCATTACTTGCAACATGAATATGAGCATTTTAATCTCAATGTTTTAATGTTATAGTTTACTATATTAAACTTTAATATTTATTATTGTGTGCCCAGCTCATGTTAATTACCAGTAGCATTAATTTTCTTTGGCACTCATAGTTAATTCTCCGTTATTGTGAAATACTTTTTTTCTTTATTTGTAACATAGGACTGGCGGGTGGACAGTGAGTGGATTTGTTGTTAATACTGTATACCACTATATATTATATATACGATTTATTTATATTTGCTGTTTACTGATATATACATACAGTACAACTACAAATACATACTTGATGAACGAATTAGATAGTCGCGATGCCGTTAGTAGAAACATGATTGTGCCAATTCTAGAGCAAATTCTTCCTATCCTATGTCACGTCTTTAACTATTCCATTTCTTCGGCTATCTTCCCATCCTCGTGGAAAAATGCCCAGATAATTCCTTTACCCAAAAAATCTAAGCCATGTTCCTTTTCTGACTATCGTCCTATATCCATCCTTCCTTATCTTTCCAAAGCTTTAGAGCGCCTCATTCACTCGCAACTTAGCTCCTTTCTTAATAAAAACGCGCTACTAAACACTTTACAATCGGGCTTCAGATCTGGACATAGTACTGCGACAGCATTGGTTAATATCACGGAAGATATAAGACTGGGCATGGATAGAGGAAATCTTACGTTACTATCCTTACTTGATTTTAGCAATGTCTTTAATACCGTAGATTTCGACATTCTGCTCGGTATACTCTGCTCTGTTAACATATTTCCAACGGCTATTGAGTGGTTTCGTAGTTACCTGTCTAGTGCCAGCAGCGTATTCGCGTCGAAGAATTAAGCTCTTCTTGGTGTGATGTGACAGCTGGTGTACCGCAGGGTGGAGTTTAATCTCCTTTACTTTTCGCCATCTTTATAAATACAATCTTCGAAAAACTACTTTCATCCTACCACCTTTATGCTGATGACCTACAAATTTACACCCAAGCTTCTCCAAATAACTTGTCCGATGCTTTTGCTGTACTCAACAACGACTTGGAGCGGATTTGCGAATGGAGCAAAAACCATGGACTCACCCTAAATTCGTCCAAAACACAGGTAATTGTTATTGGTAGTCTAAGGTTGAGTTCTAAAATAGATTGGACCCAGCTTCCTCAGGTTACTATGGGTGGAGTAGTAGTGCCAGTTGGTGACAGTGTCAAAAACTTGGGTATCTTCATGGATAAATCATTTTCTTGGAATATCCAGTTACAGGAAACTAGTCGAAAACTTTTCGCGTCAGCGGGTGCCTTACGAAGGCTCCGAAATTTTCTCCCAATTGCCACTAAAACTGCGCTCGCATAACCGATTCTTCTTCCTGTTCTCGATTAGCCGATGTCAGCTATCCTGATCTAACAGAGGATAAGATTCATATTCAGAGAGGGTAGTTGAGTGTAAAGTACTGAATTTTTTGCCTCCGCAGATTTAATTAAATAAATAATAGTATAACACTTTAAAACTACATTTAATGTCATATTAGATGATCTAAGTACACTACCTGCCAGTGAGTGTTATCTCCTTTCTAAGCACTGTTACTACTAATCCATGGAGTCACTACAGAACACTTTGGAGAACTTAACAAGCATATTTCACAAACGGATGGATCAATTTGAAGCTGATCTCCAGAGTAATGCAAGACCTCCATCCAATATTGCGGGGCTAGTTGGTGAGTTCACTGCATTCCGAACTTTCATACTCGAGGCAGTGAAAGGACTCCAGCAGCAGGTGGAGTCTCTGGCACGCAATGTTGATAATTTAGAGATGCGGGGAGACGAAAAATTCTTTTGTTCCATGGGGTCGCTGAGGAGAAGAATGAAGAGCTAGCACAGGTTGTGGTCAATGTGATTAAGTCTACACTTAAGGTGGATAACTTCACAGTAAGTGCCATAAAGCGTTGCCATCGCATGGGAAAGCCTGCTACTCCTCATAGACATCGGCCTATCCTGGTGAAGCTACAGCATATGTCTGTTCGGAATCAAGTGTGGTTTTCGAAGACTAGACTAAAGGGTACAGGCATTACGATGTCTGAAATCCTGACCAAACCCCGCTACGACCTCTTCTTGGCCGCTCGGGAAAAATAAGGAGTGGCAAAATGTTGGACCCGGGACGGCACTATATATGTACTCGGCGAAAAGGGGCAGCGTCGCAAGATCACTACCGGAGCTGATTTACATCATATTCCCGTAGTGGCGGCTCAGGACAGTAGTCAGCCGGAACCTCCCGCAGCCTCAGTGGCCAGGTTTGGTCTCACAAAGCCTAAAAGAACAATTAGGAAGTAGGTAGCTTTTGGCTATAGTTGTTCGTGTCATTGTTGTGCTTTCTTGTTCTATTGGTATGTGTATTGCGTACCATGCACCATTTTAACATCGAGGGTACTCCGATTATTGGTACGTCGTAGTAATAATATTTTCTTTATTATGTTTATTTTCTTTACTATGTATATTTCAATCATTTTGACAAATGGTTAACAATAATAAGTTCTTCTTATTTTATTTAAATGGCGCCTTGCATCGGTTATATACAATAATAAGTTAATAAGTTAATAAGTCACCGTATATCACTGACATGACAGCTGACACCTCTGTTGCTCTGTCATAGACATAAATTCGCACCGATATTCTCGTCTCACGTTCTTTGTTGCCTGAGAGGTAGGTGGTGCGGTGCGGTCCATACCTCGAGTACTGACATTCTCGTTACGTGTGTAGAATGTCTCTGTTTACAAATTGTATGCGTTTGTGTAAATTGTGATTCTAATTACGGCTTAAAATGAACAAATCTATCAAAAGTGGTGTACGAAAGATGTTGTTTTGCATGATTGGCAAGTTCAACGAAATACAGCAACAGCGTGATGCCGCGAATAAACAAAAACAAAATTGTCTACGTGTGGTGTTGAATTTCATAGGTTAGTAGACAATATTATTTTGATACTTTAAACACCTACCCATCCAGTCGTCCTAATAAAATTTTGATTTATAATAATTATTTTTTTTTTTTTATATAGGACACGTCAATTGGACTTCGCCTTGCCTGATGGTAAGCTGAAGGCAAAGTCCCAGAAAAGAGGGTCACCATTACGTACACATACCGTGTGACAATGGTGACACTCAGCTTGACGGCCTTATCATATGCTTTTTCACGCCCCGCTTAAAGGACCCGGGACTGTAGGAAGAAGGAAACACGTGAGCTGGTAATGAATTCCAGGCCTTAATGGTGCGACAGAGGAAAGAGTCTCCGAACCGCTTGGTTCTTGATCGGATGTTTTGCACCGTGTGCGGATGACATCTAAGACCTGCACGTGTTGTCCTGTGTAGGAAAGGGGAGGGTGGGACTAATTGGAAGAGCTCATCAGAACACTCCCCATGGTACAGACGGTAAAATACAGCCATGGACGCAACATCTCTACGCAGCTGTAAAGGTTCTAGGGTGTTCGTGATCTCGGGATTCCCAATAATGCGGACCGCACGTCGCTGCAACCTGTCGAGAGCATCTAGTAAGTACTTTGCTGAACCATCCCAGAGATGCGAGCAGTACTCCACACAGGAGCGAATTTGTGTCTTGTAGAGAATTTAACCATTTAACTATAATGGGTTTGCTAGCTGACTTGGTGAATTTACGTATCCTTCCAAATAAGTTACCTACGCTTCTCTATGTATTGAATAAAACTAATTATATTCATTCGTATATCGCATCAGTCAACCAATAATTCATTTTAATAACATTTACGTATACTCATAATGAATTTTAATTTTAAAACGATTACATTTCTTTAACAGAGAATCTGCAAGATGTCGAAGGAGTTAATGAAATAGTAAGAACTATTGAAAATCTCACTGAATTAGAGCAGAAAGATAGGATAATAACCCAGAATCAGTACTTAGAAGAAATAGCTTCAATGACTGGTAAGTTTTTACTATACACTGATGTTTTGAAATTATGCCGAAAAAAACCTTTGCATTTTTACTTACTAATACCAAGAATTAATTACATATTTCGTATTTCTTCTTTGCAGAAGTGAGTGTCAGAACACTAAAAAGAGTAAAAAGGGAAGGTGCAGTAAATGAAGGTGTCTGGAGTACCCCGGGGAAGAAACGTCCACGGAAACCTACTGTGTCTAACCTAGATAACTTTGACATAGATGCTATGCGTAACAAGATAAACGAATTTTATATAGTTAAAAAACAAGTTCCTACACTGAGGACACTGTTGGTGGAGTTAAAAGAAAGTATTGATTTTAACGGATGCAGAGAAACTCTGCGCCGCTTGTTATTAGCCAATGGCTATGAATTTAAAAATAATAAAAATGAGCGTTCCGTATTAATAGAACGCTATGACATATCTGCTTGGAGACATAGATTTTTAAGAACTATAGCAGGAAAACGTGCAGAAGGCAAGCCGATCATTTATGTAGATGAGACTTATGTCCATAGAAACTACAAGCCTAAGAAGTCATGGCAAGGTCCTTCAACTAGTGGTGCAATTGAAAATGTTTCGACCGGGAAAAGGTACATTATAGTTCATGCAGGATCAGAGAAAGGCCCCGTACCAAAATCTTTCTTAGTGTTTAGTACTAAATCAAAAATTGCTGATTATCACCATGACATGAATGCTGAAAATTTTAATAAATGGCTTAAAGAAAAACTAATACCAAATTTGGAAAAAAATAAAATAAAAATAAAATAAATCTTTATTTTTCCTCTCAAATTTACATCAGTTTACATTGCACCCATTCGTATAAACAATATTAAAAATTGTGAGAGGACTGGTGTCTGAAGTAGGCGTAAACCTGTATCACAGATCACCAGGCAATCACCCAACGGACTCGGTTTTTATGGATACAACTAAAACTAAATACATGTACTCGTACAGGAAATAATAATAAATGTTAAACCTATATGTTTATAATATACATGTAAAAGAAACTTATATAATAATATTAAATATTACAAGGCCTCAAAAAGAAAAAAAAGAAGAATGAAAATGTGTTTCGTGTCTTGTGTGTGTATAATATTATGTATTTGTAAGCAAGGTGTGTGTATGTAATAAATGTAATAAGGCACATTTTAAAGTTGAGAGCTGTGTAGCAAACTTTCCGTTGTTTTGTAATCTAGTGTCTTTAACCATTTACCTATAATGGGTTTGCTAGCTGACTTGGTGAGCTTATAGATTGTCACGACGCGATTTACCTTGTTGTATAGGTTAGCACCCTGGTAACAAAAGAAGTGTTGTGCAAAGCTGGTGTTAAGTTTGTGGATGTCACAAACCCTATCATCTCTACGTTTGGAGTATTGCTTTTCCGGATCAAAAACGACCATGGAATGTTGCTTCGTTACAGTATGTAGGATAAATAGCTGACGAACTGTGAGGACATCACTGCGCAGGTAGAGATCTGTGGTTGGGTGATAAAATGGTAAAAAGGAAGCTACTTTCAGAATCACTCTTTGAGCCCTTTCCAGCATAAGGAGATGGGTTTTAGATGTGCCGCCCCATATTGTAATGCAATAAGAGATGATTGACTGGCAAAGCGCGTAATATACTGTTTTTATAAGCTCTTTATCCGCCACATGTCTTAGGCTTTTGAACACGTAAATAAGCTTTCGCACTCTGTTTGCCAGCAGTTCAATATGCTCCTGAAAACTCTCTCTGCTTGGAAGAACCAAGTGTAATTATAATGGATAATGCTAGTTACCATTCGGTAATAATTATAAATAAGGTTCCTAACACACAAACGCGTAAAAGTAATATAAGAGAATGGCTTCGTGATAATGGAATTCAATATGAGGACTACCACACGAAAGCAGAGCTGTTGTGTATTGTAAAACGAAATACGCTTGATCCAAAATATGAAGCTGATGAAATTTTAAATCAATGTGGTCATGAGGTGTTGAGACTTCCACCCTACCATTGTGATCTAAATGCGATTGAGCTTGTGTGGAGTTTGGCAAAACGTAAAGTGGCTAGCAAAAATATTGCAGTTACTACAGCTGCATTAGAAGAGATAATTAAAGATTCATTTGAAAACGTAAGTTCTCAGGATTGGAAGAAAAGGACTGATCATGTGATACATATTGAAAATAAATATAAAGAACGTGATAAAATAACAGAAGAAAACTTAGAAAGTTTTATTATAAATGTTAGAGACAGCGAAACTAGTGACAGTGATGAATCTTTTGGCATTGAAATGTTAGAATCTGATTTTGATTATGATGAATAAAACTAAGTTATTATGTGTGGAATATTATCGTATTTTATTTCCCTATTTATTTTCGGATTCTGCCCATATTTACCTCATATACCAACACCTATATATTCCCTAACATAATTTTCTTATACAGTCTATATATATGATATTTTTAATAATGAATTGCCAGGTATCAAAGTAGGTTATTCCAATTCTCATAGTATGATTTTAGTGTTGTCATGCATGTATTTTTTAAATTTGCCGCCAATATTCTGGGGCCAGCTTTCGTTAGCCAGACTCTATCATATTATACTGTTACTTCGCATTACACTGTATCAAAAAATTTCCTGCTCAACTTGACTTTAAGTTGATTAGTGCTGGTGAAAAATAAATCTAAATCGTACTCATGGCATAATGAATTGTACGCTCGACACACCCTGATTAGGTAGGAATTTTGTCTGTAGGTGCAGGTTGTTAGTGGCACATATAGTAGCCTTGGTTTCCTCAGACGCACAGATGATACACATAATCCAATCTTACTTAGCAATTCAGAACAATCAATAGAGTGATTTACTAGTTTAAACAGAAGAGTCAAATCAGCTATATTTGTACGTTCGTATACCTAATGGGAGAATGTGGAAACGCCTACATCTGCTCAAATAATTAGGTAAATAGGTACAGGATCTGAATTGGATGTAACGCAAGAATTTTCTTTGGATTGCTTCCAGTCTATTAATATAAATATCATAAACAGGATTCCATACCTGCGAGCAATATTCAAGGTGACTGCGAACAAAAGCACAATAAAGTATTTTAATTATTTTGATATTCCTGAAGTCGACTGAGATTCTACGAATAAATCCTTTTTGATAATAATGTCAATGTAGTCATCGAATGATAATTTTGAGTCAAAAACTACACCCAAATCCCTAATGACATTTACTCTTGTTAGAGGGGTATTGGCCAAGGTATAGCTGAAATAAATAGGGCTCGGCTTTCGCGTGAAGGTACACAGGTAACATTTAGAAATATTCAGGTCCAATTTGTTGATTTGACAGTAATTATAAAAATGGTTAAGGTCAGTTTGTAAATTATATGCATCTTCTAACTTTCGGATTTGGGACATAATCTTCATGTCATCTGCAAATAAAATAATTTTAGAGTAGCTGAAACATGAAGATATGTCGTTAACAAAAATATTAAATAATAAAGGTCCCAGTAAGGAACCTGAGGAATTCCCGAGGGAATACTCCTGGCACGAGAGGAATATCCATTAAGAACTACTGTTTGACACCTGTTCTCAACATAAGAGGAAAACCACCTGTATAGATTACCTCGGATCCCGATACCTTGAATTTTACGGAGTAGCAACGTATGATCCAGACGGTCAAAACACTTGCTAAAATCAGTATAAACAATATCTACCTGACTGGGTTCTGACATGGACTCGGTCAAGAAATCACTACATAGAAGAAGGTTGGTAGTACACGAACGCCCTTTCATAAACCCGTGTTATTGTTCACTAATATGCGGTCTTAGAGAAGCATAAAGCTGTGTGTGTACAACTTTCTCCAACATTTTAGCAAACAAGCACAGTTTGGAAATGGGCCTGTAATTCTCGACTGAGTCTCGCAGGCCCTTCTTATAAGCTGGTGTTATAAATGCGGTCTTCCAGATTTTAGGCACCAAACCCTCGTTCAAGGATCGCTGGAATAGAATTGTGAGTGGGGTGGCAAGGCTTTTAGCACAATTTAATATAAGTACAGGTGGTATATCGTCAGGGCCCGTCGATTTATTTAAATTAATTCCCTTGAGTAAATTAAAGACATCCTCCTCGCGTACCTCTATAGAACCTAAGTAAGTCAATATTGTCGGTACTCTCCGAGCACGATAAAAGGAGGTGTTGGTCACTCGAACGTTCCAAAAAATTAGCGTGAAAGTAGTCACTAAACATAGTGCACACGTCGCCACCATCTGTGGCAGAGCGTTGACCGTACCTTAGTTGCGATGGGTAGGTATTAGCTTGCCTTTTCGACTTCACATAGGACCAAAAAGCCTGTGCTGATTTAGTTATGCCATCCTCTATTTTAGCAATATACTGGTTGTACATCTCAACATCAACCTCTTTGGCACGTTGACGAAGAAGAATAAAAGAGTTATAATCCGATATATTCCCGTACTTCTTATATTTTTTATGAAATTTAGCTTTTTCGCACAATATCTTAATTAGGGGTTTCTTGTACCATAAAGGGTATTTAGTACATGGAGTAGAAGTTTTCGATGGAATATGTCTTGATCTAAGTTCCTTAACTACACTATAGAAAAAGATAGTAGCATCCTCGAGCGTTCCCTTTTTAAGTTCCTGATCCCAGGAAATACAACTAAGTTCACTATTATAAGCGTCGTAATTACCCGCATGGTATATATATTTAGTGTGCGGTTGAATAGGCAAGGTGGGGGGCTCATCAATAGTAATGCAATTTTTATATACAGCTTCTTTATTTTTCCCTTCTCTTGGCTCTGTATATGCTTCTTGTATTTTTTTTTTTTTTTTTTTATATAGGACACGCCAACTTGACCTCACCTCGCCTGATGGTAAGCTAAAGGCAAAGTCTCAGGAAAGAGGGTCACCATTACAGACACTAAGTGCTACAATGGTGGCATTCAGCTTGGCGGCCTCATCAGATGCTTTTTCACGCCCCGCTTAAAGGCCCCGGGACTGTAGGAAGAAGGAAACACGTGTGCTGGTAATGAATTCCAGGTCTTGGTGGTGCGGCAAAGAAAAGAGTCTCCGAACCGCTTGGTTCTTGCTCGTATATTCTGCACAGTGTGAGGGTGACATCTAAGGCCTGCACGTGTTGTCCTATGTAGGAAAGGAGATGGTGGGATTAGTTGGAAGAGCTCGTCAGAACACTCACCGTGGTAGAGACGGTAAAATACAGCCAAGGAAGCAATATCTCTACGCATCTGCAAAGGCTTGAGGGTGTTCGTGACCTCAGGGTTCCCAATAATTCGGACCGCGCGTCGCTGCAACCTGTCGAGAGCATCTAGTAGGTATTTCGCGGAGCCATCCCAGAGATGCGAGCAGTATTCCACGCAGGAGCGAATTTGTGTCTTATAGAGAAGACACCGCTGCTCCGGCGTGAAAAAACGTCTCACTTTGTTTAGGAGTCCGAGTTTCCGCGAGGCTGTTTTGATGATGCTCTCGATGTAATTTCTGTTATTCAGTTTGCAGCGAATATCCATGCCTAGGATATAGAGATTGTCCTGCAGTGGAAGTGGCGTGCTCTGAAGAGTGGGAAGGGGAAGGAAAGAAGATACCTTTGCTGTGAACGCACAAGCCTGCGTCTTCTTGGCATTGAACTCGACCATGTTCACGGAGCCCCATTGAGAAATGTGATTCAAGATCCGGTCCAGTTCAGTGACAAGAAGCGGTCTTTTTTCCACGATATCAGACTGTTTGGCCGCAGGTTGTCCGTGATAACTCCCGTGTAAGGTGCTATCGTTTGCATAGCAATGTATGCTGCCGGTGGACAGCATGTCGTTGATATGCAGAAGAAAGAGAGTGGGAGATAATACAGACCCCTGCGGTACGCCAGCATTTATTTGCAAGAACTCCGAAGCCCGTCCATCACAGAGGACGCGGATACGGCGCTCCCGCAGGAAACTAGCAATCCAGTTGCACAGTCTAGGAGGCAGACCAAAGGCTGGTAGCTTGGAGAGAAGCGATTTGTGCCAGACTCTATCGAATGCTTTGGCGATATCAAAACTAATTGCCAGTGACTCGCCGTGCTTGTCCATAGCCTCACCCCAAAGATGGGTAACGTATGCTAGAAGATCACCCGTTGACCGTTTCGGCCTGAAGCCATATTGCCGGTCATTAATTAAGGAGTGATCCTCTAGGTGACGCATGAGCTGTTTGTTAATGATGTTTCTTGTTGTCTTGTGTTGTGTTTCGCAGAACCATGTTACAAAATTGTGTTGTGTGTATTGTACCTAATTCCTTATAATACAACTTTGTGGTTAAAGGTTGCCATGTTCTGTA
Organism: Eilema griseolum; assembly: GCA_963662185.1. Lineage (NCBI taxonomy): Eukaryota > Metazoa > Arthropoda > Insecta > Lepidoptera > Erebidae > Eilema > Eilema griseolum. The sequence continues at coordinate 11,895,447 of OY759236.1, forward strand.
GTTTTAAATGGCACCTAAGGTTTAATAATTTAAATAGTGCTGGCGGATGGACTGTTTTACCTGGATTACAGTAGACCATGTTAAGTTTAGTTAACATATAGGATATATTTATATATACATATTTATATTATTTATTTATTTTTATAACGTTGCTATTATACTTATATACTTTTATACTATTTTACTGTTTTACACATTAAATGTACATGAATGGCTAGCGATAGTGAAATTTACTATTCGTTTAGTGATGACGACAGCGACATACGTGATGGTGGTGCTGGTGTTCCCGCACTGTCTGAAACTCTTCAGAATCAATTTTCAGATATTCCAAGAAACTTTAACGTGGTTCATATCAACGCTCAGAGTATTCCTGGCCACTTCCCAGAGATGCTGACCACTTTTGGTAACAATAATAACATTCATGCTATATTAGTTTCAGAGTCGTGGCTTAAACCGGATCTACCCACTAACTCTTACTCACTACCTGGCTTCACACTTATCCGAAACGATCGTACGGGTAAGAAAGGTGGTGGTGTTGCCATATATCTCCGTTGCTGTGTCCCCTACTCTGTAGTTGACATATCGGCACAGCCGCCCGCATCGAGTGCTGGGGAACATTTGTTTGTGGAAGTCGAGCTGCATCACTCAAGAATTCTGCTCGGTGTTTATTACTCTCCTTCGTTACTTGTAAAATTCTTTTCGTCCTTTGATAATCTACTACAGAATCTCACCCCGTCGTACAATCACACCATTATCATGGGTGACTTTAACACATGTTCATTAAAAAAAGATACTCGTTCATGTTCTTTTCTTTCTATTGTACAATGAACTAATCTCCATGCTCTCCCTCTTAATGCCACCCACTTTTTTCCTGACTGTGCACCAATTCTTCTTGACCTCATGCTAGTTTCTTCTTTAGATCATGTCGCTAAACATGGGCAATTGGCAGCGGATATGTTCTCCTATCACGATCTTCTCTATCTATCTTATAAAGTCCGCCCACCCAAGGCAAAGCCGAAAATACTAATGCAGCGTAATTTTGGTGCAGTGAATACTGATCGGCTCAGACAAGATGCAAGGGAGATCGATTGGACGCCCCTATTAACATCAGACTCCCTAGACGAGAAGGTTAATATTTTTAATACCAACCTTATCGCGCTCTACGACATACATGCGCCCATTCGAGCTATAAAACTGAGACACCCCCCGGCACCGTGGCTCACAGAAGACATAAAAAAATTAATCACCAAAAAAAGTGCAGCTAAGTTTAAGTTCAAGATGCGACCCACTGATCGAAATAAAGAAAGCTATCTGTCGATCCGTAATCACTGCAACAAGGTGTGTAGGAACGCACAACGCCAACATGTCCATGATTCTGTACAAAACAGTGATCCAGCTAAAGTCTGGAAATTCCTGAGATCGATGGGAGTTGGAAAGCAACGCCAAGAACTAATTCCAACACTTCCTGATATTAACGCCCTTAACCAGTATTTCTCTGCTTCGTCCAATTTCAGCGGGACAGCTAAAATTAACACTATGAATCATCTTTCATCGCTTCCAACCCCAGACTACTCTCCATTTGTCTTTAGTCAATTGACCGCTTGTGATATTGAGAAGAGTATTTTGTCCATATCATCTAATGCAGTTGGCTCTGATTCTATCAGCCGCAAGATGGTGCTGCCCGTCCTTAGTGACATTTTGCCTATTATCACCCACATAATGAACCACTCCATTGCCAAAGGTACATTTCCTACAACGTGGAAAGATGCCCAAATCCTTCCGTTACCAAAAAATCCTAAACCTACATCTTTTACCGAGTACCGTCCTATCTCTATCTTACCATTCCTATCCAAAGTCCTTGAACGCCTCATCCAAAACCAACTTAGTGCATTTATCCGTATAAACAACCTACTTAACACGTTTCAATCCGGGTTTCGTCCGGGACACAGCACCACAACCTCCCTTATTAATATTACTGACGACATACGGTTCGGTATGGAGATTGGAAATCTCACAATACTCTGTTTACTTGACTTTAGCAACGCATTTAACACGGTGGATTTCGACGTTCTCCTTGCCATATTAAGCTCTCTAAACATATCTCCATCGGCTATTGACTTGTTTCGTAGTTACTTGTCTGGTCGCCGGCAGCGGGTCCGACTGGATGACACCTATTCATCTTGGTCTGACACTGCTGCGGGTGTGCCGCAGGGTGGCATTTTATCTCCTTTGCTCTTTTCACTATTCATTAACTCTATCTCTAATCAACTTCTCTCTTCCTACCACCTTTGGTTCACTACTATGCATGGACTTAAGGTTAATCCCGGAAAGACTCAGGTTACTGTAATTGGTAACTCAAGACTTTTAGCTAAGGTCGACTGGTCGGCACTACCCCAAATTTGCTTTGCAGGTACTACCATTCCCATAAGTGATACAGTGAAGAACTTGAGCATATATCTTGACAAAACCATGTCATGGACGACTCAGGTTCAGAACGTTAGTCGTAAAATTTTCGCCGCCGGTGGATCGCTGAGGAGACTACGTAATTTCCTTCCAACCGCAACTAAAATTAGGCTAGCACAATCCATACTTCTACCTATTCTGGACTATGCCGATGTCAGCTATCTTGATCTTAACGAGGACCAACTTGATAAACTTGAGCGACTCCAAAACTTCTGTGTACGATTTATTTTTGGCTTGCGCAAATATGATCATGTTTCTGAATTTTGTAAAAAACTCAAGTGGTTACCTTCGCTGGTGCCTTCGCCGGAATACTCATATTCTCTCTCTTCTTTTTAATATTTTATTTAACCCGACTACTCCTTTCTATTAAAAAAAACGATTTAGATTTCTGTGCGAGAACAATTCCAGACTCTTAAGATCCACGGAAAACTTAACCCTGCAATTGTGACGCATTCTACAAGCTTCTGCGATAAATCTTTCACAGTTCAAGCTGCAAGATTGTGGAATGCGTTGTCTGTAAACATTAGACGAGCACAGTCACTGTCAACATTTCAGAGACTGGTAAGGGAGCACTACCTAGCGTTATGAGTTGTTATGTATGTTCAGTCTTTGCTTTTTGTTTATTTTTCTTTTTCTTTTTTACTTCTAGTAGCTGTATATTATGTAATTGGTGTTTATTTGTGTGTAATTCACTTATATGGTATATATTTAACATGGGTATGTATATATGTAACTATGGTATATGTATGTTTATATATGGCATATATTTTAGGTATGTATTTATGTATCTGTATATATAGGTAGGTATTTATTTCATTAAATAATGTAATCTGTTATTCTTCTTCACTTCTGTTCTTTAAATGTTTTTCTAGATACAAATGTTAATTAGTTATAATTTAGTGTACACCGCAAACTACCCTGATTACAGGCAGCATAGTCCATACGCTGGTTGACTGGAAGAGATCGCAGGTTGCGATAAGACCACCCATTGTACAACTATCTAGAATGTATGTATCCATTGTATGTGTCCTATGTTTGGTGTGCAATAAAGAGTATTATTATTATTATTATTATTATTTGGTCTACGCAAGTATGATCACGTGTCTGATTTACGTAAACAACTAGCACTACAAGCCGTATATTTATTTTATTTTACTTACTTTTCTCTCTTTCTTTTGTTTTAATACACTATCTATTTAAGTTTAGTCGGTAACTACACCATATCTTTTGTTGTTATAACATTACTGTCCATCCCAAGGTTAACTGGAAAAAATCGCTTCAGCGATAAGGCCGCCCATTGTATATTGAACTGTATAGATGCTACCTACTTGTCTTACTGTAAAACTGTTGGTGTAGGTACAATAAAGAATTATCTATCTATCTATCTATATTCGGGCTAAAATAGAAAAATCTGATAATAAAATTAAGGCAACATGGAATGTTATTAACAAAGAAACCTGTGAGACAAAGTCACCTGATCGTTCCTTCGAGTTAGAAATAGATGGTAGACACATTAATACTGATGCTGCAGTGGCTAATGCATTTGAATCTTTTTTCACAAATATTCCAATTACCACTACAAATTCATTAAATTCTTCAAAAAATATAGCTGCTTCTCTTCTTACATCTAGTGTTGATAAATGTAGTACTAACTTTGATTTTCAGTAAATTGATTTTATAACTATACCTACTTAAAACTTTTAAGCAACTAAATGTAAAAAAGACTGTGGATCTTTGGGGCATTTCAATCAATATAATACAATTAATAATGCCCGCTATCGCGCCTTACCTGGCATTCATTTTCAATAAATGTATAGATGAAAACCAATTTCTTAACCTTATGAAGTACAGTAAAATCATACCGTTATTCAAAGCAGGGAACAAAAGTGATCCTTCAAATTTTAGACCCATCTCCATATTTCCAGCTCTAAGTAAAATTTTTGAAAAAATAATATTGTTACCTGCACGGGGTACAATTAAATGCCGTTTACTCAACGAAGAGATTTATTAGCTCACCACAAACTAGACAATTTAATCACTAGTACTCACGGTACTCCTCAATAGTTCCAGTCGCTCAGTAGTTCACAGTAGTCCACAGTCGTTGCTCAGGTCGCAGGTAGAATCTTCTTCGGTCGCTTAAGTTAGCCGTGTTCGTTATCAATCTCAAAGACAGAATGAATCGTGTAGGTACGCGGGCGTGTTTTTATACCTCTCAATTAGGAGTGTCGAATCATCCAGAAAGTTCGCGAGCCATAAATACCTATTTCCTTTGATGTTACCGCCGTCGCTGAACTTTCGAGTTCATTCTCGATATTTACCTATTGTTTGTTTTTATTCAAAAGAGTAGGTACTCGTAGGTAGGTAGTGACTTTGTGTTGACGATTCTAGATTTTTCTATGCCATTCGGTAGAGTATCTCGTCACTAACAATGCGTTTTTATTTCTTGAAGATTCGATAATTAGTTTTCGAGATATCGACGGCGGTCGTAACATTACCCCCCTTTTAGTCATGCTCGTCCCGAGCATAATTTGTTCCATGATGACGCGTCAACCTATCCACATGGACTACCTTTGGTTTTCCCCTAATTCCCTTCCTAATGCGGTAGGTAATGTCATTGATTCTCGTAATAACCGTATAGGGCCCTTCCCAGCGAGTTTGGAGTTTTGGAGATTTCCCCTTCTTGCATAGCGGATTATGAAACCATACCAGTATTCCTTATTCAAAACCGTCGGTGTTTGCATTTCTATCGTACCGGGTTTTCATCCTTTCACTTGTCTTCAGATTGTTTTCCCGTACTATCCTGTGCACCTCGTCCAGTCGGTTTCGAAGTTCAATTACGTAATCCGTTACGGGCTTAGGACTATCAGGTGACGTACCGGTTATTGCATCCACTGGTAGCCTAATCTCCCGACCAAAATTCACTTTCGCTGGGGTGTGTCCCATACTGTCATGTACCGCAGATCGATAGGACACCAAGAACAGTGGGATGTACTGGTCCCAATCTCTTTGGTGTTCATCGACAACTTTAGCCAAGTGATTTTCCAACGTCTGGTTAAACTCTCGACCATTCCGTCTGACTGCGGATGCGCTGGAGTCGTACGGGTCTTGTTCATTCCAAGGAGTTTGCACATTTCTTTAAATAGAGCAGACTCGAAGTTCCATCCTTGGTCAGAGTGAATCTCCATAGGTGCACCGTACCGGCAGACCACTTCCTGAACCAGTTTCCTTACCACAGTGACTGCTTCCTGGTTGGGTGTCGCAAATACGTGAAGTAATCTTGCACTACTATGATGTATTTGTTACCTTCTTCAGTCGTTGGAAAAGGTCCAGCAACATCAATGGCGATACGTTCCCATGGTGCTCCGACGTTATACAGTTTCAATTTTCCTTTGCTTCTTGTCGGCGGTCCTTTAACTGAAGCACATGCAGTGCATTTACGGCACCAATCCTGAGATTTGTTGAAGTATGCTATTACAACATGGCGATCTCCTTGCACTTGTGACAACACTCCACCTATGCCGGTGTTGCTAGCATCCGTATCCACAATGAATCTTCCTTCCCTGGTAAGATAACCCAATATAGGAGCTTCGCACAACCGTTGTTTAAGTGTACTAAAAGCTTGCTCGCAATCTAAGTCCCAAACGAAGTCTCGTTTATCTTCCGTTAGTCTGTGTAGTGGTTTGGCAATATCCGAGAAATGCTTTATAAAGCGTCTGTAATACGCGCATAGTCCCAGAAACGCGTGAATCTCCGTTTTGTTCTTTGGAATAGGCCATTCCTGAACAGCTCTTTTCTTCTCGGGGTCGGTTTTAACTCCTTCTGTAGAGATCACATGTCCTAGATTGCTGACCTCCCTTTTAAATAAAGCGCACTTCTTTGGACTCAGTTTAAGGTTAGCCTCACGGATTCGAGTAAAAACTTTTTCCAGGTTCTTCAGGTTTTCTTTGAAGCTGCGTCCCATAACTATGACATCGTCCAGGTAAACCAGACAGACGTCTCCGAGTAGACCCACCATTACTCTTTCCACGAGGCGTTCAAACGTACATAACCCAAATGGCATAACATTAAAATGCCATAATCTGTTTCCAACTCATGTACTAAAGGCTGTCTTCTCTTTATTTTCAGGGCTGATCTCCACCTGCCAGTAACCACTTTTTAAATCGATGGTTGAAAACCATTTCATACCACTAAGCATGTCCAGGGTATCGTCGATTCTAGGCAAAGGATAACTGTCTTTCTTAGTGACATTATTTAACTTGTGCTACCGTCCTTCTTTTTACTAGTACCACAGGTGATGACCATGGACTCGTAGAAGGTTCGATCACTTTATTATCAGCCATGTCTTTAATCATATCTGCTACCTCACCTTCTCTTGCCCATGGTAGACGTCGAGGTCTCTGTTTTATGGGCCTGGAGTCACCTGTGTCAATCTGGTGTTTCACGAGCCCAGTCCTTACACAGTCATTCCCGGTTGCAAAGATGTCTCTGAATTGTAGCAGCAGGTCTCTGGCTTGGTGCAATTCTGATGCTGTTAAATTTTCCTTCGAATTCTCAAGAAGTTGTTCGATGTGATCTTTGGAGATTTGTGTACCACCTTGTTGAGTCGAAGTGTTGTTCAACCGCCTCAGGCACTTCACTTCCTCACATCTTCCGACCACACTATTCTTCTTCAGGAGAACTATTTCACCACTGAGGTTAAGAATTCTCACTCTATCGATTTCGTTCGGTATCAGTAAGGTTCTTGCTGTTATTAAATTTTGACTACTGCCGGCATCTTCCACAATAAGACATCTTCTTGGTTCAGTCTTCGCGGGAAACTTCACTTTGACTAATGTTTCCGATTTAGGAGCTAACGTTGTATCCGTTAAACAGTAAAGAGAGCACGGGTGCGATCCTTGTAAACAAACTTCCTGATCAGGGAATCTCAGCACTCCTCTAGGTATATCCAAGACACATCTGTGGTTCCTCAAGAAATCCAGTCCCAAAATGCAGTCATCAGTAATATTAGCAATGAGCACTGACTGCTGGTATATTTGGTCGCCAATTCTTACCTCCACGTCTGTTTCACCGAGAACGGTCACTGGCTGGAACCTTGGAAATCGTTTTTCCCACCTTATGGTGCGTTTCAGCAATTCTGGTCTAATAACTGTACGTGAAGCTCCAGTATCCACTGTTAAACTGCAAGGTTGATTGTTTAAGGTGGCCTCGATGATCAAACTATTTCCATTGCAAACTTGAGTTATAGTGATGGTTGGGGCCTCATGTCGACCAGCCAGCGCCCGCCCCGCGGCCCTGGCGGCATTTAGTTTAACGGTACCTCTTGATCCACTTGGGTCCCGGAACTCGTGACCCTCCTCCGTTTTCGCGAAGGACACTCTGATTGAATATGGCCCCTTCCTCTACAGGAATAACACGTTGGGACTTCCAGCTTCCTCTCTTCTGCAACCACCTCTTTGACCTCCCTGACCTTACTTATTCCGGCATTCTGCCGTACAGTTTCCACCTCGAGAGCATAAGTCAGTGCTTCTTTCAAGGTCTGATGGTGACGCAACTGTACACTAGTTTTTACTTCCGCGTCCCGTATTCCGTTTAGGAAGGCCTCCAGCAGAATGGTCTCGATCATAATGGGTGTCGATGAGTAGGCCCGATGAACGAGTCTTTCAACTTCTACAGCCCATTCCTGGAGGCTTTGACTAGATTTTTGTTCCTTCTCCCGGAGCTGCGCTCGGTAGACATTCTCCAGGTGCTTGTCACTGTAACGTGTCTCTAGAGCTTCCATCAAAGACCCCAGAGTCCTTCCTTCAGGCGGCAGGTTTTCCAATATTATTAAGGCATCTCCTCGTAATGCAAGTGTCAAGGCCATAAATGACTCCTCGTTGCTCTAGGCTTTAGTTTTTGCCAATATCTCGAATTGGTACTTGAAGGCTGTCCACGAGGAAGTTCCATCAAAGTGTGGTAGGTCGAACTTTGCTGATGATGGTGAGGTCACGGTAACAGGTCCGCAGGTTTCCAGCCTGACGATCTTCTTTTCGAGAACTTGCAAGCGGTCGTCCACGGTCCCAGACTTCAAAGCCACTTCATTACTCAGCATTTGCAAGCCATCTTCGAGGTTCCTCACTTTATCTCCCAGTGCATGGATGCCTGCATCGATTTTACCCATGTCGGCTTCCTGGTTGGCCTGCAGCATCTGTTGCATAGAAGCCTGCGTCTCTTCCTTGGAGGCCTGCATCTCTTGCCTGGAGGCCTGGATCTCTTGCCTAGAGGCCTGCATCTCTTGCCTGGAGGCCTGCATCATCTGCTGCATAGAAGCCTGCATTTCTTCCTTGGAGGCCTGCATCTCTTGCCTGAAGGCCTGCATCATCTGCTGCATAGAAGCCAGCAGCGTCATCATGTTGGTATCTGACGAGGTTCCCTCTGGTGCTGCCGTAGTTCCCGCTGAGACAGCAGCATCGGCCTGACGCCCTTCTTCTTTGAGGCTCCGTTGACGTGCGGCATCCATTTCCACTTCACGTCTGATCCGTGGAGTACGCCCTTCGTCTTCACGTGGTAATAACGGCATTCCGCTTCTGACACCAATTGTTACGTGCACGGGGTACAATTAAATGCCGTTTACTCAACGAAGAGATTTATTAGCTCACCACAAACTAGACAATTTAATCACTAGTACACACGGTACTCTCAGGATTTGATTAATATGCCAATAAATAAATTTAAAATAAAAGTGAAAAAAATTTTTATGACTAAAGGTTACTATAAAGTGGATGAGTACCTTAATGATGTTAATGTGTGGTCAACATAAGTCTCTTACTTGCTCGCACAAAATAAATTGTAAACTAAAATAAATTTAAAAAAGAAAAATAATCTAGTTCTAATGTAGTTCGCTGAGTTTCTTGCTGGTATCTTCTCAGTAGAACTAATCTACCGAACCAGCAAAAGAATCATTTTCCAATGGTTTATTTTTACATAATTTAATATTTTTATATTATTTCTTGACATACATAATTGTAAAATTTTGACGTTCATATGTGCTCTTTGTGTGCCTAAACTGAATAAATGAAATTGATTCTTTGATTCTTTGTACAATAACATCTACAATACTAAAAATAAAATGATTGTATGTTAATCTATAATCGCTGTAACTAAATTATCATCATCATCACCCATAGAAGATGTTATATAGGGGAAGTCAGCTCAAAGCGGCCATAAGGGGCACAGCGGCCACGTTTAATTTTTCGGTTATTTCAATAGATAGCGCGACGTGAACATGGTGTCCGTATACCTAATCCTCCGTCCCGCACCGCGCTGTTGACCGGTGGCAGTGGGATCGAGCGCGTGGCTGCAGTAACGAAATATTTATCATAGCGTATTTTATTAAAAAAATGCAAGTTAAGTTCAATCTGTTTTGGTCAAACCTCTTTATATTTCTATACTTTTATTGAAAGTGTATTATTACTTAGCTATTTGAAAAGAAAAGAAAAGAAAAGAAAAGAAAAGAAAAGAAAAAGCTTTTTATTTTGGCACAGCATTGACTAACAGATACTTATATACTATACACATTAAGAAACAATAAACACAAACAAATAAACAAATTAGTCAAGTGGCACCAAAAAAGGAGCCAGTTCAGCATGGTGCCAGGCACAAGTACCTGACGCTGGTTTTCAACTGGCTCCTATGTGGAGGACATGTTACACAAATTAAATTTACAAAAATAAAAAATAAAAAAAGAAATTAACACAATACAAAATAAAAAATAGAATAAAATGACAGAAAAAAAAAAAAAAAACAACAAACATATTATTGGTAGTCTGTGGTTCGGCATTCCTCATAGACAAGAGGAGGCTCACCTCCAATCACAGAGCACCAAGTTACGTGACGTTACGCAACCACCATTATGCGAGCCAAAGCAACAACACAACAAAAATTAAGTTCCCGTTTTAATCATAATTATCTTGCCTCAAATTATGCGTTTCAATACTAAAATACGTTTCAATACTAAATATGGGTGGCAAGTAAAAAATACATCATAAGGTTACATGACACACACAATAAATGGTGAGACCACAAAGAAAAAATGAAAAAACAAAAAAAAAAAAAATGGGACACAGTGCAATCAATGGACCCAGCCAACGCACGCAACCACGAAGCCCAGCGAGTCAGAACAAAGCACAGCGAGTAGACACAAAATTCCCATTCACTTTTTCAGGGTGAGTAGTGAAATTGAGACTCAATATAATAAAGCATACCAATACAGAAATAAAATTACAGTGTGTGAGAGGATACTTAGTTATAATATAATAATACAGCCAGAAAATTGCCGAGTTGTCAAAGTATGTAAAATATAATATAACCTATATTATGCAGTTTTTTGAATTGTTAAGAGATGTGTGCGTACTTTTAATTTAAAATTACTTTTAGTTTTCAGAGACCTCAGGGGTGGCGGGATGTTGTTCCAACAACTTTGTTTGTGTTCTATTCTCTCTGAAATGTAATAAATAATGTGAGAGCAGTTCATCATTGAAACAAAATTGCCGAAAAAGGCAAAGCGGCTCGGGCAAAGCGGCCCACTGAAAAGCAGGATCCGCCACAAAGAAACTTGGTAGGTTTACAATAGTATTCACTTTACAGCAGGATGAGGAGCTCTTAGAGTATTTGTTTCACATGGACAACCTCTTTTTTGGCCTTACGAAGGAAGATTTCCTACAGCTCGTGTTTCCGTATGACGAAGCAAATAATATTCCATATTCTTTTAAGAATGACACCACCGAACACGATTTTTATAAAGGGTTTATCGTGCGACATCCCGATTTGACCTTGCGGCGACCAGAATCCACATTTATAACCAGAGCCCGGGGCTTCAACAGATCCCAGGTATACAGATTTTTTGACCTCAAATAAGAAAGAAGAGACTGTTGATTATTTTATAAAAATGTTAAATTATAATGAATTTTAAATACTTATATATATATATATATAATATATTTTCTTTTTAAATATATTTGTAATTTTATTTTGCTCAGCACGATATTTTTCAATAAAAAAAATACATATCTTGTGCACGTTTAGGATGGCCACGTTGCCCCTACCCCCATGGCCGCTTTGGGCGACCACTCGGGCAAGGCGGTCTTTTGCCAAGTTTTTGTAATTTGCGAATCATATGGGTATTTTTATATTTGTACCAAATTTAATTTCACATTATAAAAATTTAATAAACTCTCTGGCTATTAGCATAAAGTTATTTTCAAAAATTTTTAGTTAAATAGGTTTTTTTCTTGTTTAAAGTTAAGATGGCCGCTTTGAGCTGACCTCCCCTACAGGGTGTATTTATGAAACGGGGCAGTAAGGGCAAGTACCTTAACCGTTGCAGTTGCAGCAAAATGTTCTTAGAAGACCTTCCCTAACTTTTTGACATATTTTGAACTGCATTCACAGATTTTGTAAAAAACTTACAGTTTGCAAAAAAAACGCAAAAAGTCCAAATTTTTTTTTTATGCCAATCGATTCTATTTCATGTGGGGATCAAAAAACTCTATGAGACCATTTTAGCTTTCAGTACTAGGAAAGACAGAAATCGCCAAAAACGTTTCCCATACATTTCGGCAACAGAAACAAATTTCTACGATGGTCTAACTTGTTGTTATGGCCAGGAAGTGGGTAGAATTGACTGTAAAGTAAATAAAAGGAATTTTTACCCTCAAATTTCGAATTTGATTCGAAAATCTGTGTGTTATACTTAGTTTCAGCTGAGAAACTTCGTATGAGTTATTAATTAAGGATTTTCGCTAAAATGTTTTCTAATCGTGAAAAAATTGACTTATTAGAAGCGTATTTTGTCAATAATCGAAATGCGGGAGCTGCATTAGTGTGGTACCGCAATAAGTATCCATTGCGGCATGTGCCAACAAGAAAGGTTATTACAAATCTTTTGAAAAACCTGGAATTGCAGGGTTCTTTCAAAATAAAGCGGCAGCCTCGTGTGGACATGGACACGGAGATTGCGGTTCTGACTTATGTCGAAGCATATCCAGAGGTATCGTCCAGGCAAGTCGCCCTTGAAGTAGGTGTATCCCACTCCCTTGTGATAAAGATATGGAAGAAATACGGCTACAAGTGCTATCGATATGGGTGCATAGTTCAAGTGTTACATCCGGGTGTTGATGTTCGAAGGCTTACTTTTTGCAGATGGCTAAGAGGAAAAATAAGCAGAGATCATGAATTTTTTAATTACATACTGTGGTCAGACGAAACGAATTTTTCCAATAACGGTATGTACAACAGAAAAAATCACCACTATTGGTCCAAAGAAAATCCACTAAGAGTTACGGCAAGTCATAATCAGGTTCGCTTCTCATTCAACTGTTGGTGTGGTATAATGTCCAATCGAGTCATAATGGTGGAATTTTATGAAGGGAAACTGAATTCTGCCATGTATAATGAAGTCATTTTACACCATCTTGAAAACGAGATGGACGAAAGGCCCCTGTCGGAATTGCGAAAAGTTCATTTTCAACAAGATGGTGCTCCGCCACATAACAGTCACCTTTCACGTTCCAATTTGAGCCGCCTATTCGGTACACAGTGGATAGGTACACATGGTCCAACACAGTGGCCACCTCGTAGCCCCGATCTAACACCACTTGATTTTTTTTTTGGGGCTTCGTGAAAAACGAGGTGTATAAGACGACGTACGCCAGTGTTCAAGAGCTCAAGGATGCATTAATGACCATTTTACGTAATATTCATCCCAGAACATTATTAGCCGCCATTCGTTCAGTGCAAAAAAGGATAGACTTATGTATTCGTGAAAATGGAAATCATTTTGAGCAATTTATTTCATAAACCAATTTCTTAAATGTTTAAATGATTTTTTTTATTTAAAAAAGTTCAAAATTTTACCTGACCTATGAGTTTCGAGTTGATTTATCATATTTCCGTACGAAATGTATGGGAAACGTTTTTGGCGATTTCTGTCTTTTCTAGTACTGAAAGCTAAAATGGTCCCATAGAGTTTTTTGATCCCCACATGAAATAGAATCGATTGGCGTAAAAAAAAATGAACTTTTTGCATTATTTTTGCTAACTGTAAGTTTTTTCCAAAATCTGTGAATGCAGTTCAAAATGTCCCAAAAAGTTAGGGAAGGTCTTTTAAGAACGTTTTGCTGTAACTGCAACGGTTAAGGTACTTGCCCTTACTGCCCCGTATCAAAAATACACCCTGTATAAGACAAAGAATAAAAAATACAGAATACCACGGCTATAATAACCTCGTGTTGTGTTCCCGGCGATGAGTAGGGTAGCCAGAGTTCACTGGAGAGTTTTTGTGCTGTCAGTGGAAAAACCAAAGGCTTGTCCTGATTTTGTGTTCTGCACTGAAGGCACAGAAAATCTCTGTTCTTACAGGGTTGGCAGCACGGATGTGACTCCGCTGGTGTTACAAACTTTCATAGGTCACGGTAACCACTTTCCATCAGGTGGGCCGTGTACTTGTCTGCCATCTAAGTTGTATAATGTAAAAGTAGTGTACCTATGTAAAATTTATATGTAAAAGTAAAAGCATGGTTCTCGGCAGATTACAATTTGGACCACCCCATCTCTTCCCATGCGGTATCGTACAAGGCGACTAAGGGATAGGGTTGTTTAACATCAGGCAGATATATACAGCCCAGACTCAGCCTTAAATGCATGGCTTGAGTCAACAATAGTGCCCGTAAGACGGTAATAGGCTCACGTGGGACCGAATTCAATGATTATTGAAATGTGGGTGTTAATCCACCTCTGCCTAACCATCCGGAGATAAAGGCGTGATTATATGTAAGTATTTATGTAAAAGTATCAAAATGGTACAAACCAACTTACTGGTCAACCCGCCACATGCGCTACTAGTACCAGCTGCGAATGAATAAAATATTTGACGTAACGATATATTTTTAATGCCAATTTTGGCAATGTCAGACTTATGCACATGTTTGTGTAACGTCTTCTAAAAAGTAGGAGTTTAACATAGGGTGGGTCATAGGTTAGTTATAAAGGCCTAACGGCTGAACATTTGCTGGTCTTTGAAATCCCATTCGTCGAAATCCGTCCAGCCATTAGACTTCTAGAGGCGAACAAAGAAACGCATAACACATTGCCCTCGTTGGCGCAGTCGGGTAAGCCCTGCACATGTTGTCCTTTCCTACATAGGACAACACGTGCAGGGCTTAGATGTCACCCTCACATTGTGCCGAATATACGAGCCAGAACCAAGCGGTTAGGAGACTCTTTCCTTTGCCGCACCACCAAGATCTGGAATTCATTACCACCACACGTGTTTCCTTCTTCCTACAGTCCCGGGTCCTTAAAGCGGGGTGTGAAAAACCATCTGATGAGGCCGCCAAGCTAAGTGCCATCATTGTAACAATAGTGACCCTCTTTCCTGAGACGTTGCCTTTAACTTACCATCAGGCGAGGTGAAATCAAGTTGGCGTGTCTTAGATAAAAAAAAAGTTTGTTAAATGAAGTAGAAGTAGAGCAAATAATACCTACAACATTTATTCTACTGTTAAAAGCTGCTTGAGGAAGCTTGACCTATTACCTACACTATCACTATCACTCCCCACACCATTAGTTCAGTTTTGGAGTTTACTTCACAAGCCATTCTCATGAAACAGCTTCTTTGCTACGTTAAACCTAATTTCCAACTTCTTCTTTCATACCTAACATTCACAACCATATCAATCCAACCAAAGCATGAGGTATAAATACTGCGTCACGTGTGACTTATGTGACTTACTAGCTGTTTACGCCTTTTTGGACATGATATAGGTATACGTATCAGTCGTATCAGGCTGGCAAGCACGGTGGTTAGACGTATATTGGTAAACTTGTTTTTTGCCGCCACCAAATTTTGCTGCTTTTTCTTCTACTTTCTAAAAACTCTCTGTGCTTACAGGGTCGGTAGCGCGAGTGTGACTCCCCTGGTGTTGCACATGTCCATAGGCCACGGTGACCAATTTTCATCAGGTGGGCCGTGTGCTTGTCTGCCACCTAAGTAGAAAAAATAACTAGAGGCGAGTAGTTTCAAATGCAAGAACCTGATGGTAATAGGGTTGTGGTCCAAAATGCTGCCTGTTGTAATGAATAGTTGTAATGGAACAAGGTGCTCGACAATATAGTGTTTGTTTTTTTTATACAACTTAGGTGGCAGACAAGCACACGGCCCACCTGATGGAAAGTGGTTACCAAGACCTATGAACGTGTGTAACACCAGCGGAGTCACATCCGTGCTGCCGACCCTGTAAGAACAGAGATTTTGTGCCGCCAGTGTAGAGGACAAAGCAGGACAAGCCTTTGGTCATCCCCTGACAGCACAAAAACTCTCCAGTGAGCTCTGGCTACCCTACTCACTGCCGGGAACACAAAACGAAGTTATTAGTTGTTGCAACATTACAACCAATAAAACAAAGAAAATGTATTTTAATACCATAATTATTATCATGCGATACGGAAACTGCAATAATACAGAGAGCTGCTATTTTTAATTCGTCAATTAATAGATTATCTAATACAAAAAAAGTTAACACCATGTAGATGTAGAACACTAACCGAAATATGTACCTACCTACCTATAGAAAGTTTTAGGCGAATTTTATCAGTTCTAGTAATTACTCGTACCTTAAATTGTACTATAGAATCTTTAATAAACTTTAGATTTTCACGTGAAATAGGATAGAACGCCATTTATTTTTCTAACTGTAAGATTTTTCAAAAATCTGTGAATGCTACTAATAATTAGTACATTACTTTGAGAAATGATGTATAATGTCCTAGTAACGTAGTATATAAGTATTCCTCATCTGAATAATCCATCCGGTAAACCTATGTGTATCCATTTTTCTCAAATAAAAGCTATTTCATTCCTGTGGTGTGGTTACCAACGTGACTTCAGTTAGCAACAAGTACTATATTGGTAGTTGTATCATAATCATAACAATGCAATGCCAACAACTCATACGATTATATGTGTACCATTTTACGCGCAGATTCAGAACACAGTTTGTTTTTATTCAGTGGAATACCGCAAGGGTTTGGTATTTTATCAACAACAGTAATAAAGTTATATAAAAAATCAAATTGATTTAATTCACGTCACTTTTTTGTGAATATACACTGCAAAAGTGTGCAAGAAATAATTGTGTTCTTACTAGATAATACCAACTTGAAACTGAATGCTCCGTAGAAAAATTGCTTTCCCAAAAATACTGAAGCTGTTTCAGATACAGGCATTCGCATGCTGTAATCCCCCTGAAAATTAGTTAATAATGTTACAAATAAGTTATTTATTAAAAACAAATTCAAAACCTTCGCGAGAGAGGTTTTTTCGTTCGAGGGCCCACTTGTACGCTGTTCTTGTTGACTGATTAAGCTGATAGTACCTACATGACAGTTTGAATGAAAATACAATTTCAATCAATAAATTTCTTTTCGAATGACACCAGGAGCCATTCAGCAAAACTACATTTTTAAGACGTGTGATTTTAAAATTTACATAGGTACTTAACTAAGACTTGCAAAATAATTATTTAAAAATGACCGAACTATAAGTGATTCTTAAAGTTGAATAATCTCACAAAAACGTAGGCAAATTTTATTTTAACTTAAATAATAGATACTGAATACTATTTTTTTCTTCCTAATGCGTTTTGAAAATCGGCATCAGGAGACGTATTTTCCTAATTGCATCCGAGGCCAAGGTGACCTCGGAGCTCAGGGTCCGCCTTCCAGCTCTTCCTGCTCCACTTCGCACGATCTTGGGCGTCTATGGTAGTGAGACACATAGCTCCTGCTTGCGTCGCTTCAGCAGCGGCTACGTCTTACAGCCGCGTAAAAGAACAGTTAATTGACCTGCCCCTTCAACCTGACTGGCATTTTAGGATCACACGTGACGTCAGTCATTTCCCGCCACTATGCCCATGCGGCGGTAATTCATGCCTTAACGTCGTAGTCGATGTTAGCTATCACGTGAAGTACAGATTCCAGGTATTGAAAATGTGGTGTTACTGAATTGGGCCCCAGCTTCTCACCTGCATCAATTGGTACAAATACTCACCTTCTTGATGACACAGCGATGATCAATATTCAAGTTTTCATTTAAAATTATCCCAGTGACAGGATGCTCGCACGGATTCTTTATTACGTATTTCCACGCGTGTACTGAAAAATCACTTCCTCTGTACACGAAAACCTTTACCTAAAATATAATTTTAACCTAAATTTTCTACTCATATGAATTAAGATTATCAAGATAGTCTGCATGGTAGGTACCTATACATACCATGCAGCATACAACTAATATCCTAATCTTCTTGTGGGGAAAACATCTTGGGCTATGAGTATGAGTCTTTGACTCACTCTTTCCCATGGTTGCCTGAAACAGATAGATACGATATGCCTTGTGCGATAAGGCCGCCAATTGTATGTATACTGTGAAACTGCTCCATATTATGTATTGTGTTCTTTCTTGGTGATTTGTTTTTTTTTTAATATTCCACGACATTTTACACAACGCTATCAAGACCCATGGTAAGCATAACTTAACTAGCTTGTGTTGTGGGATCTAGAATGCGGATAAACATACTTAGATACTTTTTTTTTTGTAAATAAATACATATTATACATAGAAACACCCAGACCAATGCAAATATACATATTCATGAATACAAATATTTGCACTGAGCGGGAATCGAACCCGCGCCCCCTGCATAGCAGTCGAATGTTCTACCGCTACGCCACGGAGGTCGGAGATTTGTTGCATAACGTCTATATTTTTTTTCTCTGATGAAAGCGTTGCTACTTTATAATACTGTTTAGTGTTCTCCGTGAAAAAACTAGAATCAGAGGTCTGTTTGTCGGTTTGTAATGTATTGATTGGTCTTCTGATCAACCACCCAATCCTGAGAAGAAAGCTTACGTCAGAGCCTCGTCCATAGTTAGCAGGTGTACTCACTTGTAGCTGAGGTTGGTTTGGGCCTCAAGGAGAAATGGTAGACAATTCAATCAAAAATTTAAAATAAAAATAAGTAAATTAAAAGACACTAACAGAAGTCAGTTGTAAACTATTGAGAAATGTTATGTTCATGACGGTTACATATTTGTCGTATGCTGTTTGCTCAAAATAAACTATAGCCTGTGTCCGTTGAAGTTTCACGCCAGTGCAGTGATCATGATGTGTCACGTTTAGTTTATAAGGGCCCTGGAAGTAAAAACACTTTACTAGTTGACTTTAACGGGAGCAACAAGAGGAAAGCCTGCGCCAAAGTCTCATTAATCAGAAAGTATACCGGCTTGCAGCCAAAATATACTAGGGTTACAAAAATCTTGGTCTTGATCTTCGGGGGGTCACCCATTGATAAAGGGTACGTAGTACACTACGTACCCTTTATCAATGGGTACAGGAGACCGCGCCGGTCCGATCCCCTATTGTATTTGTATTTGCTTTGGTCTGCTTATGCCTCGGAGACCACATTAAGGTTCTTTTTGATCGTTAAGGACTACGTACTTTGAATATCTGAGTCAGGCGGCAGATGATGCGCAGGAGCGATTTCCGAATGCCGAAATGGTGTTTTTGGGGGATTTTAACGCCCACCACGAGATCTGGTTGGGCTCCTCCAAAACAGACCATGCGGGAAGAGCCGCCCACGCGTTTGCTCTGGCGCACGGCCTGACCCAATTGGTGCACGAGGTCACTAGGATACCAAGAAGGTCGGGCCTAGCACCTTCTCTGCTAGACCTTCTGCTGACGAGTGATCCGGACCGGTACAGTGTATCGGTGCGAGCCGCTTTAGGCAACTCCGACCACTGTCTGGTCTGTTCCACGGTGCCCATTATAGCGCCCCCACGACCCGTGCAGGGGAAGCGGCGTCTCTGGCACTACTCGTCAGCGGACTGGGATGGACTTCGTGACTATTTTGCGTCCATCCCGTGGGTTGAGCGCTGCTTTGAAGGTAAGAACCCATCGGATTGTGCTACTGCTGTCGCCGGTGAGATCGGTTTGGGTATGGAATATTATATCTCATACACCGATGTCACCGGTGACCGCGGGGTGCGCCCTTGGTTCGGGCGCGAGTGTGCGGAAGCTGTTGAACAAAAACAGTCTGCGTACCGCGCTTGGGTAAGGGCGCGCGTCACGCGCCATCCCAATCTGGGCCACTTCAAGGCGGCGTACAACAGAGCCACAAAGGTCTGCAGAAGGGCCTACGTCAGAGCGGATGCCCTGCGCATAGCGCGGCTTGGTCAAGAGCTAGTGATGCATCCCACGGGAAGCCGTGGCTACTGGCGACTGGCTAAAGCCGTGCAAGCCAACTTCTGTCAGCCTTCGCTGCCTCCGCTGCGTAACCCTGATGGATCCCTGGCCCATGAGCCGCAAGAGAAGGCAAATCTGCTGGCTAATCTCTTTGCGGCCAACTCCCGAATCGATGATTGTGGTACGCAGCCACCAACACTACCCGACAGTGACCACGCGATGCCTGATATCCATATCAGGCAACGCGATGTCCGTGCAGTGCTGCAATCACTCGATGTCCGGAAAGCCAGTGGTCCGGATGGTATTCCAGCGGTAGTCTTGAAAAAATGTGCAGCGGAGTTGTCTCCAATGCTTACGCGCCTGTACCGGCTATCCTACAGTTCGGGTACAGTGCCTTTGCCTTGGAAAGAGGCGAATGTTCAGCCGATTCCCAAGAAGGGGGATCGCTCGGAGCCAGCCAACTATCGACCCATAGCCGTCACCTCAGTGCTGTGCAAAGTGTTCGAGCACATAATCAACAAACAGCTCATGCGGCACCTAGAGGATCACTCCTTAATTAATGACCGGCAATATGGCTTCAGACCGAAACGGTCAACGGGTGATCTTCTAGCATACGTTACCCATCTTTGGGGTGAGGCTATGGACAAGCACGGCGAGTCACTGGCAATTAGTCTTGACATCGCCAAAGCTTTCGATAGAGTCTGGCACAAATCGCTTCTTTCCAAGCTACCTGCCTTTGGTCTGCCTTCTGGGCTGTGCAACTGGGTTGCTAGCTTCCTGCAGGGGCGCCGTATTCGCGTCCTTTGTGACGGACGAGCTTCGGAGTTTCTGCAGGTTAATGCTGGCGTGCCCCAGGGGTCCGTCTTATCACCCACTCTCTTTCTTCTGCATATCAACGACATGCTGTCTACCGGCAATGTTCATTGTTATGCAGACGATAGCACTTTGCATGGGAGTTATCATGGACATCCTGCGGCCAAGCAGTCGGATATCGCGGAGAAAAGGCAGCTTCTTGTCACTGAGCTTGACGGGATCCTGAATCACATTTCTCAATGGGGCTCTGAGAACCTGGTTGAGTTCAATGCCAAGAAGACGCAGGCATGTGCGTTTACAGCAAAAGTATCTTCTTTCCTTCCCCTTCCCACTCTTCAGAGCACGCCACTGCCACTGCAGGACAATCTCAATATCCTAGGTATGGATGTTCGCTGCAACCTGAATAACAAAAACTACATCGAAAGTATCATCAAAACAGCCTCACGAAAACTCGGAGTCCTGAACAGAGTGAGACGGTTTTTCACGCCGGAGCAGCGGTGTCTTCTATACAAGACACAAATTCGCTCCTGTGTGGAGTACTGCTCGCATCTCTGGGATGGTTCAGCAAAGTACTTACTAGATGCTCTCGACAGGTTGCAGCGACGTGCGGTCCGCATCATTGGGAATCCCGAGATCACGAACACCCTAGAACCTTTACAGCTGCGTAGAGATGTTGCGTCCATGGCTGTATTTTACCGTTTGTACCATGGGGAGTGTTCTGATGAGCTCTTCCAATTAGTCCCACCCTCCCCTTTCCTACACAGGACAACGCGTGCAGGTCTTAGATGTCATCCGCACACGGTGCAAAACATCCGATCAAGAACCAAGCGGTTCGGAGACTCTTTCCTCTGTCGCACCATTAAGGCCTGGAATTCATTACCAGCTCACGTGTTTCCTTCTTCCTACAGTCCCGGGTCCTTTAAGCGGGGCGTGAAAAAGCATATGATGAGGCCGTCAAGCTGAGTGTCACCATTGTCACACGGTATGTGTAAGTAATGGTGACCCTCTTTTCTGGGACTTTGCCTTCAGCTTACCATCAGGCAAGGCGAAGTCCAATTGACGTGTCCTATATAAAAAAAAAAAAAAAAAAAAAAAAAAACGCTCCCGGTTGCCATACGTACATCTATGGCAGTCGTTACGGGTAGTTGAAGCCCTAAAAAGTCTAACAACTGGTCTAACTGCATTGCTACAAATCGCCATTGGGTTGTGGAGGTCAGATGGCAGTCACTTCATGGAAAATATCGAAGTTCAGCCAAATTCACAGTTAGACTGGAAAAAGCGGACCTCAGACTCCAAGGTAAGAGTTTCGGTGTGTTATGGCCACGATAGAAATAGAACAGTACTTAATTCATGTGATTATATAAATATACTATAAAAACTATAATAATTTAAATACGCGGATTTCGTCACGTTAATAAAACATTATTGATTCATTAATAATTGCATTGATATTAATAAATGTCGATATTTATAATTTTATGAGTTGGCAACATGTAAAACGGTACGCGCTATGCGCGGGAAGGAGAAATAGAGGGGTCATATCCGAGGGCTTTTGTTGACAAGTTGGTTTAACATTTCAAAAAGAATAAATTGTTGTATTCTCAATACTGTAGTTTTTCTGGGTTGGAGACCTCGATCCTTCAGGTGCAACTGAGATTAACGCTAGGATGAAGATCGAAGTTTCTAAATCTCATGCTATAGGAAAACTCATTTCTATTCAGTGATATACTTACATAGTTAACACCATTTTGAGGAAATAATTGTTGAAAATTAGCATGTGTTACAAACACCGCCAATAAAGCTATATACAAAAAATACATGTTCTCATCGAAACCACTATCTGAATGTCAACTAAGTTGCAGATAGAATTACACTAATCTATGTTTAATACGTTAATGAACACGTGACTGTCCATGGATACGCATTCCTTTTTAGGGTTCTGTACCTGAGAAGGAAAAAAGAACCCTTGTAACAACTGATCCTTCCTTCATTGTTTGTCTGCCTGTCAAGAATTTGTTGGAAAGTCTAGTTCGAAAACTGTGACATGTAAATAATGTAACTACAACCTACTTGCTAGGTAAATCAACATAGCCAAGGAACCAGATCCCCGATTCTACTAAGTTTATGTCAAAACAAAATCACTGTCATACCACTGACAGTTCAAAAAGTGGCAATTAATTTTAGACTTTAGTTCTTAACATTTAAAGTTAAACAATAAAAGTTCATTATATTTAATTCACTCTTCAAGATGCCATTTGGACTTTACCCACATGAAGGTAAGGTTTAAAATAAACTATCATTTTTACAGGACCTCAAATTAGCGGAATCGGGGCCCAGATCACATGCATCAAAATATAATTTATGTAACTACTTTTCTCCACCATTCTACATCCACCAATTTGTACATTAACAGTCTCTATTAGCTGATCTAAAATTGCAATTTGTAATTTTTTGTGATTATCCCAAGCGACTACAATATGGGGTTCTTCAAGAAGGGTATTAGGTTTCTACAGGATTGGCAGCACGAGTGTGACTCACCCTGGTATTGCTCACGGCCACGGTAGCCACTTTCCATCAGGTGGGCTGTGTGCTGGTCTGCCAAGTGGCATAAAAAAATTGCAAGGAAAAGGTAATAGCACAGATTATATAATATAATTCTGTAATAGCAAAAACTTACAGTTACAACAAAAGTTAATTGAAAAGTTCAAAGCCGTGAATTACCAAAAAAATCACAAAAAAATCATTCAAATAAATCACAACACCAAATAATACATAGATAGGGAATTTGGAACTATAAATAAAATATAATGTCTAATAAAACATTTATATAATTGTCAAAAACACGTAGGGTGCTCGTTGAAGATTGTTCTAAGGACTTCAAGCCTAGAACCTTTACAGCTGCGTAGAGATGTTGCGTCCATGGCTGTATTTTACCGTCTGTACCATGGGGAGTGTTCTGATGAGCTCTTCCAATTAGTCCCACCCTCCCCTTTCCTACACAGGACAACACGTGCATGTCTTAGATGTCATCCGCACACGGTGCAAAACATCCGATCAAGAGCCAAGCGGTTCGGAGACTCTTTCCTCTGTTGCACCATTAAGGCCTAGAATTCATTACCAGCTCACGTGTTTCCTTCTTCCTACAGTCCCGGGTCCTTTAAGCGGGGCGTGAAAAAGCATATGATGAGGCCGTCAAGCTGAGTGTCACCATTGTGACACGGTATGTGTAAGTAATGGTGACCCTCTTTTCCGGGACTTTGCCTTCAGCTTACCATCAGGCAAGGCGAAGTCCAATTGACGTGTCCTATATATAAAAAAAAGCGTTTGTTGTGTATGACGTGTTAGGTTCGTTTTCATGATTGCTCAAAATGTAATTTGCAGATCTTGGATTTTTCTCTTCTAAGCCATCCGCTACCTCGTGCATGTGCACACAATGTATGCGGGAACACTGTATCGTGAAAATTATTTCCACAAAACAAGCGCCTGGAAATTCCTATACTCAGGTACATGTTTAAGTAGGTAAGTAATTTACAAAAATAAATCAACGAAATCATATAGGTACCCTACGTGACTACCACGCTTTGAGACGATAGATAATTGTACGTACACATGTAATTAGTTACGTATACTCGTATCTATACGCTGTAGGCAAAACCAAATTATGGTAAATGCAAACTATTATCGGAGCCATCTAATAATATCACATTCAATGAACCCTACTCTACATCGTACCCACGTGAAGCTAATCTATGTTTAATACACTCTTATAATTTTTATGTTTACATAGGTAGTCATTTTCAACCCAACAAGTAAGTAGGGGAAGAGGTAAGTAGGTACCTACATAGGTACATACAATAATTATCTATATACCCTGTACGTACTTATTCTATTTAGAAAGCATTTCAGCAGCTATTCACCCAAATAATTAACTCAAAAAACTGAAAAAAACCGCAGTAGCTTAGTGGTATGGGTAATGGACTGCTGAGACGAGGTCTCGGATTCGATCCCAGGTTTTACCATGGCACACACCAATGACTTTTCGATGCTTTTCGAAGTTATGTGTTTATTTATCAGAGGTTTAAAAGTGCCCGGGTAATGGCAATAGGCTCGCCGCCACCTATTACATTGGGACCTAAACATAAACTGGCGAAATGTGGGTGCTAGCACCTCGGCCTACCCCTTCGGGGCTATAGGCGTGAGTTTATGTTATGTTATATTTTAATTAACTCATAATAATTATAATTACTGGCTTTATCTTGACTTGATCCCAATCACGTTACAAAATGTTTGTGTTTGTCTATGTGAATGTATATGCGAAGTGAATGCGCCCGGGAGCCTCTTATCTCTCGCGAATTGAAAACCTTAAATTGGCCCGTCTTTTGTTTTGATTCCACATAAAATAAGAAAGACTGACACAAAGATTAGCCAATGAAATATTATTATATAGACAGGGCATGCAAGAACATAGCAGCTTTAAAAAATATAAACAAATTATAGCTAGCCTGGCCAACGAAAGATGAACTAAACTTTTTTTTCTAAACTTATATTAAGGAATATTTTTTTTCAGTACAGCACCTCAAACATGCAAGTTTTGCTGCGTAACAACAGTGAGCAAAATGAGATTACGATATTTTTTTTATAATATAGATAATATTATGCTATTTTCTAGTTTTTAGTTTTTGACGTCGGTTTTTTTAAACGTGGTTTTTTTCACTTTTTAGTGACTGTAATAAGTTGTTTTTAAATTTTATTAATTTTTTCCCCATGACTTATTTAGATTCTGAAGGTGGGACATTGCCGGTCGCCCCCGCCTACTTGTGCTATTAAGTTGAAAAGAACGTGGCTGAGTGATTCATACCTAAATTGCTGCTTCTAAGTTGAAGCAATATTTTGCCATAGAAGCAAAACGTAACGTAAGACAGCTCTTAATAGTAAAGTGTTTTAACTTTCAGGGCCCTTATGATCTCAACGTGACTTATAATGATTTGTGCTCTGGTGTAAAACTTCAACGGACACAGACTGTACTTTACATTGAGCAAACAGCACATGGAGACTATGTATCCACCATGAATATAACGTTCCTTAATAGTTTACAACTGACTTTGGTTAGTATGTTTAACTTTATTCTTTTTTAAAATTTTGATTGAATTGAATTTGACAGAGATACCAACTATTTAGATGGCCAGGGCTCTTTTTATAGCAAAGTCCTCAAAATGATCGTAATATGATAATATGATGGGAATTCCCGACAATTTCATAATGCTGGGACACGAGACAGTTTACGATTAAAGGGAAATCCCGGGACTTCGAGATAACATATTCTAGGCGGCCTGCTTCTGCCAGGGTGACATGGGGTTCCACCTGTCACCCCCAGGCCTGCGCTCATGGGGGGCGGAGGTTATTCATCTGACTATTTGAGCTTTGTGATAGCTGATATAAAATTGAAATTATGGTATTGAGATCACTTGGAGTACTTTACTAATCAAGATCGATCAGTTGATGGCTGTACCATGCAGACTATAGTTTTAGTTGAAAATTTAAGTTATAATTATGTTTTAGATGAAGATATTCGTGTACAGAGGGAGTGATTTATCAATGCACGCGTGGAGAAACAATACAGAATGCGTGCGAGCATCCCGTCACTGCGATAATTTTGAATGAACAATTGGGTACTGTTAATCGCTGTATGATCAAGAAGGTGAATACAATGTTAAAATATTAATTTCGTAAGTTTTAGGTATGTAAGTTTTATATTAGTCTGAATAGGACCCCAAACGGACACAGGTAGGTGTAAGAAGTTTAAATCTAGAATACAATTACACAATTACATAACACTTGAAAGGAGCTCGACGAGTTCCAGCCACAGGAGCAAGCCGGGATGCAAAAGGCTATAGCACCGTGGTCCACATCTATACTGTTCGGTAGATTGTAGAATAGACTCAAGAATACAATCAGCCGCTGTGTATGGCGTTTGTGGACTACGTAAAAGCCTACGACTACATCGAAACCTGGGCAGTTCTGGATGCCCTGTAGCGGTGTCGTGTCTATTGGTGATACATTGAGGTGCTTGTATGACACTGCCAGAATGTCGAAACCTATTATCCTCCAGCGGGGAGTGAGACATGTGATTTGTGACAATAATGATTATTTTCAGGGGGATTACAGCATGCGAATGCCTGTAACTGAAACTGTTTCAGTGTTTTTGGGAAAACAATTTTTCTACGGAGCGTTCCGTTGCAAGTCGATGTTATTTACTAAGAACACTATTATTTCTTGTAGGTACTGTTTTAAAGTGTGTATTCACAAAAAAGTGACGTAAATTACTTTAATTTGATATTTTTAGGGACGTAGGGACTATGTTAGATTATACTACCTTCCGCATCGCAACTTTCCTTCGTTTAGGTGCTTCATGTGTTTCTCCGCATCAATGCCGGTGTGGAGCGTTGGGCGCATTTCACAGCACACCAGTCTTAACGACATAATTCACCGTGCTCTTGTCACTGCCGCACAGTGGGTCAGAACCGTGCGTACCGTCTCAAAAATCTGTAACTTTTTTTTTGATTGAAGTAAATCGCTGAAATTTCGCATATAGTGTCTCCAGAGTACATACAATCCAATAATGAATTTATCATTGTCAAATGTTTAATAAATAATAAAGAAAAAACCAAATAAAAATGTATTATTTTAATATTAAACCATGATGTGGTTAACTTATTGAACTATAATTTTACAGTTTTATGATATTAAACCTATTTTATGCTGTAAACATTTTCAATCTTTAAGATGCGAGCACAAGTGTGATCTAGCAAATCTTGTAGATATACTTTAGCACTTATATCGGTTATTTGAATGCTGGATAGTGGAGGATAACACAGTTTTTTGGCGTTCGTCAGTACATTATATGATGGCAATATGTCGAAGTTTTTGTTAATCAGACTTGCTCGAAGTAATCCGTATTGTAATTTCGAAAGATCTAAATTTGCAAACATACTTAAAGCTTCATCCACCGTAAAATCTGTTCCATTGCGACTTTTATGCAATAATTTTTCCTTCGTGATCCTTTTTTCATTTCTTTCACAATTCCGCATCATTGAAACAACAGTAGCTTCTTCGATTTCTCCTTCAGACCGCAATCCTTGAACGTATGCATTATGTATATACTCGAGTCCATATTCTTGTACCAATTATATATTCTTTCTTTTTTTCGATTTCTCTGATAGATCTTCATAAGACTTTGGTGGACGTCCACGTTCTCCAGATGTTGTAGGTATAATATATGGATATTATACCTACAACATCTGGTGCTTCTCCGAATTGTACTTTAAATTCACCGTCTAACCACGATGTATTTTTACTAAAGAAACGTTCTTTAGTTCGGTTAGATTTAGTCCACCGATCGTTAAACGCTGTTACAAGCGTTTTTTGAATACGTTTCACAATCAATTCACTTTTTTCAGACGACAAATGGTGGTGTTGTTCCAAGTATGTTTGAATATCTTCTGATTTTGTTCCATGGTCAATAAAAATTCGCATAATACTCGTCGAGGCACAACAAATTCACTCATTTTGTTTTTACTTTTAACTACTACTTTTTTTACCGAGGTTGATGAAGACTATATTATTACGTTAAAGCACACTAAAGTACTGGTAAATGACAACGTAAATCAATAACTTTTATACTGAAATTTCGTGTGAAAAAATATTACTATCTAGTGTCATTATCAAGTTCCTAACCACTATCTATGAAGGTGCTTAGTAATAGGTACGTACTGATAGAATGTACACTAACAACTATAACTAAATACCACTTGCTCGCTTTTCCTTCACCGCGATAGAGAAATACATAAACTATATGAGAAACATGTAATTCACACAGTGATAACAAAACATTAACCACATCTGACCGAACGATAAAAAAAATTAGTACATTACCCAAAACCCCCACTTTACCTAAAGATTGAGTAAATAGATAACATTGCTTAAGAAAAAAATGTTAAAGTAATCTAAATATCCAAAAATCTCATTAATCACGACTAAAATATTTTTTGGAATATTTATATTTTCTCCCCATTAGCCATTTTTCGTTTCATTTCAAGGGGGGCAGATTCGGGCAGTTAATATTTTTTGCCCTGACTTTTATATTAGCTGTTTTATACGATGCTATCAAAATTACGACATGGCGAGACACCGCTAGCTGTCAAAAGTCTATGCAAAGTTTCTAATAGGGATAGAATATTAGGTCCTCAAATAAAAATTCTATACCTCCCCAGGTTTACCATAATGGTTCACTTAAATTATTTTTAAATAGAGTACTTCATCACCATTCTAACCACATATCACACGTTAAAAATTTGCTGGGAAAGTAATGCAAATATGACCATGTAAATTGTGTTCTACATAATTGACATAATTTTGAGCGTCAACTTTCACGCCTTATTCTAATACCAAAAATGAGAAATAGTGTATTTCAACTGCTATATAATATGCATTGAACATTCAGTTCGACATATGCATTAACAAAATATTCAAAATGGAACATTAAGAAAACCTATTTTTGAGACGGTACGCACGATTCTGTCCCACCGTGCGCCGCCGGTGTGCCAGCTGTGCTTGGTTTCAAGCACAGCTGGCACACCGGTGGTTTGACGCGTGGTTTGATGGCATGTCATTAATGCCATGGAATATGGGTAGGACTCTGGTGTGGGACGCAACATGTGTCGACACCATTGCTCCTACCCATATAACTGAAACGGTTGACTGCACTGGTGGTGCTGCTGCTTCTGCAGAGGCTCTCAAGCAAATACTCCAATCTCCACGGAGATTATGAATTTGTGCCGTTTGGAGTCAAAACGTTAGGATCATGGGGTCCGAGCGCCCGCAATTTCTTCAGTGTTGACCAGGAGGCTGGCCCCTTTTTAGGTCAGAGAATAAGCATTGCCATACAACGCGGTAATGCTGCCAGTCTTTTGCAAACTACTAGGTGCATGCGTTGCGGAGATTGTTTTTCCACGACGGATATTCATTATTGTTAGGTATTATTAGCTATGTATGTTTGTCTTTAGTTTTATTTTAATATATATTTAGTTATATATTATTTAAATGAATGTCTACATTGACAAAAATGTATTTCATGTAGAAATAATTTTACGAATTATATATACGAACGTATAATTATTTCTTAACGTACCTAATTAATTGTAAAAAAATATGTTCCAATGTCATCTTTATGTGTCTATACCACACATATATGATTAGGTGATTTCCTTCTCCATGGCCTAAACTCAATAAACGATTTTTTTTATTATCAATTTGATTACTGTTGTTGAAAAATTACGTCCTTGCGGTATTCCACTGAAAAATAACAAACTATGTTCTGCGCGTATACTTAATCGTATATTCGTATGAGTTGTTGGCATAGCAGTGTTGTGATTGTGATACAACTACCGATACAGTACCTTGTTGCCAACCGAAGTCACGCGGGTAATACCACAGGAATAAAATAGCTTTTATTTGATAGAAAAACAGACACCCCTGTATCGGTACCCCTATTTAGTGCAATCAGGCATATTGGGAATAGATTATAACCGATCGGAGGGACGTTTCTAGGTATCCATACATAATATGTCCAAGCATTCTCAATTGCAATAACAAAGTTTTGAAAAATCTTACAGTTAGCAAAAAAAAAATACCGATCGGTCCTTTTTATGAAGAGATCAATTTTAAAGCTTATTAAAAGACTCTATGGCACCTTTTAAGGTATAAGTACCTGTCTACTTAAAAGAAAAAACTTAATAAAAACGCCAAAATCTTTTTTAAATTATTAGGTACGATTTGGTAAGAGTTCAATTTCTACATGGTGTAACCAATTTTTGTATTGGATAATCCATTAAATGACGAGCTAAAAATTGCAGCTTCTGTGTGGGAAGGTAGGTAGTGATTAAAAATACTTAGGTACTTAATTATTATTCAGCATTAAAATAAACGGGATATTTACCATGTTTTGAGGTTCTGATATTTTCCGTGATCCGAGTTCCCCCGTGATCATGGTGCTTAAAATGCCGAAATATCGGAAACTCAAAACAATGAAACATGGTAAATATCCCGTTTATGTTGATACTGATGTGAGTGACCATATTAATTATTATTTTTTGGTTGTAATGCTGCAAATGGAGATCCGTGTTCTTTGCCTACCCCTATGGGAAACAGGCGTGATTTTATGTTTATATGTATGTATGTAATACTGCATTAAATACTATCACGTCGAGCAAACAGCTCTGTGTACTATTCATTAAAAAAGGCGGCATTTTTGATCACAGCCTTGGACCATCAGGTGGTTTGGTTGATATGGTAATATAATATTAGCTATGAAAGAAATGGTTTTAGAAAATTTTTACTGGTGGTAGAAACTTGGTGGCACAAATTTGTCTCAAGTTTCGACCGGGTAGGTACCACCGTGCACTATTGCGAAAAACCCTCCATAGCAATTCAATCTCGGTTGGATTGTGTTCAGGGGTCAGCATGTGCATAGCCGGGCAGAGGTGGTGGTTGTCGCAGCACTAGTGGGACCAGTGGGTCTTGGCGTAGTCTAGTGGGGATGGCGCGGGGCGATGCGCCGAACAGGGAGACCTGTAGAAACGGTGGTGCCGCTGGCCGCCCGCGGTATAGTACAGGGGCTCAACTGGGGTTAACCACCTTGGGCCTCACCAGGCCGCGCATAATCCCGATATGGTTCGTCGTGCCGGTTGGTGACCGGATTTGGGAGCCCGGCGACCATACTCGGGGGGGTACGGGGGCCCTTCCGTTCGGCGCGTCGGCTCTCGCCATGCCTCACATTCATAGATAAAACCAATATCCCGCGCTTTGTCACACGGTGCTGCGGCGGCAACCACTTCTTTTTTCACGCCTTCTCCCACCCAAACTCATGGCAGCGCAATTTACAGAAAAAGGCAACACAGCGGCTCGTCACACTCCCAAAAGCTTGCTATTTGAGGTGGAGTCCACTAACATCTGTGGGCTCCATGCAAACCTCAACGCCGTCCACCAACACCTAGAGACGGCGAAACCTGCCATGTTTTTTCTAACGGAGACGCAAATACACCGCCCTGACGACACGACCTACTTGCTCTACCCTGGCTATGTTCTTGAGGAAAGTTTTCGTGCAAAAGCCGGGGTGTGCGTGTTTGTTAGGGCGGATGTTTGCTGTCGCCGTTTGCGCTGCCTAGAGGACCCATCCTTCTCCGTCCTTTGGGTACACGTAGACCATGGCCCTACGAGTCAGATCTATGTGTGCCTCTACCGTTCCCATACAGGAGATGCTGAGACAACTCGACTCTTTGAATATCTGAGTCAGGCGGCAGATGATGCGCAGGAGCGATTTCCGAATGCCGAAATGGTATTTTTGGGGGATTTTAACGCCCATCACGAGATCTGGTTGGGCTCCTCCAAAACAGACCATGCGGGAAGAGCCGCCCACGCATTTGCTCTGGCGCACGGCCTGACCCAATTGGTGCACGAGGTCACTAGGATACCAAGAAGGTCGGGCCAAGCACCTTCTCTGCTAGACCTTCTGCTGACGAGTGATCCCAATCTGGGCCACTTCAAGGCGGCGTACAACAGAGCCACAAAGGTCTGTAGAAGGGCCTATGTCAGAGCGGATGCCCTGCGCATAGCGCGGCTTGGTCAAGAGCTAGTGATGCATCCCACGGGAAGCCGTGGCTACTGGCGACTGGCTAAAGCCGTGCAAGCCAACGTCTGTCAGCCTTCGCTGCCTCCGCTGCGTAACTCTGATGGATCCCTGGCCCATGAGCCGCAAGAGAAGGCAAATCTGCTGGCTAATCTCTTTGCGGCCAACTCCCGAATCGATGATTGTGGTACGCAGCCACCAACACTACCCGACAGTGACCACGCGATGCCTGATATCCATATCAGGCAACGCGATGTCCGTGCAGTGCTGCAATCACTTGATGTCCGGAAAGCCAGTGGTCCGGATGGTATTCCAGCGGTAGTTTTGAAAAAATGTGCAGCGGAGTTGTCTCCAATGCTTACGCGCCTGTACCGGCTATCCTACAGTTCGGGTACAGTGCCTTTGCCTTGGAAAGAGGCGAATGTTCAGCCGATTCCTAAGAAGGGGGATCGCTCGGACCCATAGCCGTCACCTCAGTGCTGTGCAAAGTGTTCGAGCACATAATTAACAAACAGCTCATGCGGCACCTAGAGGATCACTCCTTAATTAATGACCGGCAATATGGCTTCAGACCGAAACGGTCAACGGGTGATCTTCTAGCATACGTTACCCATCTTTGGGGTGAGGCTATGGACAAGCACGGTGAGTCACTGGCAATTAGTCTTGACATCGCCAAAGCTTTCGATAGAGTCTGGCACAAATCGCTTCTTTCTAAGCTACCTGCCTTTGGTCTGCCTTCTAGGCTGTGCAACTGGGTTGCTAGCTTCCTGCAGGGGCGCCGTATTCGCGTCCTTTGTGACGGACGAGCTTCGGAGTTTCTGCAGGTTAATGCTGGCGTGCCCCAGGGGTCCGTCTTATCACCCACTCTCTTTCTTCTGCATATCAACGACATGCTGTCTACCGGCAATGTTCATTGTTATGCAGACGATAGCACTTTACATGGGAGTTATCATGGACATCCAGCGGCCAAGCAGTCAGATATCGCAGAGAAAAGGCAGCTTCTTGTCACTGAGCTTGACGGGGTCCTGAATCACATTTCTCAATGGGGCTCTGAGAACCTGGTTGAGTTCAATGCCAAGAAGACGCAGGCATGTGCGTTTACAGCAAAAGTATCTTCTTTCCTTCCCCTCCCCACTCTTCAGAGCACGCCACTGCCGCTGCAGGACAATCTCAATATCCTAGGTATGGATGTTCGCTGCAACCTGAATAACAAAAACTACATCGAAAGCATCATCAAAACAGCCTCACGAAAACTCGGAGTCCTGAACAGAGTGAGACGATTTTTCACGCCGGAGCAGCGGTGTCTTCTATACAAGACACAAATTCGCTCCTGTGTGGAGTACTGCTCGCATCTCTGGGATGGTTCAGCAAAGTACTTACTAGATACTCTCGACAGGTTGCAGCGACGTGCGGTCCGCATCATTGGGAATCCCGAGATCACGAACACCCTAGAACCTTTACAGCTGCGTAGAGATGTTGCGTCCATGGCTGTATTTTACCGTCTGTACCATGGGGATTGTTCTGATGAGCTCTTCCAATTAGTCCCACCCTCCCCTTTCCTACACAGGACAACGCGTGCAGGTCTTAGATGTCATCCGCACACGGTGCAAAACATCCGATCAAGAACCAAGCGGTTCGGAGACTCTTTCCTCTGTCGCACCATTAAGGCCTGGAATTCATTACCAGCTCACGTGTTTCCTTCTTCCTACAGTCCCGGGTCCTTTAAGCGGGGCGTGAAAAAGCATATGATAAGGCCGTCAAGCTGAGTGTCACCATTGTCACACGGTATGTGTAAGTAATGGTGACCCTCTTTTCTGGGATTTTGCCTTCAGCTTACCATCAGGCAAGGCGAAGTCCAATTGACGTGTCCTATATAAAAAAAAAAAAAAAAAAAGCTGGAAAGTAGACTGGGAAAATGCTGCTTCTTGAGAATGACTTGTAAAGAAACTGAATGACTGGTGTGGAAAGATTTAACTAATAAATACTTCGAATAAATGGTGTCGTACCAACATAGGAGAATGTAGTGTGGTTATTAAACATCAGACGTTATGCTTGGAATATACACTAAGTAGGGGTAACTTATATTTAACCGTAAAGAAAATGCCAAATTATTACTTCCCAAAAATTATTGCGTAATTTCATATGCCAAATTATAACTGAGTAAAAAATCTCTTCGTAAATAATTGTAACACAATAACGTTATGTTTGGGCAGTGAACGTTTAAACAATAACTTATATTACTAGGTCTACTAGGTATAGGTATACTAGGTCAAATGTTTCAGTTGGAATAACATATTTTACGCAAAATAAAATAAGACTTGGAACATTTCACTATCGAAATTGAAGTTGGTGTTGGATGGTATTAAAAAAAAATAACCACGAAGGCTAACCCAACTTATCCAAGTCGGGGCGCGCAGTATCCGACATGGAACCGTTTCAGAGTTACATCATCGAAATTGGTAATTAAAATGAAGCCTTAAATGAATGATTTTATTAAAATAAAATTGCTTATATATATATATATATATAAACAATATAATTCCCAAAATTCTTACTTTTTGTCATAGCCAATTGTTTGACCAAACCTTTATTGTCTAAAGATTGTTTGCTGTAATAAATCATTTGATTAAATTCAAATGCCATAATGATATTATCCTTAGTAATATACCTACTACCAAATAAAAAATTGACGAAATGTAAAAGTGCGTACTAAAATTATTCCAAACATTGCATTGGTATAAAAAAGGTGTCTAAAATTTGTTTGGGTAGTGAAATTTGGCAAAATTTTTTCGGCAAAGTGGCAGGCTCCCACTGAGTAGTTTATAGAAATAACATTGAAATAAAACTACTTTATAACGGATTCTTTAGCGATTTATTTGTTATTACCTATTTACTTTTAGCACAGAACAAATGAATAAATAATAGTACCACGTTCGATTCCCGCATAGTGAAAATATTTGCATGCATGAATATATATTTAAAAACTGGACAGTATCAAGGAATAACGTTACTTGAAATATTATCACGGCGCTAAGTGCCCTCTATATTTTTACTTGGTACCTATCAATGTCTTTTTTTTATTGCAAGGTCCACAGGCGTAGAATTTTGGAAACGGTTTGATAGATGGCGTTGTACCAGTTTTTATTATAAATCCATACGAATGTGGCTGCGGCTAACCCGATTACCATACTACCCCGTGCGATAGAAAAACGCGGCTATGCGCGTGGTCGCGGAAAAGCAGATCTACCACCGCATACAGATTTGTCGGATATCAGGCGTGGGGTGGTGGTTTAAGTATAGGCCAAGAGCTGTTTGAGGTAGTCTAAAATTTTGCTAAAAATAATGTTCAATATCGAAAATTAAAAACCCAGTGTATGGCACACTGAAATCTGGCACCACACGCGTGATTTTGGTGGGATTTTAGTCTGTGAACAGTTATATATTTCTTTGTAGGTGTTGGAGGTTAACTGAAAATCAATAATAATGTAATTCAATGTGTATAAACGTCAAATTTATTTGTATAGGTAAAAATCCTGGTGTGTCATTCGTTAATGCTGATACAACTGGGCACTGTCCGTTAAAGTGAAATACAAATAGTTTAGCAAGCCAAGTGCAAAGTTTTATTTTATTTATTTATTATTAGCCTTTATTGCTGATACTATACAAAAACTTAACATACAACAAAGCGTTTTAACTTAAATCTAATATATCGGGTTTCCCGGTTCAGTGATCAGCGTGTCCTGTGACACATAGGCCTCTTCCAGCTGCTTCCATTCTTTTCTATTATTAGCTTTTCTGAACCAGATTGTTCCTCCAATCATCTTAATATCATCTGTCCATCTTCTAGCTTGCCTACCTCTATTTCTTTTGCCATCACGTGGCTGCCATTCTGTTATAATTTTTGTCCATTTCAGTCTGCTTTCCCTTGTCATATGTCCTGTCCATCGCCATTTTAACCGTCTTATTTTCTCTAGTACGTCTTCCACCTTTGTTGTAGATCTAATGTCTACTGCTCTTTTGCGGTCTTTTAGCGTCACGCCCAACATACTTCTTTCCATTCCCCTTTGACACGATCTTAGTTTTAAAAGATGTTTTTGAGTCAATGCCCATGTTTGGCACCCATACGTAAGGCATGGCAAGATGCAAGAATTAAACACTTTTTTCTTGGCTGCCACAGGAAAGTATTTGCTTTTAAATATCTCTTTAAGGGACCAGTATCTTTTCCAAGCACAGGCTACTCGGCTTTCTATTTCTATGTCTGTCCGGTTTCTAAAAGATAGTAATTGCCCTAAGTATGTATAGTTTTTAACATATTCAATAACTTCATTGTCCACTTTTATGAATATTTCTTCTCTGTTTGTCATTAATTTTGTTTTTGATTTATTTATGGTAAGGCCAACAACTCGACTTGCCTCAGTCAGCTGTTGTAGCATTTGTTGAAGGGTCTTCGCGTTGTCAGTTATTAGGACTAAATCATCAGCGAATCTTAAGTGGCTAAGTTGTCTACCGTTGATATTAATGCCAAAATTGTCCCATTCAAGATCTCTGAAAATGCTTTCCAAGACTGCTGAGAAAAGTTTTGGCGATAGCGGATCTCCTTGCCTCATACCTCTGGCTATTGGGAACTCTTCACCTATTGATTCCAGTTTTATTTGCGCTGTACTATTTGCGTATATATTTTTAATTATACGTATGTATTTTTTTGGTACTCCCTGCTGGATTAGAGCCCTCCAAAGCGAGTCATGTTCTATAGAATCAAATGCTTTACTGTAGTCCACAAATGCGATGTACAAGGCTTTACCGTATTCTTGACATTTTTCTATTAGCTGTTTGATGACATGCATGTGATCAGTAGTTGAAAACCCTGCTCTGAAACCAGCTTGTTCTATAGGTTGTTGTTCATCCATTAATCCTGTTATTCTGTTCAATATTAATTTGGAGAATACTTTATAAATATTTGACATAAGGCTTATAGGCCTGTAGTTTTCTATAATGTTCCTATCCCCTTTTTTGTGTAATAATATAATTGTGCTCTTGGTCCATTGCGATGGTATACATTCTGAGCTTAAAATAGAATTGAATATTTCTATGAGTTTTCTTAGCTTTTCCGGTCCTCTAATTGACGTTTTGATCATTTCGTTTGAAATCTGATCTGGTCCAGGAGCTTTATTGTTCTTTTGACAGCTTTTTCTATCTCTGATTGTAGGAAAACTCGTATGCTTTCAGCCATGTCGTCATTATCGAGATTTATAGTTAAGTCTCTAGTATTTCGTTCTTTTGCATAAAGTTTTCTATAGAAGTCAGTTGCTGTCTGTATTATAGCTTTTCTTGTCGTTTGCTGCGTTCCTACTTTATTTTTAATATTTGGGATCCATTTTTTCCCCTCTATCAGTTCTTTTAAAGCTTTTTTAACTCCTCCGGTCTTGTTTATATGGTAATTAAGTGTATTCGTTCTTTTTTTAGTTCTATCTTTTTTGATACTGTTACTTATTTTTTTACTTATTTCTGATATGGCCTTTAAATTATCTTTGTCTTTTCCAAGTTTTAAGAGTTTTCTTCTTTCTTCTATTAATGTTTTAGTGTCATTTTCTGTATGGGTTGTCTCAGGCTTTGTGGATTTGTTGAACAGTGGACCATATATTTATTTTATTTCATTGTTATATTTATCTTCTATTTCGTTTTTAGGTGTATTTATGAGACATTGTTGTTGTGTATTTATAAAGTTATGCTTTGTACTGTATTTTTTTCTACTCTTTTTAGGTTCAGCGACATTTATTACTGCTCTCACCATCCGGTGGTTGGTATTGAAGTTAAATTGGTTTAAAATGTTTATATCATGAAAATACATTTTATTGTTTGTTGCTATGTAGTCTATTTCGTTTCTGTAAGATCCATCTGGGGATAACCAGGTCCACTTTTTCTTCGGATTTTTTCTAAAAAAACTGTTCATGAATGCAACATTGTTTTCCAGTGCCATTTTAATCATTCTTTCTCCATTTTTACTTCTTCTACTGTAGCCAAATTTACCTATTATATTTTCTTCACCAGTTCGTTGAGACCCTATTCTACCATTACAATCTCCCATAACTATAATGTTTTTATGTGCATCTTGTAAGACTGATGACAGCTGGTCATAGAAGATGTCTTTAACCCGTTCGTCTCATATACTTGAATAATCGACCATTTGTGTTTGTAGCCCGGCAAACGTATATTGAGTACAGCTATTCTCTCTGATATACCTATAAATTCTTCAATATTTTTTTACAAGTATTTTTTAATCATAAAGCCGACACCGTAACTTCCCTTTGTTTCCCCTTTATAGTATAAGACATATTCATTTCTATCTTCAATGCTTTCACCTAATCTTCTTACTTCACTTAAACCTATTATGTCCCATTTTATTTTTGAAAGAGCTAATTCTAATTCGGTAAGCCTCTCCCAAGCCGGCTGGTCACCGTGGGGGATATTGACCAATCCCTTCCAGCTCTAATAATAGAAAGTATCAATAACACCAAAACACTAAAAATAAAAGAAAATAGGAAACTATATATTTGTACATTGAACTGCTTAACACTAAGAACACAAGAGAGACTTACCGAATTAGAATTAGCAAAGTTTTATAATCCATCGTAAATAGTATGACATTTTTTGTTTTCTCTATTATTCAATATTAACTTAACTGTAAATAAGATTTTAGATTACCTCATGCACGTACTTAAAAATGTCACAGCTCTCGGCCTATAGTTAAACCGCCGCTCCGCCATTTGCGTGACAGCAGACAAATCTGCGCGCGGTGGCAAATCTGCTCTTTGCTTTTGGGGTTCCTGACTATAGATAGATTCATTAGACGGAACACCGTAATTTCTATCTATACCTATATAAAATCGAATTACGGCTTACTGATTCCTCACGAGATTTCAGAAATTTCTAGTAGTTCTGTAAACAATAGACCTCGCGAGCACACTTTCAAATCTGGAACCCTAAATTGAAGTAATATTTTTAATAGTCCTGTATGTTTCATCAATAATAATGACGAACCGTTCTTAAAAACGCTGCGGCAAACCACCTCCGTTCTCTCTCCTCTGTTTATTATTGTAGCGAACTTCACCTTTACGAAGCATGTTTTTTTCACAATAACCTGTGAGAAAACATGTTCTAGATGTTGCAGCCAAAAATCATCAAGATCCATTCATCAATAACGCGACAGCAAACTTCCCCCTTTTTCTTCCACATTTTCCCTCCTTTTTTTATCTAGGACACGCCAATTTGACTTCCTGGCAGAATCGTCATGCGATGTTGGAGGAGAGACGGGTAAAGTGAAACACGCTATCTGACTGTTAATTGAGAATTATATCTTTTACGGATAATACATGGGTTATATAGTCTTAACTATAATTAGGCTAGGTTATATAGTCTTAACTATAATTAGGCTAGGTGGGGAGGTCCACACGTGTAAGGTGTCTTATGACGACCTGTTATATGAGAGAGGTTGTTATTGATATACATATAAGACCTTATCCCATATTTGGGGTACCTTTCCTAATATGGTACCAACAAGCTGATACCTGATACTTATAATCTAGTTACATTTACCTATACCTACTACATCTCCATCCCAGGGAGAAAAAATAAATATGTGTTATACATATTTGTTTTTTCTTTAACAAAACTTAAGTTACCTATTCAATATAAACACCTCAACAAAGTCTAGGGAACAAGATGACCCCAATAATTTTTTTTCGTGTAAATCTTGTTTTGCAAATAACTGGCAGCAAATAAATAAAAATAGAATAAAGTAGATTACAGAGTTGTTCGAAATTTGTAAATAAATTTAAATAAGTAATGATTTTCGAATATGGAGGGAAAACTTTTAAAAGTGTTTGATTGTGCAGTTCTCTGAGGCAAAATAAAAATTATTTTTTTTGATTGTAAATAACGTTTATTATCAATAATACGTCTTTTAGGTATGGTTTGTGCATTTTTGTGACTGTAGTCATCATGTCACGTCGTCATTTAAGTCGCGAAGAGATGTTAAGGGCTGTTGGTATGCTGCAAGCTGGACGAACTCAACGCGACGTAGCGGATGCTGTCAACACCCAACCAAGCGTAATTTGCAGATTATGGGCACGCTACAGGTCTACAGGGGATGTTGCCGAACGTCACAGGGGACGAAATAGGGTTACTACCCCGCGACAAGATCGTTTCTTGCAAAATTCCGCAAGGCGGCAACCCACGATTACTGCTCGTCAGTTGGTCGCAGGCCTCCAGTCTCAGCATCAAGTGGTTATTAGCGATCAAACTGTCAGAAGAAGACTACACGAAGCCAATCTTTATGCTCGCAGACCGCTTAGGGTTCCAGCTCTTCGACGTGGAAATCGAGGTCGTCGCTTATTGTGGGCTAACGCACATTTACAGTGGACCGACCATCAATGGGCACGGGTTCTGTTTTCCGACGAATCTTGCTTCGGTTTTCATCCTGATTCGAGAAAAGTGCGTATATGGCGAGTTCCTGGACGTCGGAGTCGTCTCCAGAATCCGCAAGAAGTTCATCCTTACCAAGGTGGAACAATCATGGTATGGGCTGGAATTCGCCTTGGTGGAAGGACCGACCTCGTTTGGATACGGGGCAATTTGAATGCAAACCAATACATTCAGGAGGTTTTTTTTTTTTTTTTTTTACGTGCGCAAAATCCCCACGGATACCTCCCCACCGGAGCCGGTGGAGGAGGTTATGTCGGACTCGAACCGACTAAAACGCACGCCGCCTGTGGGTCGTTTTGGTTGCCGAAGGTGAGGTTGACAGGCATATCCCTCGCACCCCGGCCGACCCAGGGCCATCTCTCACGATCTGGCCCTCTTCTCGGGTGTGGGGACCACAGAGTCCCCAACTCGTCCCCGGAAACGGGGAGGTGCGCCACGCGCGCCACCGCCGCGGCCTGCTTCTGCAAGGGTGACAGGCGGCTTCACCTGTCACCCCCAGGCCGGCGCTCATGGGGGGCGGAGGTCGTTCATCGACCTCCGACGCCCGAGTTGCCTTCGTGCGCGGGCAGCTTCTCTAGCGATCCTTCGTCGCTCCCGCTGCCGCTCCCGCCCCGCCTCCTCCTTACATTCAGGAGGTTATACACCCCATGGTAATCCCTCATCGACAGCAGTTCGGTCAAGATTTTATGTTCATGCAAGATAATGCACGGTCACACACCGCGAGGGTAGTGGTCAATGCGTTAAGCGAGCACAATATGACGACGTTGGAATGGCCTGCTCAGTCTGCCGACCTCAATCCCATAGAGCATGCCTGGGATTTGCTTGGGAGAAGAGCTTTCAGTGATTCTTTGGAAAATCTGAACACTGAAGAACAACTTTTTTTACACCTTCGCAGTGTATGGAGCCATATTCCACAGACGATGATTGACAATCTCATACTAAGTATGCCACGCCGTTGTCGAGCTGTTGCTAATGCTTTAGGAGGTCCTACAGATTATTAAAAACGTTTAAAGTACGGCTAATTACTGTATTTCTTACTACCTCGTTATTTTAGTGCCTAATCATAGAAGGTTGTAATACACAATATTGGCACTATTCAATTCTTTCTTAAAAAAAAAAAAAAATTGGTATGAAAATGTTTTTATTAAAATTAAAATTAAAAACGGTATAAAAATACCCTTCAATTGATATAAAACACTTACTATTACAAGAAAGGGTTTTTAAATAAAAACTAGAAATGTCCTTGTTCCCTAGACTTTGTTGATGTGTGTATAATTTTGTCCTATTCTTATGAATAAGTTTTACTTTTCCATTTTTCAGTATCTCAACATTCGGACTTAAATCTCTTAATACTACAAATGGACCTGAAAATACACAGGTCAACTTTTTCCTATCTTCATTTTTAACTAATATTTCATCATTACAGTCCATCAAATCTAAGAGGTACCGTTTGACGTTTCATATTTTTCAAACCGAAACAACTTTGTTCATACGTACATTATTCAGTTTCGATAACCTTTTTCATAAAACCATGAATTTAGAAAGATTTCATTATTGTATCTAAAAATGTACAATTCTTAATATCTAAATGTAATTGAAAACTTTCAAACAAAGCAAAATAACACATATTTACACAGTAAATAATTTCTAATAGTTATATTCTTGACCGCATTACAAAGTTACGTAGTTAGGTCACTGCACGTAGTGTTGCGACTCTTCGGATACACTTGTATGCAAAAAAATCGTTTACATATACGAAAAATCGAATGTATTATTTACAAATTACACTTGACAACCAAACAAATATTTTTTCATGTGAATGGGATTTATCTCACATATTACGATTACATAACTAAATAGTTATGTAATCGTAAAATATGAGATAAAACCCATTCACCAAAAATACGTATTTATAAATCAAATATATTTGCTTCTTTAAAAAGTTGTCGAAAGCGATTTGTCGATTTTTGATTTTCGCGCCCAAATAAGTCGGGGTTTCTCGCGCTAACGCTGTCGAAATAGTAAATGGAGTCAGGGATAGTGTTTTTTACATTTATTTTTGTGTATGATAGTATGGGTTTGCATATTACAGAGAAATAAACAAATTTTTAACAAGCACATCCATTGATTTTACAATTACAATTTTTTCTTCTAAGTCTTATTTCTACGTCTAAAACTAATAAAAATAAGGTATGTAGAACCCATTCACAAAAATGTTGTTGCCTGATGTTATAAATTAACGACGTTACTGCGCGACCGCATAATGCACTGAATACACAGATACCCTAAAATAAATTAATTTAATTATTTTTAGGTCAATAGGCAAAATCGCAGGTGTCCAAGTCTCTACAATTTTTTTTTTCTGGCAACACTGCCAACTACAAGCGCACGCGGTCCGCTCGGTCGGTTCGGCGTCAGCCGTCTCTCGCCATCTTGGAAGCTGACTGTGCGCGTACTTGCTTTCTCGTTTGTGTTTTACAATTTGTGACTTGGCTATTACTTTTCTGGACTGATCATTCTTTATCCGTTTACCTTGGCAATATTTATACTGGACTCCGAACTAAGCAAGTGTTTATTAATAATGTCGAAAAGAGGACGTACTTTGAACAGCCAGGCTCGTGAATTGGTGGTGAAATTACACGAGTATTTTGAGCGTGAATCTCAAAATGGTGGACTTCTACTGCCAGTTACACAAGTTCGGGATCGCGTCGGTGAAGCTCTCGGTATTGGTAGCCGCACCGTTGGCAAAATATTAAGTGAAAAATATGGGCCTTCGGGGAGTGACAGTAACGTACTTCACACACCGAAAAAACGAAAAAGAAATAAACCTGTGACAGGCATCGATGAATTCGATAGTCATGCTATTAGAAACCATA
The DNA here is from genome assembly GCA_963662185.1 of Eilema griseolum. Lineage (NCBI taxonomy): Eukaryota > Metazoa > Arthropoda > Insecta > Lepidoptera > Erebidae > Eilema > Eilema griseolum. Next base: position 11,939,041 of record OY759236.1, read on the forward strand.
TATACGGGTATTTTACAAGAGGCGAATTTCCAACATTGGCAAAGTTATGTGCAACTTTAAAAGATGCCGGGCTGTATAAGGGAAGCATAGAGTCGTTGAGAACGGTAATAACAGGAATTGGCTTCAGATACAAAAAAGTTGACAAACGAAAAATTGTTATGGAGCGACATGACATAATTATGCAGCGACTAACATTCCTGCGCGAAGTTAAACAAATTATAAACTGGGATAATGTAATATTTTTGGACGAAACTTGGCTAAATTCCAACCATTCTGTGCCGAAAACATGGACTGATGATTCTGAAGCTTCGTGCTCGAAGGTGCCGATAGGAAAAGGTGGACGCCTCATAATATGCCGTGCTGGGTCAGCGTCTACAGGCTTCGTGGAAAACTCTTTATTAGCTTTCCAATCCAAAAGCACTAAAGAGTATCATGAAGAAATGGACGCAGTAAGGTTCCGAGAGTGGTTCTTAAATTTATTACAGAATATCCCTCCTAACAGCACAATTATAATGGATAATGCCCCATACCACTCTGTGCAAATTGATAAAGCACCTACGTCAGCCAATAAGAAAGCAGATTTGGTGGCATGGCTGCAAAGAAAAGGAGTGGATGCCGACATGTCACTATTAAAAGCTGAATTATTACAGTTAGTGAAATTGCATAAACCACCAAAACCGACATATGTAATTGACCAATTGGCCGAAGAGCACGGGCACAAAGTCATACGACTTCCTCCGTACCATTGCCAATATAATGCCATTGAACTGATTTGGGCCCAAGTTAAAGGTAATATTTTATAATATTATAATAATAACACGAGTACTTCTAACATTTATAATTTAAACAATGGTTTTCGTCTGCTATCAAATAGTTACATTATTGTTTTACAGGTTATGCAGCAAGACACAACACAAAACCACCCTTCAGTGTCAAGAAAATGGAAGGTTTATTAAAGGAAGCATGTGCCCAAGTTACACAGGAAGATTGGAGTAAAGTAGTACAAAAAACAAAGAAAATAATAATGGACGACTTCGAAAGAGACGTACACTTTGATAATGTAATGGACAATCAACTGGTCATTAATTTAAATGACGATGATGACGAAGACGACGATACTAGTACTAGTAGTGAATAAAAAAATATCCTAAACATTTCTTTTATTTAATTATAACAATTGATTTCTTAAAATTCGGATATTATAGTAATCGATCTCTTAAAGTTCGGATATTATAGTAATCGATTTTTTCATCCCATCCCTATCATTCAATTGTCAGAACTGTCAAACGGTACTTCTTAGATTTGACGGACTGTAGGCTTATATACTACTTGTCTATTTTTAAAATCGTACGTTATTTTTCTGTCATGCTTAGTTTTTAACAAATTTTTCCTTGTTTCTTTTTGCGAAGTCTGAAGCCTATACTTTAATTCTAGTGGATAACTGTCATGATTGTACAATGGTTCGACATAAGATGACAAATTACTGGGAAGGTTGTAATTTTTCCCAAAAACTAACTCAAAGGGTGTGTATTTCGTACTTGAGTTCCATATTGGTGTTATTGGCAAAACACCAATAAGGAAGCCATTTACTCCAATGTTCCGCGTTGTTATGTCTGTATACGTAGGAATACGCCCAAAACTTTGTGAGCATTCTCCAAAGCGCAAATACTCTGATGGTGGTAAGCTGTTGATTTGAGTTTTTCTATATGAAGTAACTTACATACCTCTTCGAAACTTGTTGAAATGAATTCCGTTCCCCTGTCCGTAGCGATGACGTTGGGTATCCCGTAGCGCAGTACAAAATTACTTACAAATGCCTCCGCGACTTCCTTAGAAGTTTTTGTTCTCAGTGGGTAAACCTCTACGTATTTAGTGAGTTCACATTGTACAGTTAGTATGTATGAAAATTCATCGTTATCCCTGTCTATAGGTCCTACAATATCCATATATATTTTTTGAAATGCTGTTTCTGCGGTTGTAGTTATCGTCATTGGTTCTATAGTTTGGGAAGAGTGTTTCTCTTTTTGACATTTAGTGCACCTATTTACGTACTTTTTTATGTCTTCTTCTAAACCTATCCAAAAGTATCTTCTTTTAATATTATAATACATTTTCTTTATGCCTGCATGGCCACTCGTGGGTAAGATATGAAAATCATTTAAAATAACTTTTTGCTCGTCTTTATCGTTAATTCTCATGACGTCATTCATTATACATAATCGTGTGAGTTGTGGGCATTGCAGTGTTATGATTATGATATAACTACCAATACAGTACTTGTTGCTAACTGAAGTCACGTGGGTAACTACACCACAGGAATGAAATAGCTTTTATTTGAGAAAAATGGATACCCATAGGTTTCCCGGATGAGGAATACCTACGTTACTAGAACATCATTTCTCAAAGTAATGTACTAACTATTAATAGCATTCACAGAAAATATTACAGTTAGAAAAAAAATGGCGTTCGATCCTATTTCACATGAGGATCAACCGTTAATTAAAGATTCTGTCAAAATTTAAGGTATGAGTACTTATTAGAATTGACAGAATTTGCCAAAAACTTTCCATAGGGAGGTAGGTAGGTACATTTCGGTAAAAGTGTTCAACATCTACATGGTGTAGTCATTTTTTGTATTGGATAATCTATTAATTAACTAGTTAAAAATTGCAACTGCCCTTTTTTAATTCATCTAAGAGTATAATGATATGTTTTCTTTGTTTTATTATATTGTTATATTTACAGCTAGTAAGTCACGTAATGATATAACTCACACGACCGAGTATTTATGCCTACAATGCCTTGGTTGGGTTGATTTTGTAGTGAATGTTAGATGTGAAAGAAGAAGTTGGAAATTAGATTTAACGTAGCAAAGAAGCTGTTTATCGAGAATGACTTGTGAAGTAAACTGCAAACTGAACTAGTGGTGTCAAAGAATCAAAGAATCAATTTCATTTATTCAGTTTAGGCACATAAAGAGCACATATGAACGTCAAAACTTTACAATTATGTATGTCAAGAAATAATATAAAAATATTAAATAATGTAAAAATAAACCATTGGAAAATGATTCTTTCGCTGGTTCGGTAGATTAGTTCTACTGAGAAGATGCCAGCAAGATACTCAGCGCATTAGAACTAGATTATTTTTCTTTTTTAAATTTGCTTTAGTTTACAATTTATTTTGTGCGAGCAAGCAAGAGACTTATGTTGTCCACGCATTAACATCATTAAGGTACTCATCCACTTTATAGTAACCTTTACTCATTAAAGTTTTTTTCACTTCTATTTTAAATTTATTTATTGGCATATTAATCAAGTCCTGAGGAATTTTAGTAAATATTTTTATGGAGCTGCTTACAAATGAATCACCAAACCTTGTGAAGCTTAAGTTTTGGTACAACTAGTTTATTTTTATATCTCGTATTAAAATTGTGTACATCAGATAGTTTTTCGAAAATATTTAGGTTATTTCGTACATATAAGATATTTTCATAAATGTATTGAGAAGCAACTGTTAAAATATTTTATTTCTTTGAAAACTTCTTTCAGCGAGTCACGGGGTCTGAGGCTATAGATCGCTCGTATCGTTCGTTTCTGTAGTACAAATATAGTTTCAATATCGGCAGCTGAGCCCCACAGCAGCAGACCGTATGACATAACGCTATGAAAGTAGCTAAAATAAACTAATCGTGCAGTTTCCTCATCAGTCAGTGACCTTATCTTTCTAACCGCATAGGCAGCTGAGCTAAGTCCTCCTGCCAAGGCTGTGATATGAGAACCCCATTGCAGTTTACCATCTAGAGTTATTCCAAGAAAAACTGTGGTATTGACTATTTGGACAGATTCGCTATTCATTTTAATATTAATATCTGCCTGTCTTACATTTGGCATAGTAAACTTTACACACTTAGCTTTCTTCGCATTAAGCAGCAAGTTGTTACTTGTAAACCAATGCAATATATCAGAAAGGGTATTATTCACTTCGTCAAGTACTACTTTATGTCTATCAGTCTTAAAGGTGTGAGGAGTGATAGTGATAGTGTAGGTAGGTAATAGGAAGGTACTTTCGTCAAGCAGCCTACGCTCTTAACAATAGAATAAATGTTGTGTTATTTGCTCTACCTCTACTTAATTTTACAACTTTTTTTTATCTACGACACGCCAACTTGATTTCACCGGCAAAGAAAAGAGGCTACGAACCGCGATTCTTGCTCGTATATTCTGCACAGTGTGAGGGTGACATCTAAACCTTGCACGTGTTGTTCTATGTAGGAAAGGACAACACGTGCATGGCTTACTCAACTGCGCCAACGAGGGCAATGTGTTACGCGTGTATATATGTAGTTTTCTTTGTTAGCCTCTAGAAGTCTAATGGCTGGTTTCAAATGCCAGCTGTTCAGCCGTTAGGCCTTTATAACTAATCTATGACCCACAGAATAAATTTCATGATTATGATAATGATAATAATCAATTATTAAATAATCTGTTCGCATTTTAAATAACAATGAATGGTTTCTTAAGCTATGAAATTTTACGATGTATAGTGCAAATTGTTAATTATTATATGTTAAAATATAAACGTAGTGAAGATGCTGATTCTTGAGAATGATTTGTGAAGCAAAATTGATATAATGGCGTGAGGAATAATGTAATACTTACTTGGAATTTATTTTTTTATACCACTTAGTTGGCAGACAAGCACACGGCCCACCTGATGGAAAGTAGTTACCGTGGCCTATGGACGTCTGTAACACCAGAGGAGTCACAGTCGCGCTGCCAACCCTGTAAGTACAGAGTTTCTGTGCCGTCAGTAGAAGACAAATCAGGACAAGCCTTTAGTCTTCCCACTGACGGCACAAATTCTCCAGTGAGCTCTGGCTACCCTACTCACCGCTGGGAACACAACACGAAATTATTATAACCGCGGTATTCTGTAGGGCGGAGGTACTTCCCCAGTCGGACTGCTCAATCGGGCGGATATACCGCCGTGTCCTACGAAGGAAAATGTAGTGTAGTTATTAAATATTAGATGTTTATTTATTTATACTATTGTACACATAAATGACATTTATACAAAAAGATGAGATATAGGTAATGTTCAAAGGCGAGCTTAACTCATAGTTGAATTCTCTTCCAGGAAGTTATGCTGGAATATAGTATGAGAGAGGACAAGGATTACTAGATGATATGAAGGTATGTCTTATGACGCGTCTTCATTTGGACAACATGTATTTGCCATACTGCAAGGCTGAAATCCTGGTGGTGATACCAAACATAAATTTAAAAAATAATAATAACCGGTGTCTAATATTATAAGATTACCAGAAAAAAAACACTCATCTGAAAGGTCATCAAATTCTGGGTATGAAAAAAAACCAGAGCTGCATCTCTGAAATACTGGCGAAAGTGGTAACAGCGTTTGAAGGTGGCAGAATTGCATATTATAGTAATTAATTAGTAAATATACAGGGTGCCATGTGGAATGGCAATAGGCTCGCCAACTCGCCACCTATTACATTGGGACCTAAACATAAACTGGCGAAATGTGGGTGCTAGCACCTCTGCCTACTCCTTTGGGGATATAGGCGTGAGTTTATGTTATGTTTATGTAGAAAAGGATTAATTGAATTTGACATAATTGTTTGTTTAGGTTTAGGTCTACCAGAAACTCGGGCACGATTTAAAAAATAATAATTATGATTATTATATGGCAATGTTAATGTCATCATGTCAATTTTGACGAGCATATAGATGTACAACTCCTACTTTTTCTTCTTCTTCTTATTTTATTTAAATGGCTCCTTGCATCGGTTATATAGATATCGATGATTCTGTCATCCTCAAGGTGGAGAGTAGGTTCTCCTACATTTTAGAAGACATTACACGAACATGCGCATAAGTCTGACATTGCCAGAATTGGCATTGAAAATATATCGTTATGTCAAATATTTTATTCATTCGGAGCTGGTACTGGTAGCATATGTGGCGAGTTGACCAGTAAGATGGTTTGTACCATTTTGATACTTTTACATACTTACATATAATCACGCCTTTATCTCCGGAGATTTAGGCAGAGGTGGATTAACATTTCATCAATCATTGAATTCGGTCCCACGTAATAGGGGGTGAGCCTATTGCCGTCCTCCGGTCAGTATTGTTTACTCAAGGCTGTATATATATATGTTTGATGTTAAACAGCCCTATCCCTTAGTCGCCTTGCACGAGATCGCATGGGAATAGATGGGGTGGTCCAAATTCTACTCTGCCGGGAACCACGCTCTTACTTTTACATATAAATTTTACATACACTACTTTTACATAGAATTTTTTATTCTTTGTCTTATATATTACATCTTCTATGGGTGATGATAATGATGATATAGCTGTAGCGATTATAGATTAACATACAATCATTTTATTATTAGTATTATAGATGTTATTGTACTTTTATTTCAACTTATGCGCAGGAATTCCATGACGCATTTTAGGTTTGGTTAATTTTATTTGTATATATAGTTGTTTTAGTAGAATTTTTAATATAACGTTTCTATGTAAACGCAACGTAGACCGAGGTCGAATTCTTTTGCACTCCATACATTAGCACTACGCGCTAAAGCGCGTGATTAAGGTATACTAACGTATCTTGCTAGCAGTTATACTAATGATTATAAATAATAACAATGATTCAGTATAGAGCGTTTTCGGGTGGCCCGAGAAATTGAATTTTTAAAATCAAATATTTATGAAACTATTTGTAGGAAGAATATTTCACTTTAGTAGCTCATTTAGTATTTACCTATATATATATTATATATGAGGTGGTCATTTTTTGTGAATAAAAGATGTAGTCTACATCCCTAAATAATATCTAGGTATGTCCACTGCTATATGTGAAAACAAATTAAAATTAAAAAGTATCAAGGTAGTTTCGTCCATATTTTCCAGTATAGCACGTTACAAATTATTATTTTCCCATTTTGCTATGATTTGTCTATCGTCTAAAAGTGCGATAACTACGTAGGGTATGTATAGATTATATGATTACGTTATTTTTTTTGTAAGTACAGGAATTTCGAATGCTTGTTTTGTCGAAATAATTTGTACGAAACAGTGTTCCCGCATACATTGTGTGCACATGCTCGTGCATGGTAGCGAACGGCCTAGAAGAGAAAAGCTCGCCGAATCTACAAATTACATTTTGCGCAATCATGAAAACGAACTTAAAACGTCAGGCACAACAAACCCCTGGGGTGCATACAACAATCGTCATAGAGCACTCTACGTTTTAAACAATTAAGTAAATGTTTTATAAACATTCCATTCTATTTTTCCCCTTTTATTTTGGTTTATCAGCGTGTTTTCTAATTTTATTCTGCACATACATTCATACATATAATCACGCCTATATCCCCGGAGGGTTAGGCAGAGGTGTATTAACACCCACATTTCACCACCAATTCGGTCCTACGTGGGACCGAATTGGTGGTGAAATGTGGGTGTTAATACACCTGGGTGAGCCTATTGCCGTCTTTCGGGCACTATTTTTGACTCACGTCATGCATCAGAGGCTGAGTCTGGGCTGTATATATCTGTCTGATGTTAAACAGCCCTATCCCTTAGTCGCCTTGTACGACATATAGGTAGAGATAGGGTGGCCCAAATTCTACACTGCCGGGAACCACTTGCACTAGACTGTCTTCTTGTGATTTGCGAGATGGTGGTTGTAACTGGTGGATATAGAATGGTGAAAGAAAATATCCTAAATTATATTATTGTAGAGTTAAGTATCCACTTATTTGATATTAATACCAATAAGTTCTTGTTAGTCAGTCAGATAAACATTAAACAAATGATCAGTTGCTATATTATATGGCCACGTTTGCCGAAGGACCGATGGCCGTTGGAGCAAACGAGTCCTAGAGTGGAGACCGAGAAGGTAAACGAAAGGTAGGATGCCCTCTAGCCAGATGGACTGACGACCTGAAAAAGGTGGCTGGGACAGACTGGATGCGGAAGGCGGAGGATCGGAGAAAATGGCGCACATTGGGAGAGGCCTATGTCCAGCAGTGGACTGCAGTGGGCTGATTGATTGATTGACAGTTGCTATAAGGGTTCCTTTTCCTTTTACGGTAGGTACAGAACTCTAAAAAGGAAAAATGTACATATATGTTAAATATTAGCACCGCGCCGCGGTTTCACCCGCGTAAGTCCTGATTCCATGGGAATATCGGGATAAAAAGTAGCCTATGTTACTCATGAAGAATGTAGCTTTCTAATGAAAAAAGAATTATTAAAATCGGTTCAGTACTTTCTGGGTTTATTCGTTACATACAAAAATACAAATCTTTCCTCTTTATAATATTAGTATAGATAGATTAGTGTAATTCTATTTGAAACTTAGTTGACATTTAGATAGTTGCTACAAAGGTTCTTTTTTCGTTCTCAGGTACAGAACCCTAAAAAGGAATGCGTACCCATGGACAGTCACGTGTTCACTAACGTATTAAATATAGATTAGTGTAATTCTATCTGCAACTTAGTTGACATTCAGATAGTGGTTTCGATGAGAACATGTATTTTTTGTATATAGCTGTATTGGCGGTGTTTGTAACACATGGTAATCTTCAACAATTATTTCCCAAAAATGGCGTTAACTATGTAAGTATACCTAGCTACTAAATGGAAATGACATGAGATTTATAAACTCCAATAAGTGGAGGACAAAGCAGGACAAGCTTTTAGTCTTCCCAATGACAGCACAATTTCTCCAGTGAGCTCTGGCTGACCCTACTCGCCGCTGGGAACACAACACGAAGTTATTATAGCCGCGGTATTCTGTAGGGCGGAGTTACTTCCCCAGTCGGACTGCTCAATTGGGCGGAAATACTGACTGTGCCTACTGTTTTTTTTAAAATTTTGGATGTATGAGGGCCCTAAGTTCGATATCAAGATTTTTGTAGCTCGCGCCAACCTAATCTACTAGTCGATATATCGACTAATTAATGGACAAGACTCTGGCTGAAGCTTCTTTCTTATTGGTACCGCTAAAGTCAACATATTATCGAAGTTTAATCGAGTGAAATATTTCCTAATATTTCACTCGATTAAACTAGCGATTATAGATTAACATACAATCATTTTATTATTAGTATTATAGATGTTATTGTACTTTTATTTCAACTTATGCGCAGGAATTCCATGACGCATTTTAGGTTTGGTTAATTTTATTTGTATATATAGTTGTTTTAGTAGAATTTTTAATATAACGTTTCTATGTAAACGCTACGTAGACCGAGGTCGAATTCTTTTGCACTCCATACATTTGCACTACGCGCTAAAGCGCGTGATTAAGGTATACTAACGTATCTTGCTAGCAGTTATACTGATGATTATAAATAATAACAATGATTCAGTATAGAGCGTTTTCGGGTGGCCCGAGAAATAGAATTTTTAAAATCAAATATTTATGAAACTATTTGTAGGAAGAATATTTCACTTTAGTAGCTCATTTAGTATTTACCTATATATATATTATATATGAGGTGGTCATTTTTTGTGAATAAAAGATGTAGTCTACATCCCTAAATAATATCTAGGTATGTCCACTGCTATATGTGAAAACAAATTAAAATTAAAAAGTATCAAGGTAGTTTCGTCCATATTTTCCAGTAGGTACAGCACGTTACAAATTATATTAGGAGATGGCCTCAAAAGTACCTGCAAGTTTTAGGTTCAACGTGGAATAGCGTTGTGGCGATGATGATGATGATAACTGCTTACTTAATATACCTACCTGTTAAATGGGACCTAAACATAAACTGGCGAAATGTGAGTGCTAGCACCTCTGCCTACCCCTTCGGGGATATAGGCGTGAGTTTATGTTATGTTATATGTTAATATACTTTCGTAATCACAGAATATTTAAAGAGGTACGTCTTTTAACTGTTTTGTGTCCGTAATCATGATTAATTAACAAGAAATGTTATTTTTCAATGAAGCAGTTAGTTCAAAATATTTTCATATGTTTACATTCTTAAGGTGTGACATTGTCGGGCACCCCGGCCTATTTGTGCTCTTAAATTGAAAAGAACGTCGCTGAGTGATTCATGCCCAAATAGGTGTTTCCAAGTAGACGCAATAGTTTGCCATAGAAGCAAAACGTAAAGTGGAGTAGCTCTTAATAGTAAAGTGTTTTTACTTTCAGGGCCCTTATGATCTCAACGTGACTTATAATGATTTGTGCTCTGGTGTAAAACTTCAACGGACACAGGCTGTACTTTACACTGAGCAAACAGCACATGGAGACTATGTATCCACCATGAATATAACGTTCCTTAATAGTTTACAAGTGACTTTGGTTAGTATGTTTAACTTTATTCTTTTTTTAAATTTTCATTGAATTGAATTTGACAGAGATACCAACTATTTAGATGGCCAGGGCTCTAGAAAATAACAAACGCTTTTTGCAAAATGTTATTTTTATGTGTGTGTTGAGGTGTAAGGCTCGTGAGAGTATAGAGCGCTGCCAAAGTCCTAGAGGACTAAGTCAACCTACCTTCAAGCCAGTGAACTTGCTAGACAATGAACGAGGCTCTGACACAGGCATTCCTCTCGGATATCAGGTTCCAGAGTGTAAACTTTTGACGCAACTGAGAACTCGCTTTGAGGGGAATGATGATGATAACTTTCTTCACGGAGTACACTATATAGTACATAGCAGCAATACCTCCATCAGAAAAACAAATATAGGCGCTATGCCCAAGATGTTTTCTCAACACAAGAAGATTTTCGATGTGATGATTAGTGTTAGAATTCACATTAATTCACAGCCCGGCTTTAAAATTAATTGTATGTTGCATGGTATGTATGTATAGATAGTCCTCAAAATGATCGTTATATCAAAACTCCAGATTTATAATAGGTGTCATTAGGGGTTGGGAATTCCCGACAATTCCATAATGAAATTGTCAGGAATACGGACAACACGAGACAGCTCACGATCAAAGTCCCGGGACTTCGAGATAACATATTCTAGGCGGGCTGCTTCTGCCAGGGTGACTTGGGGCTCCACCCGTCACCCCCAGGCCTGCGCTCATGGGGGGTGGAGGTTATTCATCTGACTATTTGAGCTTTGTGATAGTTGATATAAAATTGAAATTATGGTATTGAGATCATTTGGAGTACTTTACTAATCAAGATCGATCAGTTGCTGACTGTACCATGCAGACTACAGTTATAGTTGAAAATTTATTATGTTTTAGATGAAGATATTCGTGTACAGAGGGAGTGATTTATCAATGTACGCGTGGAGAAACATAATAAAGAAGCCGTGCGAGCATCCCGCCACTGCGATAATTTTGAATGAACAATTGGGTACTGATAATCGCTGTATGATCAAGAAGGTGAATACAATGTTAAAATATTAATTCTGTAGGTTTTAGGTATGTTAGTTTAAATTACACGTATGAATAGAATCCCAAATGGACACAGGTAGGTGTAAGAAGTTTGAACACTTGAAAGTAGCTCGACGAGTTCCAGCCTCAGGTGCAAGCCGGGTTTTGAAAAGGCAATAGCACCGTGGTCCACATCTATACTGTTCGGTAGATTGTAGAATAGACTCAAGAATACAATCAGCCGCTGTGTATGGCATTTGTGGACTACGTAAAAGCCTACGACTTCATCGAAACCTGGGCAGTTCTGGATGCCCTGTAGCGTTGTCGTGTCTATTGGTGATACATTGAGGTGCTGAGATGCTTGGATGATACTGCTACAATGTCGAAACCTATTATCCGCCAGCGGGGAGTGAGGCATGGGGATGGTACATACCTTAAATTATTCACCAACACATTGGAGGACGTCTTAGAGACTGTGGATTGGACTGGGCGGGGTATAAAATGTATAAATGTTTAGCAAAAGTTAAGACCTATTTAAAGGAATGTACTATCAGCTCAATCAGTCAACAGATATCAATTGTTTTTAACCCATCAAGCAGGTTATCGAACGTAATCTTTTAACGTAATCTCGTCTGGCGTTCAGGGGCTCTAAGTCCATCTCTCACGTAATTTCTTCAGTAAGTTACTTATTTGTGACAATAATGATTATTTTCAGGGGGATTACAGCATGCGAATGCCTGTATCTGAAACTGTTTCAGTGTTTTTGGGAAAGCAATTTTTCTACGGATCGTTCAGTTTCAAGTCGATGTTATTTAGTAAGAACACTATTATTTCTTGCACTGTTTTAAAGTGTGTATTCTCAAAAAAAGTGAAGTAAATTACTTTAATTTGATATTTTTAGGGACGTAGGGACTATGTTAGATTATACTACCTTCCGCATCCCAACTTTCCTTCGTTTAGGTGCTTCATGTGTTTCTCCGCATCAATGCCGGTGTGGAGCGTTGGGCGCATTTCACAGCACGCCAGTCTCAACGACATCATTCACCGTGCTCTTGTTACTGCCGGTGTGCCAGCTGTGCTTGAAACAAACGGCTTGACGCGTGACGATGGCATGTTATTAATGCCATGGAAAATGGGTGGGACGCAACATGCGTCGACACCATTGTTCCTACCCATATAACTAGAACGGTTGACTGCACTGGTGGTGCTGCTGCTTCTGCAGAGGCTCTCAAGCAAATACTCCAATCTCCACGGAGATTATGAATTTGTGCCGTTTGGAGTTGAAACGTTAGGATTATGGGGTCCGAGCGCCCGCAATTTTTTCAGTGTTGTCAAAGCTTCTCGTGACCAGGAGGCTGGCCCCTTTTTGGGTCAGAGAATAAGCATTGTAATAGAAACGTGGTAATGCTGCCAGTCTTTTGCGAACGCTACTACAAGATGCATGCGATGCGGAGATTATTTTTCCACGACGGATATTAATTATTATTATTATTAGCTAGGTGTGTTTCTCTTTAGTTTTATTTTAATGTATATTATTTAAATGAATGTCTACATTGACAAAAATGTATTATATTCAGAAATAATGATACGAATTATATATATGAACGTATAATTATTTCTTGACGTAAGTACCTAATTAATTGTAAATAAGGATTTATTCAATAAGTAAACGATTTTTTTAATTATCAGCTTGATTACTGTTGTTGAAAAATTACGTAGTAGCCCTTGCGGTATTCCACTGAATAATAATGAATGAATAATAATGTTCTGCGCGTATACTTAATCGTATATTCGTATGAGTTGTTGGCATTGTAGTATCAATATCAGCAATATCAGTACTGCTGGGTTACCAAAGGCAAAATATATCTCCGTGAGAAGCAGGGAGGTCCGCATATATTAGTTAAAAATGAGTCTAATATTCCCAAAAAATGCTATACACTTATTTATGATTGTAATTTATTTTTATCATTATTTACTATTGAACTATTATTAATACCATTTAATGGTAAACTATTAATATTATTTTATGTTACCCTATTAATAGTATTTTACGGTAAATTATTAATATTATTTATTGTAAAACTGTTAATGCCATGCATTGTGAAACTATTAATGTGTACATGAGTGGTTTCTCAGTGCATGGCATTGAAAATACTACTAACTCTTACACCCATATTGCAGTACCTCATATTCTCACACAACACAACCAACATACTCACACACAGTTCAATTCAACACTTACATTATAATACAACAACAGCACAACTCTCACTCATTCACACACATAAATATTCTCATTGGAGGAGATATTTTCTTCAACTTCGTGCTACTCTTAGGGCTTGCACCACTCTCGATACAACCCAGTGCTCTGTACTCGCTCTTGAGAGAAACATCACATTTTTGCATGCCTAATTGCCCAAAAAGGGTGTATGATTGTAACTGCTATTTTGTATATTATCTTTTCAACTTATATTTTGCAAAAGCGTGCGAGTTCTTGAGAAAACGGACTTTTCATCAATCTATAATTGCGATGACGCAATCAAGGCCTCTACGGAACTGATTAATACGATTGGCACTATAGTTAGGGAAAATACGAGTAGTTCTTGTATTCCATGTAAAAAGAGAATCTTAAAACACACCTGGTGTACTAAGGTGTATTCGTAATCGGGACAATCTGTACAAGAAAACCAAAAACATGGCCTGTGGTCAAATTCAGAAGCTGACTGACATACTTGCGGTATAGGAATTACTGTAATGATTTAGTAAAAAAATTGAAGCGCGAGTGCGAACGTAAGGAATTTGAAAAACATCGAAATAACCCAAAGGCCACCTGGAATCTCATTAAACAAATTTCCAATGTCCAGAAGAATAAAACACCAGCAGACGAACTGCTCACCCTGTGCAATGTCCCTTCTGTGTCTGTTGCTACTGTAAACCACTTTTTCGCCAACGTCGCTAAAAGCCTGGCTTCTAAAATATCTTCAGAGCAGATCCAGTACCCAAGGGTCTCCGACTCTGGTGCTGCAGATCCACCTCTAAAATCTATGGGCGTTTTCCTTACGGATAATGAGGACATTGAACGTATTATACTCGCTCTCAAATTAAACAGTGCAGTAGGGTGGGATGGTATTTCTGCGACACTTGTTCGAGCTTCCAGACACATTCTTATACCCGTTATTTGTCATGTTTTTTACCTGATTATGGCTGGATGTGTTTCCAACCGTGTTTAAAAAGGCGATAGTTCATCCAATTCACAAGAGTGGAGACAGAGACAGTGTCGACAACTATAGACCTATTTCTGTTTTAAGTACCCTGTCCAAGATCTTAGAGAAAATCCTAAACAATAGACTTCTTAATTATTTAGATACGCATAAAATTATTGCTATAAATCAATATGGGTTTAGGCGTGGTAAAAGCACCGAAGATGCTGTATTGGAATTAACTAGTACTGTTGCAAAAAACATTAATAAAAATCTTAAAACAATAGGTATATTTCTTGATCTTTCGAAAGCATTTGACACTGTCTCTGTTCCACTCTTGCTGACGAAACTTGAACGGATCGGCATCAGGGGGCTGCCTTTAAATATATTTAAAAGTTACCTAAGCGATCGGACCCAGAGCGTTACCATTGGTGGCTATACAAGTCCAGAGGAATGCATAAGCTATGGCGTTCCTCAGGGCAGCGTGCTTGGGCCCACCCTGTTCCTGCTCTACATAAACGACCTTTGCAAGATTCATTTGGATAGTGCTGAAATAATTACCTACGCAGATGACACGGTGATTCTGATTCATGGAAAAAGTTGGGATGCTGCACACCTACACGCGGTGTCTGCACTACGGACTACTATGAACTGGCTAGATAAAAATCATCTCACACTCAATTTAAATAAAACAAAATTTTTGACCTTTTCACCAAAAATTTCAACACAACCACCGTCAACCTTTACCCTAACTGCCCATAAATGCAAAGGACTTATTAGCCCGGGCCGTTCCTGTGTTGACATTGCATGCACACATTCTATCAAATATTCCGAGATATTTGATAGAATGTGTGCGTGCTGTCTGTGTTGATAGTATGCTAACGTGGAACGAGCAGATTGAATCTTTGGTACCAAGGCAGGGTTCGAAAATTAATATTCATATTTAAGAACTTGAGAGCATCTGCCGACCTACCAACTTTGAAAATGGTTTACTTTGCCCTCGCCCATTCTATACTAACCTACTGTGTTCCTGTGTGGGGTGGGGCCTTAAAGACCCGAATGTTGTCTTTGGAGAGGGCGCAGCGGGCACTCCTGAAGGTCATGACACGCAAGCCTATTCGTTTTCCAACTGATAAACTGTATGCCCTATGTAAGGTTCCTACCCTAAGACATGCATTTGTTCTTGGTACCATATTGCGCAAGCACTCAGAATTATCGTTTGATACTGAACTCAATTCAGGGACTCGTAGGTCAGATAGGGTCTGTCGGATCGAATTCGCTAGACTTGCAGCTTTCAAACGTCAGTATCATTACATTAGCCCAGTTTTGTACAACCTAGTCAACAGAATATTAAATGTTTATCCTCTTACATTGAGGGTTTGTAAACAGGTCACTGAAAAATGGCTGCAGGCCCTTGGCTATGATGAGTTGGAGGATGTAGCTCAACCATCACTAACATGTCACGTCACACCTATACACTTCACTACATACACACACCCTAACCATTAGATATAAATTATTTATGAAGAGGTATATTATGTTAATTTAGTTAATATTCATGGAAGAGCGGAGTTTCCTAACACAAGCATCTTTTGCTTAAAAGGAGCTCCCACAAACAATATTGTACAACTCTTTTTTGAAATAAATTTACTCTTATTCTTATTCTTACACAGAACACACTAACTTAATATAGAATTTTGAGATTGAATTTTAAATTTAATTTTAATGTTCAGGAGCTGTCAATATTGCTTTTTTATTTTTATTTTTAAATTCTCTTCTTGCCTATACTTGTTGCACTCATGTCTAGGATGGAACTCTGGTGCCCAGTTCGGCCTGGAGGTGGCGTTAGGGTCTGCGACTCAGTTCTAAACTAATGCAGACACTATCACACTATTCATGTTTAAAATTCCTGTATTTTATGGTTCCAATAAAGATATTATTATTATTATGTTGTGATTGTGATACAACTACCGATACACTACTTGTTGCCAACCGAAGTCACGCGGGATAAAATAGCTTTTATTTGATAGAAAAACAGACACCCCTGTATCGGTACCCCTATATAGTGCAATCAGGCATATTGGGAATAGATTATATATAACCGACCGGGGGGACGTTTCTAGGTATCCATACATAATATGTCCAAGCATTCTCAATTGCATTAACAAATTTTTGAAAAATCTTGGTTAGCAAAAAAAATACCGATCGATCCTTTTTATGAACAGATCAAGTTTAAAACTTATTAAAAGACTCTATGGCACCATTTAAGGTATAAGTACCTGTCCACTTAAAAGTAAGAAAAACTTAATCAAAACGCTAAAATCTTTTTTCGATTATTAGGTACGTTTTGGTAAGAGTTCAATTTCTACATGGTGTAACCAATTTTTGTATTGGATAATCTTTTAAATGCCGAGCTAAAAATTGCAGCTACTGTGTGGTAAGGTAGTGATTAAAAATACTTACTTAATTATTATTTTTTGGTTGTAATGCTGTAAATGGAGATCCGTGATCTCGGCCTAGCCCTTTGGGAAACAGGCGTGATTTTATGTTTATATGTATGTATGTAATACTGCAATAAATACTATCTTGTTGAGCAAACAGCTCTGTGTTTATTCATTAAAAAAGGCGGCATTTTTGATCACGGCCTTGGACCATTAGGTGGTTCGGTTGAAATGGTAACATAACTACCCGCGTTTAAAAAGTGTACTTGTGTTTTCTTTGTGGATTTTAAATAATTAAGTTTAATTGTTTAATTGCATTATTGGTGGATGAAATCAGTACTTTGGTGTTGTTTATCAACTAAAACAGTAGTGAAAGTGTTATTCCGTAAATCTTTCCGCGAAATACGCCAATTTATCTATATCAAAACTTCAGTGCTACAAATCATAAAAAACTAATACAAAATGCCTGTCTGCCTTAAAGTGATAAAGAAATACCTAAACTCGATGATAAAAATCCTAAAATACAGTGCCACGGCTGCAAAAGGCAAATATGTGTGAAATGTAGTGGGTTGCTGGCCACAGAGTTGAGAGTGATTATACTTCAATCCCCAACCTTAAAGTATTTGTGCCCTGAATGTGAACTAGGAGTGCGCCAGTTGCCGGCTTTAAGAAACACTGTCTCTCAATTAAAAAATGAAATTGAAGCCTTGAAAGCTAAACAAAGCCAACCTACATGCATGGAGACCATTTTAGAGGAACTGGCAGAGAGAAAAAAGCGAAGCGCGAATATCATACTGTTTGGGATTGACGAGTGTCAGCTACAAACAGGTGACGCTGTCAGAGACAAAGAGTTATATATTGAACATGACAAAGTGCAGGTTCAACAAGCCATGGCCAACATTCCAGAAGCTGAACGTCCAGTTGCTGTTATCCGCCTCGGCAAACCCAAACAATCTTCGCCACGCCCAATCAAGGTAATTTTTCCCAATAAAAATACAGCGGTGAATATATTGAAAAATAACAAGAAGCTTCCATCGAATGTATCAGCCAAAAATGATCATACACCCTATCAGCGTGAATATCTACAGAAGCTACGGGACGAACTGAAACAAAGGTTAGATAGTGGAGAAACCGACTTAACTATTAAATATATACACGGCACCCCCAAAATAATAAGCGGAAAAAAGCTATAAACAGTGATGTTGGGCTTTTGGAGATCACCTTCTTCTATACGAACCTGGCTTCGATTATGGCTAAAAGAGATTTGCTCATCATGGAGATTAATAAGATAAAACCTACTATCATCATAATAACAGAAACACATTTAAAACCTTCTATAAGCAGTAGCTTGGTAGATATCAGAGGTTACACTTTATTCAGACATGATAGGGCGAAAGGGACAGGATGGGGGGGCGTGGCTATCTATGTATTACATAAACTATATGACATACCCATACAAGTGACCCCTCATCCCACCTTCAACATAACACAGGTAGAGGCACTATGGCTGAACATAAAATACGGTAAATTCAAAATGTTAATTGCAGGTGTCTATCGACCAACCCACTATACTTTTGATGAATCTGATAAACTACTATTTGAAACAATTAAACAAGCTTCGGAAACTATCAATACTTTGCTTATCATGGGAGATTTTAACCTGCCAGACTTAAAATGGCCATTGCGTAACGTTGATATAGACACATACAATTCGCTCCATGGACACTTTGTGGACATGTACATAAATAGTAACTTACACCAACTTGTAACAAAAGTAACAAGAAAGAGAAATAATGAGGAATCACTACTTGATCTGATACTTTGTAACGAGGAAAACTTTTGCACTAAAGTAGAACACCATCCCAATATAGGAAAAAGCGACCATCAGGTCCTAGTAGGCACAGCACAAATCAATTTGCAGTCATCTGACAGAATTGTCACTCAGCAACCACGTAGGGACTACTTCAAAGCTAATTATGACAAAATAACCCAAATCCTAGCCCAACAAAATTTTATAGATACCAACGTTGCTGATATTGAGGCTGCTTGGACAAACTTTGTAAAAGTAACACACAATGTTATCGAAACTCAAGTACCACTCAAAAGAGCAAATAAGAATCACAATATCAACAAGCCATGGATCAACCGCCACATATTAGTCTTAGCAAAACATAAAAATAAATTATGGAGACAGTATATCTTAAACGGATCAGATGAGTCATACAGAATATATTATAGAAAAGCAAACAATCAACTAATAAGCAAAGTTAGACATCAAAGAATGGAATTTGAAAGAGGAATTGTCAGTTGTGGACCCAAATCATTATATTCCTACATGCGTCATCAACTGTCTTCAACGGTATCTATACCACCATCACTGAAGGATGAGAATGGGAGCATTACAAGTGATCAAAAAAAGGTAGCCAACTTGTTTGCCAGGCAATTTGAAAAATCATTTGTTATGGAACCGGACATACATATGCCGGAGATACAACTTCCTCGAGTTGAAAATTCTATACAGTCATTGATATTTACGCCAGAGAAAGTAACTAAAGCATTGAAAACATTTAGTGATTCTACCTCAATGGGACCAGATGCTTTGCCTTCAATATTACTAAATCAATGCAGCAGTGTTCTCTCTCACCAACTTACCAACATCATGAACCTGTCGCTAGGAGCCGGAAAGCTGCCTCAAGAGTGGAAGGAAGCCTTTGTAACTCCTATATATAAAAAAGGCGATAAGCATCTAGCTGTCAATTATCGACCTATCAGTCTCACAAGCATTGTCTGCAGAGCCATGGAGAAAATCATAGCAAGTGAACTGAGAGCTTTTATCAATGCAGAAAATATTATCATCGATGAACAGCATGGTTTTGTACCTGGAAGATCTACAGTCTCGAATCTCCTTATATGTATGGACATATGGACAAGCCACTGGAATAGTCATCAACCCACAGATGTCATCTATTTGGACTATGAAAAAGCATTCGATCGGGTACCTGTTAAACGGCTTGTAACTAAACTGGAACACTTTGGAATACGCGGACAACTTCTTCAATGGATAAAGGATTTCTTAACCAACAGAAAATTCAAAGTAAGGCTGGGTGGAATACTCTCTGATGCTCATGATGTACACAGTGGTGTGCCCCAAGGCTCAGTACTAGGACCAATCCTGTTTGTTTTATACATAACGGACCTAAAACTTGCCATTCACTCAAACTTGTCAATATTCGCAGATGACACCAAAATTATGGGGAACCCATTAGTCTCTCATAACATTATACAGCAAGACCTGGATCGAATAGTACAATGGACAAAGAAATGGCTGATCTCGCTCAATAAGAGCAAGTGCACTGTTTTGCATATAGGTAACAATAATCCTAAACACAAATACACACTTGAATCTGTGCCACTACAAGCAGTAAACTCCCAAAGAGACCTTGGAGTCACTATAACACATAATCTTAAGTGGGATGAGCACATTGCAGGGATAACCAAAAAGGTCAACTCCATGTTGTACATGATTCGTAAAGCATTTTATGTCATAACCAAAGAATTGTTTCTCAACATGTACAAAACCTACATACGACCTTTGTTGGAATATGCCTTCCAAATTTGGAGCCCATATTTTAAAAAGGATATTCTATTGTTAGAAGGGGTACAAAGGAGAGCAACCAAAATGGTCACTGGCCTGAAAAATATGTCATATGAAGAACGCCTCCTGGATCTGAACTTAACCACACTGGAGCAGAGAAGGAGGAGAGGAGACCTCATTGAGACATACAAGATTCTTAATGGGCATTACAATGTGACAAACATCGAGAACATGTATATCAAGAACACAAACAGACACTTAAGAGGCCACTCAATGAAAATCAGTAAACCTCAGTGTGCCAGCAACCCTAGATATCACTTTTTGCCAAACTGGGTGGTGCAATTGTGGAACTCCCTGCCAGAAACAATAATAAGTGCTCCTAGCATAAACATTTTTAAAAATAGACTGGACAAACATTTGGAATGTTAAACACAAGTGCAGTGATATACACGCATCAGCTTTTAGCTGCAAGTGTATCAAACAATAATAATAATAATAATAATAATATTAGGTAAATATGAAAGAAATAGCTTATTGTAGTGAAAATGCTGCTTCTTGTGAATGACTTGTAAAGAAACCGTCTGAATGGTGTGGAAAGATGTATCTAATACATACTTGGAATGGGATCCTGCCGTTAGGCAAAATAAGTTTCGTTAAATTTCACTTCCCAAAAAACTTATCACATAGTTTCATTTCCCAAAAGAATCTTTAGCTATATTACGCATTTTAATCACTTCGTCAAATATTCATTTAGCAACTTTTTACTTGGTCAATTTTTATTAAGTCAAATATACATATATACATTAAGCAAATGCTTTATTTTGTATAAAAATATATTCCAAAAGTAAGTTCGTTCGTAATTATAATAAAGTTAAATACATTAATTTCATATAAGTCACGTAGGTTAAATCGGAACTGCCAGAAAAGTGGGTTAGGTTAGGTTAGTAGATACTGTGGCCGGAATTGATTTGTATAATAGCAATATAATTATTATAGAAGTTCTTACCTGTAAATTATATGTCCATATGTTATGTCAAACCGTATTTGACTACCTAACCCTTTCAGACCGGCACTCAAACTGCCACGAATCTGAAAGTTTGAAAAGTCATACCCATGATAAAAATGTGTGTAGATGACGAAAATGGGCTTAGTTTTCCATTTTCCGGCCGCCATCTTGGAAAATTCGTACCCGCACAATTGTATTACTGTGGGCCCTTCATTCTAAAGCTACAATTGTGTACACGCACAATAGTATCATGTCGGGCCACATGTGACATGATACAATTGTGTGTCCTGCAATTATAATTATTAATTATTTCAATAATTTATTAGATAAAGAATTAAAACAAACTAAATTCGTAGCAGAATTCTTCTTTATTAATTTATATATTCTTAAACATGCAAAATCAACATAATTATTAAACAAATCAAATAAATCTTGAATAGATTTGTACTTCTAATCAGTCTCAATGTTACTTTTTTAATGAGTCTAAAATATTAAAATTATCACCGGTCTTAGGATTGATGAAAAGCGTAAAAACAGTTTCGGTCTTTGGTCAGGCAGAGACAAACATCACATTTTGTAACTATTGGCCATTAATGTGCCAGTTCCTCCTTTATTTTTTTATGGAGTTCTTGCATTTGAGGTAAGTAAGTACCTATCAAAGTAGAGATAACTGTTTTCTGGTAAGGTTGTTGCTAATCGCAAAATAACTGAAGGTTGCATTCCAAATTTCTCAACATCAGGCAGATTCGTTGTTTGTCCTTAATATATCTCAAAGTCCAGTACCTTTCCCTTCGAGGTAGTAACAACATAGTTCTTAAGACGTTCAGGACGAGGTTTGTTCTTTACTACAACCATCAGTCCAGCACAGCGTCCTCCAAAGGGTATCATTTGCTCATCTATCGAATAATTGCCGGCATTACGCGGTAGCTCTAAGCAACGACCTCGAACGGCGTCTATATAATCTGTTTTTTGCCTGCTCTTCTCTCTCATTTACCCCATGAACATCTGTGATATGAATGTTTACTCTGAGTAGAAAGTATCTATCTCTAGCCATTGCGCTGGCTACAGGGTCAAATCTGTATAGCTGGTTTCATGTTATGATTTTCAACCTTTCATATTTCAACCTTGGAAAGTGGAAGCATCTTATCATGCCATGGATACCGAAAAAGGTCTTCATTTTCCCATGAGTACAGATAGTTGTAATTGCTTACCTCCATTGCTCGTTATGTAGTACTGGTTTGTAAATAGAGCAAATTTTTCAAAGATATCTGGCGTAAAGTATTGCTCAAAATATTCCGCAGGACTCCTAACTGGTGCAATATCTGGTGGTGACTCTTCAGGTACACTCTTGCCATCAAATTCTCTTTTCCTCCAACGTAAATTTGCAAGCGGCACATCGTCTTCCGAGTCGCTTTCCGATGATAAAGAATCACAAAAATTGGCTGCTCCAGGTCCGTCTACATAGTCCTCATCATCGCTACCTTCATTCCAGAACCGTTAAGGAGCTCGTCTATATCTTGGTCTAATAAAATATGTAACATTTTGTAAAATTAATCCTGTAAAATAGACAAACAATACATTAACAAATGCACCCATACAATCGATATTTCTAGTCATAGGGCCCGGGTTGAAACAATTGTGTTGAAAAAGTTCATTGACAAAGTACATCAACTTCTAAATCGATTTCAATTGAATAATATATCAAAACACATAGAAAAACTAATAAAGTTACGTGATCACAACAATAAATAACATTAAAACTTAAAAATATTAACTTTTTAGTACTTACAGTCTTTAATGGCGGGAGCGCGGACGAACACCTCACCTGACTGGTCGCAACCTGTCCGTCGAATGATCGATGCACAAAATTTGTGTTGAAGGTCAAACTTACGTACCCGCGCAATCGTGTTATGTCGAGCCCGTTCAGATACTACGATTAGTTTGCGAGAAAAATTGAATCTTATAAACCGCACAATTGTATTAGAGGGTTCTGAAAGGGCTAATACTTGGTAAAATGAAATATTGCCATGTAATTATTTGTTAAACGATAAATTGCCAAAAATAGTGTTGCTAACTGTAAAATTGCGAAATATTGTTTTGCTAAATATTTTTGGCCAAATGAAAATTTGGGAAACATACTTTGGCATGTGACACTTTGGGGAACGTTTTTTGACAAACATTAGTAAACCACTTGGAATATGTGGTGTGGCACCAACGACTGAGAATGTAGTGTGGTTATTAAATATTAGACGTTTTACTTGGAATAAATACTCAGTAGGCGATATCTATGTTTGACCGAAAAGAAATTGCCACATTATTACTTCCCAAAAATTATTGCGTAATTTCGTATGCCAAATTATAACTGAGTTAAAAATCTCTTCATAAATAATTGTAACACAAAAACGTTACGTTTGGGCAGTGAACGCTTTAACAATAACTTATATTACTGGTAGGTAGATTTGACCAAATGTTTCAGTTGGAATAACACATTTTACGCAAAATAAAGTAAGACTTGGAACCGTTTCATCATCGAAATTGATGTTGGTGTTGGATGGCATAAAAAAAAATAACCACGAAGGCTAACCTAACCTATACACGTCGGGGCGCGGTATCCGACTTGGAACCGTTTCGGAGTTACACAATCTTATAATTAAAGTGGAGCCTTAAATAAATTATTATTTATAAAAAACGATTATTTATAAATAACGGGGAGATGGGCCTCGTCAGCATTGGGCTACAACCCGTCTAAGAGAAGGAAAACTCTGAAATCAAAACCGGGGAGATGGGCCTCGTCAGTATTGGTCTGCAACCATCTAGGAGAAGGTCACTCCGAAATAAAACAAACTCTCAGGGAGCATACCCGAGAAAAAACCCCGATCCAAGGTGTTAGCCGACCCGTGCCAAGGATTCGTGACCAGAGGGCAAGCTGGTGTAACGGAGGGTGTCTGTGTTGGCGGTCACAGGACACACTTGAGATTCCGCCTTACCTCCGTAAAGGGCTCTGCGGGTGTGGACCATATTTTCCCTATGACTCGTGGGAACGCAATGGTGATTCCAAAAATTAATCATCCGCATGGCGGCGACGCGGTACGCCACCCGTCACGTCTCGTTTCCCGTGGGGGCGAAAAGTGGCTCACGGAGAGCCGTTTTGCTACGTTGAATGTTGGAGGAGGAATGGAAGAAAAAATGAATGATGTTTGTAAGATGATGGATGAAAGAAGGATTGATGTTCTTTGTGTGAAGGAGACGAAGAGGAAAGGATGTGACACCACCAAGCACGGACCCTACACCGCGTACTGGAGTTGGTGTCATCCTATCTACTAGAATGGCTGAGTGTGTGAATATATTCGAATGTGTGAATGCTAGACTGATGTGGATGAGAATGAAAGTGGGACTCACTCGTATTTTTGTCGTAGGGGTTTATGCTCCTGTAGACTCCGGTACGAATACGTCTCAGGAAGTACAAGAAGAAAGAGAGCAGTTTTGGGAGAGTTTAAGAGATGTATTAAGAGAATGTGAGGATAATGAAATAATAATAATGCTAGGTGATTTTAATGGATGGGTAGGACTGAAACGAGATGGATTTGAAAGGGTTCTTGGCAAGTACGGAGATGAGAAGAGTGAACGAAAATGGTAAAGGTTTGCTTGAAGTATGTTTGGAATGGAACCTTTGTGTGTCAAACACGATGTTTCGACACAAAAGGATTCATATGTATACAAGAGAAGCGAAGAATGTCAGGAAAAGTATGATTGATTTTGTAATAGTGGATGAAAGATTTAGAAAAAATATTCTAGACGCTAGGGTATATCGCGGTGTGGGTATCCATACAGACCACTTTTTGGTTATGTGCCGTATAAGTGATCTCTTTAAAGGATGGAGACGTAGAAGGCGTGAGCCCATAAGTGTTCTAGAAAGAATAAAAGTAGAAAATTTGCAAGAAGATAAAGTGAGAGAGGAGTATGGAAGCAAATTGACTGAAAGGTTTCATGATCTTGATAGTATTTGTGAGATTGAGGAGTTATGGAAGGTATTCAAAGATGAGATTGTGAGTGTGGCTTCCCAAGTATGTGGTATTAGTAAAAGAAGTAAAGTGCAAAAGGTGAAGCATGCATGGTGGGATAAAGAAGTGCAAAAGTTGGTATGTGAGAAAAGAAAGCGTGGCTTGACTGGCTCTCAGTCAGAGCTAATGACAGAATGCAGCAAGCTATAATTGAGAATGTGGATGAAGAGAAAGATAAATATAAATATAGAAGACTGAAAGGGATAGTGAAAGGAGTGATTGTTAGAAAGAAAAAGGAACAAAAAGACGTGTTTGATGAAAGGTTATCTGAGGATTTCCAGACGAACATTAAGTTCTTTTGGAAGTCCATTCGTTTAGCCAGAGGAGAAACACAGAGCTCCGAGCTGAACGCTATTAGAGACCAGAATGGAAGTATTGTAAAAGGTGAGGAATGTGTGTTAAAAAGATGGCAGGACTATTTTGAAAGCTTGTTTGAAAGAGAGGATGGTGTACATGTACTAACCTCGGTGATGGATGACTATGTTGATGCTGATAAAAGTGGTATTAGTATGAATGAAGTTGTGAGTGCATTAAGAAGTATGAAAGCTGGTAAAGCAGCGGGATATGATAAGGTGACAGTCGAGATGCTGAAGGCTGGACAGGGCCTTGTTGTTGTTGGGTTAGCGGTCGTGTACCAAGTGATTGGTGTAAGGCCGTTATAGTTCCACTTTACAAAGGAAAGGGCTCGCATCAAGACTGCAAAAACTACAGGGGCATTAGCCTACTCAGCGTCGTCGGCAAACTGTATGCGAAAGTGTTGATTGAGAGAGTTATGAAAGAAACCAATGAGAAAATATGGGATGCACAAGCGGGTTTTAGAAAGGGAATGGGATGTACGGATCAGGTCTTTTCATTGCGAAGCATAGCCGAGAAATTTTTGGCCTAGAGTCAAAAGGTCTATTGCGCATTTGTGGATTTGGAAAAGGCCTATGACAAAGTGGTGAGGAATGAACTTTGGTCGGTACTGTCTATGTATGGGGTGAGCAGCAACCTTATTCGAGCTGTGAAGTGTCTCTATGAGGACTCCAGAGCTTGCGTGAGGATACATGGGTCATACACGGAATGGTTTAGTATCCAAAAGGGGGTTAGACAGGGATGTGTAGCGTCACCATGGCTGTTTAACTTATTCATGGACAGTTGTTTGCAAGATTTGAAAGATAAAGAATGTGGTTTAAGAATGAAGAATCTACTCGTCAAATGTCTTCTTTATGCTGATGATCAGGTTTTACTTGCGTCATCGGCAGATGAGTTGCAGGAGATGGTAACAACTATGCATGAAGCTTTTGAGAGGAAAGGAATGAAAGTGAATGTTAGTAAGACAAAAGTTATGGTTTTTGAAAGAGATGAATGCGTGATAGAGTGTAGGATTTGTGTAGATGGAGTAAAAGTGGAACAAGTGAATGAGTTCATATATTTGGGAACATTGTTTACGAGAGATGGAAAGCATGAAGAAGATGTTGAAAGGAGAGTGATGGCTGGAAATAGAGTGAATGGGGCACTACACAACTTTATGAGAAGCCGGAAAGTGTCCGAAAAGGCACGACTGGCTGTACATGGAGGAGTATTGGTGCCGACTCTTATGTATGGTAGTGAAAGTTGGGTGTGGCAGAAAAAGCATCAGAGTAGAGTGAATGCAGTAGAAATGCGTGCGTTGCGAAGTATGTGTGGCTTGACCTTGAAAGATAGAGTGAGAAATAGCGTGATAAGAGAACGATGTGGAGTGATAGAAGATGTAGTGATGAGAATTGAGAAAGGAATGTTGAGATGGTTTGGTCATATTGAGAGAATGAATGAAAGAAGACTAACGAAACAGTTGTATGAGGCGAGTGTGAATGGTACCGTCGGAAGGGGAGACCTAGGCGCACATACCTGGACCAAATCGGGGAAGTTTTAGAAAAGGGGCAGGTCAGGAGTACTCTAAACCGACGAGCATGCATGAAGAATGTAATGAGAGTGAATGAAGCGAGAGTAGTATGTCAGGATCGTAGCAAATGGAGATCCGTGATCTCTGCCTACCCCTATGGGAGACAGGCGTGATTTTATGTATGTATGTATGTATTATTTATAAAAAAATTGCTTCTATATATAGTTCCCAAAATTGTTACCTACTTTTTGTCATAGGCAATCGTTTGACCAAACTTTTATTTTCTAAAGATTGTTGGCTTAAAAATCAATTGCCATAATTATATTATCCTTGGTAATATTCTACCAAATAAAACTATGACGAAATGAAAAAGTGCTTACTAAAATTATTCCAAACATTGCATTTGTATAAAGAAGCTGTCTAAAATTTGTTTGGGTAGTGAAAAGTGGCAGGCTCCCACTGAGTAGTTATAGTAGTAAGAGTAGTAACTTTGAAATAAAACTACTTTATAACGGATTCTATAGTGATTTATTTGTTATTACCTATTTACTTTTAGCACAGATTATATGAATAAATAATAGTACCACGTTCGATTTCCGCTCAGTGAAAATATTTGTATGAGAGAATATGTATTTAATGCACGTTACTTGAAATATTACCATGGCGCTAAGTGCCCTCTATATTTTTACTTGGTACCTATCAATGTCTTTTTTTTATTGCAAGGTCCACACGTAGAGCTTCGGAAACGGTTTGAAAGATGGCGTTGTATCAGTTTTTTTTATAAATCCATATGAATGTGGCTGAGACTAACGCGATTGCCACACCACCCCGTGCGCCGCGGCGCGGAGCAGAAAAACGCGGATATGCGCGTGGTCGCGGGATAGCAGATCTACCACCGCGTACAAATTTGTCTGATATCAGGCGCGGGGTGATGGTTTAAGTAGGCCGAGAGCTCTGACATTTTTAGGCAGGTGTTTGAGGTAGTCTAAAATTTCGCTAGAAACCCAGGGTATGGCACACTGCGAGGACTCAGGTCCGCACACGCTTACCGAGTGTCCGGCGTGGGAGACGCCGAGGCGGGAGCTTGTGGCGGCCCTGGGAGTGAGAGTTCTCACGCTCTCCACCTTGCTCGCGGCGATGGTCCGTTGCGCGGATGCGTGGGCGGCCGGCGCCTCCTTCTGCGAGCAAGTAATGCTCGTGAAGGAGGAGGCGGGGCGGGAGCGGCAGCGGGAGCGACGAAGGATCGCAAGCCAAGCTGCCCGCGTACGAAGGCAACTCGGGCGTCAGAGGTCGATGAACGACCTTCGCCCCCCATGAGCGCCGGCCTGGGGGTGACAGGTGGAGCCACCTGTAACCCCGGCAGAAGCAGGCCGCGGCGGTGGCGCGCCTGCTTCTGCCGGGGGGACTCTGTAGTCCCCACACCCGAGAAGACGGTCAGATCGTGAGAGATGGCCCTGGGTCGGCCGGGGTGCGAGGGATATGCCTGTCAACCTCACCTTGGGGACTCTGTAGTCCCCACACCCGAGAAGACGGTCAGATCGTGAGAGATGGCCCTGGGTCGGCCGGGGTGCGAGGGATATACCTGTCAACCTCACCTTCGGCAACCAAAACGACCCACAGGCGGCGTGCGTTTTAGTCGGTTCGAGTCCGACATAACCTCCTCCACCGGCTCCGGTGGGGAGGTATCCGTGGGGATTTTGCACACGTAAAAAAAAAAAAAAAAAAAAGGGTATGGCACAATGAAATCTGGCACCACACGCGTGATTTTGGTGGGATTTTAGTCTGAGAACTGTTATATATTTCTTTGTAGGTGTTGGAGGTTAACTGAAAATCAATAATAATGTAATTCAACGCGTATAAACGCCAAATTTATTTGTATAGGTAAAAATCCTGGTGTGTCATTCGTTAATGCTGATGCCACTGGGCACTGTCCGTTAAAGTGAAATACATATTGTTTAGCAATATAATCCATCGCAAATAGTATTACTTTTTATTTTCTCTATTATTCAATATTAACTTAACTGTAAATAAGATTTTAGATTACCTCATGCACGTACTTAAAAATGTCTCAGCTCTCGGCCTATTGTTAAACCGCCGCCCCGTGCGTGACAGCAGACAAATCTGCGCGCGGTGGCAGATCTGCTCTGCCGCTTCTGGGGTGCCTGACTATAGATAGATCCATTAGACGGAACACCGTAATTTCACACGAAATAACATAACTCACGAAATTTCAGAAATATCTAGTAAGTAGTTCTGTAAACAATAGACCTCGCGAGCACCCTTTCAAATCTGGTACCCTTAATTGAAATGATATTTTTAACAGTCCTGTATGTTTCATCAAAAATAATGACGACCCGTTCTTAAAAACGCCGTGGCAAACCAACTCCGTTCTTTCTCATCTGTTTATTATTATAGCGAACTTCACCTTTACGGAGCATGTTATTTTCACAATAACCTGTGAGAAAACATGTTCTAGATGTTGCAGCCAAAAATCATCAAGATCTGTTCATTAATAACGGGACAGCAAACTTCCCCCCTTTTCTCCCACATTTTCCCTCCTTTTTTATCTAGGACACGCCAACTTTACTTCACCTATATAAGTCTCAGGAAAGAGTGTCACTATTACACACTCCTATCAAAAAAGCTCTCGACAGAAGTTGAGTTTAAATCAAAGAACGTGGTGTGCCGTGCCAAGTTTGGTAACAATCGGTTGAGAAATGCTCCGTTTAGGCCGGATCTGACAAATAGACTGACATAGACACGGACAAAAGCAAAATTGAGCACCTTGTCGAAACTGTTGCAACGTAGACTCTCAGGCGATTCTCACACTGCGACGTGGCACCACGTTTTCCCGCGCCCCGCCGCGTGACGCGGAGCAGTATTAGAATCGCCTAGCACCTACAAACTTAAAATTTGGCAGGTAGGTTTCTTATAGGAATGGATTTTGTGAAACTCAACCCCTAATGGGGTGATACGTGGTTAGAAGTTTGTATGAAAGTTCTATGTTTTTGAAGTATAGACTTGAAGTTTTAAATGTAAAGGTTGCCGGTGTGGAGGTGTACGAAAATGTATCCTTAGAACCCCTTTGGGTTTAAAACAGGAAATGATAGTTTGTATCAAAGTTTAACGAACTCCATGTGCACGAAGTGACGTGTGGACATTAGTCTATATAAATAAAAGCGAAATACCACTTACTGGTTAATTATCACGAAATGGGATACTTTTATAAAAAAATGATAAAAAACTTGTGAATAATCAAAACCTTTAAAGTAGATTTACTCCGATTGTACTGTAAATGGAGACTAGAGTCATAGATATTCTTATTCTACTCAAAAATACCTTTCTAATTATGTATCACTCATTTTGATTAGAGCTGGTCCAAAGGCATACCTACGTATAGGTACATTTGCCCATCATCCTTTCAAATCAATCCGATGTTTTGAGGTGTTCCAGAATCGAGATAACTATATATTTTAGTAGTTATATAACAGTATCTTTGAACTTGAGTTTCAAAAGTAACAAAAACGTGTGAAATCGATAAGGTAAGTAAGTAGGTACCTATTGTACATCTTTGTACAATATAGGTAAGTATTGTGTAATTATTTTCTCATAACATGTGTACGGTAACATTTGTTATAATGAGCTCAGAAAATGAAATGCAATCAGTTGTTAAATAATCTATTTTATTCGCATTTTAAATAATAATAAATAGTTTCTTAACTTATGAACTTATGAACCAAAATATAAATATGTATTTAAAATCTAGTGCGTGAAATAGGACAATCGTGCACATTGCCGATTCTTTAAATTATTTTAGCGATTTACATAATATAACTTATAATTCAACACTCTTGCTCATAAAGTGGCTTTAATTTCACCGCAATTAGGCACATAATGGCACCTATAATCAAACTGTGACTTTTCCTTGCTGTAATTCACGAGTGAGTTATTGACTTTTTAATTTAATTTGTTGAGTTCCTTTGTTCTTGAAACAAATCGATACAAAAGATCACGTTCAATAGTACTTACAAATAAAAAAAAACAAACCTGCTGCTTACTCATTTTATGTAAGTAACTTCGTATTTAAATAGATCATTTAAACTTGTACGTGTTAATGAACAAAACTATGCCATTAAAAACAGTTCAGTGTAATTTTCTAATTGCACATTTTCTAATTGTTTCTCTAAATACATTTTTTATCTAAGTAGGTACTATATAAAAGTATGAAACTATTGTATAATAAGATGAGGTTCTTAATCCAAGTTATGTGCAGTTTCTTACGCTATTTTATCTGTATTTAAACTATCATGGTCACTCACATCAGAATCAAAATAAACTCAAACGAAAAGAAGAAGAAGAAAGAAACTCAAAACAATGGTACATGGTAAATATTCCGTTTATTTTCAAACTGACTATTTTATCTAATCTCATCTCAACTATTGATAGTTAACATAATTTGCGTAAAATTACAAAGCTATTTTTAGCGTCAAAATCCATTTGCTGATCGCGCATACGTGTTGCGCGATTAGCAAACAGCATCAGTCACAGACTATGTAGAAAAAAATGGACAAAAATGAAAGTTTTAAAAATTATTTTTATACTCTGTGCGTGAACGGCATTAAAGTTGTTTTTAATTTTTAATGATTACATTTCAGCATGAGAGTTTGCTGCAGAAGACATCGAAAAAGAAGAATCAGTATGAGAGTAGATAAAATGATTTTTTAGTATTATTTTATTCGCAAGTGTGTTGAAAAACGTCGTATGATATACGTGTGTATTGATGATTACCGTCTTCGGTTTCCTTAAGAGCCTCGCCTGTTGGCTTTGGTCTGAATGGCGTCTCAGCGGTAAACACCAACTTTACACACTCGAACAATAATATACTATTGAACAGGTGTTTTGTTTAAGAATTCTGCAACATCTGATGTTTTTTCACTACTGCTATTCATAATTAAAAGAAGAATTTTTGGGAGCGAAAAATTAAGAAAAATACTTACAAAATGATTATCTACATGATGACTACCAAATACACATAATTGATGGTCAAAGTTATTTCAGGCAAACAGATAAGAAACATAATAATATCCTATATCAAAAAGTAACTAATGTACCTACCTACAGTATCTATTTGTATAAAACTATATTTCTATGAAATTTGAAGACCATTTTATTATTTGCATTGAATTGCAAATACATAAGTTATATGTTTAATTATATAACCATTTTAATATATATTATATATAATAATAATATCCAATTATAAAGTATACTTGTAATCTAACTTAAAATCATATTAAATAATGTAAAATTAAAAGGTGGGTTGATTAAATACTAAATGTTCAAAAGTCATGCGGGTGCCATTGTGACCTCATGGAAAATTAAGAAAGAGTTCTTTTTCTATAATTTTGTAACAACCTCACTGGAAATTAAACGCTTCTTCCAATCGAGTGCCAAATTAGTGCCGTACATGGTCAACTTGAAATGAAGCAGCTTTAGGCACTTTTCACCACACTTTTCATGCCTCGATCTCTCTCGATCAGTTGAAGTCATTCAATTCGTTTCAATAACTTGTGTTGAAATTTCAATATTTATAAATACATCACTTTCCATCAGGTGAGCCGTGTGCTTGTCTGCCCACCTAAGTGGTATAAAAAAAACATGCAAATATGTGAAAATGTCAACAATATCATAATATTTTTAAACTATCGCGGTGTGAATTCATAATTATACAGTCAAGTCCTGACCACGGGTGCTGCAACGCATCTGAAACGTCGACAGAAATAGTAAGTTCCATGATTCAATTCGCGAGAAGTTCCGATAACTTGTATAATGAATATCATAATAATGTTTAAAATATAAAAATAGTGAACGTATGGACTGGCATTGGTATATCAAGTTAAATAAATCAATGAAATTAATACATTTAAATTATCAAAATATAAATAACTTACGAGCAAGAGATTATAACTTATATAATAATACCATTAATAGCAATTCTTAAATATTATTTTCGATTTTTCATAAAATTATTGACATTATGCATAGTTTGCGTGGGAGGGTAGGGCAGCGTAGTAAATAGTTAATGGCACTTAGAAGTTCGTCATATTATACACCACACAACTAATATTTATTACGTATATGTATAGCACCACATTAAAAGCAAATAATATTTTGCATCAGCTTTTCAATTAGGTCTTTGGGCCTTAAGAATTCTAAGTTAGCGACCACGATAAGACAGCAGATAAGCAGTCAAACTTGAAATTGATTACTTGATAAGAAAAATTAAGACGCCTTAGCAATCGTAATATTTTTTGTATCTATTCACCTAGGTGAGTACTGACCATCGAGGTCTTTAATTGACTGGCGCCGTTTAGGTAATAGGCTAGGCGGTTAATTGAACGGCTGATTAAGCTAGTTGGTTGCGACTGAGACAAACCACGTGCAAAATTTTCATGAAAGTCAACAAGCATCTGAGAGAATTAGCTATCGATCATCGTGCAGGTAGTTTTTTTCACGAGAAACCTTTCTACAGCAATTCAGCGCGAGAATGCTGCATGCCTACTAAGCTCATATAATTTAATACTTATTATACTCTTGCTGTTAAAAATGTGCCGTGACGTATTGTTTATTTTAATAATATTTAATCACTGATTATAAACTATATTTATTGTGTAGGTAGTCGCTAACTTAGCATTTTCGAGACAAAAATAGTGGTACGTCATCTTTCAAACGCTTCATAGAAATCGTAAAGTACTGAAAAAGTAAACGACATTACAATATGGAATAATATTCTGACGATACAGGTACATGTGAACCCAAACTAAGTGCTTATCGTTGTTCCCTACAGGTTATCGTTACGTGCACACAAATAAAATAAAATAAATAATAAATAAATTAAGGTCTAAATAAATCGATATCTCTACTACATAACGATTTCAACTACTTCCGTTTTTTTTAGTTACTTGTCGACATATTTTTAATAGCTGTTTCAAGCTCTGACATTTCTGTATTCGCTGGTTTAGTACCATATACTATAAGCAATTTATAGTTAAATTTCACTTCCTTAGGAGAGTCGTTATTGTTAAATTTGTCTATTAGTTCAATATCTTTCAAAACTTGAATATAATCTTCCAGAAACTCATCGTACTTGTCTTTTGGAATTTTGAACGGATTTACAGCTGTTACTGCTTCTGAAATATTTTAGAATATAATAAATTAACATACCTATGTACAAAATGTAAACGAAAATTTGGTTTATTGTAATCTAATTTAGTTTGCTTGATGACTTGACTTGATTTGATTTAAAAATCACAAGGTTAAGTAAGTCTAAGAATACTAGTCAAAAATAGATCTCTGCTAACTTGGATAGCTGTACTGTAATCAACAATATGTTAAAACGAGAGACACTACAGTCGGCGCACATTATCGGCATCAGCAAGGAAAGGATCCTTCAGCATCTGTCGGCACTGTCGGAAACTACGCTTAGGCATGCTGCAACATCTTTAAGGATGATGTCGAAGGATCCTTTTTCTTGCGAATGTCCATAGTGTGCGCTGGCCCTTAGAATTCTCGAAAACGGAAATGATCAAAATGATCAAAATGATTTCCACAAAAATGCATCATTTTGATTAAAAAAAATTTTCCCCTCTTTTACTCTATCCTCTCTCCTGTAAGTAATACTGTCTGCTATATTATAATGTAAACGTTTACAAAGATATTTGAATATTTGTATTTGTTCCTTAATCAAGCTCTGAAGGGATCTGGCAGAAATTTGGTACATGAAAGAAGAAGCACTTGATAAATTATTTTGCATTGCACTGAACATCCCATTGGCGACATCGAAGTATTGCAGTTAGATCAGTTGTTGGACTTTTTAGGGATCCGACTACTTGTAACCACTGTATAGATGTTCCGACCAGACCACTGCTAATTGCCATAATCATGCATGTAAATATTTGCACTGAACGGCAATCCAACCCGCGCTCGATACGTTACAGTCGCGGCCATTACCGCCACTACACAAAGGCTGCCATTATTTAGAATATCCTGTTAATTAGTTTTATTTATTTTATTCATTTATTTATTAAAAAAAATAGGAACACAGCACAGATTTAGGGTAAAAAAACCCAGTCATTTACAATTAGAATAGACAGCACTTTTCAATTATAAACCTACAGTTTCCTGCATTTTTGTTTTTTATAAACTCATCATAGTTTTATGATAAGGTAAAAATTAAAAGAGTTAACTTACTTCTTATAGTATCCATATCATCGTACATAAAGACCATATCTTTACACTCCACATCAATGTTTGCAAATCCAATGCCTTCCATCATTTTTATAATGTCTTGGTCAGGATGCTGGAAATTAATGAAGGTATATAAGTAATATGAAAGAAAAAGTTTACAAGTCAACTAATATTTCTATGTGACATCATACTAAAAACATCTTAGTAATAGGTTATCACTAGCAATATTTATTATATATAACATAAATCATGCAGAAAGTGGTAACATGAGTACCTATTATGGCAATAATTTATAAATGGTGACTGGTTGCGCCGAAGTGGAAACTGTATTTTTGACACGGAAACCCACTCCTTTTATACCCGTCTCCTCTCCCGCACTAATCATAGATATGGCTTCCGTCCGCCATTTGTGAAATATAGACACTCCCGCTTTGAACTAGCCAGCGTAGGGACGGATCGCGAGCGCGTCTCTCAGAAATGAATAATATTTGTTGTATTTTAACCGCCTCATAGACCTTTACCGATCGGATGGTGCCTCTCGTGTGTTCCTCAAGGGATCTAGTGACGCTGACGGCAGCTCCTGAGCAAGGAAGAGAAGATCCGTGTACCGGCTGCGATGAAAAACACGTGGGTCGTGAAGGTTAGTGCATCCTCTCCTAATTTCTCGGGCTGCATTCACTGCCTGGATAGAATCCGCGGCAGCCCGGCCACCTGTCTTATTTTGTGTGTAAAGTGTCAATAGAACAGTTATCTGCTTCTCCGCAATACAGTCCACTCGCGCACGTTGGCCCACGCGACACCATTTTTGGTCCGGATCGAGCCGGATTCTTAGCCGTAGTTCGTATTTTGTTATTATTCTAATGGGAATGAGCGCACCGCACCTAAGTGCCTGGTTATTTTAGTAGAAAACCCCGCATCCAGACACTTAGGCTTAGAATTTGTTGTCCGTTCGCCGCTGGCTCGCATTGTACCTACCTAATACATAAATAGGTTAGGTATCATATCAATACTTAATCGTAGTTCGCAATTTTCGCATCGCACCTAAGTGCCTGGTTATTTTAGTAGAAAACCCCGCATCCAGACATTTAGGCTTAGATCTTAGGTATACTCAGACACCCTAGTGCATAGGCACAGTGTAATACCTAACGCATTTGGCTTTGTTTTGTTTTTTTCAATTACGTTGTTCTCGGCTCACGTCGTATTTGCCTAGTACCTGCGTGGGTAGACACGTGGCTGTGCCTACCTCGCTCGCATCTCATCCCAATTCATACGAAAGTATTTTAATTTGAATAGATATTACGCAATACTTAATCTCGGAAATAATAGTTGAATCTAGACAGCGACCATCGCGTAGGTACGACCTTGTTGCTATGCGCGTTTGTTCAAGCGTGCATTCACAGTTGTAGGTACCTACCTATCTGCCGAGTGTCGCTCGCGCCGCCTCGCTGCTCTGTACCGCTAAGATTAAGTCATTTCATATTTGTTGTTTACAGCACTTTAGTTTGAGATTTAATTGTAAACATGTCCCCAAAGGTTGATAGGACCGGTAAGGTTCAATTGAAACTTTTAAACGCTAAAAAAGAAATGATTTACTCTCGCGTACAATCGATTTATGATAATGCACTTAAAACCTCTGATTTGGTCATCAGAGATTCGTTCTTGTGTTCTATAGAAAACTTAGATAGTCTACGCGCGGATTTCGAAACCTTAGTACATGACATCAACGTTTT
Organism: Eilema griseolum; assembly: GCA_963662185.1. Classification (NCBI taxonomy): domain Eukaryota; kingdom Metazoa; phylum Arthropoda; class Insecta; order Lepidoptera; family Erebidae; genus Eilema; species Eilema griseolum. The sequence continues at coordinate 11,976,580 of OY759236.1, forward strand.
AGAGTTGAATTTGAATCCCGATTACTCAGTGAGTTATCAGGCCTTGTCGTCGTTTGACGATTTGTATTGTCGTATCAAACGCGTCGCTAGGAGTTTGGAGAAACCGGCTGACCTACCCAACCCCACTCGCGACCGACCTAAGTTGCCACCAATTCAAATACCCGAGTTTGATGGTAACATTCGCAATTGGTGTCTATTTATAGATAGTTTTGAGAATACAATAGATAAGAACGATTCGTTGACAGATCACGAAAAGTTGCATTATCTCGTTGAAAAATTGACTGGTAAAGCTATAACCGTTTGCGCTGGAATTACGTTTAGTGCCGAGAATTATAATTTAATTTTAAATACTTTGAAAGCTAGGTATGAGGATAAAAGATCGGTAGCTAACGCCTATTTAGATCAGATGTTTGATTTGAAATCTATTGCGGCATGTAACGATCAAAACTTAGAGAAATTTCTAGATACTTTCGCGTCAGCTGTTCGCGCCGTAAAGAACCTAAAGATTGATGACCTCTGCGACTTCGTATTTTTGTATATGGGTTTAAGGAAATTAGATTCCGAAACCATTCGTTTGTTTGAGTCGGATCATCGCGGCAATAGGATTCCTAAGTTCGAAGACTTAGAAAGTTTTGTTCGCGAGCATATAAAGGTATTGCAACGCTCTTCATCGAAACATGAAGGCGCGAAGACAGTTGTTGATTCTGCACGCAAAGTAGATGCGTCATCGAAGTCACTGAGGTCAACTCATACTTATGTTAGTACCGCACCAGCACGTGTACAGTCACCTGTTTGCTCTTTGTGTAGCACTCATCATTCGCAACTGTACAGGTGTCCTGGTTTTCTAAAATTGTCGCCTAGTGATCGTTATAAATTTGTTCGCGCTAATAATTTTTGTTTTAATTGTCTCGGTACTAAACACCGCGTTGTTTTATGTAATAGTAGAAATAGTTGTCGCAAATGTCAAGCGAGACACCACACTTTGCTTCATTTTGAGAATAGTAATGCCGCATCCAATGTGAGCACGGTTGGCTCGTCGAGCGGTGACACACGGCAGCCTGCGCCGCAGCCGCAGCCCGCGCTCGCGCGCGCTCCAGCCCGCCCGGTGACCGCCGCGGATGACGTCACCTTGTGTTCGTTCTCCGCTAGTGCTGCACTCACTACTGTGTGTCTTGCGACCGCTCGCGTTGTTATTGTTGATGCATTAGGTAAGCCGCGCATTGTTCGAGCGCTGTTAGATGGCGCTTCGCAAAGTAATTTTATTACTCAAGATTGTTGTCGGCGTCTTGGTTTCAATGTTGATAAGCGTTCAACCCGCTCAGTGGTGAAGGGTTTTGGAAGCTTACAGTCAGCTGTTCGTGGCACCGTTAAAACAAGGTTTAGATCTCGTTTTAATAATAATATTTGGTTTGACATGGATTCGCTCGTTATAGATAGAATAGCTGAACATTTGCCTTTAGCAGATGAGACTTACGCTGTTCCTGGAGTCGTCGATATATTGATCGGCGCTTCGATTCTCCCGCACCTCCAGCTATCACGTAAGGTTCAAGGGGGACCGACGTACCCCGCTCCGCACGCACTGGAAACAGTTCTTGGTTTTGTTATAATTGGTTCCGCACCCGCTTCTATGGATAGTTTTAGTCACTCGACTGCTTCGTTCTGTTGCACCGTCGAGCCGCCACTGGAGTCTACCATCCGCAAGTTTTCGCTCGGTGGCTCCCGTGTATCCGCTGAAAAACGTCTTTGTTTGGAACGAAAGATGCAGGCGTCCCCAAAGTCGAAGCGGGCCTATGATGAGGTTGTTAATGAATATTTAGATAAAGGTTACATCTCACCTGCGCCTACGGACACTGGCGGGACCCAGCCTTCGTACATTATCCCGCACCGCGGAGTTATTAGAGAAGATAAGCTTACTACTAAAACTCCGCGTAGTTTTGGATGGCAGTGCTAAGACTAGCACTTCCGTGTCGCTTAATGACATTTTGTATTGTGGTCGGAATCTTTAAGGTAATTTATTTGACATAATTGTAAATTTTCGCATTAATATTAGTAGAATTTTAGCTTTTAGGACTCAACAGTCGCTTTGTGTTGGGCCCACTCTTCGCCCCATCGTTGGGACACATTCGTCGCTAATAGAGTGGCAAAATTCAATCTGAATTGGCGCCACATAATCTCTTTCACGTTGCTGGCACCGACAACCCAGCCGATTGTCTCTCTCGTGGATTGCTTCCTTCGCAAATTTTGGATCACCCGTTGTGGTTTGGTGGACCGTCCTGGATTCATGCCGCGTTAGATGGGTGGCCAGTTAGTCAATTCAATCCCACTACGGTTTCCGAACCACCCGAGGAGAAGAAGCACTCGCTTGTTGTATCGGTCCCACGTGAAGAGACCCTTATTTTGTTGTTGGCTAATCGCGTCTCGTCTTGGTCGAGACTGTTGCGTTGTGTTGTTTGTTCGCCTCTGCCCGCTGCCTAGCCAGCAGTAGGCACGAGCTCCAATCTAGGTTTATATTTTTGTTGTTATTTCCCAAACCTAGATTTAGATTAGACTTTAGATTTGTTTCGCATTTGTCGTTTCGAAGGTAACCCTTCAAGCCGGGGGGAATGGTTGCGCCGAAGTGGAAACTGTATTTTTGACACGGAAACCCACTCCTTTTATACCCGTCTCCTCTCCCGCACTAATCATAGATATGGCTTCCGTCCGCCATTTGTGAAATATAGACACTCCCGCTTTGAACTAGCCAGCGTAGGGACGGATCGCGAGCGCGTCTCTCAGAAATGAATAATATTTGTTGTATTTTAACCGCCTCATAGACCTTTACCGATCGGATGGTGCCTCTCGTGTGTTCCTCAAGGGATCTAGTGACGCTGACGGCAGCTCCTGAGCAAGGAAGAGAAGATCCGTGTACCGGCTGCGATGAAAAACACGTGGGTCGTGAAGGTTAGTGCATCCTCTCCTAATTTCTCGGGCTGCATTCACTGCCTGGATAGAATCCGCGGCAGCCCGGCCACCTGTCTTATTTTGTGTGTAAAGTGTCAATAGAACAGTTATCTGCTTCTCCGCAATACAGTCCACTCGCGCACGTTGGCCCACGCGACACCAGTGACTATTAAGTTCTAATATAAATTTAGTTACCTCTGAGTCATGATAAGGCGAAATGTATTTTTCTACATCTTTTAGCCAAGTACTCCATTTGTTATTTTTCGCCAAAATGCGATAGACGTCGTATATTGGGTTACACGCAAGGAAAATCATGAAACATTCGCCGTCCTTGTCCAGCAGATTATAGATGTTCTTGAAAGCTCGGCTGAAATATAAAGCAAATATTTAATCTCTAAAAATCTACCAAGCACTATATAGTGTATCTTTTTCTGGGACAGTATGGGGAAATACGAAATAAGCATTACAGATACACGAAAATTGGCTTGAGAGTATTAGCTCTGCTCAAGCGTGAGATATCCATGAAGATAAGTTATTTTGATCATTTCATTGTAAAGTCCGCGTGGTACCCGTCAGAATAGAATTTGGGCCTCCCCATCTCTTCCCATGCGGTGTGCTACAAGGTTACTAAGGGATACGGCTGTTTAACTTCAGACAGATATATACAGCCCAGACAGCCGCAGATGCGGGTCTCGAGTCAACTATAGTGTCCGATATATGGCAATAGGCTCACCACCTATTACGTGGGACCGAATACAGTTATTGGTGTAATGTGGGTGTTAATTCACCTCTACCTAACCCTCCGGGATAAAGGCGTGATTTTATGTATGTATGTAGGTATTCATTGTAAAGAAAGAAATAAATTGGATCGGTACTGATGACTCAAATCAGTCTTTTCCACTAGCTGCTAGCTCTAGAATATCAACTTTTGGGCGCTGATGTACAATCTAATAAGTAGTTGCTAAGCTAGTTCGTGAGTACCTAGGGTTGGTCAATCATCAAAAGACTTGAAAGTCAGAGCCAAGTTTAATGATTTTACTTTTCAAGTTTATATTGCCTATTCGAACTACTCGTAGTTTTTCGATTATCTAATTATTCGTTCATATTACAATCTCATATGACCAGTATCTCGTGAAAGCTGAGAAAAAGAATCGAACAACATATTGCTTTGTTTGCGGGATTGGTGATATTTTGAGGGATAGGAATTATTAGCGGTCATTGTTTCAATATATATAAGCCAACACCTAACTACCCTGACAACCTTTTACTTGGTCTCTGTAAGTCTGTATCTGTACCTTTAAGTCTGTAGTTCACGAAGTTTATCGATAACTATAGCTGAGATCACAAAAATACATTAGGATATATCCTAACACCCACATTTTTGCGGCTGGGATTATAGGCTGGGAGCTGGGACAGAATGGGTGCGCATGTGCATGGATTTGGTGCTATGGTGCACATTTGACAATGTCATTTCAAAACTCACGCCTATATCCCTGAAGGGGTAGGCAGAGGTGCTAGCACCCACATTTCGCCGGTTTATGTTTAGATCCCAATGTAATAGGTGGCGAGCATATTGCCATTAACCGGGCACTTTTAAATTTGCAATAAATACACACATAACTTCGAAAAGCATTGAAAAGTCATTGTGTGTGCCATGGTAAAACCTGGGATCAAACTCGAGATCTCGTCTCAGCAGTCGGCTATTCTACCTAGGTTGTTTTTTTTATGAAATAATCTAAATATAGGTATTGGACTTTCAGGTTAGAAGATCACTAAGGTATTCTTTAAAATTAAGCAGATAAGGATAGTAACTGAAATATTATTACTTCATTAGATAATTATGGTGAAATACTGCTGATGCTGGAACTACAAAGGCACACTATGACAACATTACGAATGTGCAGATTGAGTTTTTACGGGTATTACAGCATATAGTATACAAATAAGCAGAAATACATTGAAGCATGGATTGCTTAAATTTATTTCATAATTTGGGTTGAAATTAAAGATAATTTAATTAAATACTTGTAGCTAATTAGGAGGGGCATATGTCTAGTGTTGATAAGCTATTCGATTGAATATTCAAGAACAATGGGTATGGGGTTTATTAGAATAAGTCATATATTTTAATCGCTAATGAAAGAGATAAATAATATTGGTTACGCCCCAGATGATTTTTCAATTTACAATAATTTACATACACTAAACATAGATTGTACAATGAATTCTGTAAAAAACAGACATTTACATAGATAGACATATTTTACTACGTATTTTGTAAATACATACATGTGACATACTCATAGAAACATCTAGACTTATATAAATGAACTGAGTATGAATTTAACTGGCGACCCTTGCCGTTGAATTCAAACATTCGACCACCACGCCATCAGAATTATACAATAGGTTTTTGACAATCAAATCTTTGTTTAAACTGAAATAGGTACTTCCTGATGACATATGAGACTCTGGCGCAGGCTGGAAAGCCTTGGGGGCAGGGAGGTGAGACATTACGACGGTTACGACTAATAGCCAACTAAACCGAGTTATGGTAAGAAGAATTTACAGTAGCGAGGGAATTGGCTTATATTGGTGAGACGGCGGTGTGCGGTTTAGTCGGTTTGAGTCCGACAAATAACTATCACCGCTTGATAGCATGAGGGTATCTGCAGCTATATGAAAAAAGGTACCGATGTGAAATGGGGTGCAGGTAAAGGGTTAAAAATGGTAAGTATTTCACGATATCAATTGAATATATACATATGAAGTTCTTAATTTCTGGAGGAATAAGCATGATTTTATAGGTGATTAGCTGTGTGAAATTTTAATCCTAGGTTCCTCATAGGTTCCTGCAAATCACGGGCACCTGTTCCCAGGATAGTGAGAGAAAAAACTAACGAACTATAAAGTCTAGTCGTCATAGTAGGTATTTTTTGTCCCCTTGATAAGAGCTATCCAACGATTGGATGGGGTACCAGATCGCCCATCCTCCTTTACAGATAGGATATAAAATAGAATGTGAGATAATTAACCAGGGAATTAGGCAATGATTTTTGGCACCGTTACTGTTGAGTCACTCTCACTTCAATGAAGGTAGTGCACACACTATATATCTATATTTATATATTATGTTGTTTGTACGTATATTCTGAACGGATTTTATTTTGTTTGAAAAGTTTTGGTCACACATAAAATGTTGCGTGTTTGAATGCAATCAGTTTGAGTTTGAGCACAGATTAATAAATAGGTTTAAGTTCAATAATTCAATATGACTTTAAATTGAATTGAAATTTCGGTATTATTTCCAAATTTAAAAAGGTAGGTATGTTATTTACATCTCTATAATGGAATACTCATCTAATCTTCGCTGAAGATGAAATAATTTTTTTTCCTGTTTTTTACTACCTCCTGATAATAACTAGCACAAAAAATATATTATCCAATTTGATGACGTAGTCGTTTAAAACTTATGCACGTATATACATTTCGGTGATTAAATGTGATTTATATAGTACCTACTTAACAAATATTATGAGTTCTAGAAATGCGGATAAACACGCTGTAATACCTTATTTTTTTATTATGAATACATATTTGTTATCCATACAAACACATGGACCAGTGGACATACACATAAATTCGTGCATACCAATATTTGCGCTGCACATGTATAGTCAGTTATGTACAGGCAGATTTAAAAATTCGTTTTTGAGCGATTTAATTATTTTTTTTAAAAACCGTAAATATTGTTTGGTTGCCGGTCCATTAAAAATAAAACTACTTTTTTTACTTTGAAATGTAAAAAAAAATCATCATTTACTTTTAGTGTTGACTGTACCTAAGTAATGTCCATGTTAATTATCAAGCTATATTATTTTATATGTTGTATCAAATCAGTAAAAAATATTAAAACATGCAAGAATTATTTTTGTCAATTTACTTTCTATCGATTAAATTAAATTTTTGATAGTGGCAAGTTTTCTTTATGCCGAGTTAACGTTAACCCTCATTTTAGTCTACCTTTTAACCAATATGACTAATTAAATTATATTTCAATACAAAAAAACAGTACTCACTCTTGGTCTATGACCCAATGCAGCACGTAAAATGAGAATACATGGTCGAAGTTTCCCTGCATCTCTTCTGGTATGCTGCCTGCGATGTCTAATACAATGAATGAAGTCTGCCCATTACGATGATGTTCGTTTGCATAGTTCACCATGTTCTCACTAGTGTCTGAGCCTATTAAGCTGAAATCTGCGGGCATATATTTTTTCAGCATCTTTGTAACAGTACCATCCCCGCACCCTATGTCTATCACCCTATTGTTACTCTCTTTCCATTTCATTTTTGGTGCGTATTTTTCCAAACATTGCAGTGCATCTCGTTTCTGAATACTATTGCTTTGTTGATAAAGGTTGGCATTATGCATTGTGTTAACTTGTGGCACTTAAAAGTTTGTCAGTATTGTTCAGTTTTCTTGTGCGTATTTTTGGGGAGCGCGTGTGCTTCGTCGGCGTACTGAGAGCGGTTTTAGCGGACAGTCGCGATGGCAGCAAGATTTATATATGCAGCAGCGACGTACGCTCCGAAACAGAGTGACGCATGTGATAGGCTTTTTATGTAAGTACGCTACGTAGTTAGAAATTGGCGTACAACTAAGTTACGCTATGTATAAACGAATTTCAAGGACATTCATTTTGACAGTTAAGTTAATGACTAATATACAAATTTTAGTTAATCACGTAATTTTAGTTAATTTTTACTAGCTTTTGTTTTATATTGCAAAATAAATTAATTACTTGAAAATTTTGATATTACAGATATAATATCGTTATTGACGACAATACTGAGTTATGCGTGACTATTTAATAAAATTCTTTAGTATTGTTTCATTTAAACAATATTAATTTTGTACTTAATTGAAATTGTTAACAATATTAAATTTCAGATTATGCATGCATCGGAACCGGACATCGCATCGCAAGTGTTACCGATTTTCTATTATATTTTAGATATACTCCAAAATCTGATTATCTAACTTAAATATATTATATTTCGATCGCAATGAAAATATCAAAATACCATTATCGTAACTATTATCACGGTAGTACCTAAAGCTTGCACTCTAGAGTTTGTGGTCCTCCTCCTGATATAGCTTATCTCGTGTTTTACGGGTCCAACTGACGTCTCACTCTCTAACCTTGGAAGCAGAACCTTCGCTAGAGTATTTTCATCTAGTGTACCAACTTGTAGGTGAGGGTAGCTTGGGAATTGAAGATCTTGGTGACATTAGTGTTGTTGCTAGTTACATCCGAGGCTGTGAGTTAAGAGTACGGAGTCCGCTTAGTCCATCTCCTCATTTTGGTTAGTCGCTATTCTACGAGTTTTATAGGAGCGACTGCCGTCTAACCTCTTTACCCAGAGAAAAGATTGCCCTAGAACCTTGCCCGTCAATCACCAGTGGTGTGGTTGACTGGGGTATCAAAGAACTTACTTATTCGATACCGATGTGATTAGCGTATATTTCTAGAAATATATAGGAATACTAGCTGTCCCGGCAAACGTCGTTTTGCCATATAATGTTAAGGGTGGACAACCCTTAACATTTAGGGGGATGAAAAATAGATGTTGGCCGATTCTCAGACCTACTCAATATGATCACAAAATTTCATGAGAATCGGTCAAGCCGTTTCGGAGGAGTTCAAGTTCGAACACCGTGACACGAGAATTTTATATATAAGATATTCATAGAAAAATACACTAATAACTTTTATGGAATTCTTAGTCACAGAAATTACTAGTAGGTACTCTTCCTAAGCCCTCCAGTTAACTTGCTTGTCGGTAGTGTACCGGCAAGGATTCGAACCCGATACCTTGCGATTGTAAGACTGACTTCGTAGCCACTAAGCTACCGACACTTTTAAACTATCGGTACCTACGTAGTTTTGAATAGTCGTAATCATTTTGTCATCGTCATTAATATTCAATTTACATATGTTTTACTCGCTGTGTGACGTGTTGCTTTTTATGACATATTTTATGTAGAAAATAATTTTCTATTATTGAACGGCATGGAATTGGTATGGCAACTCTTTTTTAGTGGTAAAGGAAGTAATGGATAATTAAAGCAGTAGTAAAATATGTACATTGCTAAAAAATAAATACCTAACGATATTGATACATATTGTTACTAAAGAAAAAATGCCTAACCATTATAGCACATTTAATGATACTACTACTACTGCTACTATCGATAGAAGATTAAAACGACATTTTTGTAAAATATTTCATCATCATCATTGTTTTAGTGATGATACTGATTGAATACATACATTCATATAATCACGCTTTTATTCCCGGAGGGTTAGGCAGAAGTGAATTAACATCCACATCTCACCAATCATTGAATTCGATACCACGTGACTGGGGGTGAGTTTGATTGAATACGAGGCTTGAACCTGTGTCGTGTTTCTGTCTTATTCTTCTCTGTAAACAGTTTATAGAAAAATGAACTAAGATGTCGAGAAACAGAGATAAATACAGTAATTTTTGAGATAGTAATATAGTTTCGTGAAAAAAACAATAGTTACAAGCGCCTGTCGCTGGATACCAGGTTCTCATTCCACTGCTGTAAAATGGCACATGTTTTACCCGTAGAAATCGCAGATGGATCATCCGTCCGGCCTCCGGTGTTCCCACAGTGAAACAATAATATAGCAAGTGATTTGAGCAATTAAAGGAGACGTTGAGGGGCCTGTAGCTATATGGTAAGTGAGTAAATTACAAAGTGGAGCAATACTGGCTAGGTATGGTTAGGATGGGTGATCGTTCTTAACAAATAAGACATCCTGTGTGCGTAGAAGAGTATAAAGTCGTCGCACCTGATTACCATACGAACATCGGAGACTGCCGTTATGAATTTCGATACCTAAAAAATCTAACAACTACACTTACTTCGATATACCTATATTCGATATATCGACTGTACTTCGAGATCGTTAGTAGGTTGCGGAGATTAGATGGCAATTAAGGCAATGAAAATATCGAAGTACGGCCATTTCGTCGTTAGAACCTGAATCTCAGTATCTTTTTTCTTTCAGCAAAACATATGGCTTTGATGTTGCTTGAAACTGTCAAATTATATTACATAGGTTGAAGATTTCAGCTAAAGCGCTCACTGCTACCTATCATTATTCTTAAAAATGGGAACAATATTTCTTCTGAGTTACTATTTTGTCACTTGATTAAAAGATTGGTTGTGGAAGGAAGGGTCAATGGCCACTGAAAGAGCAGTGGCTGGCTGTGGCCAGAGGTTACTAGAAATTCAAAATGGTTTGTAAAATTTTGCCTAAAAAGCCGCTGCAGGCCACTGTTCGTCCAGTGCAGATAGACCCTTAATGAAATATCTTATTATTCGATCACTAGCGCGCCTCTCGCGCAGGATGGTTATCCCCAATTTTAACGATTAGACATGACTGCTGGTCAATATCTACCGGTGTTTCTGGGGAGTTCCAACCTAGGGTATACCCGGGGTCCCGGATATAACACTCCTATTACGGAATACAGTGTGGTTTTAATCGGTTTACCGATGTAGCTACTTAGCCTTATTACAGGTTACTTCTAAAATTATACTCATCTTATTTGAGATTATTATGAGCTCTTGAAACCATTGTTATAATCTTCACATTCATTATATATTGATAAATATGGGAAAAAAAACCGCGGTATCTTAGTGGTATGGGTAATGGACTGCTGAGACGAGGTCTCGCGTTCGATCCCAGGTTTTACCATGGCACACACCAATGACTTTTCGATGCTTTTCAAAGTTATGTGTGTATTTAATAGCAAGGTTTATAAGTGCCCGGTTAATGGCAATAGGCTCACCACCTATTACATTGGGACCTAAACATAAACTGGCGAAACGTGGGTGCTAGCAGTAGCAGCACCTTTGCCTACCCCATCGGGGATAAAGGTGTGAGTTTATGTTATGTGATTTTAAATATGGGAAACAACATAATGTCCCTGTCGTAGAAGGAGAAATAAGAAGAAAGTATCTGTTTATAACTTTATTCAAAATAAGATCTGGTAGTTTATTACCTTCACCAATTTACACATATTATTATGTTATTATAAAATACATTATAATTATAGTTTAGGAAGATGACAAGATTTGAATTTAACAAATTTTAACTATGCAAATAGGTCTTCAAATATTTTTTTTTTATTAAATTTATATTAATAAATTAGTTAAAACAATGTTTTTGACTAAAATTTTATATGTACACCATGAAGGGGGAATATGTGCCTACTTTAATTAGATTTTTCAAATAATCTTTATATGGTTATATGGTTTCATTTTCAGCTATGAGATGAATAATGCGTACAAAAAAATACCGGTGGAGCACTTAAGTGATTCCCTATGAATTGATTTAGGTATATCATAGCAGAAAATGTTCTTTAATTAAACAAAACAACTTCAATAGAGACATTAAATTCCAGAGGTTTACTTTTAAATATAACATCCGATAAAGAAAATGCACTGTTATCCACAATATTGTAGGTAACTTTTTGATTCATAAATTAAAAATGTATTATTTTTTTTATTTATAATATGACATTTTTATAAGCCTTTTTTACAAATGGAGTTAGTGGCTAAATTGCCAAATCTTTTTTTGAGAAAATTTGTAAGTTACACGGAATGTATTAAACTATTATAATCTTAAATTATTATTATTATTTTCATAAAATAATAATAGGTGACCCTAAAGTATACAATTACATACAATAAAATACAAATATGGCTAACGATTCTCTATCATGATTCAAACCGTTTAAAATTAGTCAAATCGAATCTTGGTAGAAAATAGGACTGTGACTCTATGTATCACCATAAAATTATGCATTCTTCGTTCAATATCGCTTTTATTCGTCCTATCTCTCGTACACTTCAAATTCAAATACACAAACTATTTCACTTGTTTTATATTTTCTCTTTCAATTAGAACTGTGCAGTTTGTCCTACTTTCCTCTCTTTCAAAAACCATCACTTTCGTTTAACTTTCATTCACTTTCATCCCTTTGCTTCTTAGGGCACCATGCGTGATATTGACCTTCGCCTGCAGCTTAGGGCGTGCTAGTGGCGATTCTTTCCGATAAAGATCGATTTTCAAATCAATTCGATTCGTTACCTGAAGTATTGATTAAAAAATCGAGTTCTGATGAATCAATCTCTAAAAAATCTTCGCATTTACAATATAGATATAAATGCATTTTATGAAATACAAAAAAGATATCTTAAGAAACGATCCCGTATGAGTAAAATCAGGGTTTTTCCCGTATAAGTAAGTTCAGGAAATTCGAAAATAATAATAGTTCAATAAATTGCATTATGACATTTGACATTTGCAGTTAGTATGACAGCAGTTCAATTATTGACCTGTATTAAGCATATCAAAGAAGACATTTAATTTCTAAATGTTTTTGTTACGTTAAAACTTAATAAAATAGATAATATCTTATAGTTTCCAATGTTTAATATCTACCTATCTTTTTATGAAGAATAGTTTGTCAAGTCTCCTGGGATGCAAGTGGTTTCGCTCATCGTTAGTGATGTGCTGATGATCACGCGATACTCATTACGTCATGGATATGAACAACGCAATATCAATCAACAAATACAAATAGTCAAAGTGTCAAAGATGTCAAAGACAAACATTACTTTTTTTTTATTAAATAGAGTTTAAATTATATCATTGACTATGACAGATTTTTTCCATCCTGCTCGCGCAACGTTTTTTGGGCTTACATAATCAATATTTTGTAATAAATTCAATTTTGTTTCGACAACTTTGTTTTTTTTTGTGAAATAAATATTTTTAGCTAAGAATTATAATACCAAATTTTGTGTGATATGTTATATTTTCAGAATCCAGAACACGTTTGTTGAATCCAAATTTATTACTGGATGATGAAAAAATAATAATTATTATTATTATTATTTAATACACTAGCAGCATAAGCTGATGCGTATATATCACTGCACTTGTGTTTTGATTGTCCAATGTTTATCAAGTCTATTTTAAAAAATATTCACATTAGGAGCTTTTATTACACTTTCCGGAAGGGAGTTCCACATTTGCACCACGCGGTTCGGCAAGAAGCGCATGTTACATGATAGCGAATTGTTATAAATTTAAATAAAGTAATAATATCAACAGAATATTGTATTAAATGAGAAATTTTGTGGATTTAATACATATTTTAATTGAATTGTGGGCGAGAGAAATGGAACACATCTGATATAATATCAAATAAATCGCATCTTCAATATTTTGTTCTCGTTTTTGCCAAAACAGAAAAAATCTAATGTCGATTTTCAAGGGTGAGATATCGATTCAGTACTACATATCGATTTAAAAATCGATCTTTTTGCTCCAGTTATCAATTCTTCGATTAATCGATCTTAGATCGCCATCCTTACTGCAGCTCCCCCTCCAATGATACCAAAATAACTTGATCTTCAACAAATACATTTGATGGATAAATCATTCATTTTTAGTCCATATGCACTTTCCTTCAGATCTTACAGACAATAATGCACAAATATAAAAAATAAAAAATAACAGCTCTGGTGAAGCTACACATCCCTGTCTAACACCTTTTTCAATGTTAAACTAGTCTGCGCACACTTTATTTATCCTGACATAGGCACTAGAACCCTCATAGAGTGATCTCAGTGTTCGTATCAAGCTGCCACTCACCCCACACACAGACTGTGTTGACCACAATTCATTCCTCACCACTCTGTTATTTTTGTTCATTACTATAAAAAAAAATTAAATTATTTTTTGTGGGAGATTTATACAATGTTGAAGTTTTTTGCTTATAGATATGTTGTACGAGTATTTTTGCACACGTCAGTTATTTGGTTGCATGTATGACTAGATTAAAATAGTCGTAACTGACCCTTGACTCTTCTAAATTGTCTTTGTTGCTTAGGCGCAATATACCGATTTCTTGGCCCACAGCTAAATAGTCTTGGAAAAATTCATTGAACACATCATTGGGCATATTGAATGGCTCCACAGATTGAACTGTATCTAAAATAGAAGAACGTATTTTTGTTAATATGGTAAAAAAGTACTAAATCAATAAAAAGACAAACTTCTGAGTTATTTTTCTCACTTTTTAGTGCTTGTACTGAGTCAAAATCATTTGTCATTATTTTGTTTGTTACATCAATATCTTTGAATCCACATTTTGCCATTATTTCTGCTACTTTCTTCTCTGGGTTCTGTAAAACAAATTTACATGGTTATTATATAGGTTTTAGTAATATTTATTTGTTCTGAGGTAATGTAACGATGACGAACGAATGAAAATGACCGATTGAAAGTACAGTAAGCGATTGACTAAAACAATAAGGAATACATTCTATAAGTATCAAAGGTATAGTCGCATAGCTAACTTGAAATAATCAAGTTGCGAACATGAATTTGCTAATATTTTCATTCGAAAATTCAACTTACAATCTTATTTTTGTGAATGTCCAATATGTTACAAAATTTTGCCTAATTAACAAACATCTGAATAATGTTACTAAACATACTAATAGCTAAATAATAATTACCTTCATGCCGTGGTACGGGGATAGGAACAGGTCAACCCGCTTAAGCCATTCCTGCCATTTGGGATATTTTGCAAGAAGATCGTAAATGGTGTATATAGTAGTACTTGCTAGGAACGTTATGAAACAATCGCCCTCATCTGACATCATACCATAAATGTTCCTAAATGCTTTCCTGTAAAACATGTTCTTATTTTAATATATCCTCTTCATTCCACTCCCACTTGCATCCAACGGACTTTGGAGCCCGTGGTTCACTCTCCTGCTTATCTTTTTATGAGACTAGGTTGCAGTTAAGGACATGGTTCGTCAGATGGAATGGAAAGTGGTTACCATGGCCTATGGACGTGTGCAACACTAGGGTCATCATACAGCTGGCTCTGTAGGAATCTTCTAATGCCCTTCTAAAAGGACTACCAAGCGGAAAGCCTGCACCAGAGTCTTGTGCGCCAATCAGCAGGTGCATTATATAATTACACTATATATACATACTGGCACTGAAATCCAAATTAAACTAGATTTTGCTCGTGATATATAATATCTTATATCTAAAATGTGCTCAATATGTGTTCCATACGCACGGGACATGTTTCTTGGGTGTCTTTTGGGAATAACACGGGGTGTTACGGCGGTGGACGAAATTCATTTCAATTCAAATTCATCAAACATAGATTACTACAAAACAATGAGGGCCTTATTTGTCTCGCGATTTAGGTCCAAGATATACTTTCATACTGAAAAGGAAGAGGAGAGCGGGGGGCGAGGGGTGTATGTCAATATGGGGCTCATCTCATATTTTGTTTTCCTCCTTAGCAGAGATAGAGGCTTCCTAGAGCAGAGGTATGTTACTTTCAGATTTTACCAAAATTTTTTTACCACATTCCAATTTTACTAATTTTCAGAATCCATGGTGCTACACCCAACAATATTTTTCCTAATTCTGCAATCTGATTCTGATGAAAAAGCTATAAATAGTTAGAGTCTAGATCTAGTATAGCTATAGTACCTAGTAAAAATGATGATATTTCTATGGCAAATGGATATTTAAAAATATCGTGGCTAACTGTAACTATAAGTTTGTAATTTATAACTTCTTTTTCCTGTACCTAGTTATCATCAGATCTCTTCAAAATAGACTAATAAATGGTATTCGTATACAATTTGTGAACATTGTTAAAGTTTGACAATATAACTTACTCTTGATCTTTAACCCACTGTAGTGCGTAGAAGGAAAACACATGATTGAATTTTCCTTTCAAGTCTTCGGGTATATCTCCTCCTACGTCCAATACTCTAAATTGTATATCTTCACTTGCATAAGCCTTGTCCGCAAACTTGATCATGTCCTCGCTAATGTCACAAGCTACGAACTTCTTGTAACTGTAAGGTGCGAAATTCTTCACAAGAACGGTGACGCTTCCGTCCCCGCATCCTAGATCAATGGCTGTGTCTTCGATTTTGTTCCATTTAATTTTGTGGTTGTACTCTCTCAAACATGAGAGGACAGTTTTTCTTTGTAGCTCGTTGGCTGCATTGTATAATTCAGGCTTGTTCATAGCGACTGAAAGCATTGATGAGCAAATTAAGAAATATGCCTTAAAAAGCAAAATAACTTTTTATGCCTAAAGCATAGTACTAAATTATAGCAAAATGGCGGTAGTGGTGGTGGAGTCATGGGTATCGGTGTACTTGTGATTACTGTATTAAAGTATCGTATGGCCGACTGCCTTTGTCCACTGTCCACCTGCACAGACCACATGGACCGTGGTATTTTTTTACAACGGTTTTATGTCCACCTGGGTGTATCATGGGCAGAATTAGTTTACTCCGAGGACTACCACTGCTACCACCCTGGTGACTTTACCGTTGAATGTTCGGAGACTGGCACATTCGACCCAAGTGGCCGGTGCAGGTGGAGAGTGGGCTAATACCCGTTTTAACACTAGAGGCGTTGCGTCCTTCACATCCTGCATACTACCTGCCCGTACAATTATCCTGGGTAGGTAACTAATTTAATTATATCCTATTTCTAATTGTTAATGCTCTTCTGGGACCTCAAGAGGCATGCGGAGCGAAGGAATGCCATGACGCATTTTGATCATTTTTTAGGTGTAAGTTGTATAATAGTTCTTTTAGTTTTATTATAATTGTTTATTATTGTTTGTATAGGTAAATAATTATAATGAGGTATTTCCATTTTCCTATTGTTTTATTATATTATAAAGTTGTCGGTAGCATACTGTCGCTTACAACGACTCTGAAAATTAAACAGTAAATCTAACTTTGATATAATCTAATCTAAGCTTAATTAGAACCAAGCCCTAGAATCTTTGACTGCTAAGGTAAAGGTGACGGTGACTGTAATTTGTTTGTATTGTCTTATGTAGAATTTTAAAAAATCTATGGATATACTCGCATTCTAGAACTCTTATACCATATAATTCATTTTATACTTATTTTGAGTATAGAGAGCATAGCGTATTATGTTGTAAAATATCGTAGCATATTATAATTTCAAAAAATATTACATCATCTATTTTTTTTCACGACGAGTTTCAATTCCCAAATGTTTCCACGTGTAGGTTTTAATGGCAAGCAAATAGTTTGACAATGTATATGAGCCTATTGATTTGGAAATTAGGACACAAATAGTCATTGCTATCGCACAATACAATCTGTATCATTAGGCTTCATTGACAATAGTAAAATTCATTTTCCTGTTTGTGATTTTGTAACTACAATGTAACAAGGCGATTTCATACTAAACAACCGAAAATAGAACCGAATTATCAAGATGAAATCAACGACGTCTGCCTTTTTGACAATAGTCTTTTGTGATAACTACTATTTATTTAATCATTGGCCTTCATCTCTACGGTATTTATATAACTTTGTTCTAGCTCTGAAGAACAGAAAAGTCCGCTGCGCAAATGCTATGCTTTGTTCTATTTATATGTTTGTATAGACATAAGTTCATAAAAGGTTAGGTTAGTCAGTAACAAAATCTACTACCGCATTTGAAAAAATCTTGAGCAATAAATTATAATATCAGATGATGTCTCAATATTTAAAGACATATTAGTTACAATGAATGCAAGAAACCTCAATTTTCATTTGTAAGTTTAAAATTCTACAAAAGCGAATTATCTAAAAGTGAAATATCTTTTGTGATGTATAAAATGTCTAAATATATTTCGAAGTACTGGGGACTGTGGTAGTATTCAAAGTAATGTAAGCGGTAACATGATAAAACACATCCAAGTGGTTTCTATGTGCAACCTAAAAACTTAGCTAATGATACTCTGACTTGGTAACATAATTTATAGCGGACATTACCACATTACCTGTTGACTTCCCTACAATAATATTGCATAATGATTGTCTATGATAAGTTTTACTTCAGCCAGTAGAAATTACAAATCTACATAAAAGCATTTTAAAAGTTTGAATACATACATACATACACTCACGTCTTTATCCCCGGAGGGTTAGGCAGAGGTGAATTAACACCCACATTTCACCAATTGTTGGGGTGGTCCAAATTCTACTCTGCCGGGAACCACGCGGCTAAAGTGGTCACCGCGAATCGGCAAATGGAAGTTGACCAGAAAAATGTGGCTAGGATAAATTAGATGTGGAAAGCAGATAACCAGATGCAATGGCAGATATTATGAGTGAACTACAATAGCTATGCTAATTAATTGATGAGATCAATCATTCATTCATTCAATTTCTTCTGGAACTCGCACAGTGTTTTGTTTTGATAAATTATGTTTTGCCTGTAATTCCGTCTGAGTGGATGTGGCTCAACTCCTTTTGTAATTGATTCAGGTGTTTAGTCGTTACAAACAGAATAATAAATACTAGACTTCAGCATTACAGTAAAATGTTGGGAAACTTGTGATCGGTTTTTAATTGAGAAAATAATATAGGATCTCGTTAACACCTATTCACGCATAAATTGTGCGGAAGTAGGCATTGACTACACTCAAATTCAATCTTTAAATTCAGAAACTTTCATCGAGATATTTTAGGCAGTTAGTATATTGAACAAAAGTATGTATTTAGCTTTGCAGTTTAATGCGAGGGTCGGGTACACCGAATTGACATTCAAATCACAAGTGCAGCGCAACGATCAGCTCGCACGTTCACGAAAAAGTGCATTGCCCTGCGCAGGCGCAATATTTTTTGTATTTTTACTAATGTTTTTGCGTCGGCAGTGGCGAAAGAATCTACTCGCTTAAAGATGCCTGACCTGGCGTAATGTAATTTATATTGATGATGTAATGTAATACGTTAAATGACGTGATTATTACAGTAAGTTAACTGTTTATCATTTGAAATACTTCATAGTATGCAGTGTGTCATTAATACATTTTGAAAATTCATTAGGTACGTCATTGCTACTAATCTTATCAACTATAACTTACATTTCTTCAAAAAAGAAAAACCAAGCTTTAAGTAGGTAGTATAATTATGGCATCAGATAAAAAATCTCGGGATTCGTATATAATTTTGTCAAAAATATAATTATTTTAACAAAATTATCTTACCCACTCTAATATTTATAGAGCTTAGTATGAAATTTAAGATCTACAGGTAAATGTCCTACTTCTATTTTCATTAAACTAAGATGTGATACACGCGATGTCGACAATCACTGTGATCAAATCGCGAGTGAATATAATTTCTAAGTATATGTATTCTGACGAATGTACCTAACTTTCCATTATCTTTTACGATTAGGTGATAACAGGGTTCAAACTCCATTAACATTCCACAATTTAAGTAAAAATAATGTAAGTAATTTAAATCGAAATATATTCAAGTCGTTGTAATCTAAACTCGTATTTCAAGGACAAGGTTGAAACTGGTGAAAAAGATTCAACTCGGTGCATCCATACAACGTAATACAAGTGCATCGCACATTGAATTAGAACGCTTTTGCTGTCTTGATCATAGTCATTTAAAATGTTTTAAATAGTTAATAAATAGACAATAATTTTCTATTATGTTTATTATATAATTCGTTATTATTAGTTATATTTTATTAATTTGTTTGCCGCGTGATTACCGGCAGAGTAGAATTTGGACCACCCCATATCTTCCCATGCGATGTCGTACAAGGCGACTAAGGGATAGGGCTGTTTTACATCAGACAGATATATACAGCCCAGACTCACCCTAAGATGCATGCCTCGAGTCAACAATAGTGCAACCCCTTATTACGTTGGACAATGATGGTGAAATGTGGGTGTTAATTCATCTCTGCCTAACCTTCCGGGGATAAAGGCGTGATTATATGTATGTATGTAGTACCTACACTAGTTGTTGTTAAAAGGTTATTGCAATGCAGATAGGGTAGCTTTATCGATTTCCGCGATTTTTTGCAAGCAATTTTAGAATGAACTTTCACAAACAAATAGCTTGTATGACGGGGTAGTAAATAATAGCATTTTAATTAAGCACATAATATTAACATATATCTAACCTATCATACTAATTATAAGATAATCAAGAAATATCATAGATTACGTTAGATAAGATGATCAAGACATTAAACTACGAAATGACATTTTACTGCACGGATAAAGCAATATAAGTAGTAGTGAGTACATAAAGTAGTAGTAAAATTTCCGAAGTGATTATTGCTTTTATATTCCCTAAATCCTTCCACTAAATAACTTTCAAATATTTAGTTCCCTTTTTTAATCCCAAACCGGTAATAGGATCGCCCACCTATTTTCGTAATAGGATCAACAAAATAAAGCTGACGAGATGTGGCTATATACCTAAGTATTAACTGTGATATAAACCCATGATTTATAATAATACGTGTGTATGTAGGTACTGCTACTAAAATTGTCGTATTTTTCTGACTTTCGGTTATAACTTGTGAGGAAATCGGTTATTGCGAACGCAGATGAACTCTGTCGGCTGAGAAAATAAACAATCGATAGTTGAACAGACAATAGACGTTTAATAATTTTTTTTTGTGAAAATAGTCTCTTTTTATTTATCTTTTCTGTGTGAAATTATTGCCGAATTAATATCCATTGAAGAAAATCTTTTATACTTTAAAATATCTTCAGTACATTATCGTTCCTTAACAACAATTTAGACTTAGGTATATGTTAGTATATATAGCTGTGTGTTCTAACTTTGACCTGGTGCTGTATAAGAATAACATTTGTGACAGCTTCTAATATATTTTGCGCAATTATAATGTGTAAAGGATTCGCCTTACGTTGTCACCATCATCTTTTATAGGTAAAATTAACTTATTGGACTACAGTTCAGTAGGGAAGAATATCTTGTCAAAAACTACACAAATGTTGGTTCAAGTACCAAAACTGCATGTAAAATAAAATTGCAAGAACGCAATCACCAGCAATGTCACCCTGAGTGAGTTCAACCACCGAACGCGGGCAGGAAAAGGGGCTCATATTTAGGGAACTTTATTGTACCAAGTTGGTACTCACTTAACTAACTCTTTCTCTAAAGAGTTTTCAATAATAAAGAGTTAAATATTTAGAGTTCTCAATTTTAACTTCTCTTCAATATTTTTTTTTTGTTGGTTTATCCGAAATTATACAATACTAGCTTTTACCTGCGGCTCCGCTTGTGTGGATATCGGTTATCGCGATCAAACATAGCCTATGTTCTTTTTTAAGCTCTAACTTATTCTCTCTTAGCTCTCTACCCTTATTCCCAATTCAATAAAAATCGGTACTATGTATTAGGCGTGAAAGACAGATCGATTAAGATAATATGATATTTTTTAATCAGTTCAGGCTAGATTCATTCAATAGTGAAAGACAAAATTGCTTTTGCATTTAGAATATTGGTATGGATGTCATTTATTTTTTAATCGTTGAAAGTTGACTTTTAATTAATAGGGAAGGCTATAATGGAATGCATGGTTGGCTAGTGGTATGGGTAATAGACTGCTGAGATGAGGTCTCGGGTTCGATCCCAGGTTTTACCATGGCACACACCGATGACTTTGCGATGCTTTTCGAAGTTATGTGTGTATTTCTCGCAGGTTTATAAGCGCCCGGTTACATTGGGACCTAAACATAAACTGGCGAATGTGGGTGCTAGCACCTCTGCCTACCCCTTCGGGAATACAGGCGTGAGTTTATGTATATGTTATGTTATATATTATGATACTATACACTTATTCTAAAACAAATAGAAAAGAAATTGTGTAATAGGTAAGTAAGTATATATTGTACCTACTGTCATAACATATCAAACTATTATGGGTTTGTTACTTTCAAGAATTTTGGTACTTGACTGTTAGACAAATCAGTTTTATTCATGGGGTAAATAAGTATTTCACTTATTTTTATACAAATTGTCTTTGTACAAATTATTTTTACACCCTTAAAATTACTGTTATTAATAACCCAGTAATCGTAATTAGATTTTCAAAACACTAATTTATATTTAAGTTTGACTCCTTATGTGTCTGGTGCTGCTAAAATTAATTATCTTCAGAAAAAGTTTACATAATTATTTGCGACCTTTAACAGGAGAACACTTACAATAAATTCATTCACACTCTAAGCTTTGCTTCAAGCAAACTGTAGAGTTAAGCTGGGTTTTGTACTAGAAAATCCTTTTGTTTATGTATTACAAAATATTTTTCTTAAGAGAATATTAGAACAAAAATTATTACTATTCCTTCTAACCCCTCCAGCTAAGCTAAATTGCTTGTGTCAGAAGTGGGTTCACGTCAGTAGTGTAATGGCCAGCTCTCGAACCCGGGATCTTTCGATCGTAAGGGCAACTCCTTAACCACTAAGCTAGGTACTTTATTTAAATTATATTTATATATACAATAATAATGAAATGAATACTTAGCTTTCTGTACATGCGGTTGAGGTACTACACTTGGCCCATAGTTTAATATTTTATACACATTCCTAAAAAGATCATAAATAAATGTAGTTGGGAAACCTTTAGTGACATTCAGATCATCGACCTTTCATCTCCCATCAGGTTTTAGTTTGTACAACAAAGCAGTGAAAGTTAGAAAAATGCCAGACCTTTTTGACAATGATGACACTAAGTATGTAAATAATGTGTACGTAAGTGGATTTTACTTAAAACTTTAATTGAACGTAACGTAGACGTTTTTATCTATGATAGTGACATAGTAATTCCAACTGTTAAGTAATTTGCGGGTCTAAAACGGCCACATTAAGCGATAAAACGTGTAACTTTATGAATTTACAGTAGATCTCAATAGATTCCTATAAAATTCTTAAAATGGTCACTAATATGAGCTGAATTACAATAATTCATTTACTTAGCTGATTCCAATTTGGAGTAAATATCACCGCATGATAAAATATTATCCTAATACCTATGATTGTCTTTTTTTACCTGCTGTTCTATTACCTATTCGAGATTGCTGTTTATATAATTGAATTGAATATATCGTTAATCGATTGAATACACCAAAGCCAATGCAATTGCAAAGTTCCAGGCAAAAAAGTAATATTCATAAGTCTAAATTAACAACTATGTTACATTATAGTAGGCTATTTTTATATCTGCTGTTCTCTATAATCTACATGTGTTATAAAGAACGAACGAAACGTGATCCAAAATTGACTAATAAATGAATGAAGAGTATATAAACATCTAATAATATTAAGCATGTGCAACTATTTGTACTGTATTTAAAATAAGTCAATCTTATGAAATAATATGAGTTTAAGAACCTTGTCATGACTGTAGTCACTACTATAATTTATTCTGTGCCGTAGTGAATGCAATGCCTAAAGCTCTCCAAATCACAGCTACTTAATCTAATAAAACGAGTGATGTATTTATCATGTAAATAAAATAGAGCTTGGTGCAGCCTTGTACATAGCTTTCTGTTAATATAGTTTGGTAATTTCTCATAGTGCTAATAATATTAAACCGTTCCAGGTAGGTACTAAAAAGTTAGAAGCGGTTAGGCTATATCAATGACTATAATACGTTTCTTTTTCCTTGACAAACAAATTAAATATCGAAGTCATATGACCAAAGTAATGCACATTATTAGCAGTCTGGTCCTTTTATTACCCGTGCATTCAGGCATTTTTTTAAAATGCAACGTAATGCGTGCCAAAACAATCTTTCTCTTATTATTAAAAAAATTTGTACTTTCGTCCTCTCACAACCAGTCAGTGAGTGCAATGCCCCACGAATTTACTGCCCAAATTTTAAATTATTTCTTGTCTCTTTTACATACGTACTTTGTTGGCATGTGTAAGTGAGAGAGTGGCAGGTCATTTTGTCATCACGACGCGACGGTTAAATTCGTCTCTTATTGGCGTCCTAATGTTTCTGGGCTTAAGGCAGGTTATGACTAAGGTCATAAAGGAGAAGTTGTGGTAGGCTTAGATGTATCATCCATGATATATGAGTACTTTCACTACATGGTAATCAAAATTTACCTGGCAAGCAAAGCTAGCTAAATAATAAAAATTTTGCCTAGTATTTATGCATAATTTTGTTGATCGAGATCGAGCTCTTTTATAATATTTAAAACAATCTATATAATATTATCTATATATTATAGGTTTTAAATGTGATTAATTTGTAGTTTACAGAGTCAAAATGGGTATAAAAAGAACACATTTTAGGAGTAAATCGAAATTTCAACATTTTACTCATTTTGGTTTCATGAGAATTTTTACTTTATTTGCGTATAATGCCCACGAATATTCCTCCCGTCGGGGCCGGTGGGAGAGGTTAAGTCGGACTCGAACCGCCTACAACGCACGTTGTCTGTGGGTTGTTGTACTTTGCCGGAGGTGAGGTTGGCAGACATATCCTTCGGATTCAGGGTACGGGTTCATGAGGCTATACAAGATGGATAGGAACGCGATGCTTTATTTACTCTTGCTGTGCCATCGGAGTCTGAGGTCCGCTTTTCCAGTTTAAGTGCGGACTTGGTATCAGGGTAAGTGGCAAATGGGACGACAGCTAAACGTGCTCTCCGAGGCACGACCAGACCAATGAATACCCATATTCATGTATCCAATAATTTGCACTGAGCGGAGATCAAACCCGCGTCATTTGTAGTGGCCGCGTTCACTACCGCCACGCCACAGAGTTAAAACTAATTTGCAAATAGCGGAATTGAACGAAGATCGCCCTATTATCTGTTCTATGCCTGAAGTAATCTTGTAATCATTTCTTAGTGTCTTGGTAATCAAGACCTATCGTACGTCGTTGCCTCTACCTGCACCTTGCGATTTTACATGCATACACACAATACACGACTCTTTCCCAGTGGACTAACTACTTCGAGTCTGGTACCATCCTTCGCTTCTTTTACATTTATAATTATTGTTTTCATACATAATATCTTGAATCACTTCTAACAACTATCAATGGTGGAGTTGATCGATTGATTATGATTTCATATACCACCGATAAAATTAATCTAATTACATAAATAGCAATGCCTTTTAAAAATAAACGTATTGTTAAAACATACTATATATAATACAACTTAGGTGGCAGACAAACATACGGCCCACCTGGTGGAAAGTGGTTAGCGTGACCTATTACGTGTGCAATACTAGGGGAGTTAAACCCGACCCTGTAAGAACAGAGAGTTTCAGTGCCGTCAGAAGAAACAATCAGGACAAGTCTTTAGTCTTCCCGCTGACAGCACAAAAACTCTGCAGTGAGCTCTGGCTACCTTACTCACCGCCGGGAACACAACACGAGGTTATTATAGCCGTGATATTCTGGAGAGTGTATTCCCCAGTCGGACTGCTCAATTGGGATGGAAATACCATCATGTCCTACCTCCTATCTCTCTTGGTAACATCATTGTTTGAGTACTACTTTATGGATTTGATTGCTTTTTTAAGTAATCGTATGTTATCATACAATATTGTAGTTTATCACACAAGCGCCATCTATGCTTTTATTTAAAAATGAGTTGTATTCAGCGCTTCCATAGTGCGTCATTTGTTATTTGTACCGAGAGCTCGTATAGTCTGTACGTTACGTGGATTTAACAAGGTTCCACTGCATTCACAAAGATGGCGTTTTACTCGTTTTACGCCAGTCAAGTTTTTGGCTTTAGCGATACGAAGCAAGACAAAACAGTAGAAATGTTTCTTATTTACCATGTTAAAAGCTATATAGAATGAAGCAGAACTTTGAGTCAACAGGTACTTAATTTGAAGATAGATAATACATAAAGAATACGATAGTAATAGATAATACATAAAGGGTACGGTAGTTCTATTATACGGACAAAACATTTTAGCAATACGTTTATTTTTTCTACAGGCAAGTAGTGGAAAGTATAAAACCTGGGAGTCTTCAAGTCTAAATGACATAGAATGACTAGTAGCAACCTATCTAGGTTGCTTTCAGGTAAACGTGCTTCGTCATCGACCAAATCATCACTAACTGTTAAGTGAGATAGTGATTAATCGCGAACGTAATGTTGTTAAAAAATAGTGCTTTTTAATCGACATTTACTTTTTAAGGTGGAATCACATTGGTAATTTCTATGAACGAAAATACTATTCGTAGAATTACAATGCTTTTTAAAAATATTTAATATTATGTGTCTAGTGACACCAGAAGAGGGCTCTCTCATAAGAGACGGTCTTGGGCTGGCCGGGGTGAGAGGGATATCATCTCACCTCCGGCAACCTGCGGCCCACACAGTCGGCGTGCGTTTTAGTCGGTTCAAGTCCGACATAACCTCCCACACCGGCCGCGGAGGTGATGGTATCTGTGGGGATTTTGCGCACATTAAAAAAAAAGTGACACCAAAATATCATTAGTTGAATTTCAAAATATCTCAAGTCCCTTAATTAATTTATTGAGATGTTGAAAGTTTGGTAAGCAAAGTTATAAAAAAATCAAATGGAAAAATAAAACATTGGTGCTTTAGATAGTTAAATTACAATATCGTTTGAAGAAAATAGTGCATCTAAGTTTTGATTTTAATGGAGACGATGTTAGCGTAATCCCGCTTGGATTCAAAGCTTCTTGTAGCCCGCGATCTGTTTTAATCTTTATTCCATGATTTGGTAAATTTTGGCTTTTACGGGAATAAATGCCATCTGACCTGCCAACCGAAGGAAACAGCTCGTTCGTCAATTAACATAATACCAGTTAGCCGATGAGTCACATACATTACTTGTTAAACTTCAAAACTTATAAACGGCACCAATAAGAAACTGCAATGAATTAAAACAGTAAACAAAATTATCATATCCAAGTCTACTTCATGGTACGCTCTGCGTCTGGTGCTGCTGTCTGCGATCGGCCCCAGAATCATACCTTTAAGGTGGTAAGAGTTTCATAGAAGTTACTGAACACTTATAAACTATCTTTTCATTGAAATAAATCATAATCAATAACTCTTCATAGGATAATTTTTTGTGACGTAATGTAAAGTTTTAAAGCTGAA
Organism: Eilema griseolum; assembly: GCA_963662185.1. NCBI lineage: Eukaryota > Metazoa > Arthropoda > Insecta > Lepidoptera > Erebidae > Eilema > Eilema griseolum. The sequence goes on from OY759236.1 coordinate 12,003,606, forward strand.
GTTTTTTTAATCTGGGACACTTTTTGACTTCACCTCGCCTAGTTAAAGGCAAAGTCTCAGAAAAAAGAGGATCTTATAATAAAGTTTAAATGATGGCACTCAGCTTGGCGACCTCATAAGATGCTTTTCACGCCCCGCTCAAAGGACCCGGGACTGTAGGAAGAAGGAAACACGTGAGCTGGTCGGTAGCTTGGGGTTACCAATGGAAACTGTACTCACAGCTTTTTCTATTAGATTGTCTGGGATGTCTGGGCATGTGCCCAGTAAGTGGGATAAATATACTACTAGTTCTGTGGACAGAAGACCTCGCGACCCTTTCAAATATGTTATCCTTAAAATAAATCGATCTATTCTATAAAAAACGCTACAGCGTTTGCTCCCTTTTTTGTTTTCAGTTATTTAATAACGAAGTTTCGATTTTTCTTCACAACCGCCTACGAGGAATCATGTCCTTGATGTTTCAGCCAAGAATCATCAAGATCCGCTCATAAATAACTAGACAGTAAACTTCCCCCTCCTTTGTTCCTCATTTTCCCTCTTAACAAAAAAAGTTCTCGTCAAAAGTTTTGTTTTAAATCATAGATGGGTGTCAAGTTTAGTGAAAATCGGTTTAGAAAGATATAAATACGGACAAAAGCAAAATCGCTCGCTTCACTCGCTCGGTCAACTAAATATACTGGCTAAATCTTCTTCTTCTTAGCGTTAATTCGAGTCGCATCCGAAGCATTAACTTCGGAGTCTGGGGTCCGCTTTACCAGTCTAACAGCGGATTTGATTAAAGCTTCGATACTTTCCGTGAAGCGACTGCCACCTGACCTCCACAATCCAAAGGCGACATCAAAACATTGCAGCTAGATCAGTTGTTATTATAGGGCTCCAACTACCCGTAACGACAGCCATAGATCTTGGTATGGCAACCGGGACCAACGACTTATCTTGCTTTCCGAGGTACGAGCAGACCAATGCAAATACCCATATTCATGCATTTGCACTGAGCGGGGACCGAACCCGTACCTCCTGCGTAAGTGCCGTATTCACTACCGCCACGTCACGGAGGCTGTGGCTAAATAAACTCGTATAATACTTCTCTACTTATGCTTTTAAGTACTTACATAGAAAATTTTCTGTAATAGATTCTAGGTTTACAAAAAAAAATATCCGTGCTTAGACCTCCCTCACGTGCAAGCCGATATTTACACGTGTTTTTCTTCTTCGGCTATGGGGTGTCAGTTCCCCGTAAACACTGTCAAAATTGTGGAAAGGAAGAACGGAAGAACGGGTTCCGTGTTCCCAAATGTAACCAAAATTAGTAAATAACAATTACTTACAAAAGAACAATAACAAATGATGGTCTTGTATATAAACACCTATCACATAAAAAAGACCGCTGCTAGACAGAAACCAAAACAATAATCTTAATAGCTATAGTACAACAATCTGCACTCGAAGTCCTCTTTGAACACATAGCAAGCGGACATTTGTACATACAGCTTTATTTACTTCTAACTCACACAGAGACGTACCATCCTATCAACCTAAAAAATACACAAAAGCTTTTTTCCTAAGAATAAGCGGGATGGAGTACGGATCTTATTTTTCTCGCGGACGTTTCAGTCGCTCTCGGGTGGAGAGTGGAGTCTCCGAACCCGGAGTGTGGGACCTCCACCACCCCCTGCAATAATACTGCGTCACTATTTTGCGCCATTACCTACACTCGCTTCCTATTCTATAAGTAGCGTGGCCTCTAGAACGTAACGTTAGAACTTCAAATTTACTCGGTGGACGATTCGTGTTGTAATCAAATCGATTATAGAATATCGATTCGCAAGTTGGAAAGACCTTGACCTCTTTATTAGCGATAACAATCTGTTTGGAAGAGTTTGCTAGTATCGATAGAAGGAATTTACTTTATTTTAAAATACATACAAAGGGGATAAGAACTCATCAAGTAAACTAATGACTTCTTGATATTGTGAGTCTAAATTACAATGTAGGGCGTTGGGGGCAAAGATCAATGATACAACATAGACCTCTATTCTTCAAACTTGTTAAAGTATCCTCAATGTATTTATTGTATAGAAATAGGAACACAAAGAGTTTTTGAAATTAATTGAGACAGAATGATTATGGTATGACAGGTAATTGTGTAGGTAAATACAAAGTTACGCGTTTGTGTTTTAGGAATTACTTTAAAATGGAAACATTTATCTAAACTAGCCTCATTTATGTGTAATTGAAAATTGCATTGTATCTACAGTGCTTTTTAATTGACATTCAACAATGTTATTAGATATTTAAAGACGAATTAAAAATTAGTTACTCTTTCTTGATGTCAATTTGATTTTTAGGTACATGATCAGGAAGGGGTAAATGTAGGTAAATATTACCATCTTTGAAAAGTTACGTTCTAAAACTGTTGGATTTCGAGAGGTAGTCTGCTGTAGAGCGGGTAGAGCTGGGTGCTTTATTGTTGCACTGTTCTAACTCTAACAGCTCGCATACACAGCCTAGATTCTGCTAAAGCAAAACCACTGTCATAACACGGTAACAACAAAATTCATTTAATTTTATATTTTGAAACAATGCGCATAAAGTTTAAATTGCTTATTGTAGAGTGAATAAAAAGGTGTAATAAGACATTTTTGACTTTATGGTTATACATCATGCACTATCTCACGACATTTGCGGTAGTAATACTCTAGACATCTTTAGGAGAAGAACAAGGGAACATTTCCTATCACAATAATGTAGTCTGAATATATTTATGTATCTGTATGTATGCCTTATGTTTATGCATGTATGTATGTATGTATATTTGTATGTATGTACGTAGGTGTAATATGTGGTATGTATGTATGTTTATTCAACTTGACCTACATAATTAAATTACGAGGTGATTTATAATGTCACAATTGTGTCAAGGGCCGAAGTTTTTTCATGTCTGCGTATCTTTCAATATTTTCGATTTAAAGTTTCGATAGTGAGTCAATTTGGATATATCTTACAAAAATGAATGGTAAATGGATAGATAAGCCCTGAATTGTATTTTATTTTTCATTATTAAAACTGTCATTGGTGAAAATTTTCGTATGAAATGTTCAATTATTTTGTATGAAAAAATTTCGATGTAAATACTGATTATTATGTAAATGCATATTATTCTTGGTAAATCGTCTGTCTGTATTAATAGCTTTTGTTTATCTCGATAAATAATCGTATAATTGAGGTTAGGTACCAACTATAGTGGTATTACACATAAATTATGCTAAATAATATGAATTCTTGTTTGGAATCTAGTAGTGATAAATATGTACTTGGCGTTAGAAAATTGTTATCCTCAATCATTTCCGGATACCTATATGAATGTTAAGAATATCTCAATTACTATTAATATCTCAGTGTCAATAGATAATTACAAAAGTGCTAGCTTCTACTAAGCTACCTTCAATGATTAAAACCAGAAGTTTTAAAGTTTAATTCTGAAATTTCGAACATATTAATATTGCTGATATCAATCAATTGATACGTTTGTATGTTTGTCATTCAATTACGTTGTAACGATTAAACAGATTTGGTTGAAATTTGGTACATAGACAGATTGTAGTCAGATATTTTATTTCTGAAATAGATTTCCATAGGTTGTGGGAATGGAACCTGAATTTCACGCGGGCATCAGCTAGTAGGATTACAATTGTTTTCACACTAACATTTTTTTTAACATTCAAAATGTCACGTATAGACAACACAAAATACTACTCAACAGTTAAATTAAGTTGTGATTTCATGAGTAATATTTGCTTAAACCTAAGGTCATGTAAGACGAGCATAAGAAGCAGAACTACCTTACAATATGCGGTGGAATTTTCCGTATTTAGAACTCGGAAAAGAAGAGAACACGGAAAATCCACACAACGTAATAAAATATATACAACAACCAGTCGTAGAACAATTATTTGCGGTTAAGTTAATTACACTAATAATTATATATTTCCATTGGGATTTAATCTATGCATCGGTATTTTTTTTATACCTCTTAGGTGGCAGACACGGCCCACCTTATGGAAAGTGGTCACTGTGGCCTATGGACGCGTGCAAAACCAAGAGAGTCACACTCGCGCTGCCAACCCTGCCAGCATTGAGAGTTTCTGTGCCGTCAGTGTAAAAGACAAAGCAGGACAAACTTTTGGTCTTTTCACTGACAGCACAAAAACCCTCCAGTGAGCTCTGAATTATAAGGTTAAATAAGGTATTCAAAGGGTTCCGTTAACATCTTTGCGGCCCAAACTAACCTCACCTTTCAGCTGGTATAGACGTCCTAAGAACCACTTTACATTGAAATAAAACATGAAATAAAAGGGAAAATTTAGCATTTAGCAACTTTTAGAGTTCTATATTTAAAAAGTAACGGAACGAGCCCTTATAGGATCACTTCGTTATTTTGGACTCACATTTCATTAGTTTTTATAATAAAGTATGTATCATCTACGTGATAGTACAATTTTGTTGCCTTCTTTCACAGTGAAATAGCAGAAGACCTGCTGGGTACAACTGTGTAGCAGGTGTGGTTCAGTAAGGTGTAATAATTACGTTAAGTTTTAATATAACTCCAGAAATAGATATAGCAGACTGGAAATGCAACTATCTGGTCGGGGGACAACTAAACATACCTTTGCAAATATAGGCTTGGAGACAAAGTTTGTACTGAGTGGAGAGTTTGAAACAAATTTTACCTATGCTACGATATTCATTGCTCCTCAGTATAGCTCAACCTAACATCTAGTGGAACGAAAAACGCAATGGATATCTTGGTGGGCGTTTGGTCTGTGGAATGCGATGTCATACGTTTGTTTTCAGTACAGGGGTTGGTGTGAGGCGACGGTCCTTTGATTCTGGCGAGATTAAACGTGCGGCAGACGGTGGCGCCTCTATCGATTGTTGTTGTAATTACAGCGCTATCCTCGCCCAGTCGCAAATGAAATTGTTCCGGACAGAGCTAGCTGTGGATGCCAACGTGATGTACACTTGTCCCTCGAGCACGCTGCCATATTCTGAACTGTAAAACCTAGTACTAAGGTATTATGTTTCGATTGTGGAAGTCGTCAGATGTGCAAGGGTGCTTGCAGGTCTATTATTGTACACGGGGTTGTTTCCTATGTTTTAGTGGAATTTTAATGAAATGGTTTACTTAGTACAAATTTTATTTACATACGGCGTGTAGGGTTTTAAGATGTGAGTTCATGAATATGAGAGAGTAATTATAAGAGTTCATGAGGCATAGTTTAACAATTTTTTTAACTGGAGACTAGAAGTCTCCAGAAGTATTCGATTTCTAAATTTGTTATCCAGAACCATACTCAGTCCAGAATCTCGGTTTATAAATAGATTTGAGGACAGATTGTATTCTAGATGACAGTTCTAATGTCATTGTGAGAGTCGGTTCACAACTGAGCGTTGCCGCGTTGTTCCATGTATAACTAAAACTTTAAATAATTCTTGAGCAATGATGAATGTAGTGCAAATTAGCTTTATAGGTATTACTTTTTACATTTCGTTCTACTATTTGACAACGTATGTGGTTCTTGGTACCATAAAGAAAAATTAATCTATTCTATTTGAAAGGTTTTACAAGTTTCATTTATTAACAATAGATACTTTAGTACAACTACCCAAGTCTTAGTTACAACCTTACTATATACAATGTAAATATAACACTGAAGAAAAATAGAAGGCTGTGTGACTTTTACGTCTGCGCACTAAATGTTATACGAGAACAAATCCAGATCTGAATTCCAAATACGAATCGGAACAGAGAGTGAAATCCAATAAAACATTCGTAGCCCTCGAACCGTATCTACGTGTACGTGACGTAGACTCCTCCTCGGGACGCATGCGCAACACACTCGTACGGTACAAACTGACAATTCCCATTTCAATCGTAGAAAAAAAATAACCAATTCGAAATACAGAAAGCTCCGCGGCGACCAATGGGAGCGCTTACAGTCGTAATGCCAACTGTGTAGGCGGGGCGAGTGATATCTAGCATTGGAATGTTGGCTGTATTTGTTTTGCCGAATCCGAAGGCTTTATTGCATGGTGTTTGAGCCTCTTTCCCTTTGAGGGTAGAACCGGCGTAAAGCTCGGTATGGTTTTGGGATGAGGCAATTCACATTATATACCGAGTCGTTTGCAGCCTACAACTTGATGGCCTACATATAGGTACTATTGTACTATGATTACTTACTATCTCCTTATGATTAAATAAACCACTAGATTCCTGTAAATTAATAAGCCTTACATCCATTTGAACGTGTAATTTATCTTGAACAAAAAATGAATTAAAAAGAAAATTATGTATCGAAATAATTCAAAAATTGTCAAACGAATTAACCTGTAAAGAAATCAAGGAGTGTCTCTGACTTTATAAAAGTGTGAGTATTGATTTTTCGATAGGGAAAAAACGAAGGCAACGATCTATGCAGATCTGGAGTGCTCTCGGCACATCAGATGGCACCGGCGGGCAGCCTCCGCAGACAATCGAACGGTGGGGGAGCCCCCCACTGGAGGTCGGGGAACCACCACAGATTACATGCGCGATGACTGTAGTTGAAGACGTGAAAGTAGGTTGAAAATAATGTTAAATTGAAATGGAATTCAGGCACTTGAATAGAGAGTAACATGTTTTTAAGGAGTATTAATATTTGGGTTCTAACCACATCTCAGTAATAGCCTATCCTACAAGTATAGAAAAGAATGTACACAAAAGAAAAATATTTTTAGTTTCCGTAATACATTGTCAATCAGATTTTTATGACAACACACATGTAATATATTTTTCTGCCATTAGAAGTTTTATCAGATTTCCCGTTTATTTTCTTCAAAATGTTGAATTAACAAAAAAAGCTACTGTGCATTTTTATTGTTTGGTTCACGATATATTTTTACCAATTTCTATTACTATCTGCATTTAAGTACTTCAATTTAAATATTTTATCGTTTTAAATAACTTTTCTAAGAAAAAATTTAATACGTAAAATTTACAGTGCGGTCATGTTTTAGGGTAACTGAAGTCAGTTTTATTGTAAATTAGTTGTTATTATGTTATTAATTAACTAAAGTTTCCTATTATTTTTATTCATCAACAAAATCGCATCTAACTGTGACTTTATCTTTGGCAATATCGACCCGTCGGCGGCGACTTCCCATTCTCGAAGTAAAACACGGCGGGAAGGAAACCGCGGGATAAACCTACCCCACCACCGCCCCCCCACCACCCGATCTTTACGTTTCAGGAATAAATATTTCAGAGCGTGTGCTTCGGAAGTTAAAGTTATGTATCGCCCACGCCAACGGTAACAATCTGAGAATGAGAAAAGCTCGCTTTACTTTTATGGAAGTTCGCTTTTATGTGTGATTTTTGTAATGTGCTTGGATATTTCAGTCGTTGTGTATCTTATAGTCTACAGTTAACTTCGTACTGAGTAACTATATTTTGATATCTTGCAATCTGAGTTTACTTTATAGATCTTTGCGTTGTAAGAATATTTATATATTTTTTTCATATCGACTAGGTATACAATTTTAATGATATTTTTTTTTATACCACTTAGGTGGCAGACAAGCACAGGGCCCATCTGATGGAAATTTCATCATTCTAATTCTAATTTAACATTCATTTTAAAACGTAGGTGCATGTTAATATGTGTTTTTGTTTTTGTTCGCATGTACTCATACAGATCGAGATTCTTGCCCAGTTTAATTGTATCCTATTGTATTCCTATTGTAGGTATGAGAAAATACAGGCTTATTAAAAATGGTAGTTACATAATATTACTTAATAGTACATCAGATCACTGTGTGTTCTTAACTTTCTAATTTCTATTAATAATAATAATACGGCATTGGTTGCGTTCTAGTGCAACAATCTCGAAAAATCTCTCACATAAATATTGTCTTGACTATAGGAGACGAAAGCGTAGTAGAGTGAATCTTTGCCTCGAAAATGCAAGTTTTAGATGTAATCGGGATTAACACTGGGAACATGATGGTACTCTACGCATAACGAGACAGGGGATTGGGACATACATTTTAGTCGTTATGACTTCAGTGCCTTTCGTCCGCTCATCAATCTAGTTTTAATCTTTGACGTTTTGTAAGTACCATTTAAGTGGTTTATATTAAATAAATAATATTTGACTAGCGACGTCTTTCCACCCGAAAATAAAACATAAAGGTGAGTATACAATATACACATTGGTTACGATTACAAAAGGTTACGATTGCATCGCGTAACGCAATTGGACATAACCGTGACTTGTGTCAAGGCCGTAGCGATACGCTAATCGATTCTACGGTGCTACCGTAAATCGTAACACATGCGCACGTAGTAAATCTGAACGTATACGCACGCATGGTGTTCATTACATCAGAGCAATGAAATCGATTAATTCACCACGAGAATTTTTATATCCTACTTAATATTATAATCATGAAAGTTTGTGAAAATGTTTGTTTAATCACGCTCTAATGACAGCGGAACTGGCTGACAGGGGCAGGGATACACCTGGGGGTGACTAGTGGAGCCGCCTGAAACCCTGGCAGGATCAGACCGCGGCGGCGGCGCGCCCTTCGCGCCTCTCCGTTTCCGGGGACGAGTTGGGGACTCTGTAGTCCCCACACCCGAGGAGAGGGCCAGATCGTGATAGATGGCCCTGGGTCGGCCGGGGTGCGAGAGATATGCCTGTCAACCTCACCTTCGGCAACCAAAAACGACCCACAGAAGGCGTGCGTTTTGGTCGATTCGAGTCCGATATAACCTCTTCCACCGGCTCCGGTGGGGGGTATCCGTGGGGATCTTGCGCACGTAAAAAAAGGGGCAGGTATACATTATAGCATGGAATAACACATAAAAGTGACTTTTTATTCCAGGAATAGGTTTCGGAATGGAATTAGAATTTCACGGAGAAACTGCGGGCAGCTAGATTTTATAAATCGATACAGAATGGATCAGAATAATATGTCGCAGCAATTTTACTGCAAGAAATAATGAGGCCTAAAAGAGCTATGTTAAGGAATTTCTGTATAATATCTTTCTAGTCTAGTGGAGCTAATAAGACGGATAAAACCTTGATGTCTCCTCCAGGGGGCTATCAGGGGAGACAGAGATTGAAGTAGAAAATTTACATCGCGATAATCATTTTCCTACTTGATCATTTAAATTTACTCTTTTGATACAATTTTCGATTTTATAAATATCTGTTATATAAAATCTGAAATATCTAAATATAGGTACGAAATAATTTTATTTTATTTTTTTTGGTTTGTGCTATAATTTAGGCTTCAGGATCTCTTTATGCACCAAATAATTTATAATAATTTCTAACAAGACAAAGCCGAGCAATACAAAGTCATAAATAAATATTGGTTACTTACATTTTTTTTCAATACACAGAGGTAAAAAAATACAGTAGGTATTGTACTATCGGTGATATAAACACGATTGATTGAATGCTAATTTCGTAAACGTATTTATACGTCTACATTAAACGAGTAGGTACTTTGTGATAAGACATACTGCACACTATTGGCAGGTCTGTTACAATTACCAGTACGTTATAAGGTACAGCGCATATTTCATGTCAATATGGGACATTTAAAACATTACATAGTTGTTCTTCTTAGCTGGTGTGGTGATGTTTTATGAAATCTGCTAGGCTACATACCGCAATGGAGCTTACGCCGGGTCCAGGTAGAAGGGGTAGGCCCAAGTAGTCCTGGCTTGATGTCATGGAGGGTGAGAGGCGTGCCAATAGCCTCACTCACTCACAACTTACCTTCAAACAATGAAACTACAACACCTATAACTTGATAATAAATGTTCTCATACTCCGCAAGGAGTACAGAACACACGTACTTCTTTCATTTTTACGTAAACTCACTGTTAAAAATAATATTAACACTTGACTTATTTCAACCCGGGCCCCTTTAAGTGGTTATAATTTTTTCATAGAACAATTATATAGTGAATACTCATTTACTTCCGAGACATTTTCATATGAATTATACTATTATTACTACTATTCTTATTATTGTATTATATGATTTTTTCAAACTATTTTGAATTACACGAGTAACGATTACAATCTGACCATTTCTCAAAATTTTATATTTTTAATCTGTGAACAATAGTGTGGGTTATATATTTAGTAATTTATGAATTTATAACTAATTATTGTAATATTTTAATATGTAACTGTTTTTCGTTCCTAATAAATAAATAAAATAAAATAAAATATTTTGCAAAACACTGAGTGAATTGAAAAAAGTGTAAAGAGTACGATCGAACAGATTTTATTGAGGATCTAGGCAAGGAGGGTCAGATCGAGAGAGATTACCTTAGGTCTAGGTCGGCCGGGGTGCGAGGGATATGCCTGTCAACCCCACCTTTGCAACCAACAGGACCCACAGGCGCCGTGCGTTTCTGGTTCATTAAGTAATTATTTATAACCTCAAACCTAAGCAAAGTACTAGTAGAGTGACCATAGTCTTGAACTAATGTCAGGATAGTATAATGGTTATTATTACATCATATTGAGAGACTTCCATGTAGTGCTATCGAAAATAATTAGAAGTAATGTATAAGTTTGATCATATATATCAACATTTTGTGTTGATGTTTTATAAAGTAGGAATATGTTTTTACATATTACTACAATTAAGCTGCTATTATTTTGCAACTTAATTGTAGTATTTATCATAATTATTTGTACTACTAATTGTAGTACAGATAATTGTGATACTGCTGTGCCTTGATTAGCATTTATTAATGGCGTGATACTGTCATGGTGCTTACTTCATGACAGTATCATGTATTCAATTCACTAGATTTAACATTAGACAGATGTCAAATCTAGTGAAGGCGGGGCGGGAGCGGCAGCGGGAGCGACGAAGGATCGCAAGCCAAGCCGTGCGCGTACGAAGGCAACTCGAGCGTCGGAGGTCGATGAACGACCTCCGCCCCCCATGAGCGCAGGCCTGGGGGTGACAGCTGGAGCTGCCTGTCACCCTGGCAGAAGCAGGCCGCGTCGGCGGTGCGCCTCGCGCGCATCCCCGTTACCTGGGACTAGTTGGAGACTCTGTAGTCCCCACACCCGAGGAGAGGACCAGATCGTGAGAGATGGCACTGGGTCGGCCGGGGTCAACCTCACCTTCGGCAACCAAAGCGACCCTCAGGCGGCGTGCGTTTTAGTCGGTTCGAGTCCGACATAGCCTCTTCCACCGGCTCCGGTGGGGGGGTATCCGTGGGGATTTTGCGCACATAAAAAAAAAAGATGTATACAACTCAGACTCAGCCTCAGATTATGTATGTATGTATGTATTAATAAATATCAACATACATACATTCATACATATAATTACGCCTTTATCCCCGGAGTGTTAGGCAGATGTGAATTAACACCAACATTTCACTAATCATAAATTTCGGTCCCACGTAATAGGGGGTGAGCCTGTTGCCGTTTTCCGGGCACTATTGTTGACTCAAGCCATGCATCTGAGACTGAGTCTAGGCTTTACACATCTGTCTGATGTTAAACAGCCCTATCCCTTAGTCGCCTTTTACGACACCGCATGGGAAGAGATGGGGTGACCCAAATTCTACTCTGCCGGGAACTAATAACTAATACAGAATACTATATATATGACTTTTTCCATCTTTGTAAATTTTTTACCATAATCATTCTTGTGTTAATCCCGGTCGTATCAAAGACCTTAACTCGAAGTCCATGGTCCACCTCTTACAATCGAACCGCGAAGCGGCTGAACTCCGATATTTTGTGTGTGACTTGTTTCCTTCTGACCTTTAAAGGCTATTGGCGTTACATACAAATATTGCAGTTAGACCAGTTATCGTACTTTTTGGGGCTAACTATTCATATCAAGATAAATAAACATATTCATGAATACAATAGGCAGCATTTGTGTAGAACTCATGAAATTACATATTTTGACCACCTGACGTCTATTTTGAAAATATGTTGACAGCTGTCCCCGTGATCCCTACTACGATAAGAAATTTCTGTAGTAATTTTTGGTGACTCACCTTATAGAATGATTATTTAATCAATGAATATACCTAATACTATGTTTTTGTCTATATCAGTTTTTATTTTTGTTATTAAATCGACTGCCGCCGTACATTCAAAAACAATGTCATTAAAGTAGGTACCTACTTTTTCAATGCCATTATTTATGGTTTAGTTAATATTATCAATTTGGAATTACAAATGACTCACGTTGAATTCTCATTTAAAAGTAAAAAAATGTACCTACGTCAAAATACAAGTCACAAAGGTTTCGTAGGCGACTGTAGCAGCAAATACAGAATACCGCAGCCGTAATAACCTCGTACTGTGTTTATGGCGGTGAGTAGACTAGCCAGAGCTCACTGGACTGTTTTTGTGCTGTCAGTGGAAAGACCAAAAGCTTGTCCTGCTTTGTCTTTTACAATGGCATAGAGACTCTCAATGCTTGCAGGGTTATCAGCTCTCTTGCTTTTACACGAGTCCATAGGCCGTGTGCTTGTCTGGCACCTAAGCGGTATAAAAAAAGCAATCGATGTTGACTTAGGTAAGACTTGAATAGCTAGGTATTCAAAATAATCTTAGTACCAAAATTCCAATTTTATATTAACTATCACTGTGCTCAAATAGTTGTAAGCATTTAGAGTGGTCAAAACATCTTAACAATCAATTCTTCATAATAATGTAACATAGCAGAGTGTTCATATTGATATATGTTAGCAGGTCGCTCAGTGGCGTCTAAACGAGTTGAGTGTTCAAAAATATCTTTATATAAGTATTGTCATTTAATGACAATGACTTAGTGATTGCTGTCCAACAATCATTAAGCCATTGTCATTATATTGTGTATATGTATCATGTTAATGGCCGCGTGGTTCCCGGCAGAGTAGAATTTGGACCACTCCATCTCTTCCCATGAGGTGTCTTACAAGGCGACTAAGGGATAGGGCTGTTTAACATCAGAAATTAATATAGCCCAGACTCAGCGTTAGATGCATAGCTCGAGTCAACAATAGGCTTAACCTTTATTACATATGTGGGATCCAGTACAATAATTGGTGAAATGTGGGTGTTAATTCACCCCTGCCTAACCCTCCGGGGATAAAAGCGTGATTATATGTATGTATGTATGTATGTATGATTTGGCCCTCCTCCGACTCGTCTCCGGATATGGGAAGCGTGCAATGCGCGCCACCGCCGCCGATAGTACAGGCTGTTCCCATGATAGCAAAAAATATCCGAACTTAACATGAAAAGCGAAAACTAGGTTTCGAGCTGAATGCCTTGCTTATAACCGAGATTATCATTAAGATGATGGATGTGGAATTGACGTTTTCCCTACTGAGCGATGTAATTTTTCAGTGAACGTAAATTTTCAATAATCCACTATTGTCGTTATCGCGATGTAGGGTTTATTACGTATGATTGCACAATGTGCTTTATTGTTTGAGTATTTAAAATGTTTCTATAACTAGTGGTTGCTATGGCAATAGGCATTGTTGAATTAACTGTTGCTGTACTGTGGATTGTTTACAAAACACATAATGAGGATTGGAACTTACGTGGATTTTCGTGTAATATTACAGGTTGTTTTAATACCTTGTTTTTCTTTTTAAATTTTATCGTAATCTTTAAGATAGGTATATATTTATTTAAGTGAGTAGGTAAGAATAATCGTAATTATTAGTAATCCTCTTAACTCTTCCAGCTTTTATACTAGCTTACAGATATGGAAATATGTTTAAAGAAAGAAATCAAAATGTATAAAACCTAATATGCCTGTAGTACTATAATATACCGTCCAATTGGATTCGGTGTTTTTTTTTAAATATTAATAAATAAATTTTCTACAACATTCTACAGAACGCTATAACCCATACTAAGCATAGTTTAACTAGCTTGTGTAATGGAATCTAGACTGGAATAAACATACTAAACTTAATATTTCTTTTTGTTAATACATACATATTATACAAAGAAACACCCAGACAAATGCAAATATGCATACAAATATTTGCACTGAGCGGGAATCGAACCCGCGCCCCTATATAGTTTTGAATGTATAATTACTTGGTTTTCTTTTAATTAAACAGTATACATTATTATCTATATTACTTATAATGCTAAAATATGGCAGAAATTAGAGCCGAGAATTATAAACGGAGACTGCCTAATTGCACCTTCTTGTGTCCCTATAGTACGTTGGTACTATTATCTGTTCTCTGCCTATAGGTTCGAAATTCAAAATTCATGCCCGACCCAAGTCACACAAGAATCATGAAACAATAAAATTATGTGGGCCGTGTGCTTGTCTGCCAACTAAGTGGTATAAAAAAAAAATGTTTTGTACTTATCTAGTACCTACCAGACAAGTATAAATTTACGTATATGTATACGTAATTAGGTATCTTCCTAATCACATACATATACGTAAATGTATGAATTTTAACCAAAAAATTGGAATATTATACCTAACATACTGCTCGCATCTCTGGGTAAATGGTTCAGCAAAGTACTTACTAGATGCTTTCGACAGGTTGCAGCCACGTGACGACGTGCGGTGCGCATCGTTGGGAATCCCGAGGTCACGAACACCCTAGAACCTTTGCAGATGCGTAGAGATGTTGTGTCCATGACTTTATTTTATCGCCTGTACCATGGTGAATGTTCCAGGTACCAGGGTGGGACTAATTGAAAGATCTCATCAGAGCTCTTCCAATTAGTCCTATCCTCTCCTTTCCTACATAGGACAACACGTGCAGGTCTTAGATGTCACCCGCACACGGTGCAGAATATCCGATCAAGAATCAAGCGGTTCGGTGACTCTATCCTCTGTCACACTACCAGCTCACGTGTTCCTTCTTCCTACAGTCTCGGGTCCCTTAAGCGGGGCGTGACAAAAGCATATGATGAGGCCGTCAAGCTGAGTGTCATCATTGTCACATTGTATGTGTAAGTAATGGTGACCCTCTTTTCTGATACTTTGCCTTCAGCTTACTATCAGGCAAGGCGAAGTGTAATTGACGTTTCCTATATAAAATAAAGCAATGATTTAAATACTACTTTTGAAGTCGTCATTGTTTTTAAAAGTAGTAGCTATTTAAATACAGGTTTAAATTCATATACTGAGGTTCATATATCACTTTAATTTTAAATACTCTTTTAAATTGGCATTGTATACTTAAATACCCCTGGTGTTGCATACGTCCATAGGCCGCGGTAACCGCTTCCCATCAGGTGGGCCGTGTGCTTGTCTGCCAACTAAGTGGTATAAAAAAAAAAAAAAAAAAAAAAATATACTAATTTTGTAAAAATAAATTTTCTGGTAGGTATTTCTTTTCAAAAGTGAATTTAAAAATGTATCATCAAATGTGTTCATAGCTATTAACATATGTGTAAAGTTCACACGTATGCTATTACCATAGATTAGGTACCATTATAGTTATTACTTATCTATAGTAATTGGCTTTTTCATAAAAGTACTACTGATTTCCCAATTTTTATTGGTAAACCTACACCAAAAGGTTCGTTAGTAAATCAGCAGGTGTACGGGAAAGAGTTGGGTTCTTTGAAATGTAAAAATACCTCGTATTCTAGTCCGATAAATATCAAACACACCAATAAGTATCGAAAAAATCTAATTAATTGGCAATCTTTGGAATTAGAAGGGTCCTGAAAGAGCATTACCACGCGTGAAGGTATGCGTGAAGGTATGCCCATTAATATCTGTAGGAAATTTCGTCACGCATGCGCCCTGACGCGGTGAGAGAATGAATTCTGATAAGTTAATATTGATACTGTCGGCAGCTTACGCAAATATCATATTGAATTGAAATCAAATAATTTTTAGCGAAGTTGGACTATTAGAAGGTGTCAACTCGCGCACGCTCGCGAGTTTCGCGATAGCGAGTTGATGTAGAACCCATTCAAAAACGTCGGTATAAAATGACTTTATTTACAAAATCTTTTTATTTCAATGTTATCGATTGTTTTGTACTGATTTAAATTATCTCTATCGCCATTGGAACAATATTTTTAAACAACAGGTTTAAGAACTTCAGTCATCATCATTATCTTAACGTTCTTCCCGTTTGTATATGAAGTTTTCACCTCGGAGCTCGGGCTCTGCTTACCTTTTTATCTCCTTTTGGTTTGGCTTGTATGACTTTTATGGGTCGAATACCAACTTGGTGGGGCTCCATACACCAAAATCACGGCACAGACATACATTAAACTGAAACTAGAATAAGTTATAGAAGCATTTTTTATGTAGAACATTCCAGTTAGATTTCGCCTCGCCTGATGATAAGCTGAAGGCTCTCAGAAAAGGAGGTCACCATTACTGCCGCGTGGTTCCCGGCAGAGTAGAATTTGGACCACTCCATCTCCTCCCATGCGGTGTCGTACAAGGCGACTAAGGGATAGGGCTGTTTAACATCACACAGATATAAACAGCTCAGACTTAGGCACAGATACAAGCCTTGAGTCAACAATAGTGCCCGGAAGAGCGAATTCAATGATTGGTGAAATGTGAGTGTTAATTCACCTCTGCCTAACCCTCCGGGGATAAAGGCGTGATTACATGTATGTATGTATGTACCATGAGGCCGTTAAGTTGAGTATTACCATTGTAATACTCAACGTAACACCCTCATTTTATGCTTTTTCAAGGACCCAGGACTGTAGGAAAATGGAACACGAAGGAACAAGGCTCTAGGGTGTTTCAATAATGCGGACCGCTTGTCAATGCCACCTGTCGAGAGCATCTAGTAAGTACTTTGTTGAGCCTATTATTTTGTATTGTGTATCGTATAAGTAACCCTAATAAAATTGCCTACTCTTTGCATACCTTGCTACACAAGCACTACATTTATCTTCTTTTCAACGTACAAACAACATACAGATATAAATTGCGTTTAGAGAAGAATTCAAAATCCCGACAACACATCGTTTGAGCACCGGGATATCCACCCACATTGGACATGCGAGTAGATATAGGAAACGTAAAGAATGATCGAGACATGAGACAGCACAAGCGAGAAAAATAACGTCCATTCCTCGACGACGTACCGCTGCAGAATAACTTTGGCAATTTAGAGTTGAATTGTTTGCCAACTCACAATCTAAACTCGTATGCGTTTTTGATATATGCATTCACATTTTATTTTTAACCAATTTTGAAAAAAGAGGTTTTCAATTAGAATTTTGCAGTGTTACGATTTTTATATTTTATTCTACTTAGGTGCAGACAAGCAAACGACCCACCTTATGGGAAATGGTCACCGTGGCCTATGGACGTATGCAACAACAGAGGAGTTACACTCGTATTGTTGGCAACCCGAGCATCCAAAAGTGGCATTAAAAAGTTTTCAAAGTCAGCCCTGAAAACTTTTTATGACACTTTTGGATGACATTTTACAATCGAGTTTCAGGGTTTGGACTAAGGCCCGTATTCTAGAATGGTACTCAGTTCTGATTTATTTGAGGACAGATTGTATAGAGAATCTGTCAAATCTGTCGATCTGTCATCAGTTATATCGAGATTCAGGACTGTGTCATTCTAAAATACTCAGTCACTTTATGACATTATGTGCTTTTGTGTAGGGGGAGGTAGCACACAGTTTTTATAGACAAAATCAACATGACGAAGAACTGGAATTAAGTAGCTTATTTGCGATATAATACCAGAGGGAGAGACATGAAGAGAACTTATCAAAAAACAGTTTTCCTCTAACCATGGGTGATGGAATATATTTTCGAATCTCAAAGATTTTTTTGTTTTTAGTTGCCTAAAGAGCAATAATAGCATAGCTAACCATAAACAAATAATTTACCGGGCGTTACGCAGATTGAAAAGTTAGGAAAATGATTATTTAGATTTCACAAATACTGGCATGATAACTTCGCATAACATCGCAATTTCATCTAGGTTACAGAATAGTAAGCATACGAAGTATATGGATCCACTTTTACCTGTAGGCAATATTGAAACCTTACTACTAGACACTTCTTAATTCTGTGCCATAGCATTTTGGCAATACCTGACTGCATGTGTTCTTACGGAAGAGGGGAACTCTTTGCTTGTGTGTTTCCGAAAAGCATGTTAACCAAGGAATCTTCAAGTCACGAGTAAGTAAATGACCTATCCCCAATAAAAAGAAATGGTTCTGATCTGATATATCTGCCTTATTCGTCACAAAAAGACTGTTTTATTACAATACTAGTATCGACTACAAACTACCTTAACAATATGATAATTGGAAAGAGGTATTTATGTTATCGCTAAAAAATATTTTACACCTACAAAACTGTTAAAAACTTCTAGTAGGTACTCAGTTATTTCGGTACAATTTACAACTTACATATAAATCTTCGTAATATTTATACAGCCCGTCTATAATGGCACATGACATTACTGTATATTGACGTCACGGGGTGGGAGAGACCGAGAAAAATCAGCGGCGATGACTAGACGATTCCACCTTACGTTCCTAATCCCGAACCCTTCCTCGCAATATGATTTGCGTCAGTGGAGATGCGTTCCGAACAGATCACCGGTCGGTAACCGAGTGGAAAAAGCGCTTCTCATCGAGGCCGTTACTGGAGATCGTAAGAATTCGAGTGGCATCGCGAACCAAGAGTTTTGACGAACAAATAGCTTCGGGGTGGTTTAAGCGCTTATTGATCACTGTTTCATAAGTGCCGAAAAAATTACGAATGTGTTTGGCACATTTAGCAGAGTTCTAGACTTGGTTTATTGTGTAGTTGACTAGCCTGCCGAGATATCTATCAAACTTGATATAAACATACACGCTTGTAACATGTCTCTCCCGCATTTCGCCAACTATGATTTTTGGTTCTACATAATAGAGGGCGAGCCTGTTGCCGTCAAGCGGATATTTGGCCATGAGCTGGAAATGTTAACCATTTACCTAGCAATTGAAATCCACCGACGTTACTTGTGCTTGTTAAATGTAGCCCTAGCTTAAGTTTTTTGAGAACGCTAAGCAGAAAAGTTTTATTTGTATTGTCTTGATACCATTGCGGCGTACCTTTATTTATATCTTTATTAATTCAGAAGGCGTCCAACCACAAGGTGGGTAATGTTATCATTCCATTAATTACAACAACCACCCCCCTGCGTTTTAAAAATAAATTAATCCGATTAAGGGGGGAATCGGAGAACCCGCTCCGTCCGAGTTTATTCAGCCAACTTTCTTTAGAATAATTATTTTTGTAATTAAATCCATCAACACGATTTTTTACTAATGATTCTCCCGTGGGAGTCCGGTGGGTGGCGAACGGGATCAGGGGAGTTTTATTTTCCTCTGTACCTATTTTAGTACAGTGAACCTATATGTATGTATATAATTATATTTTTTGTGCACACTGCCATTGTCAGACGAGGACGAGGAGAGGAGTAGGTAGTCTTAAGAAGTACTGGTTTGATGTCGTAAGGGGACATGCGTGCCAAAAGTCTCACTACCATGGCCGCAAGGCCGTGTCGCAACATTACCACTGCATAACGAGTACTCTTCCAGTAGTTCGTCGCCTTTGATGGTTTTGATAATACCGTCTCCGTCTAGACATTTGCAATTTTGTCAGGGTTATCACATTAGTTTTTATTTTTCATTTAATTTGTGCAATACTTATTTAATTTCAATTTAGTCTCTTTGTTCTCTCAGGGCACATTAACTCTCGCTAATATAAATAACTAGCTGACGCCCGAGACTCCGCTCGCGTGGGTTTAGGCTATTGCGACTTTTGGTTTATAACTCCGGTTCCAATCAACCAATTATTGTTGACTTGAGCCATGCATCTGAGTCTGAGTCTGGGCTGTATATATCTGTCTGATGTTAAACAGTCCTATACCTTAGTTACTTTGTACGACACTGCATGGGAAGAGATGTGGTGGCCCAAATTCTACTTTACCGGAATCCACGCGTCCATAACGATACCCATATTGAATTTAATGAAAAATAGAAATAAATCGGCACATTCCTACGGGTGGACCAGACAGCGAAAGCTCTTGCAATTTAATATTAATTACCAAGGTATACATTATTACATTAATGTATAAGCTAGAATTAATTATGCAGTATTATTATTATTATTTTATAAACTTTGTACATATACATTATTAAAAATAAAATATTAAATAAACTTAAACATTATAGTTACACGCAATCATATATGAAATACATTACAATTATTCCGACGAATTGAGAACCTCCCTCTTCTTTGAAGTCGGTTAAAAGGTTTTTGCTGGTGACACACCCCTTCACATTAGAGAGCGCAAACTATGTGAGATTGCGCTCATATAGTTTGTTGTCGCATAGTTGCCCCCGCGAGTCGACCGACTGTAAGAAATAATGAAACTGTGACAGTTTGAAGAGAGAAATAATAACTGGGAAGCGAACCTGAGAATTCGAAGTGACGACCTTGAATGCGACCAGAACTAACGTGGACGTTGATAAAATACTCAAAGAATAAACAAAACAATGGCCTCTTTATTATTGTAATTTTATGTGAAGTCAGAATGAAAATAAATATTGTATGACAAAGCGGCGATGACCCTGTAAACGATCAAGGTGACCTTAATACTGTTGAATGTTTAACTGTCAGTATTACGGTTTATATTAGGTTCATCATTCATTTGGTTGAGTAGAACGGGAGATCCCGTTCTACTCAACCAAATGAAAGAAAGAAAAGTATTTTTTTTTTTTATATAGGACACGTCAATTGAACTTCGCCTTGCCTGATGGTAAGCTGAAGGCAAAGTCCCAGAAAAGAGGGTCACCATTACTTACACATACCGTGTGACAATGGTGACACTCAGCTTGACGGCCTCATCATATGCTTTTTCACGCCCCGCTTAAAGGACCCGAGACTGTAGGAAGATGGAAACACGTGAGCTGGTAATGAATTCCAGGCCTTAATGGTGCGACAGAGGAAAGAGTCTCCGAACCCCTTGGTTCTTGATCGGATGTTTTGCACCGTGTGCGGATGACATCTAAGACCTGCACATGTTGTCCTGTGTAGGATTATAGTAATTAGTTGATTATATTTAACAAGTACAGAAACAAAATATTGTATGTCTGACCAATTCTAATTAAAAACCGCAACGGAATCCGTTCAGTAAATTTAACGTTCAACACAAGTAAATCAAACTGAAGGAAATCCAAAATGTATGTTTCTGGCTTCAGAATGGTTAATTTGATATAACCTAAGTTTTCATTAAATATCTTCAAGGTAATCTACAGTTTTATAATAGTATAGATATGATTACGTCTCATTTTTTTATATTCATTTTGTATATTGTATTTTGATGTAGCGGTGGCGGCCGGATCTCTCCACCCCACTCTCCCCTCATCAGTGTTAATGATATCTCGCTTTTAAAGGGCACATCATTTACTTACTTTTAAGAAAATTAATTGAAATGAGTTTTGACGATGAAAAGATGGCTACACAAAAGAGAATGGTGGCCGCTAGGTGTCGCTCCGAGATAACTTGTTCATCTTTAATTAATTATTTTGTGGTAAAGAATTTATTTTCTTTAATATTCTATTCATGGAGTTTTACAATTATGATTTCGATTAAGTAACGTTCAGAGAAGCCTTGGAAGGGATTTTGGTCATTTAATTAATGAATCCAAATATTTGTTTGTATTATACATAGGTAGGTACTGCCGCCAATAATAATGTAGGTATGTATTATTGAGTGATATAAAAATATTTTAGTGATACAAAAATTCATACAGTCATTTATTTTCAATCTTGAACAATGCAATTGTTTTTTTTAAGTCAATAATAATTCCACTTAAGATAGGCGTGTGTGGTTAACTATACGATATACTTATCATCAAATTGTTAGTTTGAAAATAATGTAAATAATAGTTATAATTTGGAACCACCAACAGATTTAGCAAGTAGGTACATATATGTTTATGATTTTTATATTTTACCATATGTAGGTATAAATGCCATATGCATAGGTCACAAGCCCACATGTAAACTCGCATATTATAGTATATAATATAGTATATAGTACTTAGTTTCAATTAGCGAATTCGAAAAATAAACCTAACTCACTAGCTTGCCCTTCTCGGTTTCACCCATGATATTTGTTCAATTCCTTTTGCACCCACTTAGTCTTAACTCATTTATGCTTATTGTTGTAATTTGTTCGAATTTATATGAAAATCTTCGTAGTAGCATTATGATAGTCTGTAGCTTTCTTCAATAACCGATCTAATCTAATGCAAGATTTTTTTTGTTAAATTGGATAAGCAGTTTCTGAGACTAGCACGTCCAACCAAACGGACAAAGTTAAGCTTTCCAATATTATAGTATTCCCCTATCTATAGATTACATTTCATAATCGAATTTCGAAAGTACTACTTTTGCTCTATAAAACGTATCAGACATAAAGTAATGAGCTCATTATTTTTATTATAACTTAATACGTATAGAGTAATTTCCACGAAGCTTTTAGGTCACATCTGCGTATGAAACCGGACCGGTATGTAGGCCACTTGTAATATATCGACACAGAGAGGATAGCAGATTGATGAGCCATCCCCTCACACTCCCACACGTCCGGCGCGCCCCCACTGGCCGTCCCGCGGGGCACCGCTCTATTGCAATAGATTGAGCCTGTTTTGTTTTCTTCTGAGTTCTGTGATACACATGAGATTGGAAAACTAAAACATGTCCACCTATTGTCATAGTCATAGTTTTTATTTTCAAAATAGAATAATGCACTATTTCTTATTAATGTCAATAATGGTCAGCAGGGCGAGTGTGATATCCCTGGTGTTGCATACGTCCATAGTCCACGGTAACCGGTTCCCATCAGGTGGGCCGTGTGCTTGTCTGCCAACTAAGTGGTATATAAAAAATAATAATAATAATTCTGCATAAACGAAGAAACGACTAACTCCGCTGGGACAATTTTATAGGACGATAATTAATAGGTAATTCCTGAAATCTAAATTTGGACGAATGTACATTTGTGTCGTGTCAGAATAAATAATTAGTATGTAAAAAAATAAAGCTGCATGGTTCCTGGCAGAGAATATGTGCCACCCCATCTCTTCCATGAGGTGTCGTAGAAGGCGACTAAAGGACAGGGACAACATCAGACGGATATATACAGCCCAGACTCACCCTCAGATGCATGGCTCGTGTCAACGATAATGCCCGTAATACGGCAATAGGCTTACCTATTACATGGGACCAAGTACAATGATTAGTGAAATGTAGGTGTTAATTAACCTTTGCCTAACCCTTTGAGACTAAAGGCCTGATTGTATTTATGTATGTAATAAGAACGATGATTCATTTTTTATTTTCAATTGTTATTTGTTTTAATTGTTGGTTAAACCCTAACTAATTTAACGGTTGACCTATGTTGACATTCGGAAATATGAAGTATAAGAATATTTTATTATGACACCAATGACTCACTAGGTATAGAAACGTAAAGTTTTTTTATATAGGACACGTCAATTAGACTTCGCCTCCCCCGAAAGTAAGCTAAAGGCAAAGTCTCAGAAAAGAGGGTCGCCATTACAAATAAATACAATGTTACAATGATGACACTCAGCTTGACGGCATCATATGCTTTTTCACGCCCTGCTTAAAAGACCGGGTACTGTAGGAAGAAAGAAACACGTGGGCTGGTAATGAATGCCAGGCCTTAACAACAATCTAAATAATCTATTTAATGACAGTTAGTTCATCAACATGTCTGATGTCATATCTATCTACTATCTATATTATATAACTGTAAAGTGCTAGTGGCTGTACATTAGAGATATTAAAAAATACTTGGGCTACGTTATATTAATGATACTGAACACAAAAATACATTTTATGGAATTCCTGTCTATTTGCCTGTTAGCGATGGACGCAAAAAAGACAGAACTGATTTTGGTGCGGTTTTTTTATTACAAAGGTATGGGTCATTTGGGTCTCTAAGGTTTTGGTATCAGGGTTTGAAAAGATTATTAGGAAATAGTTAAACCGCTGAGACCTAAAATGGTTCAAAATCGTTAAACATTAACTTCAGTTACTATTTAGTATTTTGTAAGTACAATTACAATTAATTTAATTATAGTTTTATTTAATTATTATTTTAATTATTGTATTTAATATAATATAATAGTTTTATTTAAACATGATATATCTAAAGTATTTAGGTACATATTACCTATAGATTAGATCTTAATTTAACTGAATTCTATTTAATATGATTTTTACAATATTATAAAATAAAATAAAAAAAATCCAAAAAAAATTTACAACGATAAATTATAAACCGAACTACCGATTATGACTATGCCAGTCGAGAATATATCTTCAGATATGTCCCCATGTTGTATCCCAGTGCGTTCAGAAACTGTGTGAGTGTACAATCCGTATGCAATGTCGAGGGACCTATTTATTTTCTTCACGATAAATGTTTCAGTCCCTCAATACAGTCAATAACTTTAGTAGGAATTAGATTCGTTGTTCAACACAAGATATTTTAATTTAAATTGGGTATTTGTGGCCTTACAAAGATTTTAGGAACTCAAGTCAACCACATAAGCAAGTCGGATTGATGGACGAGGCTCTGGCTTTTTTTTCCTCTGGGTTGGGGTATCAGATGGCAGTCGCTCTCGTACAAATCATTCAAAAACAAATACGTTAATGTAATGGTCAGAAATCGAACCCGAGACTTCTCGATCGTCAGAACGACTACTTCATGACTACTGATGCTGCGGCTATATATTATAATATATCTAAATAATAGTGAACAGTCGATAGCTTAAGTGGCGGGGCAGTAGTGAACGCGGCCGCTACCCAAGAAGCAAGGGTTCGATTCCCGCTCAGTGCAAATATTTGTAGTCTGGCCGTGCCTCAGAGAGCACTTTAAACCATCGGTCCTGGTTGGTACATAAACATTTACGTCAGTTGTTTTGGGTAGTTGGAGCCCTAAAGGTCTAACAACTGGTCTAACTGCAATGATTTGATATCGCCTTTGACTTGTGAAGGTCAGGTGGCAGTCGCTACACGGAAAATATCGAAGTTCAGTCAAATTCGCAGTTAAACTGGTAAAGCGGAGACCCCAGACTCCGAGGTTCCTCCCCAGACTTCGGAAGCGACTAGGATTAATGCTAGGAAAAAGAAAAGATCTAAAGGACAGTGAACTAAACAGGGTAGGATTTGCAACAAATCACGTTGGTAATATCTTTTCAAATAGAAACTAGAATTTATATAAGAAATGGGAGTGTTATAACAGAGATGGGTTCATTGAGAAAGCGCCTCACGGTCGGGGGTCACTGCGGGCTCGATACATTTCTTAGCCTTCCCCACGGCAAGGCGGCCCTGTAACATTGTATTGCAATGTATAAATTCGCTATAACAGCCGCGGTAGCCTAGTGGTATGGGGTAATGGACTGCTGAGACGTGGTCTGGGTTCGATCCTAGATTTTACTATGGCACACACCAATGACTTTTCGATGCTTTTCGAAGTTATGTGTGCATTTATCGCTGGTTTATAAATGCTCGGTTAATGGCAATAGGGTCGCCACCTTTTACATTGAGACCTAAACATAAACTGGCGAAATGTGGGTGCTAGTACCTCTGCCTACCCCTTCGGGGATAAAGGCGTGAGTTTATATTATGCAAATTTAAACTCATAACTGTAATTTTACTGATACCAGTCCATGATCAGGTAAAGTCAGTTAGGAGTCAGGAGTTTTATATTTAGCATTTGATATTCGATATTGAACCAAAATAATCGTAATTCAGGTCGAATAGACCTTGAAGTTTAAATACTGATAATATAGAAAATTACGTGCTTCATTAAATTATAATTACTTATCCAATTTACGTCAATAAACTATCGATTGACGCACTTCTTTACTATTAATACTTAAAATTTTGAAATGATCGTGTCTGTATATTGTAGATATTGAAAAGAAAAACCTTTGTTTTTGTTAGACTATCAATTTTTGAAACTATTTTTTTTGTTGGTATTCTTGTCAATTTATCTGTTTGCCCGCGATTTATGCACTAACTATTGAAGGATCTTTTTTATAGGAAAGGTCTTGGTCAGACTTAGTTTAATCGTAATTGGAGATATGATCAAAAGTCATAATAACCAACGTCTACGCGGGTGGAAACGCGGGTATAGTCTAATCAAGTAATATATGCTGGTAAATACTGTAGGTAACGAATTCTTGGAACACTTAAAAATTCTGTCATTGTTTGCTGGGTATTCCCACTCGACAAATTTCGTAATATTGTCGCAGTTAATACGATTGTTACATTTTAAAACAAAAATATTTTTAAGGTTCGGTGGCATTTTCGTACAATTGAGCAGCCCGTTTGGGGAAGTACCTCCGCCCTAAAGAATACCGCGGCCATAATATCCCGGCGATGAGTAAGGTAGCCAGTGCTCATTGGAGAGTTTTTGGCTGCCAGTGGGAAGACTACTTTGTCTAATACGCTGACGGCACACGTCCATAGGCCACGATAACCACTTTCCACCAGATGGGCCGTGTGATTGTCTGCCACCTAAGTGGTATAAAAATCCACATAGTTCGGGTTCTTTGACATAAATAACTTACATTTCAAATTATGAGATAATCCCCGTGTGATGATAGTAGCTTAAAAGTGACTGAAACTTCGGGTTCAGTAAATTAACTAACACCAAATGTATCGCGGAATAAAAAAAAATGAATCGCAATAAATTTTTCCAAAAATTGTTTTATTTTATAAACACTTTTGTTTTTTTTTCAATTCAATATATTTTATTGCGAATTATGGGTACAATATAAAGGTGTTACGATTATTAAATCTGGGCTCCACCATATTTCAGTGATATTGACATGCAATAATGTCACATAGGTTATTGACAATAACATATTATTGCACTTCGTGTACAATTTTATACTTGACAGTATAGTTTTTCCCTATATGACACAAGACTCTTGATTAAAATCAAACAGCTCCATGCCCCCCATCGTTTTCTTGAGCCTGTATGCTGTACTCGTAGGATTTCTTCCATTCATCGTTAAAGTCCCTTCTTAACATTTTCATTGACACTGTTTGCTTAGCCTCATGTCTGTCCTGTCGGAGTGTTTACAGATTCTTTAATGTTTAATGTAGTAGGTAGAAGATGCTCGTGAAGTGTATATATAACGATAGTAGCATATAACAGGGTAGTATTCCTGTTGTATTGTAAATAACGTAGTCCAGATCGACCAATCCATGGAATAAAGATAAATAATTCTGCAAGAGCTCTAAAGGTTTGAAGTTGAACATCTGTAACTATCTAAACATTCTGGGACATTTGTCTTGATTTTGTATGATGATCTTTGACATTTAAAAAACTTGCAACAATAGTATAAAAAAGTGCATGAATTCATCTCAGACGAAAAGTTATTCTTTTCGTCTGAGGAATTCATAAACACATGCAAGTACTTACTTAACTCATTTTATGAATAAGTCGAAGCACATTCCCCATTACCTATAAGTGATAAATTAAGGTTGAGTAAGACATTGAATATTTTCCTGTAGTTAAAATAAATTATTTAACTAAGCTCATTATATAACAATAAAAGCTGCGTCGGATTTTGTTTTATATTTTTATTTATTTTTAATCATCCACCCAAACTGTAAAGTAAATGATTTGACTATTAAATATTATGAAGTCACAATAAATTATTTCATACAAGTTTCCTTATAACCGCGGTAGCCTAGTGGTATGGGTAATGGACTGCAGAGACGAAATCTCGGGTTCGATCCCAGGTTTTACCATGGCACACACCAATGACTTTACGATGCTTTTCGAAGTTATGCGTGTATTTATCACAGGTTTATAAGTGCCCAGTTAATGGCAATAGGGTCGACACCTTGGGACCTAAACATAAAATGGCGAAATGTGGGTGCACCTCTGCCTACCCCTTCGGGGATATAAGCGTGAGTTTATGTTATGCTCCTTATAACTTACGGATTTCTTTGTTTAGTATAAAGTCAAAAAATTGACTAGTCATAATTCTATTGTCAAATACGATCCAAAAATATGGTTCGTATAAAATAAAGTGAGTTTGTGCCCTTCGGAATCTCAAAGGTCCCATTCGGAATCCTACTAATATTACTCTCTATCACAGTCAAATAGCTACATAAAAAGAATATGGATGATTGGGTGGTGATAGGTACTAACCGTTGTCAGCGTGCGAAGCCGCAGCCAACGGCTAGAAGAACAAACGAAATTCAACTGAACGCTTAATTTTATCGAGCTATAATTCACTGACCACTTCCTATGGTAAAGCTTCATATCAGTTTACATTAAATTTTTTTATATACCTCTTAGGTGACAGACAAGCGCACGGCCCACCTGATGGAAAGTGGTTGCCGTGGCCTATGGACGTGTGTAACACCAGAGAAGCCACACTTGCGCTGCCCGCCCTGTAAGCACAGAGTTTCTGTGCCGTCAGTGTAGAGGACAAAGCAGGATAAGCCTTTAGTCATCCCACTGACAGCACAAATTCTCCAGTTAGATCTGGCTACCCTACTCACCGCTGGGAACACAACATGAAGTTATAACCGCGGTATTCTGTAGGGCGGAGGTACTTCCCCAGTCGGACTGCTCAATTGTGCGGAAATACCTCCTCAGTCCTCACTTAAATCTTATACAAATAGAAACCTAAGTTTACAAAATATTTAAAACATTAATTTAAACGAGTTTATAATGACGGTATAAAATGTAATATAAGGGAAGATTCCTGCGTTCGCTTAAGATGTCTTAGCTGCTCACATGACAGCTAATTCTTGTATCAGAAGATAAGCTTTGTCGACGCATTTCAAAAGTTAGTCTCTGTATACAACAGCGAAGATATATTTGAATTTAAGATATTGATTACAGTAGGTATATGTAGAACATAAAGCGTAAGTATTTTTTACAATTGGGATTTTGATCAAGTCGATAACTTACTATAGTTCGGTAAATCAAATTTTATAATGGCAGTCTAAATCAGAGTAAGGATCACTATTGTATTCAAGTGAAACAGTCTTTTGGCTGCTTCCAAACTTTTATACGTTGTATCCTAATTAATCTGATTACAGTTTTGTTGGTACTACTTTCGTTCATAAGTAAGAATTTCTTAAACCAAGCAAGTGTGCTTGTGGATTCACAAACCAGCCTCAGATGCGGGTTTTCCTCTAAAGGGTAGAAGTCAGACGGTTGATATTCCAACCCCCGAATGGTTCTTGATATCAGATACAATTTTCTTTGTACCTACATATGGTTAATCTTAACGTGATGTACAGTAAGTTTGACAACTTCATTGTTTATTTCTATGGTATTTTATTGTTGCTCAACAAAATAATTGGCAGCAATTTCTGTATTGATCTTTTAATTAAAAATCATCCGATTTAACTAAGCATTACATACATCTTTTTACTTATACTAAATAGTACATAAATTATTAAGATTAATTGACTTAATTAATTCCATTACGACCTTACACCGAAACTATTGTTTAAAAAAAAGCTTAAAAACACAATCTTATTAAAAAGTATCAACCCTCGGTGAGTTTAAAGCTTTAACATAATGAACGCACGCGTTATCTCGTATTTATAGTAAGTGCGACACGCAAATGCGACCGTGATGTATCTGTGTATGTAGCTGTTTTATCTCATTGAGAAAAGCTCTGAGTGTGTGTATATACATATATCTAAGTTTTTTTATAATGATCTCGTCAATATGAGCTCACCTTACTTGGTAAGCTAAAGGTACAGTCCCATGAAATAGGGTCATCATTATGACGACTTCTGTGGCGTAGCGGTAGAGTACTCAACTGTTATGCAGGGGGCGCGGGTTCGATTCCCGCTCAGTGCAAATATTTGTATGCATGAATTTGTTTATTTGCATTGCTCTGTGTGTTTCTATGTAAATAATATATGTATGTATTTACAAAAAAAAGTATCTAAGTATGTTTATCCGCATTCTAGATCCCATAACACAAGGTAGTTAAGCTATGCTTACCATGTGTCTAGATAGCATTGTGTAGAATGTCGTGGAATATTTGTTTATTTATTATTATTATTACATTTCCAACTATGTTACAATTGTGGCCCTCAGCTTGAAGTCACTTGCGATTATAGTGAGAAACACACGTGACGGTATAGAATTCTATGCATTAAACAATGTAAATTTTAAATTAATTTGGTGCCAATATGTACCATACTACAGTCAATTATAAAAAACCACCACGCTTCTTAGAGAACAACCTAGATAAATAATGTTAACATTATATTGAAATGCGATCTGAGCAGGGGCGTGAGCGAACTTTCCTTTGGATGCAATTATTATGCAAAACCATTAACATCTTACCAAGTGGAAGTCTTAGAACCACACTTTGAACGATCGATACCAAACACCTTTGTAACATGACCCGGAAATGTACTCAGTCATGCTCTGTACTATACTTTGAAATTACGTTTTTTATTATCTAATTGCAATTCGTGCAAGATTCTTCATTAAGAAGGGGAGGAAAAAGCTTTTAATAACGCTCATCACAAGACTAGAATTGCAGTTTCTGTGTATATATTTCCCTGGGGAAGCTAGAACTTAATTGGTGTTAATAATTTTTAGCATTCTCAGTAAATTCGGAAAAAGATGAGTTGTTTTTACTTTGTTTCAATAGCATTAATGAGTGATACATTATAAGGAGCGGGAAGGGATAAGGGGTGCAGGGGGCGGTCGAATAAAAACAAATAAAACACGCCTTAATAGAATAGCGAACTAAAAAGTAAATAATGATTGTTATTGAGCTTGAGATTAGAAAAGAATTTGTCATCGTTCCGTTATAAGTGTCCAAAATATCCAAGCGATGCGACTTTGGAAGTGCACCAAAATCGAGTTGAAAGATCACATACAAATATGCAAACCAATTGACCAACTATTTTTTTTTATTCCACTTACGTGGCAGACAAGCTCACGACCCACCTGATGGATAGTGGTTTACCGTGGCCTTTGGACGTGTGTAACATACTCGCACTGCCGACCCAGTAAATACAGAGTTTCTGTGCCGTCAGTGTAGAAGACAAAGCAGGGCAAGCCTTTAGTCTTCTCACTGACAGCACAAACTATATAACATAAAAGCGTATTAATAACATAAGTACACTCTAATAGAGTATTAGATCTTGTTTAGTGTATGTATGTGTAGGCTTCCACCATGTTCTTAGGATTGTACCTAAGGCAGCCTTACTTCTATGGGTTTGTACGCCTGTTGATAACGAGCGAGGCTCTGGCGCATTTTTTTTATCCAACTTAGGTGGCAGACAAGCACACGGCCCACCTGATGAAACTGGTTACCGTGACTTCTGAACGTGTGTAACACCAGTGGAGTCACACCCGTGCTGCCGACCCTGTAAGAACAGAGATTTTATGTACATTTAGTTACCACGCCCACTTGAAAAATTTCCCCCGTATAAAAATAAGATATACGAGTACTATTTTTTTTAATTATTTTTTTTTATTTATTTCAATAGTACATATTACATTAGTTCATCTCATAGAAAGAATATATATATATTGATTATATTAGGTAATTGCATATACATATATTTTATTAAAATCAGGAAGTAAAAAGTTTTCGTGCATGCAATCAAGTGTACTTTTGAAATAAAAAAAATTACAAAGTTTACGAGTACCTATTATACTGGTATCAGCTATTTATGTATTAAACCCAAACCTGACAGTACAGTATCCATAACATAAGGAGCATCAACTGATAACCATACCAGTATAGTGATCTATTTCATTATGTACCCATGTGTATACAAAGGTCTGTTAGATACGTCTATGTGTGAGTGAGCTCGTTAATCATAATTTCGCATGTTTGTTCGTGTGTATGTTGGTTCATATTATTATGTTTTGGGGATAAGAAATTAGTTAGTGGACATTAAACTTAGGTGAAGGTTGATTGAATAGTTTTGATACTTGACTTGAAATTTATGATACGATATAGGTATTTAAACTATTATGGTCACTCACATCAGTATCAACTCAAAACTCAAAACAATGTAACATGGTAAATATCCCGTTTATTTTGATACTGATGTTTGTGATACGAATTGATTTTTTGTGAAGAGTAGGTAAAGGTATGATATATAAACGGTTTCTTTTTTTGTAGGTTAATATAATTTGAGGTTAACCCGTTGATAATAATGATGACTTTGTTATAAAAAGTATTTGTTGTTAAAATCCATTTTACAGCGTGTCGAGCAGGGTGTGAGATACTGAATGATCGTTGACACAAAAATTGAACATCCATAGTCTTAAAAATTAATATGTATAGAAATAAATATCAGAATATGGTTTCTACTGCGTGATAATGTTCCTATCAGAATTTGAATTTTCTAGCATTGAATTTACTAAAATTACCATCAAAGTATCCACAGTATCAAGATATCTTAGTCGCAGTACACAAAACTTCGTAAGAAGCATTAAGGGCTCGCACATCGTAGGGACTGACCCGTCATGAAATTTAAATCTAGATCAATAACCGCGCTTATATCATTGTCTTCATTAGAGATAATTGGGTTCGCTCCCCATCGGCCGCAACTTTGTTTGTTCGTCGATAACTTGAGACGAATTTCTTGAACATTAACCTACCTACGTCATAAACAGTCGTTAACTTAAATGGCTATTGGTGTTGTGTTCCATTTATAAATTACAGGCGACCAGTACCTTCTAAATTATATATTTATACCATTTTTATAGGCTCATTTGCATATAGTCGGTCTTTTTTGTATGCTCTAGAAAAAGCATGCATGCATGAGTAGGCAGAGTAAAATTAGTCTACAAGACAAACGAAATACTTTATGGCGGCACTTCACTTGTTTATTCGTATTTGCGTAATTGAGATATTTCACAAACGATTACTAACCACGTGTACAAAGAATATCAACAGTGAATGTTGCTAAGAAAACATTTGGACTCTTTTAGTATAACGTTTAATGTTCCTGCCTGACCATGACCTTCAGCAAGAGGTGATCACTGAAGAACTTATTGGGTCAACAGCTGTGGAAAGAGGCAGCAGTGTAACAGATTTACTACCTAATCAGAGAGAGAGAGAGCAATGCAAAGTTCGTTGGTTGATTGACTCAATAAGTCATATTAACAAGATTACATATAGATATTTAGAATAATAAATTGATTACTTGTATTTTGAAGTTTTTTAATGTCCACACAACGCTGGTTCGCCGCAGAGCCCGTCAAAATAATCGATAAGGAATTAAATCTGCATTTGGTATTTTGTATTTTAATAGTAATAATAAATCTTAATTTCAAGAAACTTCTCCTATTTCGTCATAATTAACTTGGCAACTGGCTCTCTACCTTTTGGTTGCGGCTCACAGCCGTCTTCTTGGACGGCCTTGAGGTTCAGTTAAATCTCCATTTCTGGTGAAGAATAAGAATGTGTAAACATAAGTAGTTGTTTAAACAAACATTTCAAAATAGGTAGTAGAGATTAATGAACTCACCCCTCCGTGTCTAGTAGTCCTCTCCTCATGGTTTGTAAACAAATAAGAGACATCGCTTTCGAGGGTCACTAGCTTTATTTTTATCTGCGACTAGACGTATTAATTGGTTGTATATTGTATTTAAAACAGCCTTCAAAATTCAAACTGCACTTCACTTCATCAGTTTTTGGTAGAAGCATAGTTTTAGTGAACACATTTCCATCTACAGTCAAAGATGTTTGTTATTTAACTGCCATTATTGGTACATGGTCGTATTTGCCTATACTTGAGTGTTTGCAAGTACGTCAAATATTTGGCAAATATAACAAACACCAAATAGCAAACACGTGAATTGCCGCCATTTACATATTTCACCGTATTTTGTATGAAGAAAAACTGTTTTCATCTCGCAGTCCTACCTACTGTCGAGAAGTATGTTGCTGAACAATTGCGGAAATCAATTTTATGTAATTTTCCAGAAATCATTGCCATACATTATCTTGAGATTAATGTGTTATTCTTCGTATCAATGCAGTGTTTTGGAATAACAATAAATATATTTTCCATATTCCACGCATACTACCACATATAATACTAGGATGAGATGGAATTCGACCCTAAGAAGAGAGCTCGTTCTTCAAAAACCAGGTACAAGCTTGCAGGTGAGGTTCACTAGGGCCTCGCAAATTTTATTCTGACTCTATATAGCCTAATATTAGGTGTTTCAACTATCCAACTGTATAAACCTACCATTACCAGGTAAAAATATATAAATAATCGATTCCAGCAAAATGCAAGAATTTGTACGCATAATAGACAATTAACATTTGATTTGGCATATGTAATAAATTTATTATGCTAGTCTACTGTAACCATGGACAGTTTTAAACATTCTTCGCAATAACACTCGTAACTATAAAGAAAAGATACATAACTATAAAGAAAAGATCAGCTTAGGTTAGGTTTGGTTTAGTTTATTATAAACAATATGTTCAATAAAATGTTTCTACGATAAATTTTAATATCATTAAGCTAACACAGCCACGGAATAAAATATATCAACGCTGTTTATTCAGAATTTGTTCTACCAAGTTCTATCAAGACTTATAGCTAAAACTACCTCAGAACCTTCTACCGGTAGACATGCTGTTTGACGGGCGACGCTTTGATGCAAACTTTCCTTTCATTGGTGAGAGGTCAGACGGTACTAAGACGGCAAAAAGAGTAGAAGAAATAAACAGAACCCGGTCTCCGAGTAGATAACCTCGTAAGCTACCGGAAACAAAGCTAAGATGATGATGAAATCTTTCCTTATAGGATATGAACTCACCTACGGTATAATAATTTGTAAATATTCGAGTGTATTACCATAAAGCTCGGTAATTGTATTTTGTCTAAGTTGGTCGGAGTATGTAGAGAACACCGTCATTTACATCAGCATATGTTTACACACGGCGTGCAAACACGATTACCTGAAATTAGGTTAGTACGTTTTATGTTATTTACACTATCACGGAGCATACTTAGCTTTCACTCATTTTAATTTATTATTAAAGCGATGCCGTTCTGATATTTGAATAGGTTCTGGATGTTCAGATGATGAAGTGTTAATAACCTACGAAATTCAAAATTCGGCAAAAATCTACAATTTTAGAAGGACTAGTAAGAACTAGTAAAATGTTAAAGTACATACTATGTACTTTAACATTTTCTGAATCTGGATGATACAGTAAATCAGTCTATCAATTACAGAATATTAATTCCACTGCTTAAAGAATAGAAGAGAAGAAAAAAAGGTTAGACTTATCATATCAATGCTTGTAGGGTTAGTAGCTCGAGTGTAACTCTCTTAGTTTTGCACGCGTCCATAGGCCACGGTGACCACTTTCTATCAGGTGGGCCGTGTGCTTGTCTGCCACCTAAATGGTTTAAAAAAAAAACAAAGAGAAGAAAAAGTTACAGTAGAATCAGACTGACATGATTCTTCTTAATTGCAGTGATTTTGCGTTACTATTTAGTTTTCAGATCGTAATACCCACTTATTTTAACTATTGTATTATTTTTTCGCTCTCTATTTTGATTTATCTATAAATTTTCTATTAAGTAAACTAGAAGTTATGGCTTTTCTTTATGCTATTTATTTAGTTTTTTTATTAGTGTATTTAATAACTATATTTGACTATTTTAAAAAGGCAGTCTTACAAGGTTGATGAAGCCGCATACTAAATTTTTGAGTGCACAGGAGCAGACCAAATTAAAACTATTTTACTGTTTGTTTTTATTATCTGTTTACATCGAGTAACATAAATAAAATATCATATAAACCCTAACAAACAAACAAGTTTTAAGTAAATCCTTCAGTGACGCGAACATAATTTTACTTTCAAAACTTTTAACCATTTCGTTAAATATGCCCGTTTTCAGGTGCGTAAGAAAAAATACGACCAAATAGATATAAGATATTGTGATTCTGTTCCATTACCTCTTGTTTTTTTAAACAACCGAGCAGCCCTTAAGGTACACATCGAGCAGTCAATGTTTGAACACTCGCATCGATTTCGACTCGATCGCTTTCTAATCCCCATTTTCTCGTTGCCATTACGATTTTTCGAGCGCTCACCTCACTCCATATTTCCGTGCATATCTCGACGATTCGCAGATCCATTATTTTTTATGACTGGAATACACGATGCTTAGTACAAGTATCACCCCCTGCCTACTGAGTGTTAACGTTCCGGCATACTTCGGTTAGGGGTGACAATGAAGTTACTTATGAAAATATAAAAAAAATATTTTTTAAGCATTTAGAGTGCCCATGGATTTAAATTTAATAGTGAGCTGATAAAATGTACAATATAACACAATATAATGTAATGTTGCAGTTATTGGTCACAAAATCTTAGGAGATCAGCTCCAATTGGAACACATAGATACAAAAAGAGTGCGCCCTTAGTTAAGTTTAAAAGTTTCAAGATTATATTCTAGTGTGATTATATTCTTAATCACAGTTTGTGAGTAAGATACTTTTCGCATAGTTTTGTTGACTAATGTTAAAACACACACCATACACCATATATAGCTAATACTAACTGATAATCCTAGAGATATTAGTCCAACAAAAGTCAACCAAAAGAAACCTATTTGCATTAACTACTGCTGATTTATTATAGAAAAATAGAGAATAATTGATTGATAAAAAACCCCCGTGTCCCCGAATTTTTTCAGACATAGCTGAGAACACTCCAGACTAATATGCCTTTCAAACATATAAAACTAAATCTAAAACAGTTCATCCATTCAGGACATATGATGCCACAGACAGACAACACACACACATAAACACTCACACGCACAGACACGTCAAACTTATAACACGCCGTTTTTTTGCGTCGGGGGTTAACAAAAAACTTATTTGAAGATTTTCTTTAAACTCAAAAACAGCAAAAAAGTAGCTCAAATATATTCTTGAGTTGAGATCCTCCTCCTTTTAATTCGGTTAAAAGTAATATACTATTTACCTAATAGAATATTAAGGATACCAGTCCTTAATATTCTCAGGATATTAAATTTTGTGAACGCCAGCCATTGCGTGGTAAGTAAAACTATCATGTCCCTTTTCAAATAGTTTGATCGAGAAATCGCCTAATCAGTTTCTTTTCTGAGTTCTTTGCCACCCCAACGTAAGTTACTCCTACTCAGCCATTCCACTCAATACATTTTATCGACAAACGTCAGTGACGCTGCGTGACACTTATGTAAATATTTAAATACGATCCAGTACAAGCTATGAATATTTTAAACTCTAAGTAAACCACTCGGCTTTGTACTTTTGCAAAGATATACACACCTCAATGAAAGAATATATAATACTACAATGTATGCAATAAGGTACATAATTGCGTATCGCATCAGCAAATTAGAGTTTGCTTTTATTTTATATCTATGCATAAAGCGATTTGATAAGTGCTCGCAAATTGGGGATCGATATTAAAGTGACGAGTTATGCTGATTGGATTTTTTCAAGTGGTTCCGAGGGGCCGGTGAATAATTGAGTGCGATTTAGTTTTGTGAACAAAAAGTGTGGTTGGAATAAAATTTTATGCGAATATTTCTGATGACTTTCCATTTTGGAGTGTTTTATTAGCTGAAAGCCGTAGATTAATTAGTACTTAAACTCGAAACATAACGCCTCATAACTTTATCATGTTGAGTTCGCATCACTTACATTGCCATGCTAAATTTTTCAGGCGCTGAGTTGCGGAATATTTTCATAGTAGTCATCGAGGTACTCAGGAAGAGATCCGCTGACTCTTGTGTCATCTTTTCTACTTTGCTAAGAATCTAAATAAATTCGAGAAAATGAATACGGACATAAGATTAATATATTTATTTCACTAGAGTTCGTCTTTCCATTCAAGCGCCAATAGAGGTTGCATCCAATGATAACACTTAGAGCATGGGTTCGTCATCTTCCTTTACAAGTTTTGACTTATCACGGCATTTATACGAACGATTACCGACTAGCTCCACTACCCTGAGAAGAAAGCCTGCGCCAGAGCTACATCCGTCAGTCAGTAGATGTATCGTCTTGTAGGTAAGGAAAGACACGACGGTATTCCCGTTCCTTTTAAGCAGCCCGAGTGGGGAACTCACCCACCCTAAAGAATACCACGGCTATAATAACCTCGTGTTGAGTTCCCAGCGGTGAGTAGGGTAGCCAGAGCTCTCTGGATACCACTTTCCATCAGGTGGGTCGTATGCTTGTCTGACGCCATGGTGTACAATGAAGAATATATTCTAATAATGAATTCGTAATAATAATAATATTAGGTATTGAGACAAATAATAATATAATTTATAATTCATGTAAATTAGTAATACTGGCGTATTATTCCTTCCAGCGATAAGTTTTTTGTATTGGCTATGTTTGCGTGATTTTCGAAAGCTTATATGACGTATCTATTAGTGAGACATCATTGGATGGGACACAATATACTCACCTCGACAAGCAGATACAATTATATAAGGTTTTTATTTGAAAATAAACTTTCAGTTATTAAAATGTAAACCAAAGAGAATTTATAAGAAGCAGAATCAGCAAGGAGCGTGCTTCTATCAATTGATCACGCAGATCGTGCCCTCGATAGCTAGGCATACTCGATTTCATTCAGAACAATCTCCGAGAGTATCACTTCAAGGAGCACTCAGCTAGCTTTCCGGTTCTCATTCTTTTGTTGGGACCACTCTTTGGGTGTCGCCACTTGATATCAGAGGATCTCTTTGTTACAATGTCGCTTTGGTACGATGGGTGATATTAGTTGTGATGTTTCTTGTGAATTCAGTTTATAATCACGTTAAAATCTAGCACAGATAAGGTGATTAGTATTTTTATTTATATCAAAAATAGGATACTCGAATTATAATCTAAAAAAGTAAACAGTACCTCTAGTCGTCAGTCACTGACAGGTGCGAGCTATGGAGAGGGCTATGCTCGGTATTTCCTTACGTGATCGCGTCAGAAATGATGATATCCGTAGGAGAACAAAAGAAACCGACGTAGCCCAGCGGATTAGCTCGTTGAAGTGGCAATGGGCGGGACACATAGCGCGCAGAACAGATGGCCGATGGAGCAAAAAAGTTCTGGAATGGCGACCGCGTACGGGCAAACGTAGCGTAGGACGCCCAACGGCCAGGTGGAAGGACGACCTCATGAAGGTCGCCGGGAAGCACTGGATGCGGGCTGCTTTAGATCGGTCATTCTGGAAGTGTGTGCATAAGTGGACTATATGTGGCTGACATGATGATGATGATGATGATGATGACCTCTAGTACGAAAAACTATCGTAGTCATATCGTAAACGTATCGAGAGAATGGAGCATGATTGGCTGGCTTCACACACAAACAGATTCATAGTAGACAGGCGGCTAATCACAATGCTATACGTTTACTATAGGATTACGATAGTTTTTCGAACACGGGATACTGAAAGGTACAGTGGCTTTCAAGAGGGAAAAGATACTCTGATCAAATGAGCTACCTGGACAAATTCTAGATGCGACGGAATTTAAAATAGGAATTTATATTTATATGAATGATAGTACACACTTGCCTCATAATATGAATTTCAATGCATAGGGTGAAAACCGCTGGTATGAAACTAACATTCGTACGAGTGCTCTACAAACATTTGTTCTACGTAAGCTACAAGCTTGATCAAGTTATTAAAAGATTTGACTTCTTCATAATGAAAATCTAGGCTCGGATCAAGTGATATGTAAAAGATTTTTTAAAAGCCACTACCCGCAGGTGGTGACTGGGAGAATACAAAGTGTGCAAGGCGGGCGACCCGCCTTAACCCCTGTTAGATATCGCCATGTCAATGATTAGTACCCGGGCAAACGTATTGCTATGGGATATTTATTTGGTTTTAGGCATGACACCTTTACTAAAAATATATCATTGCATAAAAATAAATTTAATTAATAATCCTGAAACTATACCTAATTTTGCTTATGCACTCAAATCTTAATAATATTGAACATAATAGGTAATTAAGTATGACACCTAGGCATAATTACATATTTAAAGTCGTATTATCGTATAGTTACCATTTTAGTTAAATTACTCTACAATTAGTATTTATACATACTTATAATCACGCCTTCATCCCCGGTGAATTAGGCAGAGGTGAATTAACACCCACATTTCACCAATCATTGAATTCGGTCCTACATAATAGGGGGTGAACCTATTATCGTCTTCCGGGCACTATTGTTGACACAAGCCATGCATCTGAGGCTGAGTTTTGGCTGTATATATCTGCCTGCTTAAACAACGCTATCTCTTAGTCACCTTGTACGACACCGCATGTGAAGAGATAGGGTGGTCCAAATTGTACTCTACCAGGAACCACGCGGCGGCTTGATTTAAAGCTGTCAATAGAAATAACTGTGGTATAGTACAAAATAGACATTTGTATACAATAGAAAAAAATAAAGAAGAACTACCTTTCTAATTACTACACGTATGTTTTTAAAACAAATTGTCGATAAATAATCACAATTGTAACCTCTTTTGAACAAAACCATTTTCCATCAGGTGTCTGCCACCACCCAAGTGATATAAAAAAGCACTTTAATTCAATTAACACATGGACCCGTAAGTCGTGTTTTTCCCTTTTCGTAGAATTCCATGAAACAATCGCGTAAAGAAAAGAATTGCTATAGTGACACGGAATCGAGTCGTTTGGGCGGGCGAATGGCATTGATCATAATATCGACGGAGGCTTACGAGAGTGATAAATGGACGACCGCACCGTCAGTGGCGGGATGACGCCCGCCGCCATATTTAAATCGCTTCTGTCACATCCGCATATCGCGTACCAGCTAATATTCACGGAGTTATACGTGTTATTTTATATATAAAACTAGCTGTTGCTGGTAGTCTCACCCGCGGGAAGTATTGAAGTAATTGATAAGTTTCGGAAATAGTTCAGACAATCCAGTAGGAGTCAAAGATCTTCACTGCAGTAATCATACTTGCAATAAGATCATGTAGATAATCCTTTAGAATCTGTAAACCCAGGGCCAGCTAATATATTATTATGACTATTATAAATAAGTAAATATTCCACAACATTCCACACAACGCTATCTAGATCCATGGTAAGCATAGCTTAACTAACTTGTGTTATAGAATCTAGAATGCGGATAAACATACGTAGATATATTTTTTTTGTAAATACATACACATCATACATAGAAACACACAGACCTATGCAAATATACACATTCATGCATACAAATATTTGTACTAAGCGGGAATCGAACCCGTCTTGTGACTCCTTCAGAACTGGTAATTATTCTGCAATGAAATAAGTTTTGTTTATCTAACAGTCACAGACTTTTAGACACCTTCTAGATTGTAGAAAACATTAAGTAAATCAAAATAATTATGTTATATTGCAATATATACTGTAAAATAAAATATCTCGAAATTTTTGCTGCAGTTTCGGCATCAGCAACTAACACAATTAAAACTTCTTTTTTGATTATCTTAATGTTATGTACCTACTTACCTACACTACTTAGTGTAAAAATATACCGACAATTAAGCAATTAAAAAAGATAAAAGGTGATATAACAATAATAAAACTTCAATTTAAAACCTTCCGTCAATGATTCTACCCACAACGCAAAATCAACGAACCAAATAGGAAATTAAAATCATCAATCAAACGAAAAAATACAAAAGCGCCGTTTTCCATTGTCGCCGATATGTTTGCGCAAAAACGACTTTGTCGCATCACAGTCAAAGTAATAAAAAGCTATACACGGATATAGAAACGACTAGATACAAATAAGATTGTCTGTTTCAAAAATTCATTCTTATATTTTCATTGATGAAACGACAAGTCACTCATTTAACCGTTAACAATTTTCTTTACTCATTCATCTAAATAGATATCACGGTTCAAATCAGTTTTAAACCATAACGATACTTATCATTGAGAATCTGTTCATTTACTTAGTTTTGTCACGGTTGGAATAAAGGTGCCGATTTAACGATTTCGTGCATCGTAATCATGGAATTTTTTCATTTGTTTTAGATATAAAAATGACGAAATAGGTATTGAATTTTTCATTAAAATCGTTTTGAACCATACAAATTCGATGATCAAGTTGGAGCCCATCTGGTTGTAATTTTGTTAACGCTATGAATCAATATGATTTGAGACTGAATGAGCTGCGTCAAAAGGTTTAAATGAAATGCTTGCTTTACTTGAACATCGAAGCAGCAGAAATAATCGTACTAAATCCAAATAATAACTTCGTGAGATCAAGTGCCGATCCCACAGCGAATTATGAATTTATCAAGGATAGCGAAGTATTTTGCCTTCTATCAGAATCATAGTTAACGGGAATCTCTATATTTGATTATCATTTTTCATTCGCCAGATTGTCAAAGGATCGTGCGAAAATATAAAGCACGTTCCAGTATCTATACGCACTTGGGAAAAGAGCTCGAGGCTTTGTGATAGGACACGTAATACGCTCACAATTGATTATTGCGATGCAGTGACGATGCGGTTTGTGTGGTACTGATGACAGATCCCAAGGAAAGTGCCAAAGGTTCGTCAATTTTTTTGTGTGATTTTTTGAATTTTTTAGGCGACACGTGACGTCGTTTTACGGGATTCGATATTTTACTCAGCAACGTGTAGGAATAGAAGAAATAGCAATAGTTTTTTATATCAAACTAACTGTTGCTCGCGACTTCATTCACGTTAAATTCGGAATAGATCAAAGTTTTTATTTCTGTAGTAGATATCAAATTCAAAATGTTTTAAGTTATTTTATTGCCATATTGTGTATTATTTATTATGAAGAAAAAATTTCACTTCCGAAGCTATCTTACAGGAGCTCGAGTCAATCTGTATCAAAAATACTCATCAAATTTAACAGCAGACATATATGTACAACCCAGACTCAGCCTCAGATGCTTGGCTAGAGTCAACAATAGTGCCCGGAATACGGCAATAGGCACCCCCTATTACATGGGACCGAATTTAATGATTGGTGAAATGTGGGTGTTAATTCATCTCTGCCTAACCCTCCGGGGATAAAGGCGTGATTATATGTATGTATGTGAATTTACCCTTTTCCATGGAAAGCTTATGCCTGATCAAAAAAAATAGTAAGTAAGTATGTCATAACTCGGAAGAGAAAGTTTAATTTTCGAAACATATTAATGCACATAATGACGACAATAAAAAAGCAATTAGAAGAAACTTTTGTTGATACTCTACTGACCTTACAATCTTAATATGTATCTTAACAACAATAATTTTGTTCTTATAAATTCGATTTGATTTTATTTCTTACAAAATATGATTTTTAAACTGATACAAACATGAAACTATAAATTGAATGCTGTGAACAAATGATGTGACAGATAAAGTTTAAAGTTTCAATGAATGGAAAATTTGATTAATAGTAAACATAGACGCGAGATTTGCGGTGTCGAGTCATTGCCCAAAACAATTCTTGAAGACGTTAAAACGTACGTGAACGTTCAAGTAAAACCTCCTTTTAGGATTTCAGATAAATTTTCACAAATAATTTTTTGTAGTTTTAGTAATCAACGTTAGCAAATTATTTCGTTAAATAGCGCTAAAATAATAGACTTGTGATATGCCATTGATATCTGTGTTTAAATATTTTATAAATAATTTACTTGTTTATATATACATAGATAAAGAATTAGTATAAAATGTGTAAGTGGTAATGTGAGTGACCATGATAGTTTAAATACCTAAATTGATGAAGACTCTCCATAAATATGCTTTACTCTTAGGATTTAGGGTCAGAAGGCATATCGTACTTGGAGTAGTAGAACGGACGCCGAGCTTTCATGTACAAGCTGATGATGATGATGATGGTGTATAATATTTTTAAGTAATTTTTCTGCTTGATTAT
The DNA here is from genome assembly GCA_963662185.1 of Eilema griseolum. NCBI lineage: Eukaryota > Metazoa > Arthropoda > Insecta > Lepidoptera > Erebidae > Eilema > Eilema griseolum. The sequence goes on from OY759236.1 coordinate 12,047,689, forward strand.
TCCCTGTTTGGTAAAGACTTAACCAAATATAAACCATACCAATTTACGTACATCTTGTGACGAAACATTCTATTATAATAAACTTTGCTTTTTATGAAGATTGCGTTATAAAATATTTAAAAAGAACTGTTGAAAGGGGTTAAAATGAGAATGACACGGTACAACAACGTCGTGTGCTATTGCAGGTCGAGTTCTTTCAGCGAGCAAGGGTTCGCAATCCTCAATGATTCAACACTTTCCATTGAAAACTTTATTCGAAGATTACTCTGTTGTATAAATGTAATAAGCTTTGCAGTGACGAGATTAGACCCCGAATTTCACTCAGACATTAATGACATTTTCAGTAGGATCGCGGGGGCCTCGTTGTTTATGTTGAGACAATCGTTTTGAAAGTCATTTTGTTAAGGAAAAATAAACGTGAAACTTTCTCTGTGGGTTTGTGTGCGGCTTTTGTGGGTGACTAATTGTTGGTATGGTGTAGTGCAGTATGAATGATATAGACGCTCAATTTTCGCTCAGTGTAAATGTTTGAATGCATGAAAGCGTGTTCGCTTTAGTTTACAGTCGTAGAGGTAGTTACAATATATTATACCTTGAAATTCCGTACTGCTTGTCGACAGACGATTTCAATTTGAATTTGTACCCATGTAACCAATCATTACGAGGAAATCGTTTATCCTGGTTCGGATATATAATGCGTAGGGATGAAAGTAATGTAACTTCTATAGTTAGTAAAGCACTAACTATGGAAGTGGATGGCTACAAGGGAAAAGGGAGACCTATAATGAGGTGGATGGACTTTGTGAAAGATAATATGGTTAAATAGGGAGTGAACGTTGAGATGAATGGAAAAAGAGCACAAGTTGCGCCGATCCCAGATAAACTTGGGATAAGGGCCGGAGGATGAATGAATACAAATATCACCACTCTATCTCATCTGAAGGGTGTCGTAAGAGGCCACTAAGGAAAAATATGCAGACAATGTCATTGCGAGAGAAGGAAACCTCGAAATAACCCGTCTGGCCAGTGTGGAAACAGTAGGCCAAAGTCTGCCAACATTAAAAGAGGCCTATGTCCAGCAGTGGACTGGACGAACTGTGGTTCAGTTCAGGTTCTTGAACTTCTTAGTGTGACATCGACCCCAACTCTGAATTCTGTGCATGCGTGAAGTCCAAAGTTCAAAATACTTCATAGTTCTCTCACTTTTTTTTACTTTACAGTGAAGTCTAATCGAATTTCAACAAAAATGGCTGTTAGTACAAAGAGCATAAAAGAAAGATGATTTCTGCGATATATCGATACCCATTCCCTGGATATTATATCGGACGCGCATGAAATTTACATGGAATTTTGTGCTTGTAATAAAGAATGATGAATTGGATCCGCATTGGTAATTATGGCCAACGGAGAGCGAGCGAGCCAATATTAAATTGCGAAATTCAAACATTTTATGAATATGACTGTACTTTTTGCTACTTTAAATATTTTTGACCGTAATCCTTTTATTTTAATTATGCAAACTTCAAACAAAACGAATAAACACATTGAGACTAACGTTTTTCGTAGAGATGTAATCCTGAAAGAATTCAATATCTATATCGTAATACTCACCGATTTGCGTAAACAACCTCAATGTATACAAAAGTAGGTAAACGTATAAACAAACTAACTATACAACGGTGTGATAGGATCATATACGAGTATGTTGCAGGAAACTAATACTTTTTTGTGTTAGTAATTGGATTTCATTGGCCGTTGATTTACTGTAGGCGTTTTGAGGCATGGATGTTTGTCACGATACCATTTCGCTGCGGTGATTATTTGCCCTAGATGAAAACAATTTTTTTTTCTACTTATATTTTTGTACCTGCTTGTTTGGTTTTATAAATGCCTCTTGCCTTCATAATATATTTAAAATTAGATTACGTAACCAGTTATTTATTAAGATTTTATCTTTTAAGTGTTTTTTTTTTCAACCTTTATTGTTTATTTAGAATTAAGTGTAACAATTGCGTCTGTTTCGAATTTCACGGATTACATTATTTTTTACTAGATTAATGAATTTTAGGTTAGTTGCACGCTGAACGAATGTTAATACTTAAGAGGTGATAGTTGCTGTATCTATTATTCTTCTTAGGCTTTGTTCAAGCATGAACATGACTTCAAGCAAATTCCTATACACCGACGTCAACGGACACTATGTGATATCCAAATAACATAGTATAGGGTGACGGGACGTGACTCATAAATACTAATACTTAAATAATAATAAAGACTAATAATTTGTCTTATGAGTATCGTAATTAGGGATTAGTTAGGGCAGGTTAGAATAGGATATTAGGTTAGTCAATATATTCCTGAACAGTCGAGGTAAGTGCTGTTATCTCCCTGTTCAGGCTCTATATGTATCTGTCCCTCTAGAAAAGTGGCAATACGTTCTTAGAATAGAATAGATTGATCAATGAATGCGATTGTTATGTTGACGACTGTCGTAAACGGCATAATATATTTCAATTCCATACAGTCATCATTCTGTTCTATTCTATAAACATTTTATCACTCACACACACATCGCGTGGTTCCCCGCAGAGTAGAATTTGTACCACCCCATCTCTTTCCATATTGTACAAGTGTGACGTCCATAGGAAACTTTCCATCATCGTGGGTCGTGTGTTTGTCTTTTTTTTAATGCCACTTACGTGGCAGACAAGCACACGGCTTATGGACGCGTGCAAAACCAAGAGAGTCACACTCGCGCTGCCAACCCTGCAAGCATTGAGAGTTTCTGTGCCCTCAGTGTAAAAGACAAAGCAGGACAAGCTTTTAGTCCTTCCACTGACAGCACAAAAACCCTCCAGTGAGCTCTGGCTATCCTACTCATCGCCGGGAACACAACATGAGGTTATTATGGCCGCGGTATTCTATAGGGCGGAGGTATTTCCCCAGTCGGACTGCTCAATTGGACGAAGTTATAAAAAAAAGTGATAGGGCTGTTTAACATCAGACATAAATATTTTGTCCTAGATAAAAAAAGACATACATATACAGCCCCGACACAGCCTCAGATACATGGCTAGAGCCAACAATTGTGCCCGGAAGACGCCAATAGGTTCACCCCTATTACGTGGGACCGAATTCAATGATTGGTAAAATGTCTGTTCACCTCTGCCTAACCCTCCGGGAATAAAGGCGTGGTAATATGTATATATTGTCACTTCTCTCACATCCGGCCAAGGGTCTTGTTTTAGGGGGAACGGTCTACCAAAGTGTAAAAATAAATTTGCAAAACAGTTAGTCCAACCAATCCTATGCAAAGTTAATCCAATCTTGACTATATTGCGAATGTAAGCATATTCACATTAATAATATAACATCAGGCATTAACTTAACCATGCAATGATTACTAAAATTTCTCATTTTTTGTTCGTAGCCGTCCTCCTAATTTGCTATCGTCCGCCCAGTATCAAAACCTACTTAGGTCCTTTGTGAAATCATTTTTTCGCATGATTTGCACTCAGTCAGTTATTTCAGCTAATAATTATTTAAGAATGAATGCCTTTTGTATTTTTTTATACAACTTAGGTGGCAGACAAGCACACGATCCACCTGATGGAAAGTGGTTACCGTGACCTATGAACGTGTGTAACATCAGTGGATCACATCCGTGCTGTCGACCCTGTAAGAACAGAGATTTTATGTGCCCTCAGTGCAGAACATAAAATCAGGACAAGCCTTTGGTCTTCACATTGACAGAACAAAAACTCTCCAGTGAGCTCTGGCTACCCTACTCCCCACCGGGAACACAACACGAGGTTGTCATAGCCGTGGTATTCTATAGGGTGGAGGTACTTCCCCAGTCGGGCTGCTCAATTCAGACGGGAATACTGTCGTGTCCTACCGCCTCGAAAAATAAATATAGGTTTATTTTAAACTAAAGTAAACAATCAAAAATACTTAGATTACCTAAGTAATAAGCTAGGGTGCAGTCCAAGGAATTGCCTTGAATGTTGCCTGGAAGAAATCGCGTCCAGCGATAAGGCCACTCATTGTAAATTGTACATATACATACATGCTACCTACAAGTTTTACTATCTATCTATAGTGGCCGCCATTACAGATGCTGTGCCTGGAATAGCGTCTCTACCTTGACGGCCCTGCTTAAACTATATTTAAAGGACCTAGTATATTGAGTGAGAACATTGTTGGTTGTTCTAAGTAAGTAACTTGCACAATATTAGCAGGATGATAATAAAATCTCAATTACAGAAATAAATTGCAACGGCAAAATTTTCATCTTATCGAAATTTTAAAAGTTGAAAATTGCAACATGTAAAGTAGCCCTTCGCTATTCCAATATAGTTTTAATTGACTACTTAGTTCTGAACGTTGGAATAGATCACGGACGAGCGGCCGACGGAAACCTCGTTAGAAAGGGTATGCCGATGCATGTTTTAAAATAATCAACTTCGGTGCTAATTCTTAATTTATTGCTTGGATGGTGGCAGCGGGATAATTCGATTGGGTACTGATGTTACCCCCGTTGCAAAAACTTACCGGACGTATATAACATCTACTTTACTGCACTAGCTGACCTACTACGGTTTATGCAGTTTAATTTACGTAATATGAATTTACATGTACAGTAGCTATCATGCGAAATTCATGTGGTTGGAGTGGCCATAAGCCGTGTATGTCTTTCACACTTTTTGACTTTAGTAAACATTTTCAGAAGTGTGCACGAGATGTAATGTTACAATTGTTATTAACCTAAAGCTGAAAAGTTTACTTGTTTCAAGGTGCTAATCCCAAGAACTATCCGTTGTGATTTCAAATGAATCTGGAACTGTGGAATCTTAAATAATAATACAAGAAGATTTTTAATTTTTTTTCCATGTGCCTTGCGATATATACCTTTCGAAAAATTTGCTACGAACTGCTACTGCATTAGATAAAATCTAGTTTTTGTAAGTAATTTTATAGATTTGCGAGAACTAAAACTAATGGGTTCATAAAAAATAGTGATTAATTCATACTAATATTATAAATGTGAAAGTAACTTTGTCTGTCTGTTACGCTTTCATGATTAAACCAAGAAACCGATTTTGATGAAATTTGGAATAGGGGTAAATGAGACCTTGAGAAAGGACATAGGCTATGTTTGGTCGCGATAACAGACATCCACGCGGGCGACGCCGCGGGCCACAGCTAGTAATTTTATAATCCGCAATCGAAAACTATATTTTGAGTCAATTTATTAAAAAAAAAAAAATCTAGACACGCGGCAGCGTGTCAAGCTAAGTTCAAGCAATAAAACTGGCGAGCAGCACGGTTTGGTGTCAGTTTTGAATTCGTCATAATTCAAAAACTATTTGACATAAACGTGTCAAATTTTTTCACAAACACATCTCAATCAGTTATTTGTACACACATCAACAAAGTCTAGGGAACAAGGACATTTCTAGTTTTTATTTAAAAACCCTTTCTTGTAATAGTGAGTGTTTTATATCAATAGAAGGGTATTTTTATACCGTTTTTAATTTTAATTTTAATAAAAACATTTTCATACCAAATTTTTTTTTTTTAAGAAAGAATTGAATAGTGCCAATATTGAGTATTACAACCTTCTATGATTAGGCACAAAAATAACGAGGTAGTAAGAAATACAGTAATTAACCGTACTTTAAACGTTTTTAATAATCTGTAGGACCTCCTAAAGCATTAGCAACAGCTCGACAACGGCGTGGCATACTTAGTATGAGATTGTCAATCATCGTCTGTGGAATATGGCTCCATACACTGCGAAGGTGTAAAAAAAGTTGTTCTTCAGTGTTCAGATTTTCCAAAGAATCACTGAAAGCTCTTCTCCCAAGCAAATCCCAGGCATGCTCTGTGGGATTGAGGCCGGCAGACTGATCAGGCCATTCCAACGTCGTCATATTGTGCTCGCTTAACGCATTGACCACTACCCTCGCGGTGTGTGACCGTGCATTATCTTGCATGAACATAAAATCTTGACCGAACTGCTGTCGATGAGGGATTACCATGGGGTGTATAACCTCCTGAATGTATTGGTTTGCATTCAAATTGCCCCATATCCAAACGAGATCGGTCCTTCCACCAAGGCGAATTCCAGCCCATACCATGATTGTTCAACCTGGGTAAGGATGAACTTCTTGCGGATTCTGGAAACGACTCCGACGTCCAGGAACTCGCCATATACGCACTCTTCTCGAATCAGGATGAAAACCGAAGCAAGATTCGTCGGAAAACAGAACCCGTGCTCATTGATGGTCGGTCCACTGTAAATGTGCGTTAGCCCACAATAAGCGACGACCTCGATTTGCACGTCGAAGAGCTGGAACCCTAAGCGGTCTGCGAGTATAAAGATTGGCTTCGTGTAGTCTTGTTCTGACAGTTTGATCGCTAATAACCACTTGATGCTGAGACTGGAGGCCTGCGACCAACTGACGAGCAGTAATCGTGAGTTGCCGCCTTGCGGAATTTTGCAAGAAACGATCTTGTCGCGGGGTAGTAACCCTATTTCGTCCCCTGTGACGTTCGGCAACATCCCCTGTAGACCTGTAGCGTGCCCATAATCTGCAAATTACGCTTGGTTGGGTGTTGACAGCATCCGCTACGTCGCGTTGAGTTCGTCCAGCTTGCAGCATACCAACAGACCAGACCAGATACCAACGACGTGACATGATGACTACAGTCACAAAAATGCACAAACCATACGTAAAAGACGTATTATTGATAATAAACGTTATTTACAATCAAAAAAAATAATTTTTATTTTGCCTCAGAGAAACTGCACAATCAAACACTTTTAAAAGTTTTCCCTCCATATTCGAAAATCATTACTTATTTAAATTTATTTTTAAATTTCGAACAACTCTGTAATCTACTTTATTCTATTTTTATTTATTTGCTGCCAGTTATTTGCAAAATAAGATTTACACGAAAAAAAAAAATTGGGGTCATCTTGTTCCCTAGACTTTGTTGAGGTGTTTATATTAACGTCCAAAAATCGTCATTCTTACCACTGACTGACCTATAGATTTTGATAAATGAATTATATTATAGCCTTCGCAAGTTCCAAACCTGTTACTAGTCGGTTCTTATTTTATTATTCCGAAAAATTGGTTACGAAAATTTGCTGGTAGAAACTAGCCATCGAATATACTAATTCGTATATGAGAACTAGCCAAGTCAGACCTTAGGCTATAATATATTATCTTAAGTTTTATGAAGAAATTATATTTTGTTGTTATAAACAATTTTCAGGACTGGCCATTGAACTTGGCATCTATTTATATCTCACGTATTTTGTCGTTGAAATCAACAATCAAGACATATACCATAATATTGAACTTGGCTCTCATTTCAAATTTGTGTTTTTGATCGGATAATACATACTTAAAAGTTTTTAATAACTAGGAGCGTTGTAATATCGACAATTAGAAGTAACCTACCGTGTCTGATCTAATAAATAGAGCAGGCAATTTGTAGTTATGCGAATATTTCACGCACCATGATTACATTATACATTTAATGTAAATTACAAGCTATATAACTTCTTTTCATGCGCATATGCTTAAAAAACTTAAAGTACGTGGCCGCTGAGCAGGAGGCGCGTGTTCGATCACCGCTCAGTGCAAATATTTGTATGCATGAATATGGGAGTCGCGTGGCTTCCGGCAAAGTAGAATTTGTACCACCCCATCACTTCCCATGCGGTGTTGTACAAGGCGACTAAGGGATAGGAATGTTTAACATCACGCGGTGTTACATAATGTTTTTTTTTATATAGAACACGTCAATTAGACTTCGCCTTGCCTGATGGTAATCTGAAGGCAACGTCTCAGAAAAGAAGGTCATCATTACTTACACATACCGTGTGACAATGGTGACACTCAGCTTGACGGCCTCATCATATGCTTTTTCACGCCCCGCTTAAAGGACCCAGGACTGTAGGAAGAAGATTGGTGAAATGTGAGTGTTATTTCAAATCTGCCTAACCCTCCGGGGAAAAAGGCCTGATTATATGTATGTATAAATGTATGTATGAATATGGGTATTTGAATTGGTCTTTTTTTTTCTTTTTACGTGCGCAATATCCCCACGGATACCTTATTTGAATTGGTCTTTTTTTTTCTTTTTACGTGCGCAATATCCCCACGGATACCTTATTTGAATTGGTCTTTTTTTTTCTTTTTACGTGCGCAATATCCCCACGGATACCTTATTTGAATTGGTCTTTTTTTTTCTTTTTACGTGCGCAATATCCCCACGGATACCTTATTTGAATTGGTCTTTTTTTTCTTTTTACGTGCGCAATATCCCCACGGATACCTTATTTGAATTGGTCTTTTTTTTTCTTTTTACGTGCGCAATATCCCCACGGATACCTTATTTGAATTGGTCTTTTTTTTTCTTTTTACGTGCGCAATATCCTGGCAACTGGTCTAACTGCAATGCTTCGATATCGCCTTTGAGTTGTAGAGGTTAGGTGTAGTCGCATGACAGCATGACAGAAAATATCGAATTTCTGTCAAATTCGCAGTTAGACTGGTAAAGTGGTCCCTAGAGGTGAAAGCTTTGGATGCCACTGGGATACTGGGATTAACGCTAGAATGAAGTAGTAGTAATTCTAATATAGATTACTAAGTGTAAAAATACGAATTCCAAAGCTAATTTTTATGTAATACAACATACCGTACAAACCACATAAGTAACACCTGCCTACAGTGCCTACACATAAAACCGCCCAACTAAATGAATATAAACGAGCACAGTGAATACAAAATGAAATTGATAAACAAAACTTATACACGATATCGAAAGGGTTTAATGAGAAGCAAGCGAAACTAATAGTTCACCTTCCTGTGATAGTGATCTTTAATATCGTATGAGTGGGTGAAACGGACGAGACGCGCACGGAAGCCGCGCCCGTTGAAGGGTTGAAGACTTAAATCAATTTCTATTTTTATTTATTCACATTGTATTTGGTGTAGAATAGGGCCACCTCATCACTTCCCTTGGGTGTTCTATAAGGCAAACTAAGGGATAGGACTGTTCTCCATCCAAGAGTATACACACACCCATGATAAAGTGACCATTTGACGGCAATAGTCCGTTGAAGGCTTGAAGACTTAAATAAATTTCTATTTTTATTTATTCACATTGTATTTGGAGTAGAATAGGGCCACCTCATCACTTCCCTTGGGTGTTCTATAAGGCAACTAAGGGATAGGACTGTTCTCCATCCAAGAGTATACACACACCCATGATAAAGTGCCCGCTTGACGGCAATAGCCTGTTCAAGGGTTGAAGACTTAAATAAATTTCTATTTTTATTTATTCACATTGTATTTGGAGTAAAATAGGGCCACCTCATCACTTCCCTTGGGTGTGCTATAAGACAACTAAGGGATAGGACTGTTCTCCATTCGACAGTATACACTTGTTATACAACTTGACGGCAGAGCAAGCAGCGTGGTTTCCAGCAGAGTAGAATTTGGGCCACCCCATCTCTTCCCATGCGGTGTTGTACAAGGCGACTAAGGGATAGGGCTGTTTAACATGAGACAGATATATACAACCCAGACTAGCCTCAGACACATGGCTCGAGTCAACAATAGTGTCCAGAATACGGCAATAGACTCACCCCCTATTACGTGGAACCGAATGCGGTTATTGGTAAAATGTGGGTGTAAATTCACCTCTGCCTAACCTTCCGGGGATGGATGCGTGATTATATGTATGTGTGTATGGTAAAAATAACATAAAAAACGGTTTTTTTGATCTTTTGAACATTTAGAATTGATTAATCTTTAAAATCCCGGGTAGAGACAAGTGTTACTGAGCTTTTTATTTAAAAAATTCTAAAGATAGATTATACAATATATACATATACAATATATACATAACATATAAAACTGAATCCTGAGATTACAAAAAAGCATTATATCTGTAGAGATTTATAAGTTAAATAAGAGGTTAATAAGTTTCAAAAAGAAAGAAAAGACATACAGGTCTACGACCTATCGTAGAGCTACGCCGTAGCTGTTAGCATAATTACAGTTTCAGTAAAAATTTAAAAGCAAAATTAACATAAACTTTGAGTAAATTTAATATAAAATAATTAATTAGTTTCGTTCATACACTAGTATAAACACATACGTTACTTATACAACCTCAAAGATTGCATTCCATATTTGAAATACAAGTTTAATCTTCATCTAAACTCCCTGTTACTTAAAATTTGCGAAGCCACGCTGCAAAACAATAACATATCCCAGGGGCTACGGACCGGAACACATTACCCTTATCCCTTATAAGTGAAACTTGGTATTTGTTACGTCAAATCTTAGTTAATAATTCTAGAAACATCTTTAAACAGGATGTGGTACGGAGATGTTTCCGAAAGGTTTGCTACTATACCTCCAATCCCTTTAATATCGTATTTAAAGTTTAATTGCTATTTATGTAATGAAGAACTATTGCTGAGTATATTCAATGTGCACATTTATATAATAAGTGTGTATTTTTATCTATAAGTTAAGGTTGACAGCGCGAGTATGACGATATGGTTTTGCACACGTCCATAGGCCACGGTAACCACTTTCCATCAGGTGGGCAGTGTGCTTGTCTGCCACCTAAGTGGTATAAAAAAGACATTTTCGTAAAATAATATCGTAAGACCGACCGACCTATTAATAAACTTTTCTTCATAAAAATCAAAACACATTATTATAGGAGCACTTACTCTTAGCAGTAAATAATTGTGTAGTTATTCTTAAGGTCTCAGGTCATTATAGTATTGTGTTAATATAAGTAAGCAAACACATAATAAGTATCACGGTTCAACTGCGATAGGGTGCTAAAGGTTGTACAATTTTGACAGTATAATTGTTCCCTAGGGCAAGCAGCGCCAGACTATTTGATTTTAATAGCATGGAGTGAAAGACACCTGGATAGCCGAACTCAAATATTTCAAATAATCCATTATAGGAATGCAGAGCAGGCAATTGGTTTATAATTTAAGAGGTAGTGTACCTCTTAAACTATATAAATCAATTGCCTGCTCTACCAGCATGAAATACTTCCGCTTCCACAACTTATATTTAATCTATTTTCGAGAAATAAATTAGCTTAGTGCTATTCCAGACTATAGTTTATTTATGAAGATACAATCATCGTTTCTTTTAAAATTAAGATGACTTTTCCCATACCCTTGCGGATCATTTGGATGGGAATCGAAATTCTTTAGTGACTATTGTCCATACTGCAGTAACTATGAGTGTGATGAATTAATATTTACTTAGTTATATGCAATTGGAAATATACCCATGATCTCATATAATTGACTTCCTAAACGTGTTTATATCTGAAATTATTCTTGCATTTTCAGTGACGTTATATTCCAGTGAGCACACCGTCGCGTCGTCGTGCCCTCATTTGTACCTACTACCGCCAATAGACAGGCAAACTATGTTCAGTGATATCAAACTTGTGCATGTAGAGAATTTTAAGGCGATTACACATTAAGTTGGCTAGGTATTGAAGCCCAAGTTGTGATTGCGTCCTCAGTGAGTTTAAGCTTTCACGGGTACGTTTTGTTTGCGCTGCGGTGTAGCGCTGCAATGTAACGTTGCCTTTGTGATAGCCTTTCTGGCGGGTTCGTTTGCAATACACTCGCCTGTTGATGTACGTGGCCTGCAGATTTTGTTGATAGTTTCTTGTTGAGTTTTCACATTGAGGATTGAGTGCTTTTATTCATTATCATTCGAAATTTGCACTTCGGAGCCCGAGGTCTGGTTTTGGTTTTTAAATTAATATCTCCGCTTTTGAAGACATAAGACACAAGAAACAAGTTTCCACAAATGCGTGTTAAGTTTAATAGGGTTTACATGCAAATTTTAATGACAGTGAAGAAAGAAAAAGAAGCTCGAGAAGTGTGTAAGGACAGAAGTAATAGCCAGCTGTTATGTCTGCCATCATCACATAGAAAAAAAGGCGTGTGTGTATATTATACAATTACACACAATTACACTGTCACCTCACACGAGAAAAGATCGCATATTCGAATCCCACCTGGACCGTTTCAATTATTTCTATCTTAATCAATTTTGAATAGCCTAAATGCTTAAAATTTTATTCAATACACTGTCATTCTCAATTTCCTTTAGTATTTGACTAATATCATTTAAATTCGACTCCAGTTATTTTATTTGAAAATATTACTTCTACCTACAATAAGTGCACAATAACATTGAAACCGTATATGAAATAAGTAGAACACTATCACATGTAATATTCTAAACTAACGGCAAAATGCTCCGCTAAAGGCAAAAGCGATAATCTCTCCCGTCTCAGAGTGGAGTTAGACACCTTCGTGAGACTAACGAAGTTCTTATAATCTTCCCCCGCCTTGTCACACCCCCGCATCCCTCAGTAATTGAGTTATTGCCTTGCATCTCATGTCTTTCGACTCCCCCATTTTAATGACATCTCACATTTTGAAGACAAAAATTATCTTTAATTAGAATGCAGATTGCATATCAAATTGCAGTTATAGTTTACTATTGTGCAATATTATTTTATCCTTTTATTTGTGTCTACATCTTACCCATAAAACTTTATGCTACTTCGGTGTGTACAGTCAATAACAAAAGAAACTTTTGAAAATTTGACTCATAAAATATAATAATTGAATTTCCTTGCTACTAACTTTTTTAATATTTAAATTAAAAAAAGGTTGTGATCGGTTATTGCTGTATTATTTATGGGACTTTACCGGGAACTCTCCGGTGGCGAACGAAACGTAATCACTGACAAATTATGCCAATCACTCGGTGCAAGTTGCTCATCGATATTATTTTGATTGTTGAATGAAATAACAATAAAAGTAATGGTTATTATTGATAAACTTAAGCATTATAATTTTTATAGGAATAACACAAAAAATATATTTTAATCACAATAATAACGATTTCAATTTATTCATTAATGTGCCTGAATGTCACGCTATCTTTATAAAGGCTTCTCATCTGAATCCAAAAATTTCGAATATTTCAAATTTTTTTCCAAGTAAATAAGTATTAATATTCGACACAAAATCAATGAAAAAAGATACTTCAAGGTTATGTCTGTACGAACATGAATGAAGTTAAATAATAATTTCTAGTGAGCAAAAACTAGTTTTAATTTTTTTTGTAGATAATAAGAAAGCTCGGCCATAGCTAGTAGACAATATAAAAAAACTATTGATAAACTCAGTTGAATATTTATATGGCACATTTTTCCGAAAATACAAATCTTTTTAACTAGCATTGTATTCCTTTAAACAAAGTCCAGTCGATAGTAATAAAAGCGAAGGGTACTTAGGAACAAGGTTATACTAACGCGATGTAACTAATTTTTCATTCGGCGATGTCGTGACTGAATCACTGTTAAAATCAATTACGATGCAATTTCTTTGTTTAATAACAATCAACTGTTTGAGGAATGTGTTTTACTAGTACTAATGAAAACCAAATTTATTTGCACGGTGCACCCAGTTAGGGTGGAGTTGGGAATGTGGGTGAGATGTTCCGTAGTATGTATTAGTTGATAGCCTTTTGGTATGAGATTGGACAAAATATGAGTTCAGAAACGTGACTCACGATTAGTTAAACAGAAAAAATATACTTATTGAAATTACGACGTTCATTTGAAAAAAATAACCTAAGTTAAGTAACCTAAAGACAACCTCTGTGGCGTAGCAGTAGCGAACGCGGCCACTACGCAGGAGGTCCGTATTCGATTCCCACTCAGTGCAAATATTTGTATGCATGAATAGGTATGTGTGTTCACGTTAAGCCGTCGATCCCGGTTGCCATACGAACATCTATGGCAGTCGTTATGCATAGTTGAAGTCCTAAAAAGAAACAAAAAAGCCCAACAACTGGTCTACCTGCTATGTTTCGATATCAACTTTGGGTTGTAGAAGTCAGATGGGTATCGCTTCACGGAAAATATCAAAGTTCAGCCAAAGCCATCGTTACTGATAGAGCGGACCCCAGACTCCTGGGTGAAAGTTTTGAATGCGACTGGGATTAACGCTAGGATAGAGACGAAGTAACCTAAGATAGTTAAGTAAGAATATCTTATATATAAAATTCTCGTGTCGCGGTGTTTGTGGTTAAACTCCTCCGAAACGGCTTGACCGATTCTCATGAAATTTTGTGAGCATATTGGGTAGGTCTGAGAATCGGACAACATCTATTTTTCATCCCCCTAAATGATAAGGGTTGTCCACCCTTAACATTATATGGCAAACAACGTTTGCCGGGACAGCTAGTTACTTATAAGATTTGAATCATTAGCACCTTGGAGGTATTCTTATGATATCTCATTACTATGTCTTACAAATAAGTTAGCAACCCCACTTGATGGCAAACAGTTATCGTGGCAACATTACAGGCAACAGCAACACTTTATTTTCAACTTAAGTGACGATGAGTCGAGAATATACTGGATTGACTTTGTTGCACTTACAAACCTTTATATAAAAATTCCTTGAATGGGAGAAACCACGGTTATGTGCCTTTGGTTTTACAGTAAAACCAGCGTAACCCAAAGAATAAAAATCATTAGACATAATAAATAGGTTTCTAGATAAGACGACGTGTCGCCACTCCGTGCTGACCGCTTGTAGTTATTAGGTGTCATAGAATCTAATTTGATAGACTCCAGTTCCCTTCATGTTAAAAATATAAATTGTATTAAGTGGATTGATCTTACTATTCGTATTCATCAAATTATACTATACAGATAATATCAATAGTTGCAATAATATTCTAGCCTCGGATATAATCGGGCCACAATGCTTATATGAAAATGAATAATATTCTAGGACATTTAGCCCATCTGTTCATTTCATCCTACACCGAGCTATCTAGACCCTAAGTAATCATAGCGTAATTAACTAGATCGCGGATAAACATACTTAGTTACATTTTTTTCTAAATACATATATATTTATGTATAGAATATTTGCACTGAGTAGGAATCGTAGGCAAAATTGTACCTTTTGCATCTTAAATCGGTGTAGTCCAGTGAGAGAA
The DNA here is from genome assembly GCA_963662185.1 of Eilema griseolum. NCBI lineage: Eukaryota > Metazoa > Arthropoda > Insecta > Lepidoptera > Erebidae > Eilema > Eilema griseolum. The sequence continues at coordinate 12,062,802 of OY759236.1, forward strand.
CTCAGCCGAATAGCACCTAGACTTATCCATGAAGGGTACCTATAACTTTTTTTAGCAGATGCTATTCGTGGATTCTATTTTATTTTTACAGTATTGTCCACAAAGTTCCCGGGAGTCTGCAGCCTAGTGCTAGGATATTAAGTTGGATTCTGACTTTTGTGTAGAAGTAAAAGAAAAAACATCAAAAAAGTATTATTTTTAAGAATTTGTGGTTACTTGACCATGATAATACGGCACTTTCTATGATACGTTATGTGTGAAATTTTCTGGCAAACAGCCCAGGAGGGCGGGCTAATGGCGCGGAGCACGCGACTCGCACTCACAGCTACAAAATGCAATTGGCTTCCGACTGCCCAACTTGTTTTTATTTCCTCTTAATTTTCTTTTTATTTTTTTAAACGCTTGGTGACAAGTCGCCTTGGTCGACAAACCAAGGCGTCGACACCATTTTCTAAATATTCCAAAATTTTAGTATTAGTCTTCTAGGGAAGTAACACGTATTCTTTTTCCTTTGAACCTGTAATTGTTGTAATTGTAAATGCTACTTCAGACGAATTCCACTGAGGGCACTAAGGTTAAAATCGGTTAACTTCGATTTTATAGAGTGGTCGCTCTGTCGTTTGATACTTAACTGATAGTTTGATAACTTTATAGAGTAGTTGGAACTAATTGTTTTTATAACATATGAAATCTGTAGCTCTAGCTAAGATTGGTTTAAAGTAGATCCTTACTATACGTAGGTAGGTGTCGCTACGCACTGCCACAGTATTACTTCATAAGTACTATATTTAAAATGAAAAATATAAATTTGCTATCGGTTAAAAACTTGAAAATGGCCTTTATCATGTTATTTGAATTTACCTAATGTTATTTTTTAGCACTAGGTAAGTTTTCCTAAATTGAATACAGACATTTTGCCAATCATCTAGTGGATACATTTATTCGATTACCTTGAACTCAAAATTAATCATAATTATTAAACCTACTAGAGTTATATTAATAGAAAACGTACTAAATAATGTCTCCTCGGTCTTTTAAAACAGGATTTTTTAATCAGCCTAGTATTTGAAATTCATTCAATCTTTTCATAGTAAGATATAAACTAATATTTACAAGTGTTATGTATATACTTTCGTGTTGTGAATTCATAATTATACTAGGAATCGGGACTTCTCGCGAATTATATCTTGGAACTTACTATTTCTGACGACGTTTCGGATGCGTTGCAGCACCCGTGGTCACGACTTGACTAGTCTTTGAGTGTCGAGATGTATGCGGGGAACACTTTTTGAGCGCCTACCCACCATTACACTTACATATTATGAACGGTTAGTCTGGCGACACACCACACTCTATGTCAGTTTTTAACGGCACGGTGTTTTTTGGTTTTAGTATATTAATCACTGGATTCCACGTTTCGGATAGCTTGAATCCATCTTCCCTATTGAATTTTTTATATTTTTTGATTTCAATGGCTTCACGCTTCAAGATAGTGTTCATAAATAAAATCTCGTGCCGAATACTGTCCCTTATAGTACAGGTTTTATACCTAGTTTAAGGAACAGAATTACCTATTTCCAATGTTGCAAACAATTAGTCTTATTGTATACCAATAGCTTTAGCTCACCTTTGTCCAGCAACTCTTGTAATGTATTGTGTTTCTTTTGCTCCAATAAAGATTATTATTATTATAAAAAAAAAAAAAACAATCCGTGAATGTTGGTGGCGATCAGTGGAAAGACTTTGGGTTGATGAAGCTCAATCCAGTGATTGGTACCCGACTCAAGATGTTCTGCTACTGCCGATTTTTTTTTTTATATAGAACACGTAAGCTGAAGGCAAAGTCCCAGAAAAGAGGGTCACCATTACTTACACATACCGTGTGACAATGGTGACAGTCAGCTTGACGGCCTCATCATATGCTTTTTCACGCCCCGCTTAAAGGACCCGGGACTGTAGGAAGAAAGAAACACGTGAGCTGGTAATGAACTCCGATTTGTTGAACTCACTGTTTTTCACAGTTGCGATATGTTCTCTGACTCTCTCTGCAATGGTTCGCTTGGTATGTCCTATGTAGGAACTACCGCAGCTGCAATCCACTTTATGAACACCCGGTGTTTGTAGACGTATGACGTCCTTCGATGTTCGCACGTATTTCGCTACTTTGGCGAACGGTTTAAAAATCGTCTTGATGAAAAACTTCCGTAAGCAAGATCCGATTCTGTCCGTTACACCTTCCACATACGGCATGTATGCCGGTTGGCGTTCAACACCCGGCAGCATCTTCCTCGGTGCACGTCGCGTCTTTCTAGCACTCGTACCATACCCGTTCACCTCAAAACCTCCTGAACATAAATAGTAAGTTCCAAGATATAATTCGCGAGAAGTCCCGATACCTAGTATAATTATAATATTTACAAGAATATAAAATAGTAAACAAAAGTTTCAATCAAATCAAGCATCGAAAAATTCCTCCCCAAAAGAAATTAAAACATAATATTTTAACGTTTATAATATGATTATGAATGTGACTAGGAAGAGTTAATCAAAAAACATTATAAGGAGGTAGGACACGGCGGTATTTCCGCCCGATTGAGCAGTCTGACTGGGGTAGTACCTCCGCCCTACAGAATACCGCGGTTATAATAACTTCGTGTTGTGTTCCCAGCGGTGAGTAGGGTAGCCAGAGCTCACTGAAGAATTTGTGCTGTCAGTGGGAAGACTAAAGGCTTGTCCTGCTTTGTCTTCTGCTGACGGCACAGAAACTCTGTACTTACAGGGTTGGCAGCGCGACTGTGACTCCTCTGGTGTTACAGACGTCCATAGGTCACGGTAACCACTTTCCATCAGGTGGGCCGTGTGCTTGTCTGCCAACTAAGTGGTATAAAAAAAAAACATTTGTTATGTTAGTGAAAAGCAGTTACGATATTATACGTAGGCAGTGTCCATCTTCTGTTCTAATTACATTATAATTCCACAAAAGGCGCATATTCCTTGGTTTCTAGTTAAACAAAAAGGCAATGATTTAATAATGTTATGTTTTTTACATTATATTATTAATGCATTGTCTTTTTTGTCTGACTATTAATCAATCAGGTTATAATCCCAATATACCTATATATATTCATTATTACAATTGAACTGTGACATTAAAACATGTTTTTACACATTATAATAACGTGTTTAAATATCCTATTAAAGTTATAAATTCAAAACTATTATTGAATGTTTGTTATTACGTACCCCCGAAAACAACAAATATAAATGAAATTTGAACTTTATCTTACGTTCTGAAATAACTAATATTTTTTTTACGGACTTGACGGATTACTGAGTATTTTACTATACTTACTACTAACAAGAACAAAATCTTTAACTTTCTTTAAACTAGAATGTTATAGTATAGTACATAGATACATCCGAAATGTACTGTATAATAATATATATTAAATGTATATTGCCATCGTTAGAGCTAAAATTCTAAAATTAAATCAACATACTAGTTAAATGAATTTATGAACGGTGCACGTGCCTTTGAAATAGAGGTACAAAATTCAGTTATAATTTGTGTGTTTCGCCGCCATTGCTCGGCGCAAGTATTACAAACAGAAGGGACAAACAAACCCGGGCATTGTGTGCACCAAAGAGTACCTTTACTGGCATCATGCACTCGTGTGTGCTCATATCGCTTGATACATATATTCAGATGATTTCTTTGAATCGTTTTTAAAGCAGTATCTTTACTTTGAAGAGAAATAATTAAATCAATCTCATTAACTATGTACACATTGACTTGGTGCCATGGTACTTTTTGTATTATTAGGCCACCAACTTATTGGATACCCAACTAGATTTCTAGTTGGCAAATTAAAACGAGGAGTAAACCGTTTTATCAATACCTTCATTGTGCGTACTGCTGTATTTCCTTGCTTGAGTAGAAATTCTTGTTTAAACAGGGATTTTTTTTGTATGAAGATAGGCCCGCGTGAAGACTCTCAGGCTATGGCAATTTGAAAATACAGACTTTAAAGTCTGTATTTTCAAATTGCCATAGCCAAGCCAAGTCAAGACTCTCAGGCTATGGCAATTTGTAAATCCCTGTTTTCGTTCCCCATTTCATTCATCTTTAAGTTTTCTAATTCTTTGTATAAGATTCTTACGTTAACAAAAATGACGCTTTCATAGTTCTGTAAATAAATACTCAATATCTCAATATTTAACCTAATCAAACCGCTTGTAGAATACAATATGCAGTTTTGTTAACTTTGTTGTGATTGGTAATTAACGCTTGTGATACAATCAAGCGTGATTATGCAACATATAGCCGTACAATAAGGCCTCTTGTTTGGATTAATATAGTTGGCAGTCAGTAATATTAGTAGGCGGATATGAACTGATGAGACATTATAGGTATTTAAACTATCATGGTCACTCACATTGGTATTAAAGTAATCGGGATATTTATCATGTTGAGCGATTGCAGATTTATGCGGCTCGTTGTTTTTGACTGCCCTGTGTTCATTGATTTGGCATGTAACCGTACTTTTTGCTTGTTCTATTTAAGAACTGCCACAGCCACATTCAATCTTGTACACTCCTGGCATGTCCAGTAGAGGGACATCTTTGGGTGAGCGCAGGTATTGCGACAGCTTTATAAAAGGAGTGAAGATAGTTTTTACAGAAACAGAAAAGGACGTTTGCAACCTTATCTGTCACTCGTTTGATGTAGGGTAAAAAGGCTGGCTGTCTTTCCACCTTGCAGTTCCGGAGTTTATTTGTGATGAGTCTAAGTGGTTTAATCCTCCATCTACGCCACCTAAGTGATTCAGTTCTTCTTGTAAATGTGCCTCGTCACATAAACTATATGCGCGATCAGTAAACGACGTGACTACCGAATTCAGGTGGCGAGGATGATGGTGTGAGTCGGTATGCAGGTAGCGGTCAGTGTGAGTAGGTTTCCCGTACACGGAGTGACTACACGACCCGTCCCCATGAACACTGATCCTCACGTCAAGGAAGGTAAGGATTCTTTCCTTTTCCATTTCCTACGTGAAGCTCATTTTCTCATGGATGGAACTGACCACGTATTGTTGTATAACATTCTTACCCGCCTCCAGTAAACAGAAGATTGTATCAATATACCGATTCCAGATTTTGATGCTTGGGCTAGCTAAGCATGTAGCTAAGGCAATGGCTTCGAAGTGCTCCATCCACAAGTTTGCCATGACTGGAGCCACCGGACTTCCCATCGCTACTCCATCTATCTGTTGGTAATACTCATTTCTGTATACGAAGTACTTAGTGGTTGCACAAGGTCGGTATTCCTTAGCCACTCCGTTCTCTGCATTTTTGCGTCTTATGATCTACAAGCAGTTCATGATGAGAACATTTGTAAATAGGGACTCCACGTAGAGGCTCACCATCACTTTTTGATCACTTACCGAAGTTGGACGCCAAATTGAACGAAGTGTCTCGAGTTCTTCACGTACGATGTAGCTCTTTCCACTAAAACGGTTGCAAGATGTACGACGCACGTTTTGCCAGTTCACACGTCGGCGAGTCAATCTGACTCACGATAGGCCGTAAGGGAGTGTTTGGCTTATGTATCTTTGGCAGACTGTCCATAATAAGAAGTTTGTGCTTGTGGTGCTTTAGATTTAATTTTTTTGTTGTTTCATGGTAGCATAAAGTTATAACACTACTGTTGTTGATCCTGGAAGCGAGATGCCTTTCGGCGCTATACCGGTTCCGAAGGGCGGCGCGGGAGCGGGGTCACGATCCCGAGCCCGAAGAAATTCGGGCCGTGAGATCCCGGCTCCACAGGGAAATGGTGGCGGAATGGGAGATACGACTTGGGCAACCAGGCGCAGGGCACGCCGTAGTAACGGCGGTAAGACCCATCATGGGGGAGTGGCTAGAGAGGCCACACGGCAGCCTCTCGTACCGTCTGACGCAGATGATCACCGAGCACGGATGCTTCGGGAAGTATCTGCGTCGGATGCAGAAAGAGCCAACGTCCGAGTGCCATCACTGCGACGCGAGCGAGGACTCAGGTCCGCACACGCTCACCGAGTGTCCGGCGTGGGAGACGCCGAGGCGGGAGCTTGTGGCGGCCCTGGGAGTGAGGGTTCTCACGCTCTCCACCTTGCTCGCGGCGATGGTTCGCTGCGCGGATGCGTGGGCGGCCGGCGCCTCCTTCTGCGAGCAAGTAATGCTCGTGAAGGAGGAGGCGGGGCGGGAGCGGCAGCGGGAGCGACGAAGGATCGCAAGACAAGCTGCCCGCGTACGAAGGCAACTCGGGCGTCGGAGGTCGATGAACGACCTCCGCCCCCCATGAGCGCCGGCCTGGGGGTGACAGATGAAGCCGCCTGTCACCCTGGCAGAAGCAGGCCGCGGCGGTGGCGCGCGTGGCGCGCCTCCCCGTCTCCGGGGACGAGTTGGGGACTCTATAGTCCCCACACCCGAGAAGAGGGCCAGATCGTGAGAGATGGCCCTGGGTCGGCCGGGGTGCGAGGGATATGCCTGTCAACCTCACCTTCGGCAACCAAAACGACCCACAGGCGGCGTGCGTTTTAGTCGGTTCGAGTCCGACATAACCTCCTCCACCGGCCCCGGTGGGGAGGTATCCGTGGGGATTTTGCGCACGTAAAAAAAAAAATAAAAAACACTACTGTTGTTTGCGCATTATTGATCTTGTAAACTTTAACCTCTTGTTATTTTTTCAAGTTATTTCTATTTAATACACACATCAACAAAGTCTAGGGAACAAGGACATTTCTAGTTTTTATTTAAAAACCCTTTCTTTTAATAGTGAGTGTTTTATATCAATAGAAGGGTATTTTTATACCGTTTTTAATTTTAATTTTAATAAAAACATTTTCGTACCAATTTTTTTTTTTTTAAGAAAGAATTGAATAGTGCCAATATTGAGTATTACAACCTTCTATGATTAGGCACAAAAATAACGAGGTAGTAAGAAATACAGTAGTTAACCGTACTTTAAACGTTTTTAATAATCTGTAGGACCTCCTAAAGCATTAGCAACAGCTCGACAACGGCGTGGCATACTTAGTATGAGATTGTCAATCATCGTCTGTGGAATATGGCTCCATACACTGCGAAGGTGTAAAAAAAGTTGTTCTTCAGTGTTCAGATTTTCCAAAGAATCACTGAAAGCTCTTCTCCCAAGCAAATCCCAGGCATGCTCTATGGGATTGAGGTCGGCAGACTGAGCAGGCCATTCCAACGTCGTCATATTGTGCTCCCTTAACGCATTGACCACTACCCTCGCGGTGTGTGACCGTGCATTATCTTGCATGAACATAAAATCTTGACCGAACTGCTGTCGATGAGGGATTACCATGGGGTGTATAACCTCCTGAATGTATTGGTTTGCATTCAAATTGCCCCGTATCCAAACGAGGTCGGTCCTTCCACCAAGGCGAATTCCAGCCCATACCATGATTGTTCCACCTTGGTAAGGATGAACTTCTTGCGGATTCTGGAGACGACTCCGACGTCCAGGAACTCGCCATATACGCACTCTTCTCGAATCAGGATGAAAACCGAAGCAAGATTCGTCGGAAAACAGAACCCGTGCCCATTGATGGTCGGTCCACTGTAAATGTGCGTTAGCCCGCAATAAGCGACGACCTCGATTTCCACGTCCAAGAGCTGGAACCCTAAGCGGTCTGCGAGCATAAAGATTGGCTTCGTGTAGTCTTCTTCTGACAGTTTGATCGCTAATAACCACTTGATGCTGAGACTGGAGGCCTGCGACCAACTGACGAGCAGTAATCGTGGGTTGCCGCCTTGCGGAATTTTGCAAGAAACGATCTTGTCGCGGGGTAGTAACCCTACTTCGTCCCCTGTGACGTTCGGCAACATCCCCTGTAGACATGTAGCGTGCCCATAATCTGCAAATTACGCTTGGTTGGGTGTTGACAGCATCCGCTACGTCGCGTTGAGTTCGTCCAGCTTGCAGCATACCAACAGCCCTTAACATCTCTTCGCGACTTAAATGACGACGTGACATGATGACTACAGTCACAAAAATGCACAAACCATACGTAAAAGACGTATTATTGATAATAAACGTTATTTACAATCAAAAAAAAATTTTTTATTTTGCCTCAGAGAAACTGCACAATCAAACACTTTTAAAAGTTTTCCCTCCATATTCGAAAATCATTACTTATTTAAATTTATTTTTAAATTTCGAACAACTCTGTAATCTACTTTATTCTATTTTTATTTATTTGCTGCCAGTTATTTGCAAAACAAGATATACACGAAAAAAAATAATTGGGATCATCTTGTTCCCTAGACTTTGTTGAGGTGTTTATTTTAAGCAAAGCAAGACTAAACAAGTAAATAATTAGGTTTCTTGTTAGAAGATAACAATTCATGAACAATTGAATGAAATTTTAAGGTAGGTAATTTTAGTAGCAGTAGTAGAAGTAGTCAAAAAGCAATGTTTAAAAATGATTGTAGCATCATTCATTGCTTCCAATATTTCCGACGAGTGTCGGTAGATGGCGTCCACTGTCGCCAGACAAGCACTGCGGTGACTTCACGCGAAGTGTGGGGGCTCAGTGGTCAGAGCATTCCCCCTGTAAGGTAAAGATTGTGGGTTCGACTCCCGCGTGAACCGATTATCTTTTTCTATCTTAATCGAATTCATAAACGAATTAATAAACTAATCTGTTGATCGTTTGAAGCCGTCAAAACCAACGTATTATTATATTCATTCGGAACTGATCCTGCTGTAGTGTTTTGATCACCGCTCGATTCTTTATTTTGGATACCAAAAAATTTGACGTTTACGACGCCTATCAATCATTCAGTGTGTGGCGCCAAATTATCGTTATAAAACCGCATTGGTGGTTAGGTTACTGACTTAAATATTGGGTTCTTGGAACTTATTCTAGCTTTGTAAGGCAGTCATTTAATACTCTAGTTATCACACGCCATTAATCGGCTATTTTTAAATATAATAACTAAGTTAATTTTGAAAAGCTAGTAAAATGTGAAGAGGACTTTCTCTACCTTATAGCGCTGCATAAAAAGCATGCTACTGTCGAAAGTTAATTAAATGCAGGTTAAAAATTAAATTACCTCGAATGATCACGAAGTACAAGTTATTGAACGTAAAAGATAGATGAGAAGAGTAATGAAAGAGAATACTTACAAGAATCGAGCAAGATTCATTTTATATAATTTTAAAATAAAAACTTTAAGATAACAATTTATAATCAATTGAATGTAAAATTTAAAGCATTTAGTATGAACTATAAAAATTGATTAAGATAGAAAAATTTTATGGATTCAAGCGGGATTCGAAGTGATCTTTACCTTCCAGTGAGAATGCTTTGACCACTGAGCTACCGAACCTCACGTTTCGTATATACATTCGACTTGCGGCGACGGTGGGAGTCATCTACCGATTCTCGTACGAACTAAGTGGTATAAAAAAAGAACTATACGAACCAATGAATGATATTACAATAAAATTATTTTTAAACATTGTCTTTTGACTACTCCACCCAAAACATTCAATTGGCTTTAAAATTTCATTGAATTTTAAAGCCTTCACTGCTAACGGCTACGCATAGGCATAAGGCATACATAAAGCATACATTTTCTGTCTTATTAATTACTCAGCATAAGATGTCGTTCCGCGGAATATTTCAATTTGCTTATCAAGTTCGTACTTACAAACTACCTAAATAGGGGGTTTCACTAAGATCTCCCGCATATGGCCATATCTGCTAGCTAGTATTCGACACAGACGAAGCTTTGGCATACTCTTTCCTCTAGGGGTTGGGGGGCCAGGTTACAATCACTCCCGAAAAAGTCAGGGTAAGTTAAGAGAAATATAATGTGCGGACGCTGGGTTCAAAGTATTAATTAGCGCTAGATGCAGTTGGAACTAGTCCTTTTAAAATTATCTAGCTTCTAGTTCAATTCATACTCGTGTTTTATCAAAGTTACAGACTAACAGATCATTTGTTAATTTATTAATTGAATTTAAGATTGGAATACTTCACTATCTCAATAAATCGTTAAGATACTAGGCTTACCTTGAGTGCTACACTTAACTTCTTCAAATGGGTATGAAAAGTATCTTGAAACCAATAGTGAAACTATTTTTTTTTTCAGTAGCAGAAGTGATCATATCAAAGATAACCTATTCTTCATTTGTATCTCTATATTTATTTCAAATTGACAATTAAATATACAAATTTTTGACAGCCTCTGTGGCGTGGCGGTAGTGAACGCGACTGCTACGCAGGAGGCGCGGGTTCGATCCCCGCTCAGTGCAAATATTTGTATGCATGAATATGGGTATTTTCATTGGTCTGGGTGTTTCTTTGTATAATATGTATGTAATTACAAAAAAAAAGTATTTAAGTATGTTTATGCTAGTTAGTTAAACTATGCTTACCATGGGTCTAGATAGCGTTGTGTAGAATGTTGTAGAATATTTATTTTATTTATTTATTTAAATATACATTTTTCAAACTTTATTTCACTAATAAATATTCGTATGAATATAAAACAGAAATAGGTGAAAAACATTGGAATTAGTAGTTAGATGGATTGAATGGTTGAGCGTTAACGGCAAAACCGTTTACGGGCATAATAATCATTAAAATGTATTTTCATTTTATTCGGGCCCGAACTCGAACCTCGGAGATTACAATCTCTATCCTTTTATTAGGGTACCGTGGGCTGGTTCTTCACTAATCCGTGTTAGAATACTAGTATTAAGTTGGTTTTCCATATTTCACTGTTTCTGTATTGACTGGCAATATTTTGCTGGAAATGTAAAATATATTGGCTATTTCGGTGGCGTAACATTAACCTACGAATTTAATTGGCACTAAATGAAAATATTTTTATGTCCTTGCACTGATATGAATGTTTCTATGTATAATGTAAAAATATCTACCAAGTATGTTTATTCATGTCCCCGAACCCACAGTATAAGCTAAACTTATTTTGGGTCTGGACAGGTGATTAGCAGCTCCAATCACATTGCTTTCCCATAGGAACCGAGAATTTGTTTGTTACATTGAGCCTCTACATTTTATCCATGTAGAAAATTACATCTATGAAGTAATTCTGAACTGAACCTGAATTAAATATTTGACCTAGGCTCATTTCGCCATATAAGATCTATAAAACCTAACCAACCTGATACCAAGAGGAAAGTATGCGCCAGTCACGAAGAAAAAAGTAAGCTTGGCAGTAAAGGTCTCGGTGGGCCGATACAAAATAGAATATAGTTTTAAAATTCAAATGAATGATTCTTGAGATAGTTTAATATAGTGAGATACGTGACAGAATTGACTGAATCCACTTCATTTTCGAATGTAAAGTTCTATCGTTGAAAAAACTAAAACCTACGAAACCCCAAGTGAAACTCACGTTACACTTGATTGTCTTTTTATATCAAAAATCATACTTGAATGCAGGGAATGGAAAATAAAGCAAGTAAATGTTTTTGTAACATGTAATTTTGTAAATAGCTATTCGATACGTATCAAATCATTTTTGGGAACAAAACATGGTAATATGTTTGAAATTATGTATTAAATATACTCATTCTTGTACCTATTTCGTATTATTTAATTGTAGTATTTAACTAACACATAAAGAAGGCGGGTATGAACTGTTTGTTTTTATTCCGTTTGGAAATGGTCAGTGAAAAATTTAGAAACTACAGGTCGGTGACCCAAGAAGCATTTCGAGGATATGTCGTTAATTATATATATTATTTTTATTATTGAGATATAATTTTTTAGTATTTTATTTGTTATAAATTTTGTAGGTTGTATGGAAACAAAATGATTTTTTCTAGTGTTTGCTAGTATTCGTGTAAAACAGCAGCGTCTAGACATTCATTTCATTGCTAGAAATTTATCAGCTGAAAACTGTTAAAAATATTAATTAATGGTACTGTCATCAAGCTTGCTAACCTCACTTTTGTAGATATTTTCAATTAGCAACATTATAACGCAAAACTTAACCTAAGAGCTCATAGGTGATAAAGAAGTGAGTTGACTCCGACATTCGATATGTAAGCCTGATGACGAGAGACATAAAATTATATTGTTTACAGGTAGAGAGAATATTATCAGAAATATAATGCTCTAGAATACAGGTTCCAATTCATGTTGTACTGCATTTTCCGATGAACATTAACAAAGTTTACAAACACGCACACACAACGCTAATTACTTGCAGTAAGAATGTAAAAAGTGCACACACGTGAAGTCCGAAGTAAGGTGGTGTGTGGGGGCAGGAGGCCACTCCCTCGGCAACGCCTGCTCATTTTAAATTGTAATTACAATTTATTATTGTCTCTGTGCCGCCTTCATCGGCCGCCGCCATTTTATCGATTACTGCAGTTATACTTATTTGAATATTTCCGAACTGAGTTGAGCTTAAGATTACCTATGTTTTCTTGCTATGCTTAGCAATTAGCTTTCAGTTTTTCGAACGACGCTGCGTTCACATTTTCTAAAGTTACTCGTGAATTAGGTGTTTGTTAATATTCTAAGCATGTTTTAGTTAACAATAATTTTAATCAATAAATCACAACAATTTTTTCTATCATATTTTTACACGAAATTAACTTACTTTACTAGATCAGAACCTCTCTGCATTCTCTCCATCTCCTGTATCAGTAGTGTTATTGTTGAGGATTTTTGCTGGGGCGGAGAGATCCCACAGCTTCATGGGGGAGACGGGAGAGAGAAGAGAAAGATCAGCAACGTGCTTTATAGCCACAAGTTCTACTTATCAATTCTATCTATTTCTAAATAATTATATCTGTTAATATGTCACCTTAGTAGCATATAGTTTCAGTGTGAAGCAAGTCATTATAGTATAACAACCTTATATCCAAGTTCTGTGTCGGTGTCACAGAGACAATTACTTCTGACGTCATTAAATTTAACAATAGGGCATCAAAGACGAATGGACCCTCACCATTGCTAATAGAGATAAACTCCTTTAGCCAAACAATCTTGCATAAGGTTGAGGACACACAAGTACAAAAAATTACATTTGTTTTAAAAAGTTAAAAAGTATAAAATGCCGATTAAAAGTATCATCAGTGTTATTATTCTGCTAGTTTAGTACTATAAATAATTACTATAAATAAATTACAAGAAAATTTATTAGAAGAAATGTAATCTATGATTGAAATATTCAACTAAGTAGTTTAATATATACAAACTACTTCAAGAGTTCAAATTAGTTTTTCTTTGAATTAGATGACACATTTGCCCATTGGCAAGTAATCGAAAAAATGGTGACTGCGATTTAACCTGTTTTGTGTGACTTATTTTGACCTTTACGGGAGTTACTGCCATCTGAGCTTCTTAGCTCACAAAGCAAAAAAAGGTACTTACGTTAGTAATAGTAGTGATTATGCAGGATTATTAGAAATAATATGGTATTGGATATGAAAATTAAATTGAATATCAAATTAATAAGCGCTGCCCTCTGCACCTGTGTATACCCACTCAATTTTATATTATAGGTAATTGTAATAACCATTTGTACCTTCTGTGCATGACCTTAATTAAACTTGTGGGAATTTTAAGCTATTGCATAGCTTTTATCGCGGGCCTTGAGCGTGGGGACCGAATCCAGAAATTCCGTAACGAAAAAAACCTAACACCCCCAACTCCGAGCTCGCACGAATCGAGCCGAGCTGCTCCGAAGTAGCTCCGCTTAACGTAAGTAATTATAATTGCATAAGTTGTTAATTTTCAAATTCAAATTCAAATTCAGGCTCAGGCTCAGGCTCAGGCTCAGGCTCAGGCTCAGGCTCAGGCTCAGGCTCAGGCTCAGGCTCAGGCTCAGGCTCAGGCTCAGGCTCAGACTCAGGCTCAGATTCAAATTATATTATTATTTATTATAATTGCATAAGTTCATAAAAAATGCTATGCAATAGCTTTACCGCGGCAGTTCCCGAGTGCCACACGTCTTTTTTTTTTAAACTTTATTTACCTATGGTATCTTGGCTTTATGACGCCAAAAACTATTGTTTTATGTCTTTTTCTCTCCAAATGGCCTTTTTTTACGTAATAGGCCTCACTAAGTTGCTTAAGTTTTTGTTTTTTTTTTTTTTGATGATTTCTGCTTCATGGCAATCTGTTTTCCAACAATAAGCCACTTCTTTGTTTGATTTCTCAGTTTATGTTTTCCTCAAGAGCCACACTTGTGTGAAAATTCTTTTCACACGACTCTCTTGTTGTCAAGTGGTAAAGTTGCTTAAGATCACTCAAACTTTTTAATTTGACCAACTATAATAATTAGGGGCACAAACATATAGTGCAACCTTTTTTGACAATGCTTAGATATCTATATCTATAAATTAATATAAATTGGATTTACACTACATACGTATTATTATTATAATACGTCCATGATTTACACTACATAATTTAAAAATAGATGACACCGGTGTGTCACTCAGCTAAATCCAATTGGATTTATAAGCTGCAAAAGGTCTCTGGCTTAAAAGCAAAGTAAGTTTATATAGATGCCGTTCTTAATGCGAACTTGTGCAAATTGAAAACTCCATGGTCGGCCCTGTCCAACCTTGTTAATACTTTGCTTACATTTAATTTCTTCGTACGTTTATCCTTCAATGTTAGTAGGATTATGTTATAGGTTTATAATGTATCTGATTATTCGTAATATTTGTGCATTTTCGCAACTTACTTTATAAGAGGCTAGAACGTATCTCAAAAGGTTCTCCAAAGAAGTGCTTGATCCCATTCGTATGTATGATAGTGTATGCTGGGTTTGGTTAAATAAATTGATATTTAAACTATAATAGTCACTCACATTAGTATTGGAGTTCTTATACAGGACAAACCAAAAGAAAGGTTACATGCCGGGAACACATCAGGGCAGTCAAAAACAACGAACCGCTTAAATCTGCAATCGCTCAACTTTTATTGGTATCCGGCAATGACTACTGGATCGAGTTACATAACCCTCAAATGATCTTGACAGAACGCCACTATATATCAAGGTTGGTTAGGTAAGCGATTGAAATCAAAAAGTACAAAAATTTCAATCGTGAGTATGGGTTTCAACTGACGAACGTCTGGCATCCAGTGGTCCGACCTCCGCCCCCCATGAGCGCCAGCCTGAGAGTGACAGGTGGCAACCAATACGACCCACAGGCGGCGTGCGTTTTAGTCGGTTCGGGTCCGACATAACCTCTCCCACCGGCTCCGGTGGTACACGTGGGGATATTGCGCACGTAAAAAAAAACAAGTGGTCCGTCTTCACAAAATCAACCGGGAACAATCCAAAACAAAATCGCGAGCGGATACAGTAAGTATCGTATTTTTGAACGGGATAGAGATCGGGTTCGAATTTGTAGTGATAGTGAAACCAGTGGTATTGCAGATTTACGTAGTAAAAGAACTCGAAAGAGGGTAGATCGATATTATTTACTTAAAACTAAACTTTTTCACTGTTCACCACCAATACACCAGTTCCGCCGTGATCATGGTACTTGCAACAGCGCCGTAATATCAGAAACTCAGAACAATGCAACATGGTAAATATTCCGATAACTTTAACACTACATAAATAGAACTGAGAGGAAATTACAGATCGGTGGAGAGCCAAAGTAACATTAATGGATCAAGTGACAAAGAGATTGAGTGTCAGACGGCAGTCCGTCTCGTAGGAGTCAAAATAAATCAATCCGGAAGAGTCGGAGAGTGGACCCGGACCAAAGTGAGCTTCAAAGAACAAGCTAGATCCAACCGTGATCCATCATTGGTAATTGGATTATTTTTATTAGTTTTAGGAATGCTTGACATTCCTAAAACCTTAATACCTCTGTCTACTCCTTCAGAAATATACAAATGTGTGAAATTGCGACGCGTTTGTTATATGTCAAAAATAGTCTTTTATAAAAAAATATAGTCAAAAGTCTAAAATAATTTATTCTCATATACCTACATAGCATATACGATTAAATCGGCATTTACAAAACGTCAATATAAAAAAGAGATAGGAAAGACTAGTTTAGCAAATGGAACCACCGGCACCGGTTCGAAACGACCTGAGAAGACCCTGGGAAGAAACTCAGCGGGCATTTTTTTGGTCTATTTACAAACATTATATTCTATTGCAAATATGCTATTTTATTACAAATATGCAATTCTATAGGCAAAACAAGGAAGTCGTGTGACAAAAATTAGTAAAACAGTAAATTTAAGAAAGCACCTCTGTTTTACTATTCTATAAGCGTCTTGCCATAAGAAAAAGTCTATTTCATCAGTGTTACTTGAGTCTTTGAAAGTGAAATAAGTATTTCAAATTCAGATGTAATGCAAATTGGTACACCCACCCTATAGAAAGGGTTAAGATGTTTTCATAACTGAGTGTCGCCCTACAATCGCCTTTCTGTGTAGCCATTTTAATTGAAATGAATAAAGATTACTGGTGTTTTATCGCTGTGACCTTTTGCAAATAAATTTAAAATTATTTTTACAAACCAACCCCAAGATGTAAAATGCAAATCAAAGCCTTTCATCCTTTTCGTAGTTGGGAAGTCAGACAGCTACTGCTGGCTGACCTGCAAATACAAAAGCCAAAATCAGCAGATAGAGTGAGAGAGTGGTCCCCGAGCACAAAAAAGGCATATAATGTAACCATGTGCTTTTGATGTAACTGGGGCAAAACTATATAGTATACACATCATGTGTAGATTACATAGCTTTTACTTTTTCAGAGCTAAGAGTACTTTTTCAGAGACTTTGCAAGCAGGTAGAGTCACTGGATTCTTAATGACTTACAACAATAAATATTTTTCATTTAAAATTTAAATAGTAAATTAAGAAGTAATAAAATAACGCAACATACAGTTTATTTAAACGACAACATTATTCACGCACCTTGCGAAATATTTTGACAAGTTAAAGTTCATACATTTTAATTAAAAGCACACAAAACATGAGCAATAATATAAAGCCGGTAACACACGAGGGTGTGAGTTCGAACAAGACAATAAACAGGCCGTACATCACGCAGCAACATAGCTCAAAGTTATTTAATTATCGTAAGGAAAAACTAATCCGTGGCGCTTCAGAGAGCGAAAATTGCGCTCCGCCGGAGTCCGCGACGTCAGGTGCGTGTGTCTCTGCGTATGAGTACACAGGGTGTTCAGTTAAAAAAATATTTTTCAATATATTTCTTTGGATTTTCGTTACGAATGAATCTGGACAAAAACTATGAAACGGTGGCAAGCGTGTGTACAGTCCAGCCAATGAAACATAATAAATTGTGTAATAACTAAAAACTACTACTGCGTGTGTTACATGTTTTGTATAGCTTTGCCCTCTTTCCTATTCGTAATAAAGAAAGGCTTTGAAACTGAAGATTAGACTAGGAAAAAATAGGAAATAATTTCCTGATATTTTATTGTAGCTCAACTCAACATTTTACTGCAGAGCTAATAAGAGCTAAGAAAGACTATTAATCCTTAGTTCTACGCAAAGATTATCTGCAAAGTTAATCCTAAAAATTCGAGTAGTTTCAAAAGTACAAGTACAGTCCTTTTATCGTTTGTTAAACTTGTATGTCAATGATGATGTACAAACAATTATCACGCGCGTTCCAAAATCTACTAAATTAAATGCTGTGGGTAGTAATATGAATATTTAATTTTTACATTACATTTTATATTGCAAGCTCGTTCAATTTCACGCATCCTGTAGTCTTACGCCATACTTCAATAGAGACTACAGGCGGCAAGGAGCTGTCGTGAGAGACAATATTTATGCGCGCCATATTAACTGGGCTGTACCAGTATTAACTGGAAAACGTTTCTAAACTTCCTACGTATATTGTCAATTTATATTATTATTTATTTGGGTACTGTAATTAAGAATTTAGACACGGGAAAGGTCTGAAGTATTTTTTACAAAAAATTTACAAAGGGGTATCAATATTTTTCTAATTTATATAATATTTTCATTGCCGTATTGGTTCCCGGTAGAGTAGAATAGAGTGGCTCCATCTCTTTTTGTGGGTATCGTAGAAAGAGATTAAAGTATAGGGCTGCTCTCCATTTAACAGTAAACATACAACTTATGAAAATGTGCCAGCTTGACGGCTGTAGGCTCTTGGCTGTTCGATGAAATGTGGGTGTTATTACGCCTTTCGTCAACCTTCGGGGATTTACAAGCAAGAATGTATGTATGCATGTATGCACGTAATAAGGGGTAAGCCTATTGCCGTATTCCGGGCACTATTGTTGACACGATCCATGCATCCGAGGCTGGGGCTGTATATATCTGTCTGATGTTAAACAGCCTTATCCCTTAGTTGCCTTGTATGACACCTCATGGGAAGAGATGGGGTGGCCCTAATTCTACTCTGCCGGAAACCACGCGGCAAGTCGATATATTTACTCCTAAAAAGCGTTTTCACTGTTCACCGTGTTCCTCAGTTCCTCCGTGATCATGGTACTTGCAACAGCGCCGAAATATCGGAAACTCAGAACAATACAACATGGTAGGTAACTTTAATACTACATAAATTGAACTGAGAGGAAATGAGAGATCGGAGGAGTGTAGCCAAAGTAACATTGATGGATCAAGTGACAAAGAGATTGAGTGTCAGACGGCAGTCCGTCTCGTAAGAGTCAAAATAAATGAATCTGGAAGAGTTTAATACTAATGTGAGGGACCATGATAGTTTTGCTTACAGCAGTCTATAAATGTACCAAGACTGAGAGACATAGCATTTAAAAATGGAAGCGAGTGTTGACAAGACTATTTTTGCACAGTTCAATAGGTAGGACACGGCGGTATTTCCGCCCGATTGAGCAGTCCGACTGGGGTAGTACCTCCACCCTACAGAATACCGCGGCTATAATAACTTCGTGTTGTGTTCCCAGCGGTGAGTAGGGTAGCCAGAGCTCACTGGAGAATTTGTGCTGTCAGTGGGAAGACTAAAGGCTTGTCCTGCTTTGTCTTCTACTGACGGCACAGAAACTCTGTACTTACAGGGTTGGCAGCGCGACTGTGACTCCTCTGGTGTTACAGACGTCCATAGGTCACGGTAACCACTTTCCATCAGGTGGGCCGTGTACTTGTCTGCCAACTAAGTGGTATAAAAAAAAGTGTCAGAATAAGTAGGTCATCACATCGTTATTACCATGAAGACAATTTGCATAATCACCTTTTGTACATAGACGTAGTGTATTGCACATAAATAACTGTGTCATATATTATGAACCTTGTGCGGTTTATATTTGAATTAATAATACATTTAGATTGATCCAATTATGTAAATGATATGTACTTGAGGTAGTTCTGTACCTAGGTGTACTTTATTTTACGCTAGTCCTATGCGCACATGGCTGCTCGACATAAATGTTTACGGGCTATTTTATTGCACATTTACGTAGCAAATATTTTGTTAAGTAAATGTATGTATGATAGCATATGTAAGTATGAAAATGTATGGGATTTGACGTTTATGACATCACAACGCATGTCATAAACATCAAATCCCGTACATTCGTCATTCTATTCTACAATACGCTGGGCAACGAATTGCCCCTTGTCTAAAGGGGTAGGCTGAGACCTAGTTTTGTTGAAACTTCTAAGATTTAAGACCAATACATAACTAACTGCCACCTAAGTGGTATAAAAAAACTGCACACAGGCCACCAGGTTAAAATTATAATTTAAACTTGCTGTAAACGTTGGACAAAAATACGTATGATCCCTGTATCGTGAGGTACATAACAAACCTACAAATACATCCATGTCTTGGTGGACACGAGGTACATTCAGACTCATAACAAATACTTACCTACATCTTTATAATCATCTAACATATTAGATTTAAATTCAAAACACAAGATATCGGGACTTTGTAAAGGGATATCTTAAGCCGTCCTTGTAATTTTGCAACGGATGATCGTGTATACTAAGCGAAAACTTATATAATCACTCCAATAGTGTGAAGAATCTTCAATACCAACTAGACAGTTTTAAAACATGAGTGCTCCATCACAAGAATAGTGTATTTCTATCTAGACTACAACTACTGACATTAATTATAATTCTTTACTTACTTACTTTACCGTCTCTCTTATTTGTTTACTTACACATACATTAAATTACCTTATTAATTCATTAAATCTTATCTTATTGTATCTTATAATATGTCTCTATTTTTTCTGGTCTATCAATTTACCTCTATCCATAAACTATTCCTACTTTTTTTTTAAGTAAGTATATTTGCAATAGAAATGAGGTTGAACATAATAACTTCCTTTTATATCTTTCCAGTACAAAATCATTACAATAGCATAGTATATGTATATGTATAACTTAACAAAACAATGAAATTGACATTCATTTTGATGAATAACTGAAAACTTGCAATTGACTTTTCCGTTTCAAATTCCTCATTTCTTGCTTCAGCCAAGCAGAGAAGTTGATTTGAAAAATATTTTCCCTAATATTCGAAGGGGTCGACGATTGCATGATGTCCGAAATCGGCAAGGGAGAACACTGGTCCGCCGACACCCCGGGGCCAAATATAAAATCATTCATATGGACAAAATAAAATTGCATCCCAAATAACCCGGTGCTCATCGGCCGAAAATCTATTAGCAATAAATATGAAGTTTTCCGATTTCACAGGATTTAAAATGCCAATGTTGCGCCACTGAACACTAATATAAATTGGAGAGTTCTTATGACCTTTTAGGTTTATGGCTACGTAGTTTTATTAGTTCCGTTCTCTTCCTTAATTATGTTGAATTTTCAAAGCTATTTGGTGTGAAATATATCAATAAATTTTAAACTATACTTTGAGAAAGTGAATAACAAATTTAATAGCTAAATAATTCGGTTTTAAATGAGAGAACTGAGAAACACTATTAGGCAATATATAATGAATAATAAATAAATTTTCTACAACATTATGGTAAGCATAGCTTAACTAGCTTGCGTTATGGAATCTAGAATGCGGATAAACATACTTAAATACTTTTTTTGTGAATACACTCATATCATATATAGAAACACCCAAACCAATGCAAATACCCATATTCATATATACAAATATTTGCACTGAGAGGGGATCGAACCCGCGCCTTCTGCGTATTGGTCGCGTTCCCTACCGCCACGCCACAGAAGCTGTAATTAGGATTATAATTATAACTCAATAGTACGTGGTCGAGCTGTTACCCGTTGATTGATGAACGAAGCTTTGACACAGACTTTCCTTCCGGGGTAGGTAGTTCAAACAGTCGCTCTCTTAAAAAAGATGCATAAAGCTAAATTTAATGAGGGAGAAAAACTAAGCAAATCCTATGCATTTTTATACCACTTTAGTGGCAGATAAGCACACGGCCAACCTGATGAGAAGTTGCTACAAGAGTGATTTAATATACTTTATTTTTGTTTATGTAGAACACTTTCCGGGTTTCATCCTCAGTCATAGTTGATCATATTGGAATCGAACCATTTAAACCATAAAAAGCTTTGACGTCTATTCAATACCGAGGCTATGACTTCCATCCTTTTGGATATTTCTGGCGTAGCGGTAGACTCAGTAGAGCGTTTGACCACTGTGTTGAAGGTCGCGAGTTCAATTTTCACTCAGTGCAAATATTTATGGGTATATATGTGCATGACTATACCTATAAGTATTGCGTGATTATAATTGTCTAGGTTCTAGGTGTTTCTATATATTTACTACATGTTTATCCAGAACCCATAATTTAAGCTATGTTTATTTGGTTCTAGAAAGCATTGCGTAGTTTGTATCAGAATATTCTTTATCAATTATCATAGCGAAGTTGGTACTCCTAGAAAAAGACTTATCACAGGCTGCTGTATTCGTGTTGGAATATTGGTATGCTAATTATTCTTAACGCAGTATAGTGTAAACTTTCATAGCGCAATCTGCGCAATACAGGATCGGTAGTTTCATGCTAGTTCAGTGTGTCTCCGCTAGATGGTGCTGGGCGTAGAGGTGGAGCGTTCGTTGCTACGTTGGAAGTCGCAGGTTCGATTCATGCTCAGTCAACCTCCCCAGTTGATTTGGTTTTCCAACTTCTCAAAGTAGGTCAGTAATAAAAAAAATGTTGTTTTGGTTTTTTAGAAGTTAGTTGTTAGTTTATAATATATATTTCGTTGTACTTGATACTTACGATGATCCGTTTTTGTAGGTTTAGCTACAATATTCGAGTGCGCGACTATTTCTTCTGATGTTTGAAAATGTATAGGTATTTTAGGCCAACAACGCACTTGCGGCCAGTATGTCTACTGTATTGTATTGTATGAATGTATATAAGTATTGTATGAAACGAACCGCAAACGGTAATCGCGCGGGCAGCCGGTCGCTCATTCGCAAGTACGATGTGCCCCCAAGTTTAAGATTTGGATGGAATGGCAAATGGAGTTAACGCTAAGACGATGAAGTTAAATCTGCTTTTAAAAAAAAAATATTTCTAATAATTAATATTTATATAGGAATTCGATCATTTTTAAAATAACTGTGTGGTATGATTTTCTTGGCTTTGCAAAAATATCACCTTTAACATCATCATCTTGGCTATAAGTAGTATTACTATTGTATTACATACTTTGGGTCTCTTGCTAAATGTACATTGAGTTTTCTTGCAGTGGCTTCATCGAAGAATATTCTACCTTGTCTAACGAGGGTAGGGTAGCCAGAGCTCACTGGAGAATTTGTGCTGTCGGTGGTAAGACTAAAAGCTTGTCCTGCTTTGTCTTCTACACTGATGGAACTGATACTCTGTGCTTACAGGGTCGGCAGCGCTAATATGGGTCCTCTAGTGCTACACACGTCCATAGGCCACGGTAACCACTTTCCATCAGGTAGACCGTGTGCTTGTCTGCCACCTAAGTGGTAAAAAAAAAAACTAAAGCATTCACATTGGTTCAATTGGTAAACACGCTCTATCTTGGGGTGATATGAAACAAAACTACAAACTGATAATTTTCCCTTTTAATCTTGATATTTTCATCTACGATACAAGGCACACACACAATTTTAAGTAAATTAATAATAATTATAATAAAAATAATAAATAGTTACACTTGATTTAAGAACTGCATACTTTTACCGAAATATATAAGGTACATTGAGAAGCCTCAATATTTAATTGACAAAGAAACAAACTATTTCTAACGACAATACAGGCACGAGCCATCGCTGGTGCGTATTTAACATCTTTTACGAGTACTACTGTCAGTACTGTCATTCTATTGTAATGAAAATAAAATAACTGATACAAAAGTACCACATTCACGCTCTTTACACAATCACACATGTTCAGCTAAACATTTATAGTAATAACTAAGTTTTAATAATTACGTCATATTATCCGTTACAGATAATAAATGTATTTATCGTATTAAGCGACCGTTTGAATCGGCGCTTGACTATTTACGAATCTGTGCCTATTGAGATTGAGAATGGAACACATGCCAACAGTCATCTACATGATAATAACATTACGCTCAACTTAAAAGTTGCCCAATAGCCAAGCGCCAATATTACGCCTTATACAATGTCTACACCTTACATTAAGCTATTTAAGACTTCAAAGTCTCGTAAACTAAGCATCAATATAAATAACACTATCATTTATACTTTATGTATATTGTTAAACTACTGAACTTATTGTTGATAACTACCCATATACATCAACGTTGCGTAATGGATATGAGATATAGCGATTATAATTATTTATACATTGTCTAGTTTATGCAGTTTTAACAAAACACTTAGGTTTATATTGTACGCAAAAACTGTCTCTTCTGCATTCAGTCAATAAATTTGAATCGTAGAAATGTATCTTTTTAAACTACTAACTTAACGTATCTATCGTACATTTTTATGATTTATGAAATACACTAGTATCATTTAAATCTAATCATTGCACTAAAATTGAATAAATTACACGATAGTGAAGATCACAATTATTTTCTATTGAACATGAAAATAATTCGAAGAATGAAATAAAAGTGTACCTACGCAGTTTAACTGACGATTTACTTACGTAATTGTTAACAAATCATACAAATCATATCATAGGAACTTAAACACTTATCGTTTAAGAAATTGTGAGACTAGGGACAGTTACTTTAGAAAAATAATCCAAAAGCAGTCTTAGATCAATTCCAACTTTTGTCTCAATCACCGAAAAATAAAATGTGAAGTCCACGATCATGATATGTATGTAGGTACAGATTACTTCAAAAGTAGAGCAGAATTTACAAAGTTAAATAACGATAGATACTTAATACATAAATATGGCATTTAACGATAAGTTAAAGGTACTCTTTATAAAAGATTAAAATATTGACGAATAAATTACTCGGATCGTCGATAAAACCGTATTGACTTAACGCTAATAATTATAAAGGGATATTTACAAATTTTTCTATGGAAGAAGAGTTCATGACACCTTCGACTTAATACCACGAAATCTATAATCTTACCTCGAATTCAATAACAATATTTACAGAATAATCTCAATAGCGCGAAGTATATTTTCATTAGGATCGTTTATGCCAAAAACTTCAGTTTAATACACAATCAGATCAACAGTTAGACAATTTCAAGATATCTTAGAATGTTCTTTAATATCTTATAGAAAGTCTTGTTAACGACCGGAACTTCGACACCACTGGTAAGTTCGTACACCAATCTCGCATCTTTGGATTTTATTTCTCTCTAAACTCAGGTTTGACACTAATCATTGGTTTTCTCGATTCGTCGATTTCTTTCTCGTATTCCTGATTGTCGGGGAAGTCGATGGCCCCGGTATTTGTCAGCTAAGTAGCCGAACTGAAAAGCACCGAGTTCTTGTAGTAACCAGCGCGGTCTGACAGAGGGCTCTTGACGTCGCGCTCCATTGCTTGCTGGCGGGATTTGCGCTCCATCTCCAGCTCTTGCGCCAAGGTTTCTGATCCAAAAAGAAACAAACAATTAGTTATATTTGAGGAAATTTAGAATATAAAAAAACATTAGTTTTCATAGCCTGAATTCATGATTATTTTATTTAGAAAAGGGAACGATGTTTAGCAGAATTTCATTTATCCACTTTCATACGATAGCTACTCGTAAATCGGTCTGTAAAATGTCATAAATGTCATTAGGGTTTCGGAAAAAGCCGGCTGACATCAAACGGACTTCACATACGTATGGAACATTTTAATTTAATTTTCGATATTGCCTTTGTTAAAAACGTAGCACTCAGGTTGAGCGAGTGTTATTAAATTGCTCGCACAAGGGTTATTCGTGCGACAGTACTACTGATGGTAATATTCGTAACATACAGGAGTATGTAATGAAATTTGTTGACAATTTTTTGCTCTAAGGTCATAACTTTTTTATGAAATCGTAATCTAATTTCTATAGATCATTGTTCTACAGTAATTAAGTATTTTATCTTTAAGCGGTTGTAGTTAGAACAAGCTTGTTGTTCAGGATTATAATTATGAAACTAAAATGTACTGAAAATAGTCAAGCGTAGGAAAATTTCTAAGACAAAGAGATTTCTAGAAAAGCAGAGATAGAAGCGAAAAATTGTATCAAATTAAGGCATAAAAAATGAAACACGTCTCAAGTACAGGACATCTTCTAATAAGATTCCATGAAAATTGACAAAGTTCGTGAAGAGGCAAAGAGTAGGTGAGGTAAGGCAATTGTCTCCAAAAACGTCGACGTTTTGCGAAATATGCTTATTCAATTTCATGCAACGCTTGCCGCCTCCTGCAATTTACGAGATATAAAAGATATAAACGGAATCGCGTTTTTTGCTTACTTTGATGGAGCATTTTCTCAACGGGGAATTCAATTTTTCTTCCCGACATTCATTTACAATTTATGCTGCGAGTCTCGAATTTATAACCTATACCAATTTTTTACTCCAAAAATGTTTGACTTATGTAAAAAATAATTTATATTCAAATTTGAAAGTAAGACTGTAAAATTGGAATCAAAGAAACTGCTATGACCCTAACAGTCGTTAGTTAAAAAAATACAATTATGATCCGATTTGTTTCAGTGTTGTGTAGCCGAAGGGCATCACACTCACAAGTGTCACATCGAGGGTTGTCTCGAAACAGAAACCTATTATCTCGGGCGAGATTATACGCCTAGGGCGTCACAATTAAATATTATACACTTAAAAGCTTCGGCCTTTGCCGTTTCACTTCGCTGCCACCCCTAAATGTCCCATTAGGTCTGTTTGAATACGTAATATTTTTGCATTTGCCGCTTCTAAAACAGAATTGCCGGTTCCTTTGAGAGCTATAATCTATTTGTTCTTTGAAACAACTGTAATGGTTGAGTGCTTAGCTTAATAAAAATTATCCTTTAATGCTTTCTTTTTCTTTTATCTTCGAATATCTTAAATTATAACAACATTAAGTTGTTAAACAGTTGCAAGACGTAAAATACAAAACGTTTTAGTGTCTGCTATCTACAATGACATTAACTTTCACAGAGTGTTGTTATAGATGATACAAAAACTTGTAAAAGAAACACTTCTTATTTCGTTTTGATCGAATGGTCATGGAATGACAAAAAGGAACTTCACAAGGTGGACGTGAACCGATTTATTTGAGAAGTAATAGAAATAAAAAGAAAGGAAACACCGAAGTGAGAATAAATAGTTTTTTGTTACAGCAGACGTAAGTAGTAATAAACTCAATGTGGAAAAGTTTTCTCAATTACTTATGATATAAATAGCAACTGTAATTTTTCACTTTTTATTCAACAAATCATTTTTTTATTCGCCTATAAATTTATTAGAGAATCCTACAACATAATATATGCGTAGATTTGTGTGTATGACTTAGTATATTCGTTATTCCTTGCGCTTAAAAATGTCAAGAAATAGAAAATGCGCCATAGTACTACTTCAAGTAGGCACCAATATCAAGTGCTACCAAACCCCTAGGTCAAACTAATTTATTCATGCATGTGATTAGAGCAACTGAAATACGATGAACTGAATTTTTTTTATAAATATTTGAGCGGATATTGTTTTATTTTTAATTAAAAGCTCAAAAATCGTATTTATTTAATTTTTTGCCAAATTACAAGTTTTGTCATCCAATATCTTTGTAGAAATAATAGAAAGAACATCTGCTCATTATTTTTAACAATTTTTAACGCAATCGACACCTTCGTTCATCGTTAAAGCGAAATTAATTACTGCTGTAAAAATATAAAGAAAAATGTGAGTGATTAATTCTTCGTTGGAAATTTGAGAAGGTTGTGAACAAAGGGCCGGTTTAAACGGATGATTGTGAACGTAACTATACCTGAACAACAACGGACCTCAAATGGTATCAATACGACGCGTACAAATGGACACAGTCGGGATGAAGTGCTACTGTTGCTGACTCTATTGATGCATGACGAATTATACTGATTGGATTGATTTTCTATTAAAGACATTCTTTTCAATTTTTTGTCGACAGAATCAATTTCATCGTGACTCGCATCCAGTCTGACTTAAATCTCTATCATTGCCAGTATTATACTGAGACTATAAGAAGTGCGGCATGTTTAGTAAATGTTATGATAAAAATTACAATAACTCGTCTATACAAGAAGTTGAGCACAATGATGCGGGTGATTACTAAGAATAAACAAAAAAGTTAATATCGTCAAAGGTTTCGGGCGCACCTGTGCAGTACAATTTTATTTCCATTCATTTTACAAGCTTACCTAAAAAGTAGCATGAAGAAGTTTCTTCTTTATTAATTTTTCAACTTTATATTACATAAGTAACATCAGTTGGTTTATCCGTTTTACACGAGCAGCTCGCGTAATAGTATAATCATTGTATTATTAAAAATGTTGTGTACTTCCGTTATTATTATGAACATAATAATAAATAAAATTGTTTTTATCTAATAAATTAGCATTGACTGTGTGTGTATCTAATGGGAATTTATGAGCGTCCTCTATAGCTTTGTATCAATCAGTATAATGACGTCTATAATGGAAACATAATATTGATTGATTACCTGTACAGGTACCTATGTAATAACTGTTGTCACTTTTGTAAATTTTCATATTTCCTTTTTCAGTTCTGCGCAAGTAATTACTCATAACACTTTTGACTCATCTCGTTTTTTTTTCACAAAAAGCACGTTGAAAAAAGTTTTCTAATTTACGAATAATAAAATATGTTTTTTATTTCTTTTACCGAAGGCACTGAGGAAAGTTGATGAAAGGCTCCAAGTTTTAATTTTTGTTTTTCTGTTACCAACCTTTTTATATTTACAGCCCTCTTGTATTTTTCTGTTTCAATTTTATAGCTTTTGCCTTCTTATGTAATATAATATATATAGGTTCTTTGATAGAAAGTTTTAGACACATTTTTTTGTATTGAAGAAATGATATTTGAGTTACGGCAATGTAAATTTTGGTAGCGGATAGAACTTTAATAAATGATTAAATAACACTTCATACAAGTCAGTGCGTCAACTGTTCAAAATGTGAATCCTGCGTAATCTTAATGATATTATGCTTAACTATATGAAATGGTTATATTGCTATATCTATTTATCGGTCTGTAGCTAACATAGTATACCTGAAATAATCACTTCATAATAAATTACGAACAAATTAATTATAAAAATACTGTTTTCATTGGCAATCAGTAAAAATAGCTGAACATATTCGAATAAGCATAAAATATTTCATTCAAACAATTGGTATTGCGTGCTCGCGTGCGTCAAGTCACTTGGGGTAACGTAACACTTAAATTAGTTGCAATTTCTACTTGAACAGTCTGTCGGCAAAAGGCACTCGTCGGAACAAGGGAAATGGTTAAATCCGTATCAATGTTTTGCGAATACTAAGCACCCAGTCACCCCTCGAGCTAATTCAAATTGGAGGGAATTTTATAAAAAAGTCAATACGGTAGCAGGTAAAAATAGACCTAAATATCAGATATCTTTAATTACTAAAATAATTGAGCATCTATTAGAATAATAGATAAGAAATTACGAATATAATGTTTAAATTAATTTACTGAAACACTGTGAAAAAGGACACAAAAGTTAGATTAACAACATGCTAAAGTAAGTGCCAGAAAAAAAATTGTCGCAATCAATATTTTACATGCCGTACTTAATAAGATTGTCAATGTTATTGAACAGGATGGTGTATTTTTTATCCACCAAGTTGCCAGCAAGGGTGCAACGCTACCGCACTACTTTAGGTATGTTACAGTATGCCGGTGCATTTTTAATGAAATTTCTGGGCTTTCCACAAAGCGGATAAAAACGAAAAAAGCTACGTTTTGATTCACCGATACGAGCTACACATTTTTGTTTCTTGTTTCCTCAAAGTTGTGGCACAGTGTTTGATGATTAATGTGGTATGAGTGTTTACATTTGTTGTCAGTATATCAACTTATTATTTATTTAAACCAATATTTATTAATTTGTTTTGCATCTCTAGTTAGGTGTGTACTTCTAAATATATGAAAATTTTCTTAAAGAATATCTATCTCCAAAAATGTTATCAGCTAACAAATATTAGAACAGTATATTATTATACTATAAATATTTGATATTATTTTTAATATTTGATGATTTGAGTAAGAAAAATGCTGCAGTATTATGTTACAAAACATTATCCTGCTTTACTTGCAATAATATAACAGCATTCATAATATAAGTTCAAAATAATCGAATTCACCATCTTTAATATAACAGTATAAGTACATCTGTAAAATTCACCCTCAAAATTTACAATACAAACCCCGAGAGCACATATCGTTTTGCTTTTAAATACTTGACATTCTCGATACACAAGCTATGCAATATGATGAGCATAACATTTCATTTCATTGAATTTTTTCATGTTCCTCGGACCCTTTTCCCTTCGAAAACCAAACGAATATTCGCACATACATATTCTCTACCAACAAACCAATAACGTCGACTAGTTAATATTTCATTCGAATTGTAACTGTGATATTAAGGTCAAGAGCATTGCTTATTTAACAGACCTATGAGTATTATTATAGATATTTAAATGTAAGATTTTGAATTAAATTCCTTTTCATTTAATTTGTTTTGATTTTGAGGTAACAGGTTTTATATTTACGTTATAATATTGGTACAGTATCATGCCTAATGGTTGCTAATTTTCATTTTCTAGGATTTTGTACTTATACTTCTAAAAACTTACCAGAGTAATTTTGCCAGAAGGCCGCTCCTCCACCCATGATGTCGACAGGTGGTGGGGGGTAGTTCCACTGTGGTTTGTCCGGCGTACGGGGAGGATCCCTCTGGAAGGGCGGTGAAGCTGCTGGGGGCTCAGCGCTGGGAGGCTTACTCTCTCTTTCTGAGCCATTCTCACGCTCAGAACGAGGAGTGTCTTGATTAGATGGTGTCAGATTCTCTATAAAAAAACCTTTGGTTAGAAAAATTGATAATTGAAAAAGAATGTAAATAACTATAGTACGAATTCTGCTACTAACCCTAATTGCCACAATTTTACAACCGGACAACCAATAAACGTTGCAAAGAGCGATTATACTAGAAAATCAACTTGAATGCGTGTTAAATCTGAACCCTCGTTTCAAATGGTCTGCGAAACGATTTCCTGACACGGAGATTAGTACAAGCCATCACCAGTGTTCACCCACCCTTCTTACATCACGCACTCTATACAAATTCAACGCGAACAAGTCACAAATCACTCCTTCCGCTAATCTAGAATCAATTCTATCACAAGTTTCTAAAGTTCAATCTTATAAAGCTGTGTTAGGTATAGCTATTTAGAATTTAAGATTATACTAAGAAAGTTTGACAGACGGTAAGTTAACATGTCAGTTGCATACTATATGAAATGTTGAAACTTGTTGATACAGATAGTACAATCGATAATTTGACATGTTTAGGAGTAATTAAAGGTATCTACAGGTAAAATTTAATATTTTGATAGAGGTAACCTACCTGTTACTATTCTGAGGATTTCAGAGGGAGCTCCGGACTGTTTTAAAGCCTCTTCAATCTTTTGCCGTCTCTTCAGTTCTATTTCAAGATGTTCCTGAATCATTAACCGCTGTTTTTTCTCCTTTTTTAGCAGCTTATGATACTTCACTGTGAAAAGAAAGACTATAGTTAATATATTAAAACACATGTCCAACAATTTACGACATAATAGTATATATTTAAATGAAAAAAAAATACATTAATATTAATGTAACATATATAATATCCAACCCAGTTGTACCGTATCGAAACAACAATTACTTTGAATACCGCACGCGGAGCAAAACAAAACTGCGACTAAATAAACGGTTTCACGTATACATCGTGCGCCATATTTCTCTTCACCTGCACCTACATAACTACAAGTGAACAAACCTGAAAGTCACATTACATCTGTCTCTTTTACTCTTCAATAATAAACGGTTTCTATATCAGAAATCTTAAAGGATTCCTTACTGCAGCGGCAGTAACCATGTTATGTTTAGGCATCTCTTAGTCAATAAACGCACGATCGACAGCACATTGATAAGATTTCTCTTTCTTACTTATGATATCAAAATATTTACGTCTTCTTCTCTCTGAAGTTCGATTGACGAATGATTGAGTCTGTGCACGTGTTGATAGACGCTGGAGGCAGGGCCTCTGAGAGTGCAGAGGGGCGTTGCGGGTACAGAACCAAAACGATAAAAGTTCGCAGAATTATATTATGTTTTATTCGTTCAAAATTCTTACATATTTTATTGACGACTACTAACATTCTTGAATTTTAACAGTTTGTATTGGTGTTCAAACTTCATATCGAACAAAAGATAATAAGATCTTATAAGTGACTAATATCACCAGTAGGTCAATTATAACAGAATTAAGCACCTTTTATAAAATATGGTATTTCAACGGCGTTTAATAAGAAGTGATTGAATGTTGCAAAAACCTAACTACTTTGCAAAATTCAACACAACAATGTTTTGTTTTGCACTTGTCTTCAAAGTAAATACTGAAACTATTTTGAAACTATCACAAATAAATTTGCATCTCGAAATCTTGCGCCATGACGAGGTAACTTGCCAACTGTATTGAGATGGCAAAAGATAGAGTTTTGATGGAGCCGAGCCGCGATCAAGATGCGGATAACTCAGTTTTATGGAAACAGTATGAATAATAAACTAATAAAAATGAGACACGCCTTCTTGTCGAAGCTATGTTGAAGTGCTCCACGAAACTTTAGCGTACTTCATTTGAATATCGTGGACGTTTTAATTCGGCGGGGACGATTAAATAGTAGCCTCGTCGTAAACAATGTATGGTGTATATCTATGTATGTGGGAATTTTAAATCATTAAGTACAATAATTTAAAAATTATGCATGTAAGAACACTTTAAATAAGATAACGTTTTATATATTATTTATTAACCGACTTCAAAAGGGAGGTGCTCAGTTCGTTGGGTTATTTTTTGTGCAAGTATTTTTAATTCAAATTCACCACGTGGGCTTGATACACCAATCCTACCTGTTGTCAAAAATTGGAGTTTGAGTCTATTGAAAACCCCTCAAAAGACATTGGGCTACTTAGAAAACTTTAGCAGATGACCCAACTGATGATAAGGGGTTATCGTGGACTTACTTGCAACAGTAGAGGTGTCACTATATTGCATATTATGGTACCCAGTACTTTCTGATTTCATGTTTTTGAATAATGCCTAATTAGTTAATACTCTAATGAATAAAGTCAATATAAAACTAACAAGTATTAGAGAAATAGAATGAAAATAAAATGAAAGCTCGTTTTCTCATTAAAGATTTACTAGTAATTAATGTTGTTGCTAATGAAGCGGGCGAGGTTCACTAGCGATCGACTCCTACGCATCATTTGTCATCGTACGACCTTCGACACCAGACACTAATAACGTACGGATTGGAAAGTATACTTTTTACTCTCATTAGATTTTTTTTGCAACAGAATTGCATTACAAACTACATTTTTATTTATGAGTAAATATAAGTAAGATTGGTTTGAATTGCATTTCACTAAGAGCCTTTTAAAACTTATTTTCAACTCAGTATCAAAATAAACGGGATATTTACCATGTTTCATTGTTTTGAGATTCCGATATTTCGGCGCTGTTGCAAGCACCATGATCACGGATACCTCAAAACAATAAAATATGGTAAATATCCCGTTTATTTTGATACTGATGTGAGTGACCATGAAGTTTAAATACTTATTTTCAACTAACAGTTTCTTGTTATGTAGGTATCTTGTGGTTCGCATCGTTAGGCATGATGACAAAATGTATATTATTTACACAAGCGTACATAATTACTTTGTTAACAAAATTAGCATGGGATGGTCCTTTTTGTTAATTTCTCGTCAATACAAAGGTCTGCGTCCAAAGATCCGTTCAGTGGAAAATTCGTCGGACCATCGAGTCCGAATATCGATTCTCTTTAACACCTCTGAAAAACAGCTTTGCACTCCGATGAAGCTTATTTTAGGATCTTTTCATCCCATTTTCCTGTCTATTAACGCGTAAATATTTTATTAATTGGCTGTCCGTAAAGTCGTTTGCCCACTTCATCGGATCTATGTTTAAATAAATGTATACTTTTCCAAATTTTAATCGACAAAAAGACAAAGAGTAACCGAAACTAAAATGTCAATCAATTCTTCCTACGCATCATTCAGCGGCGGCAGCAGTCGTCTGTGTTCATTGTATCTATAAGTCAATATTTGGGTATGGTGTCGGTGCCTCTTTGTGCTCCATAATCCGGCCTATTGCTTCCATTTCACAGCGATGAATAGTAATAATTCTTCGATCGATTATTTCATTTGATGTTGAGTGAAAAAAAAGTTTTAATCCTTTGTAGTCGCCTTAATACCCGATGAGAGTTCCAATCTCAAACGTAGTTATGAACAGATGATATTATTATATTAATAGTTCTTTTGTTCAAATTTGATTTCAAGTGATATTATCAAGACAGGTTTTTATATTAATCAATCGAAAGAATGTATTTCACTCCATAAGAAATGTTATTAAAGTAGTATTATTACCACGCTTTGGAATATACAAGCTCATGTTACTTGTGTTTTAACTTTTTAACTAATTACAAGTTGACATTATAACTGACATAAGTACACGATGAGCCAACAGAGCTGAGATGCGTAGCGAAACAATTCGATTACCGGCGTATGAATAAAAACGAACCACCAAAATATTGAAGGAATCCGTTCAAAGGGGAAAAAATGCAATAAAAAGCCTGGCCCGCTACAGAACGAGAGTGTGGTTAAAAAGCAACGAACGAATATGGTTGCGAACATCCGTTGCAGACAAAAGTTGGGCTACTTGACTATGCAAATTATATTTGCGGACCGCCGCGGCTGAGACCCGATCTCCGACGTTTCATTTCACTTTTACGTATATAACGTGTATTCTTTTCATATTTTCATCCGATTTCCTTCCCCTCCGTTCATTTTGTTCCGTTTTAAAAAGTCGCGGAACAATACCGCTTTCCGCGAGGCTTATTCGCCGCGAGCAGTTTCCTTGCACGCGGCTTCTTCTCTTGTTATTATACGTATCTTTTTGTATCTATCGAGTTTTCTTTTCTTTAATACTTTTTAACTCATAAATGGCTGATACGGTCCCCTAGGGTTTGTTGCCCGAATAACATGTAAATGAGTCGGTGCTCGAGTACAAATTTGAATGGGTTCCTGTGTTATTTCGTTGTTTAGTTGTTTATCATTTATAGTCATCTTTGTATTTTAATCGAAAAATGTGTAATTCGTATAATTTCTGTAACATTTTAATTTACTAACCTGTTTCGTTAAGTACTTATAGTTTTCAAGTCAATGATTGTTGTGATGTGTTATTATGCTAATTTATGAACATAAGATATGGTTATTATTTGTAATTCCATTGGATTTTATGTAGTTACTTGTATACAGTGCTGTATAGCAATTTACCTATTTACTCATCTTATATTCGTTAACATGATCATAAAACAAAATATGAAAGACTTAATAGTCCAAGATTAATAAGATTAAGATCTGACAGAAGTAATGTCTTGAAGCTTACAGTTGGATTTATAAAAGTAATAGTAAGCTACTTACATCTAGTTTAATTTTGATGTCAACGATCCAATCCAAGGAACACCTAAGATTCAATGCATACTCTAGACCACAGATTTCAAATGTATATTATTGAATGGTACTTTTTAACCTTCATAGCACATTACTTAATCCTATAATTCTAGCGCAGTATATTTGCTGGTGAATACAGTTTTCTAAATATAGTCAGCATGGTATGGTAGCATGTAGCGCTTATCTTTGAACACAAAGGATGCTGAGGGCTCGTGCGGATACGGATGTACTTATTGCTTTACGATACATGTACCCTACGCAATTCACCTGCTAACTTCTTATTTTGTAAAAATATTCCAATATTTTGTGTCACCTTCAGTAGTTTGAATTTTATTTTTTATAATTTTAGAGTCATTTTGACGGTTTTACATCAAGGTATTTTAATATAAATAAAAATAACTTCCTCACTAGATGCAATCGATATGTCAATATTCATAGGTAAAGACCTAATATTATTTTCTTAAAATATCAATTTAAGAAAATAATATTTGGAGAGAATAATCAATAAATTTTAAAACGGATTTATTTGAAGCAATATGAAATTAACCATATTTAATCATCAAATTCATATTGATTAATAATATCATTATTGGACTTGTAGTTTGATCCCTCTTTGCATATGAGGCTGAAAACCAATGCAACTCTGTGTGGCACGATCCTCAAGACAAGACTTTTTATTAAAAGTAATCTATTGATACTGATATCAAAAAGTCCCTAGTGTCGAAAACTCTTCAATTATTATACACTATCAGATGTACCTAATAGTTTTCCCGCTAGTGCAATACGACGTAAATAAGAATCGACTTTTATGACAGTTGCTCCCCTCCCAGTCGCAACCGAACGATTTAGATAAGTCTTTTTATAGTTCTTTATTGAAAATAAATTGCCTAGAATAAAATCAGACACAGTTCAAATGTCTTTCCGATAGATGTGTATGAAATAATGTCTTTTAGATAAGATGTGGCGTTATCTAGCGAACGTATGTTTCATTCGAACGTTGACTTCCATGTTGACGTGGCGTTTGTTTGATGATTGATAGGAAATATCTAATGTAATTTTGTTGAAGTTCGATTGATGTCGTGTCG
This sequence comes from Eilema griseolum, assembly GCA_963662185.1. Classification (NCBI taxonomy): domain Eukaryota; kingdom Metazoa; phylum Arthropoda; class Insecta; order Lepidoptera; family Erebidae; genus Eilema; species Eilema griseolum. Next base: position 12,099,108 of record OY759236.1, read on the forward strand.
TTTTCACTAGCCTTTATTTGAAATTTATTAAGTTTTGCTAATGGGAATTCTAAATTTAAATATTAAGAACAATACAAAAAATATAAAAAAAAATTTAATTATCTGGGAATATTACTTACAGAGCTGATTATTTCATTGTTTTACTGTTTTGTCATATTGAAAGACTGATATTTATTACTAAATATTTAAATTATTGTAATAATATTATCTGCTTTCATTGATATGTTTGGCAAACTTTCAATGATAAAATATAGGTAATATGACTGATTGGCTACTTTATAATTTTAAAATAATAACTTGGAACTTGGTATCAAATATTATAAGTATAAATGCAATATTCTGTATTAAGCACCTAAGAACAAAAACTCATTCAATGTTACAAAAGACACCAAAAATATCTATCTACGTAGAGTGATCTGCTTAAATACAACTACTTATCAATATATACCACGAAATAGTTTATAACAGTAAGTACATGAATAATTGAAAGCGGTTAGTAGATAGTATACACACAATGGTTTAATTTTAGCACGATTTCAAATTATAGGTAATGAAGTAGTATATGTGGATAATCACATTATTATTAGATTCATAAAAAATTTAATTAATTGCAAACAAAAAACCACAATGCTACCATTACAAGAGAGGGACGTTTGTCAAGCTGTCCGTGCCACTGTCTCGTTTAGTCGCTAACAGCCGTTTAGCTTTTTATCTGTTTCCACTGTTTTATTTCAGTAAGCACAATATTTATGGGCGGGTGTCGCGATAGATAAACATTTTTCCTCAAGCTTTACGTACTATTGTTTGTGTCAGACAAGTGGGGATCTAAGTTATGAGTCAGGAATGACCTCTACTGATAAAACCGTATATTTTCTCACGAGCTCGACTTTATGTTTCATACGTAAAAACTTACAGAATTGATTACTTTCATATTTCATAACATTCCATCGTACATTTCAAACTTACAAAATATCAATAAAGGTATGAAGGAAATTTTTATGAAAAAGAAGAAAAGAAGATCGCAAGCACTTTTATCAAACCGATCAAAGGGCCGGTCGGACATTCCGACTTCTTACGACGTTAGTAAAAAATACAATCTCTCTTTATAGTTACCATTCCACTGGTTATTATATCCGTATCGATACGGCTGAACTTACCGACCGTGAAATGCTCGATTCTCGATATTGCCTGCCCCCGGCATCACTACAGATATTTCGGACTTTTTAAAATAAAGAATTTTCACATAAAATACTATTTATTGTAAATAATGCAAATATATTTCGCCTATTTATTAGATTGAGCTAGAATCAAGAAAACTTAATCAATTAAATCAAGTAATAATAGGCAACAATAATTTGCTTTCTGCCTATATTATTAGGTATAACATATTTAAGTGAAGCCATATACCTAACACTTAATACTTGAAGTAATTGTCAATAAAAATATACCGAACAGTCGTATCGACTTAACGATGATTGTGTCGGGAATATTGTCGACACTTCGGAATTGCCTAATACCCCTTACAAAGTTTTATTGCTTATAAAAACATTGATTACCTTGTGTTTATTTATGTTTCTATATAAAATACTGTATTTTCGAAACGGGGTCACAATATTAGTAATATAATACTCATCAAATATACGGGTAAAAATTAGAACAGACAGATGAAATAAAAAGTAATCGATTCTTGATAAAAAATCGATGCAGTTTGGGATCGAGTGATGTATTTATTTTCGTTGGAATGGTTCATCGGGCCATGCTTCCTGCGACATCAGTGTGGTCGAAACATGACACCATTTATTAATATGCCTGAATTAATAATATTGTAGATATTCGTTGGCAGGGGTCGTGGGTATCGCGTGCAAATGTATCGTGAGGCTTCAGTGCATCGATTTGTAAATGAAATATCGATTTACAATATCTAGAGGTTCTAGTAACCAGACACAACGTAAAATATGATGCATGTATTTGTGTAATAACCATATTCTTGCATTCTCTTAACTCACGGTTTGTGTGTTGTTCTTTAAAATACGTTTTAATTTTAAGTAGTTTCCGGCAGAATAGAATTAGGGCCACCCCATCTCTTCCCATGCGGTGTCGTAAAAGGCGACTAGGGGATAAGGCTGTTTAACATCAGACAGATATACAGCCCAGACTCTGCTTCAGATGCATGCCTCGAGTCAACAATAGTGCCCGGAATACGGTAACAGGCGGTAGGCAGAGGTGCTAGCACCCACATTTCGCCAGTTTATGTTTAGGTCCCAATGTAATAGGTGGCGAGCCTATTGCCATTAACCGGGCACTTATAAACCTGCGATAAATACACACATAACTTCGAAAAGCATCGAAAAGTCATTGGTCTGTGCCATGGTTATTGCCTATAAAATCAATGTTTAGTTAACTTAAACCAGGCATCTATTGACTAATTCACAGCGTTCATATTTTTGGGAGGTGCTGCTTTTCTCAGTACCAATAAGTTGGCTCGATTGAAATATAAACACGGCCAAAGGATATTTCCTTGAAGAAGGTACACCATGTATATATATCCTTTGATACAAGAGTGTGTGCTAAGATATACACTTGTTTCCTTGGATGCGTGTATCACCATTATATTTACTAGTGAAGCTTGCTGTAGGATTTCGTCGTTCGTCGATCGTTTGTGACTTTTCCTCCTTAACCCCTTTCTAATTCTCATTCGCGTTCTTCCTTCCTAGCAACTTAAGAGTAGCGTCTCAGGTTCTACTAGCTCTCATAAGGCGTGGTAACCGCTTATCTTCAGGCTATTTGTTAGCTGGTTTGTTTATCTAAGTACTTATTATGAAATGGATTTATTCACATAAAAATATAATTGGAGACTGACTTGTAAATATTACAGGTAAATATCAGTACAAGGTACATAAAAACGGTTTTCCATCGAAATTAATTAAACTTCTTCAAATCTGTAATATTTGAAAGAATAAAAAAAACCTGGCACTTCTTATTGCATCTACCTAAAAAAATGTTAAAACAATGAAGCATATTGTAATAAGTGGGCACTAGCAATTTCCAAGCAATAACGTAAAACACACGAGCGCAGGTAGACAAAACACCACAAATATTGACTGTGGATGATTGCATTGCGAGCAGCGTCCAGCGCAAGATCCCCTCAGCAAACTGCGAATTAAAATGGGGACGAGAAAAATTAATCCTAATGCGATTTTAATGAAGCTGAAATGAACGAATGCAGTAATGAATTGTTAAGCCGCTGGTTATTCGTTTTACATTACGCAAGAGAAATGGAAACAAGAGAACAGCGAGCAAACAATAAGTATACTCGTAGCTGTGTGCCTAGCATATCTTATTTCGTATATTCTGCAATGTGTTTTAGAGAGAGTAGGAGCTGGTAAAGATTAAATTGATATATTTACTACCCGAGCTTAAAGCCTCGAGAGCGTATTGAAGCGTAGAGGAGATAAAATATAATAATAATTAAGGCTCAGCATTGCACAAAGACGTACGCCTTAACGTCGAGTATTAAGCACACAAGCGCTGAAAATGTACACCTGAAGTCTGTGCTCGCTTTTGCATTAACGAATGCGGAAGCGGTGCTGTGCATACAGGACGCGTTGCACCCCCTCTCCGTCGCGAGCTGCACCCCCGACCGCTCCCGCGCTCCCGCGCCTTACCCCCTCACACGCCAACTCCGTGCCTCTCGCTCAAACCAGACGCCTCCAGCAGCATTGCATGTCCCACCCGTGCGTTCATTACTTCCACAACCCAACAATTCAAGTTTGCTTTCCGCCACACAATCTACGCTACCAGACAGACTACACTACACCCATACACCGGCTACTCGAATAATAAAGATGCAGAAATTAACCCGTCCACATTGAAAAAGAGGAAACTAAGTGAAGCTATCTCGACGTGAATGGAGGTAATGCAACGCGAGCACTTGTCCAGCGAATGAAAGAAATGTGCTCGCAATACGCCGCGTTTGTTGAAACAGAGGGTAAATGTCAACCGCGGAATAAAAACAGTCAACAGATAAATGCAAACGATAAACACACTCGGTAACTGAAAAGGTGGAATGTGAAAGGAATGTTTGTTTTAGACCCACATAGTTAAATATGCTTTGCTATTAGAACGAAATCAGATTCTGGAGAATAGACGTTAGAACTATGAGAAATCAATAAGGTTTCGACACTAAATTTGGTTCAGACCATAAAATATTCAATTACACATAAGCACACATTTGCTAAGGCCAACAACGACCACGCGGCACCCCCATTAAAGACGCCTAAGGGCCATTTAATCGGTCAGTGGATGTAAATTCGGCGGCCCCAAAACAAATATCCCGAAACTAATAAGGAAACGAAATATGTAAATCGGCTGCCATATTGTTTCACAAGTGAAATCTTCCTTTAATCTTATAACAAATCCGCATCCAAATGGCCGGTCCGGGCTGAATTTGAATATAGGAGGGTTGAGTGAAGGGTCAGGTCAAGGAACAACCTTGTTGCGGCTAGGAAGGAGCAAATGTATGCAAGCCACGCACGGAGGAGATAGCGCCCGTAATGTTGTCCTATGCACATATTGCAGCAAATTAGTTGTCGACTTGTAAACAAGGAGGAGGAAAGTAAGGCCGCTAAGACGTCGTCGGTGGGTAGTTTGCATGGATATGAGAACGGCAATATAGGGGTCCACAGCTGCTGGCTGTACTCATTAAGATGTTTTATGGTCGGCCCACCGGACCGTGTTGCCAATTTAAGATATTTCTATGCGGGACGGCACCACGTTAGTTTGGCTTCCGATTAGGGGATTAAAGAGGTCCTTTAAGGTATTAGTGTAATAATTGCCTAGCCTATTATGTGGTTAGCATTGTCCCTAATATTCCGGGTATCGCTTTTGAAGTGATTAATGCTCGTAACATATTCAGTTTATACGCGTACACGATACGGTACACAGAGACGATACAAAATGGCGAAACGATCGGTCAGATTGGTGTGCAAAACCAAAACAAAACGAGTAGCTACGCAATAAAATCGAGTTACAATGGAAAAAGACAACTCTCAAACAAATTTGGTCCGAAACGTCGCACACCTATCCCCCGCACAGCAAGTAAATCAAAGGGTGTTGAAACTTTACACCCACTTAAAGCCGGACACAGTAATAAAGCGTTCGAACTTCATCGACCCTGGACATCAAATGGGACACCCCCTCTCGCATTTTGTACAGGGGAAAATTAAAACTTCTGAGATGCTTTTGATGACTTTTTGTGGATTGTGATCGTTCTATATTTAATAATACCTACTCTAAACTCTCTGACGGGTACAGGGAAACTAAGAATACAAACTAAATAATACATCAAGTCTCAATAAAATATTAATTTGAGTAAGTTTAATATAAGTTGATTTAACGCCGACAATTTTACATTAAGTAATTCTGATATTGATAATAATTAGCATAAAAAGCTTTACCTTACGATGATCACAATATTATGGTATGACAAAATAGGATAGACTAAAAAGTTCATCAATCACACAACAATATAAATTTAGTAAGTATACTTACTAATCAAAATGAAAAATGCAACCCTACATATATTACAAATAAGACAAACTGCTCGAGGATAACCTGACACCGGTCACCGTAGTCGGTCAGTCAGGGCAGTAATTACTGATGACACTGTGTAAGCTTTGAAATACAAAACCTTCAAGGAATTAGACAAATACTTCACCCTTTTGCTGTTCTATGTATATGTTTAGAGCTTCTGTTAATTCATATTACCAAACGAATTCTTTAACCAATTATTTAATTATATTACGTGCCTCTTGCGCTTCAATGATTTTCATAAATTGCCTCAATTTCGCAATATCATACTCACATTTACAAACGGAACCTGGTTTAATCATGGCCGTATTAATTGTTTCTAAAGAACCGATTTCATATGTACGCCCAGATTAAGTGCACGGCTCTCACTCGGAACCGAGGGGTTATTAAATAATTTATTGTCTACTAACTATTCGTAAGGGCACTGCTCAAATGGTCCGCTAAGATTTTGCAGTCTTGTTACGGAATATTGCCAGCGTAAACTTTGTCCATGAAACTTAAATGGATTTGTACGGTGATACAACAAAATGTACATATTTAAATCATTCACGGGAAGCTTTAACAAGAAATAAACTACTTTTACTTCAAAACAATTTTATGTAACAAACAGTAAAACAGAAAAGCATTCTTGATTGAGTTTGGTTTGAACCTTTATAGCTTTCAATGTATATTTCGGCCTGTCAGAACCAAATTACTCTGGCTGCCCATTCACGCTCAAAAATCACTCCCAATTGAGTCAAGTGGTACAAAATAAAAGGCGAATTCATCATGGGGGTGCGAACGGACGTCCCCTGTTGGAAAACCAAGCCGGAAAACGTATGTCCGGTCCATTTGTAAACACTAACACATGCTGGCAGCTTTATGACAGTTTATTAAATTAAATTGTGTGAGCGAATGTTTGCGATTGAAGACTCGTCAGAACGAGTAAAGAAAGTTATTTGGCAAGTAATATAACGTGATGAATGGAAAGGCATTATTTCTGATGTATTACATATAAATCGGGATTTATTGAGAACTAGATGTTGAGCGGATATCGTACTTTTTAGCAGATTTTGAGATGATTTTATTTTATTTTGCTCTGATGTTCGATATTTTTCTACTTCATTTTATATTAGTTTCTGTATTTAAACACAGTATGGATAGTCATAACTATGGTAAGTAAATTATTTTCACAGTTAACATCAAAGTTTTGGATGATATAGTTTTAATTTCAGATTAACTTAATTTACATAAATTCAACTAAATTGTGTTTAGATTGTGTTAAATTATATAGCATAGCATCAACCAATTATACAAGATGCATTCTGTTATGTGTATTATTTACAATAAAGTACTAGAAAGTGGAAATTGCGTTTTTTAATTTGTTAAGTTTATTCAAAAATAAATTTCATAGCTATATAATTTTGAAAACAAAAACTATAAATATAAAACATAACATAAACTCACGCCTATATCCCCGAAGGGGTAGGCAAGTATAAATGTATATTTTTATATATTTATCGAAAAAATACAGGACTCCGTTCGGGAATATATTTTTTTAACCAGATTACCTTTTGTAATACCAAATTTTATACCCACAACTACACAAAGTCATTTAAAAAGAGCAAAATATCACATCGTCCCGGTCGTCACTTGTAAACGGAAATTCACGAGTCAATTTCACCGACGTCATTTGATTATCTCACTCATGTACCCATAGTACTTACATCGGCAGGGCAAGAGATAATTCATTTTTGGTGAAATATTGTCTGCTGCCCGAAAGAATTAAATTACAACCTACTGTCATTTTGTCGAATGCTGATGGAATTTCTCTATACGGGAACCCTAATAAGACTTATTAATAATAAACTGAGCAACTTTATTGATTTTATTTGAATACACATTTGTTTTTCTTTCACGTTGAGTACTTTATAACAATCCTCATAATTTTTTATGTAATTCCATTATCATATTTCATTATGGAAATACGTACGTATCTATAATCTTTTACCATACTGTAATCTTGTATATATACATTTTTTAACTAGTTTTTTGGCGAATATAAACCTCCTTGTTGGATTTATTTCGTTTGTCACAATGGCCTCAATTAACGATCATATGTTTAATATTATGTTAACCTCTTAGTAGGTAGTTCTATGTCAACGAATAGTCTCTAAATTACATTTAATATATAAACATAAACCAAACCCTGTTCGAAAGTAATAAACCAGACAAGTTCAACATTCGCAAAACACTTAACATTTTACTACTCAGTTTTATTTGTAAAACCGTACATCGCTAAATATTACGATTGCTCCACAGTTTCCAAGTCAAATAAACATTCAGTCAATAATAGAGCGCAATAACAAGTAGTAAACGATAAACAACCAAATGAGTTCGCGATAAAAAGCAATGAGTAAAGAGATAAACTGGTGCTGATCGCATTAAACTCAAATTTGTTAGCGAGATTGGGATTATAAACTGAATCATCTTTCACGAGTGGACCAACACGCCAAAACAAAACTGGCTTTATTATTGAACCACGTAATTAATTTGAACTGTACATATTGAACTTGTTTGTTTAGACTTTATATTGTCAATGAGTCAATAAAATTATTAATAGAGTAATAATGCTTTACATCAATAAGTTACAAATATTGAACATTTCACTGTGTATAAAGTTTAGGTTATTATAATTATATGTACCCAGAGACAGACTTCTTTACCGGTTATTTAAAGTTATTAAATTTCTTTGTTGACTGTGCCTGAACAACTATGATGCAATCAATTGAAATATGGCCTGTTTGGGGCAGGCACAGACTTCTAACCGACCAGTAAATCAGCAAATTCATTTATTTTTCACAAGTCCTCTACTTGATATCTTGAAGTCGGTTAAAGCATTTTTGTTAAAATATTCTGTTTTTTTTCCATCGTTTCTTTAGATTTTTATCATCAGTTTAACAATATGAGAAAATAATTTTCAGAGGTAAATACTCAAATTAAATTATGTAAAAGCAACAGAATCGGTATCTTTGTCTACATTTTGGGGATTTCCCTAGATTTTTCCACGAACTCAGGATCAGATCCGGATTTCTTGGATATGGCACCACTCTGAAAGTATACCCTATCGAACACCGCTACAAAAATAAAAGTCGGTTCATAATTGGATTTGATATCGTGTAACAAACATACTTTTTTAAAGGTTCCTCCATATTTCTCCAGGATCTCAACATCAGATCCGGATTTCTTGGATATGATACCAATCTAAAAGTTTATCCTATCGAACACCGCAAGGAAAATAATATTCTCTTCATAATTGGCTTAGATATTGCGTAACAACCATACATAAAAAATATATACCCATCGAATTGAGAACATTGTTTTATTTTGAAGTCGGCTAAAAATATTATGATATGTTTCATTGTTTTTCTTTGAAAAAATTACAATGAACTACTCAGTGGAATTTGGTATGTCAAAGTTTAAATAAAATAAGTCTTTTCAATATCTGCCTTTTAGCTGAAGACAATGACTATTTATTTGAGGAATTGCTAGAAATAGGTTACATTTATTTAGAACGGTGAGAAGTATGTAATTATTTTTTCTACACTTAATCTGTCAATAAAATTATGTCATATGAATCACTACCCATCTTAAACTTGTTTGTGTAGGCAGAGAATTATGAATACTATTTCCATAAATTATCTTTTGAACGTTACTTTCAATAGTGGAAATGATATATGGTAAAGTTTAATCATGGTTAATTATTTGATATACAGAACAAGGAACCATCACGTATAATACTGGATGTCTATTTTTGTCACTAACAGTTCCAGCACTAAATATGATATTAGCAGCAAGTTTAATACGATATCCTGCAATAATTCGGCGTACGGCTTCATCGACGTCTGTTAGCCGTGTGTGGTCGCGCAGTAAACTAAGATCTTAATGATCGCACACCGGCCAATGTAAACAATTTATTAGCCCGCAATCGACAATCGTTACAATCGATTCGTGCATTCGATGCATTGATACATGTTCGCTGAATTGAACGACTTCTCCGTTTGCAGACATATCGATTTTAATTGCGTTTGGTTTATTACGTAAACACCTTTCCGTGTTGAATCATTGTTGGCTGTAATTTGCAGATATCTTCTTTAGCAACTGACATCGAAGATTAAAAAACCTACCTAATCGTTGCGTCTGGTAACGTAAAAAATAAAGTTTGAATATTGAACCTCACTGTGACCGTCTCATATTGAAAAAAAAACTTTTTTTAATGCATTACAATGAATGATATTCGAGTAAACTTCAGACAGTATTCCCAATTGACAGCCTCTGTAGCGTGGCGGTAGTGAATACGACTGCTACGCAGGAGGCGCGGGTTCGATCCCCGCTCAGTGCTAATATTTGTATGCATGAATATGGGTATTTGCATTGGTCTGGGTGTTTCTATGTATAATATGTATGAATTTACAAAAAAATAAGTATTTAAGTATGTTTATCCGTATTCCAGATTCCATAACACAAGCTAGTTAAACTATGCTTACCATGGGACTAGATAGCGTTGTGTAGATTGTTGTAGAATATTTATTTATTTATTTGTTACCGTCTCTATCACAGTTTGTTGTTCTTGTAGCTGTATCTTGATCTATATCTTACAAGTAACATAGTTTACTAACACGTACATTTCCAAAACGCTTACGATAGTGTAAGATTCTTGATCAATAAGCGATTTCCACGAGACACCGGAAGCGGTTCGCCGGACACGGAGTTCAAATTATTATTGAATTTCCCGTTGCCGGGTGAGTAGGTACTGTACCGGCGACTAGGGTTGAAGGCAGTCCTTACTAATTTACGTACAGTAATTGAACTGCCTCTCAATGTGTTTCTATGTTGTTAAAATAAGTTTAGTGACTAATAACCCTTACAAGTTTTGAGAAGATTTATTTTTTACAATCGTAATTTTTTGATGATTTATTTTTTACAATCGTATTTTTTTTTAGATAGGATGTCCCAGACCGGCCATCATTGGTGAGCCTGACATGTTATTGGAGAAATATCCAAATCATACAATAAAGTAACACCTTTTAATTACATAGTCATAGCTAGAATCTTTATTCTTTATTCTAGGACCCGAGATTATATTATTTTATGTTCTTTTATTGTTTAACCTCGTCCATTAATCAACTTAAAAGGCCACGATTTTATCACGGCTTGTCTTTTATCTTATTTTTACAATATTGTGCCTTGTATTTTATTTCAAATCCCGCTTCAGAAATTTATTATTATCCAAGAAAATAAGGGTCTATTACATTTCAAGTGCACAATCGTCATGATTTACGCCACTGTTGCTAGGACTGCCTCAGTAGAACGCTCACCCCTATTGCAAGAAAATTGTTTCCACAACAAAGAGTTTGGAATTTAAGTCCCGACTCACTTCGAAACTTCATAAGACATTAGAGATTCCTGTTTTTGTTTGTTTCTATAATTAAAACGCGACTTAAACGCTCTTTCGATAATTATAAATCCACTTGATGTTGTTATTGCAGTGAATCGGATTTACGAGGGGATGTTTCGTCAGCCAATGTTCTTCGATTAGTACTGTTTTGATTTAATGTTTGGAAATATTTCGTATAAAATGTTATTTCTAGGGTTGTATTAATTGGTTTTAAGAATAAATCAGTGAAGCACGGTTAATCAAAAGCGCATTTTGATTAACTGTTATTCTCACGTAATGTAAATCCCTACTAGTTTAATGTACAATTGTGTTATAATAGGATTTAATAATAATTAAAGTTACGATTATGTAGGATTAATTGGTATGCGCTCATGAGTTGAAGCGAAGAATCATGCAATAGTTCTGATCGCAATGTCTTGCCCTGTCTCATGACACTCTGTCGAAGTGTAGTCTATACGGTGGAGTATTTCGAGAGAGGCAGTCAGCGGCTGGCGCACGGGTGGGCACGTTACCTTCGCCCGGTGGCCGGTTGACTCATTCCAGTGTCGCCGACCGCCAGTTTTGTACCGAGTTCTAACTCCCAGTGGTCTGGCGCTAACACGCAACTCCGCCTCAGTAGTTCATGCGCTCCGATGGGCAATTTGGAAATTGCAGCATAAATTTTGTTAAATTTGCGCGTTTCGTCTCGTATTGCTCCAATACTAGAGTTGTTCAGTTATTATGCTGAACAACTTTAACATTATAACCATATTTAGAATTAAAGAGATTATCAGATATGATTAGTTAACAATATCAAGTGTTTTAAATAAATTCTTTACTCTTTAGTACAGTTTTCATTGCCTCTCTCAGGAATAAAATAAGTATTAAAATAGACAGACATTGATTTTTATAATGATATAATTTATAAATAACTTTTATACTTTATTTAGTTAATACCTTTAAATGCTTGTATATATTAGCTTATCACGTAATCTAGTTTTAGTTTATTATAAAATAACCTTGTAATTTTATGATGATATTATTGATATATAGTAATTAAATAAATAATTACCATGATACCTGTGTACCTACATTATGTAAATATTTATAGAAGTGACTATTGAAGCGAAATGATGTAGGAAGTAATTTTAAATAACCTCATAATTATGGTTAAAGGTGATAAGTTCAGTTTTGGCTTACGCTACTATTTAAGTCAGTATTTCAAATAAGACTATATCTCTGATCCATTAGTAATGAAATTTGACAGCACAGGTTTGTAACATGGGTCAATTATAAGCGACTGACCGAGTTCGTCTGAAACCACGATGTCCAGGCGAACGAAATCGCGGACAAAAAAATGAAAAGTAAAGTCACCTTCAATTTTAGGTTCCAGAATCATGACGACTGTTTAAGTATAAAAAATAACATATTACGGATATTATGTGAATACCAGAGAATTCTAATCCGAAAAATATATTTTCCTTTGCCATAATTTTTTTTTACGATTTTTAACCGCGTGGTTCCAGGCAGAGCAGAATTTGGATCACTCCATCTCTTCCCATGCGTATATGTATGTATGTATGTATGTAATTTTAACGAATATAATACACTAATTGCAAAGTTCATTAGGTATTTCGCCAATTTCCCAGTAAAGTTGATTACAACTCCATCTTATAACAGAGAAACATTATAATATACATTGAAACCCGTTGTAACAATTTCACATACAATCATAAATTCTAATTTAGCTCGTTGGTGGATCTTGTTACCACCTCGCCTTCGGTTTTCCGGACTCATTGTATGTTACTCCCAAGACATCGTAGCCCCACAGAACGTATATACAAAATTAATTAGACAAAATCTCGGGTCTTGTAATATTTTATTATTATTTCCTATGTTGTGCGAGATTTTATTAGGACGTTATATTTATTACTTTTCTCTTAGGTGTAATGAATTTGAATAGGGTCTTGATTAGCATCGTCTTATAGATATGTTGGGTACGAGTTTATAATTACAGTAGTGGTAATTACAAGGTTGCTTACATTGTGAAACCTTGGTCGGCTTTCCGTTTAGTTATCTCACTACAAATGTTGATGGTTTGTTAAATTAAACGTCATGTACTCCACTACTATTTTCTTGATTATAAAACGCCTATTCTACCTACCAAGTTTGCACTGTTTTGTTTTAAATACTCGACATCTTTATACCACACCTGATAGTAAGAAGTCTGTAAGATAGTAATACAATTCTTAAATAATGTAACTTCTTATACAGCTACTTTTTTTTTTTAACATAGGACACGTCAATTGGACTTCGCCTTGCCTGATGGTAAGCTAAAGGCAAAGTCCCAGAAAAGAGGGTCACCATTACTTACACATACCGTGTGACAATGGTGACACTCAGCTTGACGGCCTCATCATATGCTTTTTCACGCCCCGCTTAAAGGACCCGGGACTATAGGAAGAAGGAAACACGTGAGCTGGTAATGAATTCCAGGCCTTAATGGTGCGACAGAGGAAAGAGTCTCCGAACCGCTTATATACTATTATAACTTTTTATACAGCTAATATTACTGCACCAGTATCTGTTGATAGATAGGTGTGCCAACTAGAAGCAGGTTGTATGCGCAGCTGGCTGTGACCCTAAAGAACAAAGTAGGACCCTATACATCCATATTTCAGAGAAGCATAATTCAGCTATTCAAGTAAAGGGCTGTTCTAATAAAAAATCATTGTGACCACTACAGAAAATGTATAAGCATCGATTACGAAACAAACTGAAGAGGTAGAATGCACATAAAGGCCCACTGACTCCTGATAAGGCGAGTACCTACAATGAGCTAGTTCTTAAAAGGTAGTCAGAGTGGTCATCGCTCGCTACAACAACCCACCAACATCGGATTCTACTTAGCGTTGAAATATTTAATGACATTTGTTTGGTTCCATGTTTCCACTTTTTAAAATATAAGAAAATAATAGATTATTTTGTACTCTAAGGGATTTTTCTTATTAGAGGTAGGGTATCACTTTTCTACTTAATTTTGTCGAAATTTATGTCTCAGCCGTTTTCAATTATTGAGACGCCATCAACACTTATTGAAGTAGCATGCAAAACATCGAGGAAATGACACTCAAGCAGATCCAAGTTTAAAGTGAGAAGTAAAATTTCGATATACATTTTTTAGATTCAAGAAGTAATGTAATAATTAGTAATGTGTAACTTGTGATGGAGAAAGAATACAAGTTCACCCCATTTTCGCCTCTTACAATATCCGACGGGTGTTGTAAGAGGCGACTAACGGAAAAATACGCAGACGATATCACTGCGTTAGAAGGAAAACTTGAAATATAACCCTGTACCAACCCGTCTGGCCAGCATAGAAACAGTGGGCCAAAGCCTGCCAAGATTGGGAGACGTTTATGTCCAGCAGCGGAGGACTAATTGATTGATTGATGTGATAATTATGCACAATGTCATACAATTTGGTTAATGAAGTTTATGATGAGATGAGATGGTCCAATACTGACCAGACAGCAAAATCTAATCATTTCCATTACTTCCGCGCCTAGAGCTTATACTGCGCTTCATTTCACAACATTGGTCCGGGAATATTATTCGTAATTCTATTATGATTTGTGAAACTTAGTAAAATTTTAACTTACGTATTTTTGATTTATTGAGAATAGTATAATTAAAATATCTAATATATAAGAATATTAACAATATGACCACGGCAAGCCCATCCACAATTAGCGTGTATGTATGAAAAATATTATGAAATTTGAAAAAGTAAAAGGGACAGGCCAGGTTCATAATTAAGTGCAGAGATATTCTCTCTACCTACACCCATGCAAAGTCCACAAGTCTATAATACGTATGTTTCAGCAAAATAGATTGCTAAGTGTGTTATATATCTATTTACTTTCTTGCAAAACGTTATTGATTATGGTTTTCATGTTAAAGGAGATTCATAATAAATGTAAAAGCAAGGGAAGTCTCAAGGGGTTACTAATTAAATTACATTAGAGCGGTACAGAGGAATTTAACAAATTCGTTCCTAACGATGTTGAATGAAATTTCAGAAGAGTATTAGAGATATGGGCACGTATGATTTGGAAAAGATGTCACGTACTTAATCTATACCGTATCGATATAACCAACATTCATGTTGTAGGACGCAAACGATTAATTCTAATTTTGTCATAAAAATAATTTTGATGGTACCTTGTAATTGACATTGACATGAAATTCTTGAATGACATACAAAGTTAGAACAAGTAACTTCAAAAGTCTTATATTTTTACATTGCAAAATTAGTTTTAATTACAACTAATAGGTATACAGTAGCAACATAGAGAATAACTTTATTTCGTGGTTCTAAATTGTTTAACTACTAATCTTTACAATAATTACAAATAAATATAAAATAAATATTAAATTACGAAATCATCCAAGATTTTTTGTAACTGAATAGTAATACATTTTTATCTGCTCTTGTAAACGCCAAACATTTCATTTTAGTAGGGATCCTTAAATGAAAAAAACTAAATGAACTTCGCAAAATAACCAGTTCAAAGGTAATTAATGTCAGCAAAATGCAAGCTACGGGCGAAACGAGACAGATTAACGAACACGTAGCGTGTAGCAGTTTGAAACAATTTTTCCATGGCCACAGACGAACCTCAAGAAAAAACCGAATGAAACCGCTGAAGCAACGTTCAAGTGTAAATATTTACCGAGTATCGCCCACCAAAACTTTGTAGCGCCGCTAACTTCCACGAGACCTCACACTCGCAAAAAAGTAGCCAAGTGCGATCAAGCTGTGTGATGAAGATTCCTTATAAATTTAATATAAGTTGATTCACTGAGATTATTAATGAGAAAGATTTCGAGAATTTCTTAGGTAGTACAATCAATTATAATACTAGCGTCCCTCAAAATTTTGTGATTTAAGAAATGCGTAAATATCCTTTGTTAATGAAGCATATCGTCTGTAGTTTAAGTCTTGCAATGTCTTTTAATGAATCATTTAGGGAGGATAAGCATGTATATAGATTAATATTGATTTTAATTTTCATTCAATTTAAATGTTCCTTATAAGGTTTTATTTCGAAACCATGTACCCTTTTTGTTTTATGATTTGTTTATGAGGCTACAACAGTACAGACAATCGATTAAATAGTAATCGTCGAGTACAGATCGCTAAATATTGCTATAAATTAAACTGGTGGAACTTGAACGAACATCTGCTATTAGCGTTCCGTACATAACTTTTAATGATAGGAGAGACAATTCAATGTCAGCGTGGGAGCTGATGATTTGTTCTGTGCTCAGTAATAGTGAATCAAAGTTAGTAGAGGTTGAAAATGATAATTATATAGATTGAGAGATTATTACTGGTGGTCAGGACTTCAGTGTATATTTTAATGTGAAATCAGTGACATTAAATCCTTTAGTAAATCTGACAGGCAGTGCCGCAATCTTAACTAATTATCACAACTAGCTATTTTAATGTTCGATTTTTTTCTTTCATATAGCTAATGTAAAAAACAGATAAATTTGAGGCTCACATACATTCTTCGTTTCATTAAATAACTTACAGGAAGTCCCATTAGTAGTCTACTAGTGAACCCTAAAAGGCGTATGTAAGTGTATCCGGTAATTGAATTCCGTACACGGTTTTGATATAGCCCAGCATTGAGCGCGAGTTCGCACGTCCCGCCGCGGTCAGGATTTACCATGTACGCCAAATATTTTTGATCTTTCCACTCACGTGAGATATCTTAGGTATTTTTATGAGAAGGCGTCATTTATGGATTCTTCCTTTTTGACAATAGTTGTACATTTGTTTGTTGGGGAACATGTTTAATTTATTATCTAATGGTACAGTATTTTGCATGCCCGTACAATCTATGTTTGAATTCAAGCTTTACATAATCTCAAATCTGTTTTTCTATTTCTTCATTGACAAACAAACTTACCACACCTATATACAATCTTCTACATACAGACATAATATAAAATTCAATCTGTACAATTCCGTATCACGCACAAAAGCACCGTATACATATAGTGCGCACTGCACGTTTAGTACACATGGGGAACATACAGATTGTACTTATAAAGGTCGAGCTAAAATGAACACAAATATTAGGATGATAATAACTGTCCAGCGGTACCTATTATTATTTTTGGAATTACGTATTTAATCACACTCCTAAGCCTAAGTAATTTAGTAGTATATTCTTTGGTGAACATACCTATAAGAAAGACTAACCTGCAATGAAATCACCCTAAACGTAATGGCTAATTTGCGTTAAAAAGACTTTGAAATTTTATGTGGATGTATGTACACTACAGAGATACACCATTGTCACAATTTGTCAAAAGAGCTATCGATAACGGCGTTGGGATTTCAATTTTTTTTTTTATTTCAAATATATTCGGCAAAATATGCCAGTCGCGACTAAAATAGTTTTATTTTTGAATAACCGATCATATGCGAGTCGGACTCGCACTCCGAGGGTCCCATATAAAATTGTATTCAGGGACGAACTTCTGCTATATAAACCGCAATGTATTTTGATTGCGATGACTTAGAAGTTTTTATTTTTGCACAGTTTAAAGAAGTTACAGACCTGAGTACATGGTCTAAACTTCAAGCTGATACCTCCAAGGATTTTTGAGAAAAAGGTCTTGAAAGACAGACGAATAACAAAGTGATCCTAAAAGGATTCCGATTTTTTCCTCTTTAGATGCGAAATCCTAAAAATCCACTGAAAGAATTTCACAAAATCACATCAAACTAAACTAAACAATCAAATTGTAATGTCCATTGTGCATGCATGCTTATAAAGCAATATTGGTAGCCAGTGTTTCAAATGTACAAACTAATACAATTACGGTTAGGGTGGGCGCCATTCGATAGATTGCACTGACTACTGACGTATGTTGATACGATTGTCCGCCTGTTAAACGATTTCATTTGAATTTGATCACTCGACTGTCTGGCAATGATAATGTTTGCTGGGGCTCGTTGGGCGACAGTCCTAAATATGTTAATGTACCCGTCACAATGTTTGCGCCAAATGAAT
The DNA here is from genome assembly GCA_963662185.1 of Eilema griseolum. Lineage (NCBI taxonomy): Eukaryota > Metazoa > Arthropoda > Insecta > Lepidoptera > Erebidae > Eilema > Eilema griseolum. Next base: position 12,117,207 of record OY759236.1, read on the forward strand.
TTTATCATTAACTTGCAAATAGTTTTGATGAGTGTTTTTAGCTACTAATGTTGAAAATTGTCTAGTAATTACTATTCAATTTATGTATTATTAGTTATATATAGTTAGTATTTATGAATATATTCACAGATAAGACGATCTTGAGGTATGTGAAATATTTATACCTATGTTCCCAATGAATTTGGTTCAAATGGAAGTGTTTTCTGATTGTATAATATCAAATTCCACAAATTCACGGAGGATATCTAGCAAGCATCGATAACCCTCCATTCCGAACATAATGTACACATAATTGGCGTAACATTTCCATTGCGAACCCTTTCAAGACGCCCGTAATGTTGAGGCCTACATGTTATTTAATTACGCAATCTCGAACACAATGAGAATTATACCGACTCAGTTTCTTGTCTCAAATGCAAGGATACAGGGCCGGCTTTGAGAATGAGAAGCATGTTCATTTAGTAAATTAAACTAAATTTAAGAAATAAAACGTCTTAGAACACAAAACATGATTTAGTAGAATTAAAACGTAACATGTGAATTTATTTTTAATTTTCAGGCGGATATTAAATTGGCTGTAAAGTGATTTTATTATTCGAATTATCTTTACCAACCTCAGTATAAATCAAGAGTTGTATTTATTATATGTTCACTCTAATTTTTTCTTTCTAATTGTCAAGAAATCGAAAAGATCATATAAGCGTTTATTGAAACAAAGGACGTTATAATGTGACACAAATAACGATCCAAATACGGGCCTGCTTCCAAAAGGTTAAGTCATGACCGGAACGTCTCAAAACCATAGGGTGAAAACTATGGTAGCCTTGCCGATTTTACTCCAGACTGCTATAACATCCTCGGTAATGAAAGAGCACGCACCCTCAAGGGTGTCTCTTACTGGGGTTCTAAAGTCCAACTTAATTATAAATGAATATATCAATCTTAACTGAGAAATCACACATTGCTGTGTCTGCTTTTGGTTGCGAGCTGACGAATTATACTTTGGCTAGTGCTTTCATAACTTAATTTGACTAATGAAAATTGCGAAATACTGATTTTGGTGCATAAGTCAAGTTTTAACCATATTTCTATGAAATCACATTTAAAAGTTCCATTAATTTGCGAAAAAAAAATAGTTTTGAAATCACTCCACGAAAATAAAATACTAGAGGCAACGTTAACTAAAAAAGAAACCTTTGCCGTAACCTAATGAGAACCTGATTTTTTTAATTTATTAAAAACTAGCTTACTTACCCGTAATTTGAAAACATAGTTACATTTACGAAATTTTAAAGCATTTAGCATGCTAAATACTGTAAAATTTTATTCAATATCTAGGTTACCCTATTTTTTAATTTTTGAAATATTTAATTAACCATCCTAGTAAATGAATATTAATTCGCAATGATAAATTAATTGCTAAGATTAGAAAACTACGAGCACATTTAAATAGAATCGCTGCGCATTACCACAGCGTTAGATTTCTATATGATACTGGATTATTCAATACAATGCCTATTATGAATAGACGTGGTCCGCGAAGGTTGATTAGACTCGTCGGCTCCGTTCCAATTTCCATGGTGGACTGCGATCCACCACCCTGATTGATTGTTATTAGATCGCAGTAGCCAGCAAATAGCTTGCACAAAATATCAGCTTTTGAATTCGTAAACTGAAACTACTTTACGGTATACATAGGCACTGAAAAGCTGAAAAGGAATAGGAGAATTTTGATGCAAACAATACCTTCATATAAAATAAAATTCAACACCTACCTACTTCATCGGGTGACCAATGATCTTCCTCTGACAATTTTTTGAAGTCTGACAGACAGTCTTCCAAATGAGTGTGTAGGTTGTAAAATTGTAATTGGTTAAAGGAATCGCGGAGCGTGGAAATGGTTATAAAATATATATTAAAGTTCACTATAGGTATTTATTATATGCAATGAAAGACATTAAACATTGATACTAATAATAAGATTCAGTTTTATTTCATATATATTTAATTACAAGGTATTTAAGTACTCTTCTAGTGAGCTACTATCGCCGTTCCGATTAACCTGTTCCGATCGCATTACCTCTGGATTTTAATAAAACTTTTTTGTGTTATACGCTTATGTGAGATTACATCTACAGAAATTAGTCTCATAAGAATGTTATGATTGGATCTATCTACATCAGTGATCAGCCATTTCACTGTTATTATCGATCAATTTTACACTGTTATTTCATTTTTGTTATCCCGAGGCGATATTTTCCAAACTCAACCGCTGCAGTTTTATATCAACCGTGAATTATAATGGGTTTCGTAAAAATATTCAAATGTGAATTTATTAGACACAGCAGGCTTCAGATAAAAATACCTAATTGTCAATAAAGAAATGGTAGGCTGTATCGAAGTGACTATTAACCTCAGGACCGGTGGTCCACTATTTCCTGCATAAGCTTTTGTAACTAAAGTTGTATTTCACAGCGTCGACGCGTATACCGCTATCTGATGATTGGTTTTTGGCAATTAACAGTATTGCTCACGTCGCAATCGAGTTCATTCACCGTGTGAATTATGTATGGAACCTCCATTTCCCTCTTTGTTGCCACGTCAAACTTACTTATATCTATATGTATCCAATGTATTAAATATTGCACATCAATGTTTATATTTAGACCGAATGATTATATAGTAAATGTAAATAAATGTTTACTGTCATTTAAACAAAAAGAAAACGAGTTACTGAATGACATATTTTTCATTTTATAGTAACAGATTGCAGCAGGTCTAAAAAAAAGATAGGGCTGTTTAACATCAGACAGATATATACAGCCCAGACTCAGCCTCAGATGCATAGCTAGAGTCAACAATAGTGCCCGGAATACGGCAACAGGCTCACCCCTATTACGTGTGACCGAATACATTGGTGAAATGTGGATGTTAATTCACCTCTGCCTAAACCTACGGGGATAAAGGCGTGATTATTATGTATGTATGTATGTAGGTATTAGGATAATATTAGATAGATAGTCATGTGGCGATATTTACACGAAATTAGAATCTGCTTAGAAACTGAATTTTTGACCATTGTACGAGTTTTATAGGAATCGATCGAGATCTACTGGAAATTCATAAAGTTACTCGTTTGTAGCAGAGCTGCTCGTGGTCTTTTTAGACCGCTAGGTCGCCGGTACTAAGTAGTAACAAAGACAAATTGTGTTCATTATTTGCAATTATTGTCAAAATAAATCGATAACAGAAACGTTTAGTGACATGCACTAATTATATTTGGTATATAAGATACCAATATTAGATAACCAAACGGAAGGTCCGTCGATAAAGGTATTAGCACGACTAGAGAAGTTGTCAAAAAGCTTTTAAACCTAGAACGAAGATCGCCAAATAGTCTAGGGAACCCATTAGCAGCGTTTTCGCGTTATTATGAACACAATAATTTGTACTACAAAAGCATCAAACTTTAAAAACATTACCTATAACAAATTGTTAGTCTCAATTTTGTAGTGTGCAGTTAGCGGTCATATAATTAAAATGCATGTTTTAAAAGCAATAATTATTTTCATTATACGTGGCAAACATGCTGCGACCTGTCGTACCTTTATTAACATTTAAATTTATATTACATTTATACAAGAGAAATGTCTACCTTGATAAAGTATCCACACCACCTTTATGTCATTTGTGACATGTAAAATTGTTCATCGCGTTCTTGGGATAGGAAATAATACGTTATTACTTAATTGATAAAGTTCAATATGGCTCGTCTTGTTTTCAATAGAATTAAACTCTTTGTCTCAAGGCGTCAGTTCACCGTTGCCATGTCGCCTGACATTTGTATAAAGGTTGCCTCCATTCTGTTGATTTTCTTTTTAGTGTCTGACACAACATTGTATTGGTGAAGAAAGGGTGGTATTATTTTGTTCAAATTAACCTTTATATTTGTACGAGTTCTGATTATTCAATGTTATCGCTCTAAATCTTTAGTATGTTTAATTCAGACATCATGTTTTATATGGCACTAGCTCTGCGTATTTCTCTGTACCAAATTTTATCAAAATCGGTTCAATGGTTCAGGTGTGAAAGCGAAATAGATAGATATAGTTACATTCGGTTTTATAACATCAGTATGAATGCATAGATGTAAATATGGACTTACAAATTTAGAATTGTTATGTCTTTATAAATTTTCCAATTATGGTAACATTGACCCATAGCAATAAACGTTTATACTGCAAATAAATTTGTGCCCTCAACGTAGCGAGGCAAAATTGTCTTTATAAATAGCATAATTATGGTGATTACATAGACGTCAAAGAAACCCATAAAACTATCAATGAGCCAATAAATCGAAGAAAATGTTAGTACACGCGATCACCGCCTTGGGAAAGCACAGAAACAAATAGATAACATTAACAATAAGAGACTATGTAAGGTTATAACGTGCGAAATAACGTATAAAAATGAAATTAATTGAACACCCACAACACATTGTGGCATGAACAATTATGGAAGAGGCGCCTATGGGTCGGTGGCACGGAAGGAAAATTGGCAACATAAGACACAAGCTTGTAATATGAGAAAATAATAGTATTAATAATGGAAATAAATAACGCGCCGAGGAGGAAAACAATGCGCTTGTAACAAAATCTCCTGTTAATTGTTACCAATGTGGAGCGGACAATTCATTCACGATTTATGATCGACTTCAAATTAAACCCCGTTTGTTCTTTATACTGCCGCTATAATATGCATAACCATAGGTTCTACTATTCTATAGTTTTTACTATGTTCTGATTATTCGAATGATAAATAATTTTATTTTAACTTACCTCTCATTTTCTGCTCATCAAGAAGTTGCCTCTCTAAGTTGTCTTTAACTTCTCGTTCTCGCAGTACGTCCATTTTCAGTTCAGCTGCAAAAAAAATCTTTATTAGTCAATTTACCTTTGAATCATTAGATCATATTTTTAATTAATTGAATTTATTACTTAATCTACCTAAAAATATGTTTAGAATCAATGTCGTAAAGTTCAATAAGAGATATTCCAATAAAAGAAAATGTTAGCATAAACAACGTTTTAAGTTAAATAAATGGCTCATTGTACACAAAAGGCATTGTATAAATTTAACAGTGAGCTAAACCGGTAACAAGGCCTTCAGCAAGGGGCCGATTAGGAGTATAAACACGGATTAACTCATTCGGAATCCCGGTACTATTGTGAAGGAGTCGAATTGGGAGATTTGCATAACTTTCAATTAGATCTAACCTGACGGAAATAATTAAGGCAGGAACTTCTGATTTGTGTTTATTTGGTATAGAACTCTCTAACGATTAGATTAGTTACTAAAACGATTTTATATTGTAAAGTTTCGTGCGACGCTTTAAAATTAAATTCTAAAGCTGATACGTCTAATTAGTAGCTACACTGTTATATAGGTATGGCAGATAATCACATTAGCATCATATTCCAAGCAATATGATACCTTATAGATATAGTAATATCGTCTCACTACCTACAGGAATGCCTAGAAATTTTTCATCCTACAAATTTCCGTTGTCTTCTACTTTATTTAAATTAAATTTATAAACAACACTGATCAACGCAAGGCAAGTATATTGGCCCTACGTTCTCAATCAGGTCGGTTAATCTCTCTTTCGATAAGCACCTAATATCCAGCCATACGTATGTAAAGTCGTCTGAGTAGTCGAATTTGAATAGAAAGAGGTCATGACCGTTCACAGTTTAATTTGGTCCCTTATTCAATTAGGTACCTAAGCTGCGTCTATCTAATGGAGGTCGTAAGGGGATCACACTGATTAACTTGTGTTGTTAGCACCTACGGTTACTGCATCGCATTACTTGAAAGATTTAATTTGAAAATACGCCTGTATTAATGTCTTACGTAGGACAATATCTGTCTTCAGTGTATTTTAAAGACATGATATTAGTTAATCTGATTCTATATTGCGTTTAACATAGTTATGAAGATCAAATTATTACACGTAGTATTTCTGCTGAAACACATACTCCCTGTAATATGTACATTTCTATTCTTTATTAAGTGTATCACTAGGGCAAGTTAAATAGGAATCTAACGAAATCCCCCTTCTTCGTCTCCACTCCGAATGAAATCCTTGTTAATACTATACTTAAAAGGTCTCAATATTTTATCACGACAAGAAGCGTTTGTGTTTCTTGTTCAGTATACAAAGTAGTCAAAGATTTAATAGGACCAACATACGTAACGTGGGCGGAGCTATAGGCATGAATCAATAAGAGATATTCTGGCAATATTTGTATAAATACTGAGTATATACAGTCTAAGAGGTTGCAGCAATGTTAGTACCGCAACTATCTTGTTCAATACAACGAGAACAGTCTCGCTTAATAATTCCGTTAGCGTTTTAATTATTCGATGTAAGGTAACAGTCTATTACGAACCGCCATTGCTACTAAATCCTCTATAATAGAATACGCAGATAATATTATTCTGTAGCGATCGAACTGATAGAGGTGCATTAATTTTAGCAAGACTGATATGCTCTTACTTGAATTTAATTAATATTGTTAATAACTTTTATATGTAAAATAAAATGTTTCTTAAGTCAATAGATATGAGATGTCAGCTTAAATATGGTGATATTATTGTGGTATACCACCAAATGGTATAACAAAGAATCATCATCATGGAGCAAATGCTGTTCACCTCTTAACTGCAAGAGGAAAGCCTGCAGGCAATCGGTCTCCAAACCCCTCAGGAATAAAAAAAGTAGGGCGAAAGTTTATCTGGTGTAAAGAAATTATACGAATTGAAAGTCAACCTGTATATCCAATTACGAGTCAATATAAAATCATCAAAAAGAACGAATAGTTCCGATACGAATCTACAATGATAAGAACAAGCCAATGAACGAAGAAGTATCCTGACCGGGCGCAGGCGGTCTATCAGTGGACAAAAATCTCCGATAACACGAGACAAGTTAACTTGTGCTCGCTGTTATAATAAGCTCCGGCGATATATGTATGAATATCGCACAATAGCTATCTCGAATTCTGATCTTGTAAATTGAAACATTGCCTTTCTCATCGTTTGTTAGTTACATTGTGGCGTATTGAAAAATACATTTGTGATTCAGGTTTTTAGTAATTTTAAAACGCAGTGTTCTTCAGTGGCTTATCCTTGTGTTGATGAAACAATGATAAATATGTTTAATGCATACAAAGTATACATACCAAAGATCAAATAGCAATCTGGTAATCATACTAATAGTTTACCCATGAAACTTAAAAACAAGTATTGATAGTAAGCAAATTAGGAGTGGTACTCTGAGAATTGGTACGTTGTAGTATGCACGAGCCTTCTTTCTTCTTTTAGCTTATTTCACGTTTAGGTATACAGTTTGTTTACCCCTATAAAAGTCAAACTAACACGGAATCTGGAAAAAAATCCTGGTTAAAAGTAAGGAATTTGTAGAATAAAAAAAATCGAGACCTTTGATACTTTAGCCACAGTCAATACACACTTCACTGCGTCACAAAAGCAAACTTTTCCCTACAACGAGCCGGCTCGACAAGAAAGGAACCTCTAAGCTAAGATCGAATTTAAATGACACTATACCGGTTGCTTTCTTTGCCTTTTCTATCATCATCGCTAGTATTGTCGCTTTTGAATATTTCAAAAACTATGAAAATGACTTATTTTAAAAATTTAATTACCTAGTACGATATAACACAATAAACAAACTTTAAAAGGGGAGGCGTTTGTATGTATCGACTTTTAAAATTATTTATTAAAAAAAAGCGTCAATCTTCAGACCGCATCGGATGTGAGATTAATTTCAAATCAATCCCAGTGTATGTTGTAATTTAAAGGGCTTTTAGTTAAGTGTGGTTTCGCACATGAGACGTAAATTACCTTTGTCGAGGGATGGCCATTAAGGCCCGCGTCGGTATGTGCTATCTTAGCATCTCGCGATTTGCGAGTAGAAGAGCTTTAACAAAAGGAGCTCCCGGTGGTCCTTACGCACTTACCTAGCTTCCAACTATCTTTGCATTGTTTTACAATACCGATAGTGACGCTTCATACTAATCGATTACTATGATTAGTTTGCTACTCGCTTTGATAGCAAGCTATTACTGAATATATTATTATAATGAAAATCCATTTAATTCCAATGAAATATAAGCCATTACTACATTAAAATTAGCGACTCATAAATCATTGGAACACAGACACTAAGAAGGCATCAAATCGATCCTATGAAAACGTTTATCGATAAAAAACAAGCGAAAACCAAAACATAAGCGGAACACTCGATTATTAAATTGATCTTTATATCGGATCAATCAAATTTAAAACCTGATCGAGTTGCGTCCGACGAAAAAATTATTACTTTATAAATAAAATAACAATAAAAATGATGCGCTCCGTTCAAGGGAATATATAATTATGGACAATTATTATGATATCGAAACTCAATGGTCGATAGATGATTGAAAGGATCGAAACCCATAAACAAAAGGATCAATTTTGATTACGCAATTTAATAATGTTCCAAAGGTAAGTAATTAGCTGATAATCATAATCGATCTGTAAACGCTTTTGAAATGGGCAGACGAAAAATATACTAGGTTGTTTTATTTTTATATCAACTGGCAGTCAAATGTGATTCCCGAGTGGGGTTGGGTCCCGGAAAGAAAATTCTATTTCTCTTTCATTTCAGTGCACTCTGCAAAAACAACAATAATATTTAAATTTGGAATGTGACGCCCTTTGAGAATTGTTCAGCAAACGAGATCAAGTGATCGCCAGCTTATTTAATAGAACGACACCTTCGAGACATGTCTTGATATCTTTCAAATCAGAGAAGGTAGCTAAAAATATTTATTTTTTACTTTTTATTATATAAGTAATAAAAGTATGATTACTAATTTGATCCATTTCAAAGGCGTTAAGTAAAACTGTTAATTTATTACCTGTCTAAAATAGCTTAAATACGTAGAACAAAACTGTTTAATTTCAATGAAACATAAGTCATAGGGTGTGCGAATTAAGACATATTTTCACGGCCCCCACAATTGTGAAAACGAATTTGAGCTTGCAGTTAAAATAACAATTAAAGTCTTGGTAAAATTTACGACTCAAAACTGGTAAAACAATTTACAGGTACGATGCGGTGCGGTGGAAACGAAGAAAATGAGTCTTTGAATTTGATACAAAAGTATGCATTTAGATTGCTCTTTGGATTTTCTTTAGACGTTTTAACACAAGAGAGTCTTTCCCGGTCTTAAGGTGAAATTTTAATACTAACGGTATAAGGAAATATTACTAAGGAATATTGTTGATTTAAGTACTATAAGAAGCGTAACAAAGACGAAAGATTTGATTAAAGAAGATATTTTGCGTCTAATAAAATGTATCTCACATTGAGCGAATTAGGTATATCTGCTTATAGATTACGTATAAACACATTAACTGAATTGACGATCCTCCTAAAAGGTAAATTCAAAGTAACGGTAATGGTTGTCATGGCGCGGAAAACGAATTTTCTTCCCTATGCCTTTTTAAATTTACAAACCAGGAGCAATTTTATTTTATTGTTATTAGATTTTTCCGGCTTATGTCACAGGCGATGTCACTGCGGAGGATTATTCCCGCAGTCTCCACGCTAATAATCATAAGAATTGCTTCCCTTTATTATGTGTGAAATTTAGAACATAAAATCTTTTGCAGTCAATTCTTTATTATGCAAAATTTCACCCTATCCACCGCAAAATAAGGTAACTTTTTAAAAGTAAATCCCTTGAGTGCCCTTCGTAAAAATCATACTGTCTAGTACTACTTTATTTGGCAGGAAGATATTGTCATACATGTGTTACACATAATTTTATGAATATATTATAAGGGATTTGCATTTCGTATGTCGGTACTGAGTCGTAGGTTTGACGAGCATCGTAAACCTTGGCGCTCCTGTATATCCTTGTAGGTATATATTGTTACTATAGTTAAAGTACAAATAATGAAGATGTCGTCGCAAAATGGATTAAAAAGTAGTAGCGTATCGAGCGTGCACTGTCTGAATAACTCGTGGTGTTATCGGCGCACGCGCACCCAATCTGCGATCGAAACACACCGGATAAGATTATCCAGTAGCCCTGTATTATTTTAATGAGACTACACGACTCTTCCAGATTCGATACGATACGAAAAAGCTTAGGTAACGAAGCGAATAAAAAATATACGGGTCAAAAGAGATATCAACCGACCGAGGCGAGATGACGGGCCCAGCGACGGGAATACTTTTCCGAGGGAGATTTTTAAATTAGCTACTGAACACGATAAACTCGTGTACATCTACATACCAGCTGACGGCAGATCGGCTGATACCATTATGTCTCTGGTAAGGCACCGATTAAAAAATATCCACATTTATAAGCGGACAACATCTGGTGGTATTTAAATAAGATATAAACGCGGAGGTCCGCGAATGTTTCGTTTTTCGACTACACATTTTCTTTCCCCGGTGGATGCTCCCCTCGTCGGATATATTGGTATTAAAAATGTAAGGGAGATTTATGCGAATGGCTCTAAGCTTTCATTAGTTGTTTCTTATGCGGTGTTTTTGCGGTCGCCGCTCCCTGACCGGTAATTTTTCATTTTTGTGCAAACTTCCCGATGTTTCGGGCGCGTACCTAAATTTAACTGCATATAAAGAATATTAATGCGTCTCGGCTTCGCGGGCAGGTGTTCGCTATGACTTATTTTATTTCAATTCCCCATCTGCAATGGGAATAGAAATTGTATGAAAACGTTTTAATGAAAAATTATGGAGCAGGATCTTTTTATGGAGGAAGTATACAACATTAATACTAAGTGATATTTTTTGTTCTATCTCAGTAATTGTGAATTGAACTTAAAATATTCAAATATATTCAACCAGCTACAGTTATAAACAAGTCTATCAAACATTATTCCGGCTTGTAATTCCGTATGTAAATTACAACTAGAACAAGCGTTCACATTTCACCCCTTGGAGACAACAAGCGCCCACTGTAACTTGGCCTTGTATGAGGATATGATAACTAATAGCTAAGGATCTTATTTCTTGGATACGGAAACAACACTGGTAACTTTGGTTTACGCCCGTTTAAAATATTAAAGAGGTGCTTTCAAATGAATACGGATACCTAGATATGTTATCACAATGATCGCTTTAAGATTATGACTATACCATTTGACATTAGGAATATAATTTATATTTAATTTACTCTTTTAACAGATACCTTTTTATATAAGTATCTACAATAGTGGTTAATTTTCACTTCTGTTGATATTCCCAGAGTGCCATTTTTTATTATTCATCTGACTATATTTAAAAGATTTCCTTAATTATCTTCGTGATGAAAAGAAGCCTATTTTAAGGGGACAAAGAGAGAGATTGGTTTTAAAATATTGAATATATAATATAATAATAATATTTTTCTCTTGACGTTTACAAAGCTATAGAAAGGTCACCCACACCTACATGAACAATTCGGCGTGCGTCACATTAAATTATTTCAGCTAAGTAATTCCGAGCGGTTAATTATTGCGCACAACCTGCGACGGGAGTTGAGAATGTAATTATTATTAAACTTTACGATTGTCTCACTTTACCCCTTTGCTTCGCCCCATCAACACAAAACGTCCTAACTGCCTTTCAAATACAATGGAAACACGACCTTTACACCATAATAGTAACTCTGACTCTAAATGACTTATTGAAATACCTGCAACATTTTATACTTGCACATTTTGCTACATTAGATCCCGAGATCCTGAGGGAGTTTCTTAGCTTGTTGTGGTACAGGATTCATATTTGAGCCACTGTCTATAAATTTATATGTATGAATAAATTTAGTTTGTTACCGTCTTAATTGAAATACAATACTACCTGTAACTTTATTCCATTGAATTTCATTGTAATTATAACAAATATAACGTACCTTGTGAGTTTCATATAAATCTCAATATATTCTATTTAGATTTAGTTGGCAAGAATTGTAATGAGATCGCAAATTTACCTTTTCATAATCAATTACAATTATTATTATTTTAATGCCTAATATATTGATTAACTATTTCACAATTGGAATATTATGCCGTGTGTTTTTATTGCTTGACGTTTTAACAAACTTACAGCACTACCTGTTGCTTAAATGTGAAGTCTGACCATCATATATATTATATATGTCATGTACTTACTTGCCTACAACTTTATTACTTATTACGTCTTAAGTAATAGCAGTGATAACAAATAAACTTTAAAAAATTTAGACACGGGGAATTCCCTAATTTAACATGTAGTGATATGACCAAGTATATAAGTACCAAGTATAAATGAGAACTAATTTCATAGGTAATCAATAGGTACTGTATTAGTTAACAGGATGTTACTTGATATTGGCATACAGAATGTAAAAAATTGCAATATTGACTACAGCAGGGTTTGTTTTAAGTTAATTCTAAACTCAATATGTCTGATTCACTATAATAATTGTAACTGAATGTAGCACGTGTCATATAAAGTTCGTTATTTCAATAGATTACAAATATAACGCATGGGTGGCTTGATGAATTCAACAGTAGTAATGTAGCCTCGGGCGATAGAACATCGCAACCCTTCTATGCTTGAAGAAACAGGATTATCATTTTAAACTGTATGCGATACAAGTTTGCAGTACTTAAATATACCCATAAATATGTATTTATATTCTATAGTTAGTACAAATGAAGTGATTGATCAACGGTAGTTGATTAGAATTTCAAACATTTCTAACAATAGTTAGTGCCTATTAGTTTTGCTACTTGAATCATTTGATTGGTACTTACTGAAGAGGAATGATTTTGTATTGTGAAGTTGGTCTAAAGTATTTTTATAACTAGGCATAAATTCTGACTAATATAAAACAGAGGTCTCGTTATGGCATATATTTTTGTTGTTTATGTTCTACGATGCCTTAGCCGCAATTATGATTCGTTTTTAATTACATAGTCTGTGTACCTTGAAACTAGTCTTATTTCAATTTTGAAAAAGAATCTCTATGGCAGGAAAACTGATATTGTATGCCTATTGAGCGTCTAGTCCAATTTAATTATATAGATAATGCGTAAGGACTAAAACTAAAGTATTTTATAATTTTTATGTATTAATGTTTCAAACGTAATACACAAATAATAATATTTGTTACTAAAGTGTCACCAATGAAGTATCATCTAACAGAAAAACTACAGTAATTAAAGTACCACACACATACGAAATAAATACAACATAGAGGCAACAATAGGATCGAGTCGACATAGAGGTGAAATTTAATATTTCCATTGTTAATATTTAAGTATTACGCCGCAGGAGTAACACGCTCACAAAGTTTTCCCCTAAGAAAATAAGGATAATTATTTATCCTTACACAAACACGAAAGAAGCATTTTCAGATACAATAACAATAATTGACTTATGCCTTATAAATATTCCATTTTGGAAGCACATAATATTAAGATGGCGGAAGCAAAACGTTCTATAGATACATTGGCGTATATTGTTAACACTACACCGTTTTTTTCTTCAAAGGTTTCAATATTTTAATTACAGCATAATGTATGTACTGGCACGTGTTTGATTATTTTGTTACGAGCATTTCGAATTCTTTGCTTCTAGATATTTCAAATTTTTTTTTTTTTTTTTTTTTTTTATATAGGACACGTCAATTGGACTTCGCCTTGCCTGATGGTAAGCTGAAGGCAAAGTCCCAGAAAAGAGGGTCACCATTACTTACACATACCGTGTGACAATGGTGACACTCAGCTTGACGGCCTCATCATATGCTTTTTCACGCCCCGCTTAAAGGACCCGGGACTGTAGGAAGAAGGAAACACGTGAGCTGGTAATGAATTCCAGGCCTTAATGGTTCATTAGTTCATTAGTAAACATTCCAATAAATCAATTAGTATTTTATTCAATATCTGTGTTTAAGATCGTTTTAATGAACATTAGTGAGACATATTATATATTCCTATCGATATAGCAAAAAAAGTTAGTACATTAATTATACATTTTTCAGTGGGTTTCTTTCTGTAAAAGTTTACAATACACTACTACCATTACTTCAATTAAACCGTAGTGCAAAATTATACCAAATAAGCACGTACTGGTCAGTTCAGTTGACAGACTGCACATAGCAGGTAATCCAGTAAGCCACATTCAATATTCAAAGTTGGCGTTCACTAGATGGCGCGCGTGTGGTCGAGTCGCGTGCGCAATGTAACCGGAGCGACACGCGCAAGTAATCCAATATGGCCGTCGTGTCTCTCGCGTATCGGTACATTGCAGGAATGGCATTTTAATATCCCACACTTAACGTCACTTATTGTTTACTTAGTTCAACGAGCGAACTAAAACCGCAACGGTTAGTTTACCTTACCTACCGACATAGCGACTGTTGTGTATTTTCACGGTATCAATCTATGTAGGCGCCGCTCTTCATGAAACCAACTTATACGTCTAATGGCAAAGCTATGTTGTTTTTTTTCATTGACATTAGAGACCAGAGTACGCTCTCGGCTCTAATGTCCTTTATCCTAGCATTAGTAGTCTCGGTTGCCTCCAAATCTAGGAGCCTGGGATCTGCTTCCTGCTCTTTCTACCCACTTATATTTGGCGTATGGACTATATTATCAGTATGCACTGCCAACTGCTGTCTAATTCACCAAATCCGAAAGAAAAGACTACACCAGACCACCTCCAGCAGGTCGTTGTTTGATAAGTATACCGGCTCGTAGGTGAGGTTCACTTTTGGCGGCAAACTAGGTACGCCTCGTTCTATTAAATTTCAAAATATGTATGTAGCTACCAGACAGTTTAACTTCAACCGTCAGTTCAACTTCTTTCGTGAAGAAAGAAGAGAGAGATATCAGAATACTCAAGAATTTTATTGAAGATTTGCGAACAGTGCTACGTCATAGGAGAAAGAAAAATCGGCGCCCAAGCAGAGTTGAACGAATGAGTGAATGAGCATATTGTTATTATATTCAATACAAATGATTTTATTTATATTCAGGGCTCAAGTGGTTTGATTTATTGGGTTACTCATTTATAAGGTAAGTGTATCTTACATTAATATCTAAAAAGTTTATCTAGGAGTTTAATCTAGGAGCCTGGGATCTGCTTCCTGCTCTTTCTACCCACTTATATTTGGCGTATGGACTATTATCAGTATGCACTGCCAACTGCTGTCTAATTCACCAAATCCGAAAGAAAAGACTACACCAGACCACCTCCAGCAGGTCGTTGTTTGATAAGTATACCGGCTCGTAGGTGAGGTACACTTTTGCGACGAAGATTTTGGGCGGCAAACTAGGTACGCCTCGTTTTATTAAATTTCAAAATATGTATGTAGCTACCAGACAGTTTAACTTCAACCGTCAGTTCAACTTCTTTCGTGAAGAAAGAAGAGAGAGATATCAGAATACTCAAGAATTTTATTGAAGATTTGCGAACTGTGCTACGTCATAGGAGAAAGAAAAATCGGCGCCCAAGCAGAGTTGAACGAATGAGTGAATGAGCATATTGTTATTATATTCAATACAAATGATTTTATTTATATTCAGGGCTCAAGTGGTTTGATTTATTGGGTTACTCATTTATAAGGTAAGTGTATCTTACATTAATATCTAAAAAGTTTACCAAATAATTACTTTAGTCGAGAATAATTAAATTAATCTACTTATATTCCAAGTAATCTATCTACTTATATTCCAAGTACCCTTTAGCTCATAAAAGTTACGAAGAATCTTTTGTTATTTTAACCTGTAATAATCGATATGGATGTAAACAAACAAAGATTGCATTAACCGATTTTTGCAGCACACCTCGAGTTGCACAATGGTGCGAAAGCTGGCGCGGCACGGCAACAATGCGTCGTTGGTTGTATCAGCACCGGCGCATCTCGCGGTGGCTCGTTAGGCCGCTGGAGGCGGTTGTTTGCACTGAGATGGGAGCTAGCTTTCAGCTGAGTTATGATGACCGCGCGTGATCTTCTGCTATACTGATGATTTTATATTGTGTAATGTTATTCAATATCAATGTAAAGATAATGGGTATTACTTTAAATGCGGTTTAAATTGTTATGTGTTTCTTTCGACCTTGAATTGACAATTACTTTTATGGCCATAGGCATCATATTCTTAAGCAAGTAGAAAACATTTAAATTCTAAGTCCATTTTGGGTGTTATTCGATAGTATCATCATCATTAATATTTTAATTACTCCGATTTCAATCTTTGCAGATAAAGTAGAAGTATCGGCTAATAGGGGCAAGACACTAAACTTCAATAGAAGCTAATGGCGAATGATGAGAAAACTTGAAATTAGGTAGGTAGGTAAAACTTTAATTTTTTTTCGTATAGTCTTAGATGTTACCTTCATCATCGTCATTCTTCTTCATCCTAGCGTTTTTCATCATCGTCATTATAAGTAAATTAACATTCTATCAACCCAACTGTTCGCATCCATGAGAAAATATTTCACAATTATCGTCATTTCCCAAAAGTTACTACTACACTATAGTACAACATAATACTAATAAAAACCTAAAATTGCAATTTAGATGTAAATGTTAACTGCCACACAGAGTAACATAATTCAACATTACAGCGATAATGTCGCGTCGTCAGCATTGTGAAAGCTTTCATATCAATTGAATCCATTAACTGAGTACACAAGTCCTGTCTATTTACTCATCAGTTTTTATCATTGGCTTGTCCGTGTTTGTACGATCGGTCAGCGCGTTATTGATGGGCTGTTTCCCTTTAACAAGTCATATTTGTCGAGTGACATCACTGTGGTGCAAATTACAGGTGGCTAAGTAATTTTTAGTTATTGAGCTACAAAATTAGCGTATTTTTGAATTTAGTCGCTAAGTGTGATTGTAATATTGGATGATACAGTTATTTATTAATCAATCTAATAAATACTTCTGACTTATTATTATTGACATTAAGGAATCAGGTAGGTGTACCCCAGATGTGGCAAGTGTTATAAGCACCACAAACTTCACCAGCACGTTCTTTGCTTGTTTCCTGCTTTAGCTTAAGCACCTTAAGTAGCTTAAATACCTCAAATAAACATTTCAAATAAAACAAGAATTTCGTTCCACTATATCCAAGTAGATGGCGCTAGAAGTCCTATCTACAAAGTTGCACTTCTGCGTCTTAAAGTGTTGGTATTTCATGCTCAAATTAAACGCTTTCTTAAGGTAAATAAATACGAATCTCTAGAAAGGACCATAAACTGCTCACGGGCTATCAGGGCGCGAGCCATTTGTCCGCTGACCAGCACTTAGCTTAACAAAAACTGATAGTTGTAATACAAAAGAGCGTAACAAAACCGCAACAAGATCGAACCATTTGGTACAGAAATAAACTAAGCACTAAGAATTAACAGGGATAAAAGCTTAAAAGAGTAGCCGAAGGAGATTTATGTCGCAATGATCGCAATCGGCCGGTTCACCGTGTTACATGCCTTTTGTTTTTTAGTATTGAGCAAGAACGCGTTGATGTATGCATTCGAACTTTAATGTAATTGAAAGTAAATATTCACTTCATTTTTACAAACTTCTATTTTCTGTTTTAGTGTTTTTGCATATTTCTTTCTATGTTTAGTACAAATCAGCGTTTAAATCAGCGCAACACTAAACAAAAAAATATATTTTAGTAGCAACAGTTTTTATTTTATAAAAGCTTGATTTCAAAGAGGTTTTTTCATATTAGTTCTAGAACCATTTGCCCAACCAAGAACTGACAAAAACCACATAATTTATGTCAACTAACCAAACTAAACCAGTTTCTTTATAATGCAAACTGATACTGAAAAAATATCACATCGTCTATAACCAGTAACTGCTAAACCATATTGTTATACCCAGCATTAGAGCATCCGACCGCATCATAAAACGCCTCCTACCTCAAACTCGCTCAATACATCACATTTTACATCATACGCTTTCAAAACGCATTTCAAAGGGCCACACTATGACACCTATTTCCCATTCATTGTGGACTATTTACACGTACGAATCGACACAACAGGACAGTTTATCACGCTGTCGCTACCCCTAGTCAGTTATCTGATAACGTGGTGAATGCTTCACCACATTTGTCTGCACCTCGCCCATTCTGCACTAGTGTAAAAATCGTCAGCGAATGCGCTAGATAGCGATCTGTCATTTGTGACTGGGAGGGGTTCAGGCGACTGTTTGCTTACTTGTAGATAGTTATGGTTGATGTTCTAGCGCGTTTGTGGTATCAAATTGACGTTGTGAAATATTTTTGTTTTTGTTGGACTGAAAGTTATGGTGATTGAATTCTGATTTAGTTTGTTGGGAGATACCTACTGATATCTGAATCCATAAATTTTCTTCATAAAATATGAAGCAGTCTAAAATATATATGTTCGTTATTCATTTTCGTAATTTTTCACATTTTTATCTTCTGTTTACCTATATGGATTATGACCTGTTGACAGAGAACTCACACTAACTCACCTAACTCACAGAATACGACAAACAGACAACACAAAACACTAAAATATGACTTACGTAAAATTGTTTTAGCTACCAGTCTCAAGAAGTTCTGGAAATATTTTGGAAGAGGGAATTGAGGCCGCGATATTAGTTCCTTAGGTCGATATTAGAAGTATTTATAGACGCTACTGATAGCTTACTATCAAGTTTGCCAGTCAGCTTCATATTACAAAAAATAATACTCTCATTTATCAGTTTTATGCCTATCCAATTCTTAGGTAACCTTCGCTGCGTTCCGTTATCCAAATAAGGAATAGACACTTTAGTTAATGGTCAACATAAATATCTAAATACAAGGATTACGCCCTACAACAGACTAGAGGACTGAAAACATAGGTATATACCTTTTAAGTAGCACATTTATATACAAAACAAAACGAAGTAACTAAAACGAGATGGAGGCAGATGTACCTACGAATTGAGTCGAAGCGAACAAGCGGTCGATTGCCATAATTTATATAAAAAGAATTTCATCGGTAAAGTTCGCCAGACACATCGATTCGAAAAAATGTTTCATCAACAATAATTTTATTATCGTAATAACAAAATTACTGGTTTTACTGCCATACGATTCTGATCCTTAGCTATATTCAAATAGAGTGCTTATGATACTTGCTTATGTACCAGGGGGAGAAATGGAACCTTTTGTTAGCCTATAGCATTATTATTTCTCATTTTGTTTTGTTTATTAATACAATTGGCTGGAGGCGCAATATTGATATTCAAGTTTGATGATGACTTGCGCCCGTCTTTTCCCCGTGCTCTGTGTTTTATGGGCTTTATAACAATTGCATTTCGTTGTCTATTTTTATTCCGCCATATTCATACTGAATAACAGAATATCATTTTATATGAATTTTCTCTCCGATTCATTATTAAATTCAACCATAACTTTAAAGTATGTGTATAATTGAAGCATTTATTCACTATGAAACAAAATTATTTTACAAAATTCTCATACCATAAAGCACGGATTATTTCTCGTGGAGAAAATGAAATGACGTGAATAAATAACTCGCAGAAATATCAATTAAACAATTATGCTGTCCGAATGGAATCGTGTGTAATGATAGTGGGCTCGGCTATAACTCAGGCGCATCTGTACTACGGCTATTTGCAAAAGGCACGACATGCATCGAAGGCACAAACAACACATAGACCTGTCTCCACTGTTATTAAACAATATATTATATTGCAAATATACGAAAAGAATCTTTTCAAATTAATTAGTGAAATCTATACATTTTCACCGAAAGTCCAAGGTAACAGATATCAAATGGCACTAAGAAAAATATTGGCTTTAGAATATTATTAAGTGCACACCCAGTATAATTAATTATATTCAAGATACTTATTTAACGTCGTAGGTCTTAATAAATAAAGTGTACGTTTATATTTAACTTAATTGACACAAACACATAAATTTATGTAACTATCATAAAGTACAGCCCGAAGCATTTCCATACGTGTTGGGCGCACATATCACAAGGGTACTTCTAGCTATAATGTACAACAAAACTGCTGTTTACCGACTATTTTCTAATTTTAATAATTTCGCTTAATAACGCAATAAATAGACAACATATAATGCGATGCAAATGAAACGTGTGTCGTTAACGCACACTCGGTACGAAAATGTAGAGCTTACAGGTTAAAATACGTGATCTTAGAACCTAACAGCGGCTAATCAATGTTGCTTATACGTCCGATTACGGAGAATCGATTCACGCGCGATCTCGACTAATATCGATTATAACATTTACATCGATAGAGCTTCCTGCATGATACAGTGTCTCCATATCATAATCTATGATAATTTCATATGTAAATTCTGAAACGGGGTTTCGGATTTCTGAGAAATTCGCACCTATGTATTTGCTGCTCTTCATCATTTATAATTTCGTTAGGACATTTTTCTTCGTCAGTAATTTTCCAGCAGTTTGCATTCATTACAATAACTTGAAAATAGTTACACGGAAAAATCCTATATATTTAGCATTTCAACATTAAAAGTAACTGATAATTGTTCTAAAAACTTTTCTAAACTTCTATTTTACATTCACAGTAACTATATTAACAAAATAAAAAATTACATCCTTTTCTATTATTTGTCGATGCAAAACCTTCATAATTATCATACTTTATTTTTGAACGCACATTTTAAAATTGTCAGACAAAACAGAAGGTTTTGTAATATTTACTTATAAATTTCTCTGTCAGCATTTTAAGCAGACTACAATATTATAGCCGCTTGGTTTCCAGCAGAGTAGAATTTGGACTACCCCATCTCTTACCATGCGGTGTCGAACAAGGCGACTAAGGGATAGGGCTATTTAACATCAGACAGATATATAATGCCCAGACTCAGCCTCAGATCCATAGCTTGAGTCAACAATGGCGCCCGGAAGTCGGCAATAGACTCACTCCCTATTACGTGGGACCGAATTCAATCATTGGTGGGTGTTAATTCACATCTGCTTAACCCTCCGGGGATAGAGGCGTGATTATATGTATGTATATATGTACAATATTATACCATTTTTCCAATACATTCAATAGCGTAAAGACATAATCGTCGTACGTCAGATTGATAAATAACACTTAGACTACAGGGAAAAAGAATTCCCCATGATCCCAACAGTGGGTTGATTTGGTGGGACTATGGGTAAATGCCCTTACCTTTCTCGTAACTAATCTGTCTTTCCTGCTGTCGGGCGTTATCAGCGGCCACTTTGAGCAGACCCTGAATATTTCGAAGAAGCGTCTCTGTAGATGAGACCAGGGTGTCAGCGGTGGGATCAACGGGCACGTTGGGTGGCGTGCCCGACTGGGCCGCGTAGCTTACAGGAGCTGGTGACGTTGAAGCTGGCAATTCGCGCTCGCTGTCACTTAGATCTCCACCTACGGATTTAAAAAAAAAAATCACTTATTGTTGTTGTTAAACAGATATAAGTCGTTTTTGAGTTTCATTCCTAAAAAATAGTTCTAAAGGCCTAATATTGCAAGTTAATATTTATTTTTTTATTCACCTTCGTATACTTTAATGTAAATTTTTAGTCAATCTTACCAAATTTACTATAATATTACTGGAATAGGGATACGTGACAGCTATTTGACACCGTATGGGCTGACTGTAACCGATTTATATGCCTCGCTGCACTAACCCGCAAGTCATTACCTGTGAGAATAGCCCTGCTTTTGGAATATCGCGTCGATATTATCATAGATTTATTCGATTAGTATTTCTGTTAAAGGTGTCTAAAAATCTTATGATGGTATTTTGCTAACACTCAACTCACGCTCAAGACATTAGTCCTTATTATTTAAATAGATGAGTTAATTACAGTAATGTACCCCTTATGTCAATAACGGACCTCACACATAAAAAAGAAAGTGCTTCGATTGGCGTCTCTCACGGTCTAAAATAATCTATCGATACATTTAATTTAACTGACAAGATAGTGACCGCTCATCAAATAATGAAGACAACATCGTTTCGTCATTGTCGATGCGCACGATAGCACTCTCGGGTTGTCACAACACCATCTCCCTAATAAGGCCAATTAACAGGAACCTAAGAGATTTAAACAAACGAACATAAACTCTATAACTAATGCTAAGGACGCAAAATCAATCGGCCGGTATGATTGACTAAAAGACTTCACGGATATAAAATGAAATTAGATTCGAGATGAGAATGTTGATTAAAACGAAAAGGTAACTTCAGATGAACAAAGATCAAAGTTGAATGACACGAGCTTATATAAAAAGTATTTTTTATAATGAGATCAGGGTGATCGTGACGAGCGTGAATTACGTATCGACAGAATTAATTGTAAATAAACTATAAAATAATATTCGGACACAATTAAATGCAAACAGATTCAATTCGAGTTATTTGAGTGAGATATTCTTACATATATTTACTTTGCAAATTTTCCCGGGGTTCCGTCGTAATTCCGAAGCTAGGCGAATGTTTCCTATAAATCATAGCTAGTTACCCGTTCCCACGCTCTCTCATCATTTTATGTGCAGCTTGCAATAACCGATACACAATCCTTATTGTTTCACTTAATTTAGCTATTGTATGCATCAAGTATTTACATTTGTGGATCATTGTTTTGATTTGCACCATCGTGTCGGTTACCACAGTATGCAGTTTAATGCTTGTACTATTTACTGAGTTACTATAGAAATGGTTTAACTATTAAAATTAATTCCCTTCGTTAGTGTTTTTTGCTTGTTTATTTTCCGAATAGGCAATAAATTTTAAATAACATCGATTAATCTAAATACACTTCTATTGTTTCAAACTTTATAAATTTGTTCATCGTAATACTGATTTTATCATTTTGCTATTTTATTTTCAGATGACTGTAATTGTATTTAAGAGATGTGTTATAATAACTAGTTTCAATGCTGTCATATTATGTTATGTATGAATTGACTGAAATTAGATTGAGAATAAAATGAATTTAATATCTAAGTTCTTTATGGGAAATTGTCACATAATCGATCACTTGAAAGTAATTGATTATGATTATGATGGTTAACTAAACGTACCTACATACTCATCCACAACTATTATATAATGTTATTACTTCGAGAATGTGATATAACATTAACAGACCCACTTGGAGAAAAGTCGATATCTACCTATTTTTGTATGTGATTACATTTTATCTAGACTTCCTGTAATTGGAAATTGAAATTAATTATACTTGGTTAAGTTAAATATTATCTATTTAAAACAATATATTTTAAAGTACAACACGGACGTCATCAGTTAAATTGGAACCTTTTAAGTGCTATTCATACATCATTGAAGGCAATTGCGGACGATACTGGTAATAAGATTTTATTACATAGGTCCATTACAAGTAAACGTGCAGTGTCTAGGGATCAAAACATTAAAACGTATGAGAACGCAAGTGTATGATCATTTGATAATCGTCCTCCAGGATGTGCTCGCCTACTCATGACCAGCAAAACTTTATTATTTCTATACAGAGATATACTAGAATGTTCTACACTAGAATTGTTCCTATTGGAAATTCACTGTAGTCAAGACCAATGAATAATCTAGGGCTATAAAATAATTAACAGTGGTTCCATACATTGTTTCGCTGGGAAGCTATTTTACACAAGTATTACCAGACTAGAATAAAAGTAACTGGGGTTTTATGACTGATAATTTCCGAACTATGAATGCTGAAGGTTCCAGGGCTATTACTGGGTAATTTTGTTGTGCATTACATGCCAAGTATATTGAGCGGGTGATACCGTGCTGTGTTAATGGAACACGGACACTTTCATGCTCCTTGCCATGATTACAACAGATATATTAATTTATACATAATAGATTGCAATTTAACGTTTGCCAGACTGTTTTCTGATTGCTTTTACGCTCGTTTTAATTTAAAAATATGTAATGTGTACTCTGATTCAGAGTACACTCGTTCGTGGTAATGTTTTAAATTACGAACTGACTTTATTAATAAAATGTTTTGTTTTGTTATAATATTTTGTTGTCGTTTATAATATACTTTTCTATAATTTTCGCGACCACGGGTTATGTAATGCTGTATTTTTTTAGATAGTGACGTTGTACCCAACTTATTAGTCAATATGCCTAAAATATTTCTAGTTATAATAGATGTGCTTCTATTAAGTTAGCCAGAACAGAGTGTTAACTGTCATTGGATACCTAAATTTACAAACCGAAGAATTTCGAGTTATTAAAATACACTAGAGTTAATTTTATTTCAACTTATGAACTGTTATGGCACTTCATAGCATAATAGCTAACGGTGGAGAACCATTGTTGGTTTAGCAAGTAACAGACTAGATCTTTCTTCAAACATTTAAAAACTTCACCTTGGCGTCTCCCCCATTGGTAATTTAAAAAACATTTATTATATGGGTATGGGTATGGGTAATGGACTGCTGAGCGAGGTCTCGGGTTCGATCCATTTTCGATGCTTTTCGAAGTTATGTGTGTATTTATCGCAGGTTTATAAGTGCCCGGTTAATGGCCATAACGGCTCGCCCACCTATAACATTGGGACCTAAACATAATCTGGCGAAATGTAAGCGCTAGCACCTTTGCCTACCCCTTCGGGGATATAGGCGTGAGTTTATGTATGTATGCTTTATTATATTTCACTAACGATTCTTAATGGTTATTTTGATAACCATTAATTAAAAGAAAAAAATGAAAACTTGATCTTATATAAAACAAATAACAAAAAATTAAAAAATAAAGAAAATATGAAATCTTACCGTCGTCTTCATCTTTAACATTATGATCTTCTTGGTCAGAGAGCGGCGCATCACTTTCGTCAGAATGTGACCGCGGACTGGCAGCGGCCGTCGCAGCAGATGGCAGTCGGGGTGGTTGTGGGCTTCGTCGAGACGCCGCCGAACTTCGACCGCTCGCTGAACCTTCACCTCGATCACGTTCACGGTCGCATCGTTCCATCCTGTCGCGATCTCCACCGGAACCAGATTTCGAGAGGTTGAGTACCGGACTGTGGCCTGGGGAAGAACCTGTGATATATTGTAATGGTCAGTTGATATTTTATTCTGCTCTCTTAAATCTATGAATGTATAATATTACCTTTGTGTATAATGTTTATCTAGCTATTGAATTTTGAATGAGACGCCGTTAGTATCAAATTTTAGAAACCGTATACTACCATGATTGATAATATTTTTGGCGTATTGCTAAAATTCGTATATATCATTGAAAGTACTAATGTGAAGATACTATTTTTATGCACTGGAAGAACCTATACTGGAAGTTCATTTTTTTAACGTTAGCTAAATAGTTAGGTACGGTTAGTTATTACGAAATACTGATTTTTAACGCATTCACTGTAGCAAAACTGCAATAACCGATTTGCAACAAATTAAATGAATCAGAAAGTTTCACGATTTGTATCCGCAATGCTTTACTGACATTCAATTGTTGGTTATCAATCGTATTTTGTTGTAAAACCTATATATATCTGAGTTTGGTAAATAAACCGAGATCACAGCTGAAAGATTCATCACTCTCACTATTTTCTGAGCTGTTTCCCAATTATGTTGAGGTCGGCTTTTTATCTAACTAAGATGCGGTTGAACTATTTTTTTTACACCACTTAGGTGGCAGAGAAGCGCACGGCCCACCTGATGGAAAGTGGCCTATGGACGTGTGCAACACTAGAGAAGCCACAGTCGCGACGCCGACTTTGACAAAGCAATTTAGTCATCCCGCTGACAGCACAAATTCTCCAGTGAGCTCTGGCTACCCTACTCACCGCTGGGAACACAACACGAAGTTATTATAACCGCGGTATTCTGTAGGGCGGAGATACTTCCCCAGTAGGACTGCTCAATTGGGCGGAAATACCGCCGTGTCCTACCTTCTAGGAACTTTATCGACGAAGCGACTGCTCTATGACCTCCACAACCAATTGGTGATTTGAGTTCTGTAGTTAGACCAGTCGGACTTTTGAGGGCTCCGACTACCAGTAATGATCGTATGACAACGTGGACCGGTGGCTTAACGTGCTCTCCAAGGCACTACCAGACCAATGCAAATATCTATATGTATACATACAAATATTTATACTGAGTAGGTATCGAACCCGCACCTTTTGCGTAGCGGCTGCGTTCATTACTTCCACGCCACAGAGGCCGGTTGTAAGACTATTATTACAATAATGATCAGCTTACCGTTATGTGAACCCTCTCGAGCCTTATCCATCGCCATCACACGCTCCATGTCGCCTCTTTCGTCACGCAATCTGCAACAAACATAATTCCACATTCAAAAAAATATGCATTGATAAAGTTTGATATCTCGTTAAGTAAAATTAAGAGACGATTGTCTTAACTTAGTCACGCTACCGCAAGAAATGATTCCTTACAATACTACTTACGAACAATTTTATCATTTGAAACCGTAAAGCATGCTTCCCACTGTGTTGTGGAGCTACTACAAAGGCAGAAGTATAATATTATAGTACCCCGCTGAGTTTCTTTGTGAACGGATAAAGTCGGTGTATGTAATCATTTTGTATGTCGATCTCTCATACCGCTACCCTAATTCTGTAGGTCCTTTTTGATTGTGAATTATTGGACTTTTGATGCTTCCGTTCCGATTCTGTTTTTATTAATATTTACTTATTAACTTTTTTGTTTGTGCCGTCTGTTTCAAACTTTGCGTTCTTTCTTTTTAGAACATATTGTGAATGAAATAAAAGGTAGGTACAATGAAATACAATCACCGTAATACTTATATAAATATTTTAACATGAAGGTACATACTTAGTTTTGCTTAAGAACATAGGGGATATCGTATACTAAAAAAGTAGGTAGTAGATACAGTATTGGCGTTTAAAACCGGACACTGCGAACGATAAAAAATCATTATTTTTGTCATAAAACGCGGTATACTTTTTGACATCGTGAAAATAGTAATAATTTATAATCTATCACATTTTAGTAGAAAACCGTAATTTAAAAATGTTGAAATATTATTTTTATTAGAAATGATGATCAGATGTTGTCAAAATTATAGGCATAATGTTTTTATGGAAGCGAAGTTCATCATTTCAAAGGGGTTAGTACTACAATTTTTGCACAGTAATGCCTTTTGAGCATTTGAATATAAATGACGTCTGAAAGTGAAATGTAACATACATAATAAGTGGCTGTTTTAAGCCTTCACGGAACCCTTTTACGGATTACAGGGTAGTAACAAAACAGAGGGTCCAAATTATAAGATCGAAGTATTATACTGCAATTGGTCTTTATTTATGTTTATATTTAGTTTGAGGTTATATTTATGAGCCATCTAAAACGACCGGTACAACTTTTGGAAACAGCTTGAGTATGGAATTTAGGTATTGCAAACGTTATATTGATCAATATAACGTTTGTTCAAGGAACAAATAAGAGCAATTTGAGGAACTATTCTTTTGATTTTTACAAATTAATACTTTACAGTTTTTAGGAAAACAAATTCACAAAATTAAGTAGGTAGGGAGGTTAGATGTTAGGGTTCATTAAATGTATTTATAGAATACATAGTAATTTGTAAATAATAACCAATCAATGTATTTTACGCGATAACATTTGACAATATATTACACATCCACTATTAAGTAAACAGGTAATTTGATTTTAATTAATATTTTATTTATTGAACACAAATTTAAACAAAGCTACTTTGGTCATCCTACACAAACCCTATCTGAATTTACAGGATACATTTACTGTAATTTAAATGTATTTGCACAAATGGATAAATTAAATAAATAAATATACATATTACCCATTTGTATTACAAGATAGATAGTCTCTGAATAGCTTATTACTCTATGTGCCAACCCTCCAAATGGAGTCGTTTGGTACTTTACTGACGAGTCACGGAGCTCCGTTTGAATTTAATATATTTTTCATTTCCGTCGCTATTAATATGTAAATAATTCTTCAGACCGTTAAAATCTTTTGATCATATTTTTATATTATAAAATTGTATAAAATTTGTCTTACCCCAAATTTATACATTTATTATGCCTATTATATAACAGCTACATGAAGAATTTCGTTCTAATAGGCTACAGTAAAATGAAATGTTACTAGATGATTTTTAGATAAAATTGAATTTCTTAGCAATTTTTTAACTACTTGTTGCACGCGGCTGAGCCTGTGTGGTCCTACCTGCGTAAAATACTGATTGCGTTCTTACAAGGACCTACTTCTTGAGTCAAAAATATGCTATTCTAGACGAAATACTTCAACCATAATTGCGTGATCAGTCAACAAGTTCACATAGACCTACGGGACCAAGTCATCTTTATCTGCAAGCCGGTTAAAAGAGACTCACGTAAACTTTCCTTTTGAGGTCGGGAGGTCGGAAGGCAGTCATCCAAAGTGCAAGCTTTGGATGCCATCAAGATTTGTAGAAATGTATCTAACGACATATACCCAATAATTGTTTTTTTTTTTTGTAAATCATATCCTGTTAACAGCATCGGGCGCCTTAGAACCCAAACGAATCAAAAAGAAATGATCGACTCATCGCCACGCGATCGGACAAAAGATAACTCCAAATCAATAAAATAATAAATTATATCTACTTCCTCCATTTTATTTTTATCTTTACAAAAGTGTTGGTTTGATTGATGATGTTAGTTCAAGCTAGAATTAAAACAGATATGGCTTGTTTTCAAATGTTTGATTATGAGAACTCAAGATGTTTGACGATCAATCTATTTCTTTTTATCAGCTTCCTTTAGACACGCCTGAACTACATGGTTTTATTCGCTAGGTGTATTAACGAAATATTCAATGGCTTTATTTTCTTGCTTTCACCATTTTTATTTATTTAATTTTTTTCTTATATTTTTGATATTGACTTGACGACTGTAAAAATGATGCGATATAATTTTCACATTCACCTGTAATTATTAGTATTTGTATAGTAATTGTATTTTTTTAGTAAATTTATAATTAAATAATACTATAATTCAAACAGATAACTAGATAAATAATAATTATAATTCTGTTTAAATTTAAAATTTTGATTGTATAATGTTATTGTACGTCTTGCCAGGCATGTTACCTTGACCTATGTAAATGACTACATCTACTATTACTCACTTGTAACAAATCATAAATAAATTTGATTTTGAATTTGAAAAAAGTGTCTTTTCAGCTCACAAGATAATCTGTCCTATCTAGAAGCCTACTTGTATAACATAACATAAACTCACACCTATATTACCGATGGTGCTAGCACCCATATTACGTCAGTTTATGTTTAGGTCCCAAGGTGGCGAGCCATTAACGGGGCACTTATAAACCTGCGATAAATACACACATAACTTCGAAAAGCATCGAAAAGTCATTGGTGTGTGCCATGGTAAAACCTGGGATCGAACCCGAGACCTCGTCTCAGCAGTCCGTTACGTACGTTACGTCATACCACTAGGCTACCGCGGTTTACCCATACCAATATGCTTAATTGGAATCTAATAATAACTTATCCATCTCAAGACGCATAAAGATATACTAGGTTATACGAAGGTGTGTAGATTATATTCGATATAGAACAATACCCAATCCCTCTGATTGCCTAATGAAAGGTTACCATATCCAACAAATCAATTTCACACATAAACAGTTTTCATTAAATGCACAATCAGTTTATGTTGCACGTAATATTCCGATCTAGATAAATTAACAAACACCCCATCTGCCGGTGGCAGCCATCATCAGTCTGCTCCAAAATAATATTATTCATTCACTTGTCAAAACCCAAATTGGCGACGAATCGTTCCGTACTCTGAATTACAAAAATAAAAAATAATGGAGGCGTGAATCTGATTTATTATAAAAAGATTTGCATTTTTATTGTGACTTTTCGGTGAGGCACTCTGAAAATATTCAGGTTACATTTTGAATAAATGATATTCCGGTTAGTCATGCTTTTTATTGCTATATTGAGAGAGAGAGATATTGGGTAATTTGTGACATTACGTACTAATATTTGTTTATCGTAATTATTCCTCATATAAAACGACTACTTTAGGAACTAATATTAATGGAATAATATCTATTAAAGAATATAATAATAAGCTGATATTAACAAAAAATACTCAAAAACTTCTACTGTATTTAATTTCAACGTTAACATGTTAAAACATGTGACAATGCATATACTCATCTAATATAAGTCTTATCGAAGCATCGTCATTGTTTCAACATAAATAGGCAGAAGTTTAATCCCCCGTATCAGAGCTTGCTCATCGTTAAATAACTAACTAACGTCGTAGCATTATTTAACATAAAAGTACATAATGAAGTAATACCAAGGTAAACATAGTTTCCGCTAACCATTGCCATTACAGAGTGGGTAGTGGCCTAAACAGATATTCCGGGGCCACGAGCGCGGACAATGCGTTGCAATCTACCACCAAAGCCAACGCACGTTGATTAGTTAATACTGGCCCGTTCACATAACCTAATACCGCACTACCGTTCCGAACCGTTCTTGTATGCATAATCTGATTAGCGCAAGTATTAAACAAAGCTTTCGGTAATAGTGATGTCAATTTACATAACTAAGTTCCGCAGAGTATAATGTAGATTAAAACCGTAGAAACTCAATCCTTTTGAGTACAGACACATTATTAAATCCTCGAAAATTTACATTCTCAAGAATCGATTAAGAAAATCAAATCCTACCGGAGCGTCACTGCGTAAAACATTTGCTTGACACCCAAATCAAAAATCGTTTTAGCTCACCCCTGCGAGGGTGGGCTGGGGAACGTCGACGCCTCAACATTTATTATTTCAGACATATCACTCACATGCAAAACAAACTTCGTCCGATCCATCAAAAAGTTTCGTCTCATCCTCCCTCACTTCCTCCGCAACAAATCGAGTGTGTAAGTATCGTGGTTTCGAGATATCGATATTTTATGACTATTGTTTTACAAATAATTTATTTAAAATTTTATTTTCATTTTTTGATTGCATATCGTCAATTTACTATCGAGAAAATGCTATTCTTTAGAAAATAATAGTTTAACATTATTCTTTTACAAAAATGTATACAAACTAACACTTGAACTTAACCAAGGAGTTTATAAGTTAAAGAATAAATAAGCTTGTTCATCCAAAAGAAATGAGCATTGTAACCCTCCAAACAGTCAACAAAGCTTCGAAGAAAATCGAGCGAAAAAAGGCTAAAAACACCTTAGGGGCTTACTAATCGAATAAAAAATATCAGCGACCGATGCCAATGTATGGGGGAGAAATGGAATAAATTATAAAGAAAATACAAGTAGCAAAGGGGCTTTTGTTATGAGTAAAAAGTTCCAAGCATATGCAGATAACGTAATGTTTTGCTTTTGAAATGATGTAAAGGCAATATTGGCAAGTAATAAGGCGGTGCATCAATTTAAGGGTACATTTTACTGCATTTTATTACCTAACAGGCGAGACTTTGAGATGCTCGTTTATTTTTCATTTTGGTCAGTTACAGTAACAGTTTTGTATTGTTTTCCAAAACTAATTTTAATCACATTCTAGCTTTTTAACATTTTTCCTTGATTTTTTCCAAATGATATTTGTTCAGTGAGTATTATTAGTGAGTATACAAATGATATGAGTTCAGTATTATTCTCAGATATATATATTAATTATCATGAATTATTAACTACAGTACTCGTAGATTAAATATGCGTAAGTAGGCACAATAAATATTTATTCCCTATAACTCCCTGTAAATACAGGAGGCGCTGAAGCACTATTCTTTTACCTATAATAAGTATCATGAATGAACTATATTAGTATCATTGTTATCGCTCCAAGCAAACCTCTCGATCTACTTCATTCAGTGAACCGCTGGATTTTTATTTACTACAGCTTTTAACTTTCTTTACGTATATTCTGTTATGTTATCAAACTTATTTTAGAATTATGAAAATGTTGCAGCTTCTGTAGCTTATATTGTGCCATGCTAAATAATTAGTACATAATTAAAAAATTGGGAACCTTATTTCAACATCAAAGTCGGTATATAGTTTCTAAAAATCACTCCGGCAGCGAATAAACAGAAAATGCATTGACATTTTCTATATATATATATAATAAGAATAGTATTGGATTCTATTATTTTTGACATGTTCAACTCTGCGGGTGTTTACTATAAATTTACCATTAGGTGACTAAGTAAATGAACACACGGCTTCTGCTGATCTGCTGATCAAAAGCGGCCACCATCATGTTGCCTGTAGATGACACATAGGCACTTTGTCGATCTCTATAAAGTTGTAAAAACTATTAACTTTTTTAACGAGACAAACTGTAAATGACTTTCTAGAATTTTTCAGACTAAAACCACTTAGTGGCTTAACTTGTACCCAGGTGTTAAGTCGACATAACAAATGTAGTTCCCATGAACATAACTTTTGCGTTATGCAAATTACCCACAATACGTAAATTACAACTAATCAAAAACAAGACAATTAGCTTTATTAATATGTAAGTAGGAACGTTTAGGGTGGTCGAAAACAAAATAATAGGAAAGAAAGTAACATGATGACTTGTCGCCGGTCGTCGAGCGCGCTCGTCGCACCCCTATAAACGTCACGACATCATTTGTAAAAATTGCGGCCCAAACTTCTCCAATTTTGAAACACAGACTCCCTGGAGACGATATAAAGACTAGAATTGTCACAAATGAAATATTACCTATACCTATTTTATACTCAAAACACTGCATCATTTATTTTTCATACTTTTATTTTGTACCTACTCATGTTGACTTGTAATGTAATTTATTTGATCTACTTCTATATCCACTAAAAATCTATGCACGAAATAAAAACTGTTTACATATTATAATACAGATATAAAGGCATTTATACACAAGTATCTGTACTTATGTAACTTACTAAAAATGATAATTTTTATGTTACTAAAAAAGGAATTAAACACAATTTCTGTTTAATTCCTTTTTAGTAGCATAAACCACTCAACACAACTTTTATTCTATTGCGGAAACATCAAACCAAAATAACCAAATTTGGGGGTGACGAAAAGAAACAGTAGAGACAGTGGGACCTTCGCGGGGGAAATCGGAGACAGTTATTTAAATTTGAATAATATAATATGAAAAAAATTACATCATTTAATGCCGTAATAAAAGTGCACTAAGCGACCGGGGCATTACTGTTGCTAAAGGGACATGCAAATTCCGTTTATGAAACGTGGAATGAAATACAAAATGTGTTTGGTGGAAAATAAAATATGTCTCCGGGAGCTTAGGAGCTCATTACGATATTACAAGTACGTGAGAAGATTTAAGTTGTCGCTGGAAAGCTGTGAAGATGAACGATTTTTTAAGACAGTTTTAGAGTTGTGTGCAGTTTAGGCTCGTCAAGAAATATGTTTTAAATGTAATGCTTTTATAACTCTTAATTACTTTCTTTGTAATAGCTACATAGAGTATAAGCTTTCATCAATAAAACAGATTTGGCATCAAACCTTGTCTAAAAAATTTATTACTATATTATTTTAACGACGTTCGTAGAGGTATTAAACCTAAGGCCATGTAATGAGAAAGAAATAATCATCTAAGAATGACTTCAATAAGTATGCTTGATGAACTTGACCAGAAACATACCCATCCCTGACCTACACTAAAACCTCACAGATAATAACGTGATAAAATGTGTTTCATCGAAAGTCTAATGATGAAAATAATAAAAATTCCCCGTGTGTGTATTGAAACAGCAAGGTATTTGTTCGCAGTAGATTACCACAGCGTAACGAGATTCTGATCGGGTCCGATGTTATTAGGATTTAAGCGCCACCGCGTCGTGTCTCCCGAAGCGATGGCACAATGTTAGATAATTATGCAAAATTGCTCCTACGATTCGTAGTCCCCAACTTTTTAGGGACCATTACCATTATCTGTAATGGGAATGCGTTTTGATAATGTTGAATTTCATAGTACAATTATTAAGGAAATTTGTTGATATAGTCTTTTATGTAGGTAGGTACGACTGTTTTCTATCATTCGTCGATTCTTAAGTAGTTTGTCAATTTAATGTTATCTTAGAGCTGCTTCGTTTATTGTTCATGTTATATCAGAGAATACAAACTTATATTGCACAAAAGAAATACTCTGTAAGCTGACTAGGATTGAAAATCCTAGAGTTACAAAATAAAGAGGTGATTTGCATAAAAAAGTGTAAAGGCGTAAGTTCGTTACAATGTTCAAAAGTGTGTTGTAATCCTAGCTGAACAATTCAGTAACCGCCGATTGCATAAATATGGCTTCAATGCACATGCATGTGGTGTGACCGCAGAAAATTCACATCCATCGGCACACTTCCAATTCAATTCCTTGGATAATATAAAGCGACAAAGATATCATATCTTCTAGCCGCTTGAATACGAACTCGTGAACTCAAATGATTTTCTTGAGATAGACGGTCGATGTGGTGCATCGATTGAAGCGGCTGCGCGCCAGTGTTCGACGCATGGCTAACGATTATGATCGAAGTGATCGCTCGCGTTGACCACAACATGTTTCGAACGAGACGATAATGGTATATCGACGTGCACCTTCTATTTTCTGTGGTGACAATATAGCATTTTATGTATTCGAACGCAATTGATGTCTATGCACAAATTACTTAGTTCTGTGCATCGAGAGAGTCATCGTACTATGTGTGTCGCGTTTTCCGTTAACTATCAAAATTGTGTAGAAGCAAATTGTGAAAACGGACAAAATTTTAATTTATTGTATCTATTGTTAAATATATCTTGAACCAAGATCATTTTATCAGTTCTAATTTTAACACGGATATACATAAACGAACTTATCTATTATTGTCCGAATACGAAGTAATTTTTGTTTCTAAATTAGTATTTAGGAAATTGTTATTAGAATATTGGTATTTGACTTTAATTACTTGGTAATGGGTACCTAGTAATAGGTATATATATAAATATAAACTTCTGTCATTTTTACAGATGTTATCTTACGAACAATCGTACTATCTCTGTCAATTTATCTCAAACTAAAATTGAAGACCGAGATGGATCCATCATAGTTTTGGTCACTCAATTGATAAACTGAACATCTAACTTTAGATAAACGACTAGCATGTTAATAAAACTAATGTATTCATTGGATTATTTAAAGATTGATCATAGATATTTTTCAAACCCTACAATCAACGAGTGATTTGAAAAATAACATTTAATTTTTTGTGCAAGATAATAATTATCATATTGAACTGTCTGGAATATTAAATAAAAAAAAACAAAAGCTAAAGTGATCGATACTCGTGAATATTAATTAGCACATGGTAACAGACTTGTCAAGATCTATCATAACACTTTCAACAAACGGGCCCGTAGGTTCTATAATGTAGTAGGTAGTCTTTGAACAGTGCTGTGCATTTACATTTTATCTAATTATAAAAGTAGTTTTATATTAATTAGCTAAACAAGCGGAGTTATTAGATTTCAAGCTACTTTAGTTCTTCTACAAAGTAAAAAGAGGCCCAAGTTTTTGAGATTAACGCCACTTAGCGAGCTAGAATTGGAATTTCACAACGAGTTGCCTGCTTTTTTTTAACTGGTGCCCTAAGTATGCCGAAATGATATTCAAATTTTGCTAAAAGTTAATAAATAAAACTGACAATGATTTTGGCGCTGGAAATATAATATGAAATCTCCTAGCCTAAGTATATTTGATCAGTATTGTTAAATTTAATTTATTCTTAAGTGGAATAATTGTTAATAACTTAGTTACGATTTATTAATATAAAATAAATATACACCTATATTTCCAGTCGTAATTTAGGTATAAACGTAAACATCATACTAATAACACAGCATGTTAGGAAAATAAAAAAATAAAATGCTCCCTACACCTCACGTTCTAAGTATTAAAATGAATAAATGGGTTCATCAAATTCACAAAAAACACATGTAAACAAATCGCTTAACAAATGAAACAGAAACAAATGCGCATATGTACACACATACGTCACATATCGAAACAGGGAGTTTGGCAGAAAGTAAACAGAAAATATAATTTAGAAGCAATTTGGCTCGGATATGTCCGCAATCAAATTGTCTCGTTAATACGTGGTGCTATCAAAACATTTGATTTGTGGCCAGCGTAGGGTTGAGCTGTTATTTAGCCATGCGATGGTTAGCGTTTGATGACCCCAGCTTGTTGTCAATTATTTATGACAAATACAATACTAACCGCTTATGAACATAAAACAAACATAGCTAGTTCAAACGTGTAATTTAAGTCAAAGTTATGAGGGAGATAGACCTTAAATAATATTTTTCTATCGAGTAGATGTGGTTCATCGTGATTTAAGTTAATTTATATTTAAAATAATTTACTTTGTTTATAAAATATTAGTTGTTGCAACAATGTTTTTTTCGTTAAATGACATATTTTATAGAATTGTACCGCGATAGCCTAGTGGTGTGGGTAATGGACTGCTGAGACGAGGTCTCGGGTTCGTTCCCAGGTTTTACCATGGCACACACCAATGACTTTTCGATGGTTTTCGAAGATATGTGTGTATTTATCGCAGGTTTATAAGTGCCCGGTTAATGGCAATAGGCTCGCCACCTATTTACATTGGGACCTAAAAATAAAATGCCTTCGGGGATATAGGCGTGAGTTTATGTTATGTACTTGACACCTCTGAATCCACAAATTGGAAACACTATATTAGGATTTATTATTTGACCTATCGCAGTTTAGTGTTGAACTTGAACAATAACGTTTTATGGATTTACGGAGATAACATTTTTAACAATTTTGGCTATGAAATTACGGTCATTTTTTTGGACATCTATAGGTACAAATATAAAATAATATATAAGGTGGAAATGAATCGAAAGTTGGGAAAATGACATTAGATTTTTTCATACGTTCGCCAACAAATGTTAACGTGAATATACCGCGGTTTTTCCAGATTAATGCGTACTCACACTCAACTCGCACTCGACGCGAAGTCAGCGAATAAACATTGGAATACTTTTTATTCGCGCTGTTTAATTCCCCCGGGAACACGGATTTGCATAACAAAACGGGAAAAGGTCAGGAAGCGAACGGAATGGCAAGTGTCCGGTTTGATGTCCAGTCAGCATTTCTGGATGACAAGAGCGCGTTCAGACTATTCCACTTACTTGCCTAATTAATAGTATGACCAGTACTAACAAGGCCATAATGATAAACTAAGGCGAGTCGTTCTGCGTATGAGCATTTTTATCATTCACAATAACCTACCACATACTGCAAACTTATCACTAGAACTTCTATGATTATATACTCGTACAAATTGTTATTTTAACGTTTAGGGACCACAAGTTTAATTACTCTAGTTTCAATTTTGGAGCTAAAAGCATTTGTAAAATATAAACTGTTAAGAGTAACATTTAACATACTATGCATCAAACAACTACTGCTACGAGTGTGTAAGTTAATACTTTATTTAGTTCGAGTGTTAGAGCTAGTAAAGTACATATAATTTTTGCACAGTAAGTGTGTTACTATGATTCACTTCACAAGGTTTTGTATCCAAATATGGCCATCAAATAATTAGTTTATTTTTTTATAATTTCTTTCTACAATTTTGCCCTTGAACTGGATCGTTTTGTCAAATTGGTAAGATCTGTTGTTACATTTTTCTGTAATGTTGCGTTATCTATCAATCAAGTTAAATTACGATATCACAATCACCGCACATTTGTGAAAATTCGTTTTATGGTTTTGTGCAAGTGTTTGAACGCAGCATAAAATGTTCAAACTCAGGCGTCCCAGATGCATATTCATGGTTGCTCTGCGCCACATGCAAATTGTGATTTACACACTGTAATGAATTCTTTTGATCTGTGGATTCATATATTTGATTTGCCCCATCAATGTCCGGTATTCGCTTGACACGCTGATTTTATATTCATAGTTTTAACCAATCTTCATTTGGAAATTACATTGATTACAAAACAACATGGCCAATACTTGAAATGTGGAGCAGTAAAAAGTATTCATGACTTTTTGGTTAGGTACTATGATATGATACCAAATTCATGACATATCATAGATCTATCTTGATATATTTATCTTGGAATAAAACAGTAAACTCTCATGCTTTAAATAAAATTACAAATAACTCCTATAATAATGAACTTTATACAGCTGAGATGATAACAAGAGAAAAAATGTGGGAGTTATGTGCGTACAAGCATAAAAAAATATAATCATCCGAATTGAGAACCTCCTCCTTTCTAAAACTCGGTTAAAAATAAGTAAATGCTTTGCTTAATTTTTAACAACTTCCAGAATTTATCTAATGCTAATATAGCAGATCCAATGCTGATGAAATACGGCAAATGTGGCATCAACACACAGTTAAAATCATATCTATTATTCTCTCATCCACAGGTCTCATTCCAAAATCATTACACACATCACTCGCAGAATTAGGTCTACATATAAAATATAATATATATATATTTCATTACAAAGATCAGTTGTTATAGATACATGTTCCATAGTTAGGCGATTCCTCAAATCCACTATACAAACACCCACCACAATTAAAAATGAACGGACTCACTTGGCTTAAGCCCGTGATAGGTTCACACATACCAGCCGAAAAAGCTGATAGTTTAAAATAAATAATAATGTAATTCATGTAATTATTAATAGTAATTAACTATAATTTTTTATACATTTTGTTAGAGCCAGTTTTTTTGAAAATCACCATCTTCGTTTATGATGTATCTATTAATATAATACGTCAATGAGCAGACCTAAAATTACCTTAATAGATAGAAATAAAAATAAGCAAATGTAAGTAAAGTGTTTTTGCGCGTCAGTCGCGATGTTAAGTACTTATAAAAACGCTCTCATTTTTAAATCGATCGTATCGAATGCAATGTAGATCGATATAAAAGCTATGCAAGAATGATCAGAAAGGAAGAAGAAAAACAACTAAAAACTTACATAATTACTTTAGCGATTCAACTGCTCGAAAGAAACGCAGAAATGACAAGACGATGACAAATGAGCATCGCTCGCATCGCAACACAGTCGGGTGGCGGACCTCATCAAATTATTCCCCACTTAAAAAATCTCCATAAACAAAAACGGGCCAAGGGAAAAACACTCGAGTCGTAGGGTAAAAAATAGGTATTGGCAACATTGATTGATGTGTACTAATAGGGCGCGAAGAAATGAGGCCGCTTCGTAATTAAACTAAAAGTGACATCTTCTGTCAATGGCAGTGTTGCCAGCTAGAAATAGAACGGTCACGCCTTTTGGTAGGAAGTGATTAGTGTTACAAACTTATTAAAAATTATTGAGTGAAGGCGTCTAATTGATCACCGGGTCCATCGTCATGTCACACTTCGGCATTCAATTTCTGTCTATTTTCATTAATTATGTATATTATTTGGAGCTAATAATGACAAAGTATACTTGGATTTATTGATGTTGACACAATTTATTTTCTAATACTTTGTATTAGACATTAATTTATTAGATTTATTAATGTTGTACCTATTGGCCTTAACCAATTATAATAAAGGGAAAAAAATAATTTAATTTGCGATTTGGTTAATCTTACGCGAGGAGTCACTGTTTTTAGCGGCCCTCCGTGGAATTGACACCCGAATGAACGATGGAATAATGAATGTTTTCTACCACGCCCGGCACGCGTCCCCGCATAAAATAACATTGGCTATTAACATAACCAGCTCTTAGACTACACACAGAATTAAGCTCCTATACAGTATATGTACATTTTAATTGAAATGAATACCTGTGTTTATTGTATTAGAAATATTAGGTAGCGGTAGCAGTTGATCACTTGAAGAGGAAAAAAACGGCCAATTATCATGCAACATGTAACTTCGTTGTACATTATTCAACTGTTTGTTTTTTTTTTTGTAAATATAATTACTACGGAACTTGTAGTTTAGTTGATTGCAATCGAATTCGATATCTACTCATAAATCTAAGTAATATTTTACTTGAAGAAACGCAGTTATATCTAAATCTGCACTAGATTTTCCGAAACACCTACCGCTAGAATATATACTCGTAGTCGCGGTGTTAACAATACTGCAAATATTTGAAATGCGACATGTTATACTCATTAAAACCTTCTTGTACATTAACCATTGTATACATGACATGCTGTATCAAATGACAAAGCCACATCACCCAAATAATCAAGGGAGGTGACATTCAGATTTTTCCTCTGAAAAGCTGCCTTATCGCTGTGTACATATCATTAGTAATGCAAAATAATGGGATACAGACACCTCGTGCCGTTTGCGAGCTAATGATTAATGCTACTCGCCATTAATTCTTATTTTTGATGAGAAATTTGACTTGCGCTGTCAGCCGCCGTATCCAGATTAATATAGGCTGACGGTGCAACTTATATTATGACGACGTCAAACTTCATTTACTTATAGATTTGTAACTTTTTGACTCTAAATTCAAACTTTTGTTATATTGCTTCGTGTAAATGTTACCAATAATTTTGATTTCAGAAAGTTTAAAAAGGATCAAGTATTTTACAGAAAATAATATAAAAATATACTTAACGCATAACTATGATTTAAAGGGTCTTTGTACCTACACGGGTATCTACAACAGTGAATGTGAGACATCAAAGCTAAACAGAATGAATAGTTCGGTTCACCAACAGAACTAACCAAATAGTTTACGCTGGAAAAGGGCAAAGTACAAAGAGCTAGATAAAATTCCAGTACGACCGCATCGGCGACAAACTCGGAAGGTATTCAAAGGGCTGTCGACTGCCACAGTGACTCGGCACCCTTTACGCCCTGCGCATATTAGTCCTCTGAAAATCAAAACTCGTTATTATTAATGATTCCACGCCATGACAATCTAAATATCTTTGGAAGCGCGCTCAAAGTTATGCACTAATCGCGCAAATTACGCACAGCTAATTCTAAAGATATAAATGTACAGTCACCAGATGCGATCGGTGCTATCATCATTCAAAATACAGAAGAAAAATCACTTAAGATTCAAAGCATTCAGTATCTTTATCTAACGGATACAAGAGTTCATTTTATGACCATTAATTTCGCCTTTTCCTCGGGTGTTTTATCACAACGGCTGCGAGGCTCTGTCGCGCGTCTCATTAATCAAAAGCATTTGTTTACAACGAAGGGAATTTGATTTGATTAAAATAATTCGCAATATCCTTGATAAATATCACCCTCGGTCTCCGTTTGATCTTCACTGAAATTAATGGTGGAGGATTCAATCACGCAAGTGCTGCCGTCACTCTTGACATTTCGTTACGTTTTACTGTCAGAACAAAAACTTATATGTCAAATTTATTTATTCATCGATTGCCTTTAAAAATAAACTAAACTGAGCAACCTTTTTAGGGTTCCATGGATAAATGGAAGTAAGGGAACTATTAGGCAGTTTTCAATAATACATTGCGAGTGTAATAAAAAAACAAAATGCTTGAACCAAATACGTAAAATGTTATAATTGAATAATGCAAGTACCACGAACTGTACCTATATTTCTTTAAATTATATTTGCTGTATGAGAGAGTTCACAGAAGCAGTAGAAGCACTGGTATTATTTTGCTTTTAGTCGTGG
The DNA here is from genome assembly GCA_963662185.1 of Eilema griseolum. Taxonomy (NCBI): domain Eukaryota; kingdom Metazoa; phylum Arthropoda; class Insecta; order Lepidoptera; family Erebidae; genus Eilema; species Eilema griseolum. The sequence continues at coordinate 12,159,048 of OY759236.1, forward strand.
CGTCTAAAAGCAAAATTTTACAGATTTTTTTGGGTTGATTTTTAAAGTCATGCCTCCTATCCAATCTCTAATCACAGTCACGTGCTAAACTATTTAGTTTAAATACTACTGGCACGCCAGTGCCGCTGACAACAGCACGTCCGATTACATCGTTGCTGTTCTTTTGCCATGGAATTCGACTGGGTCCCCTAAGGTCATTTATAACGCCTCCACCTGGACCATTATCGTGTTACCCTAAATTCAGTTAATAGTTAAAATTAACCAGTAAAATTTTAATGAAAAAAAAATGTCTACAGAAAAATAGTACTCAATTAAGAGTGAACAAACATTGGTATCTTGTGATAGCAAGGGGCACAGGAATGAATAACGATCGACGTCAGTCCGATGTGTGCCGATCCGGGCGGCGTATGCCGGCAGTGAGCGCCCGGCGCGGCTTAACCCGCCGCGCGCACATTAATCGCTAGCTAATACCCACCGAAACCGAATTAACCCGGACGAATGCATTGATCCGGACAATTTGTCCAATGTTAATTGTCTCTTTGATTTATAACCCGGTTTTTGAAACCGGTTACAGAAATTACTGGTGTAAACACTGATAAATTGCAATATAGTAGTGTCTCCACACACTACTATATTGCAATTTCGTGAATAACTTGTACCTGCCTTCGTTTGAAATATAATAATTTTCATTCATATATGCCCAATTTATTTATCTATGTCATATCTATATTCAATTTATTCATGAATATTATTGCATTGCATCTTAATAATTTATACCATTCTTATCTAAAAATACTTTTGATTTTAAACTAAAACTTTAGATATCAGATTAGACTATTTTTGAAATTACACTGTTCCAAGATCTCTCTGAATAATTCAAAGTGGTTCAGTGTCTCTTACTTAGATAACACTACATATTTTGAAATGTCATCGCCTTCATAGACTATATTTTCTATAAATATAAGAATGGACTAAATATTGTAAATGAGGGTTTTCGATAGTAATAAACTAACTATTAATACAGTAACTAACTATCTAGATTGAAATATTTAGTAAAGAGGTCGAAATAGACTACACGACAAGTTTGCATTGCATTGCAACTTGACATTCACTCGTACATCATACAAGAATCTTGTTATCGTCGCAATGTAAACTATCGACTAAGACAGAGTAATTAAATAAATTTGAATTTAATTGCAAATGAAACACGAGCGCGCTCATCGAACAAGAGAAAACAAAACAGACAGTACATACAAATTATATTAAATCAGAGATAATCCTGTCAATTAATTGGAGTTAGCATTGAGAACCGGTCGCGGCGGGCGCATGCGTTAAACGAACCAAGATAATGCGAGAGCAAGGAAGCCCGCCATTCAGACAAGGACATTAATATGACTTAACTATATTACCTGTTGTTGCACGCAATTGGATTCATGTTTTAAATAATTGTTTTTATAGCGATCTATGAGTACTTATAAAATAAATTTCAAAGTCTTATACCTACCATTAAACCACGTATGATACTTGATACTTTTTACTTTCACACAAATTAGCTACAAACTGCATAGGTTTTTCTAAACGTTACTTGTAATTTTTCTCTGTTTTTGGAAAGGAACAATTAAATTAATTTAATTAAAATATATTTGTTGGGTGCAATTTTATTGTTTATATGATAAATAAATTAAAAAAACAGATGTTCAGTTTTTTTTATTTAGAATCTGTGTAGCATATTAGACGCTTGCAACGCAAAGGACTTAATAGCAAGTATCAAAAATATAGGTAGCTAGCTTCTATGATAGTTATACAAAGCGTCAGGCAAAGCTATCGTTATTTATATTGATCGCTTTAGTATTTATATTTATGTTTAAAAAATGAATCGTAATAAATAAGGCCTAAAGTGATGTAATTAAATAGTCTATTCTGTGGACCTAATAACCAGAAAAAACTAGACCAGTCTAGTTCTAATAGCTCCAAAAATGGTAATAACAATTAGAGTTCTTCTTTTGTTGTAGAATTCGTACTACCCTGTTAAGAACTCATACTCAATATAGCGTAATGTACAATTACATTTATTTTCTATTTTTACAGCACCGTTTGAATGTTTCAACAGACGCAAAAATTGAATGTTCTATAAAACCTTCAAAATATTTATATACAATGTAATTTCTTTAAAAACGGCCCTAATCCACCGGCCAGAGCCGGCCGATCGCGGGCTGACAGTGACACATCGGTACAAGGCGCGCTGTCCGACTGTAATTCTACCCGGGCCCGATCCCCGAACCTACATGCTGTACATGTAGGTACCTACCATTTTATATTCCAATTTAAACGATTAATTAGATGGATTAGGGCATTATTTACATAAATAGATGTAGGTACGTATTATTTAATAATATAATTCGTGGCTATAATTATGGTTGGCATATTAAATCTATAAACAATTTCTTTATAATATTGAAACATAGATATGTACTCTACATAAAATACAATTTAGTATAAAAATCACCGTATATTCAATAACAGCTTTTGACAGGTTACCTTGTACGAAAACGTTGAAACGCAGTAAAATTGAAGTCAAAACCGCGGAGTATCAAAGCGACTTGGCGATCAATCACCATCCATTAAACAAGAAAGAAAAGTGCTTTCCCCCACCGATTGGCCCTTGAATCAGCCCAATTTACATGAGAGCCGCTTTTTCCTCGCATCGAGATTAGCCCCTGAATGAGTTTGATGAATCGTTCGCACCCCGCAGCCGTCCCGGCGAGCGGTCATTTGTTAAAAATACACCCGATCCACGGATCTAATTGTCTCCTCTAATTTCACACCCTCCTGTGATATCTGCACAGTGTGCTCCGTTCAAATTAACAAAGAATTCGTTTTGTTTTAAATCGCTCCTATTGATTTTGGTTCTATTTGTTTACCTATTTTTCAATTAATGTATCATAAAAAATGGCGAAAATGAATAAATGAAAATAAAATGAAATAAGCAACTTGAAATGTTAAAATGTAAAACGTCTTTCATATAAACCTGCACTTGGAATAAAAGAGCACTTTTAATTTTTTCCTTACCTTTCAAGGTGTTTAACGATGTCCTCATAAGCTGCTCTACAATTCTCCCAAATACCAGATCTGCAGACAAAAGAAAATAAAATAAGAAAAATGAAGAAATGACAGGTAAATTAGATGGACACAGAATAAAAATTAAAATAAGGAAGTTGAGAACTAATGAGATGATGCCTAATATGACTAAAAAAATATTTAAATTTAAATTTTACAATTTTTTATTTGTATATTCATTACGCTTCGCCATATCATATAGCTAGTTTTACAAGTGACATATTTAACAAGTGTACTTTGTACTTATAAGTGAAAAGCAAGAAGAATGGTACGCCATATTAACATAGATATAACAGAAGGACGGCTGCAGTATCAAGGCTTTACTTGACTTTTATCAAAACCAGTAATCAATAAAATATATATGAAATGAATGATAATACAAGAAAAATTGTTTTGCTCTGAAAACTGTTAGCGATAGAGGATACAATAATAAAGATAAAAAATAGTTTAATTGATTGATAAGTTTTTAGAATATACCTTGAAAAAGAAAAAGAATAGAAAAGTTTTAAAGAAAAATATAATTATGCATAATAAAACGTTTTTGTTAAGTATAATCTAGTTCTAATATAGTTCGCTGAGTTTCTTGCTGGTATCTTCTCAGTAGAACTAACTAACCTACCGAACCAGCGAAAAAATCATTTTTCAATGGTTTATTTTTACATTATTTAATATTTTTATATTATTTCTTGACATACCTACCTAATTGTAAAATTTTGACGTTCATATGTGCTCTTTGTGTGCCTAAGCTGAATAAATGAAATTGATCAAGCCACCCTAGAATAAATTTGTATTATTTTCATCGAATTCGTGAACAATTTTAAGTATTATACTTTATCAATACAACCTGAAAAATAGGAGTTCAATACCACAGAAAATTGGTAGCTGGTGTTTTGTTGTACCGAGAAAAAACACCAGTCGTCACACTATTATGACAACTTGTGTGACGAATTGGCTGTACAAAATTTTAGCGAATAAGGAAAAGAGTAAGGAAGGAGTTCTCGTGTCTAAGAAAACAGAAAGAAATCTGCAATAAATTACTCTCAAGTATTTGTAAAGAAAGTTCTTAAAAAGGGTTTAAATATGAAAGGAATAATTATGAGCACTCAATATTAAATGTTCCGTTACGCGAAGCGAGGGGTCGTTGAAATTAATTATGTTTTAAAAACAATCGCTTATATTTTGTACCAGACCTACTCATGCGTGATCGTTCAAATTGTTTCTCGATTACTTTAGCTCTTTGTTTTACATTAAACTTTTCTTCTCGTTTATAATCAAGTCTACGCCCTTTATAAGTAATCATCGTCTAGAAAAGGGTTCCAATTTCTATTTCTCTTTGTCTGAAAACACACCCTTACAAAATGTAATTGTTTAAATATCAGTGTACTGTTTAATTGAATGTACCAATATTTATCATTCGATAAAGATTAGTCTAGTCTACCACTTTGCATGTTTTTGAGAAGATGTGATATTTATTAATGCTCCAGTATCGCCCCAAGACATAATTGCATATGAGAATTTCAAATACCCAGGATGTTTCTAGGTAACTAGTGTAGCAGTTGGCCTTTCCTGGTCACGGCCTGGTAGCGAGTTCAAGTCTCATCCTGGTTGTTAACTTTTTCCAATTTAAATTTAAAGGAAAGTTAGGATACTAACTGCGTCAAAATGTAATTAAAGTATTTCGTAAGCCAAGGCCGTATATCGATATTTTACCATAAATACACTATACCGAATTAAAGAACAAATCACTACAGTCAACTAATTCTAATAGTAATAAGTAAATACATCAGTCTAAAATATAATACGGAAAGATAACACGCTTCAATATGATTTCACAGATAGGAATGTATATTAAGGTTGTAGGGTACTTATGTTACATGAATGGCAGTAAGACACTAGGGTAAGACACTGGGGTAAGTCAAGTGAGCATTGTGGGTCTTCCGGACGGAAGTGAGGGCATTCAGTGTTTGTACTTTTCTAACTGGATTAAGTTCCCTCGGCGGACATTTAACCTGCACCACTTGACCGACCTGCTTAAAGGTTTCTTTTCGTCAATTTATACGTAAGCCGTTTACGTAGCGTACCATTTATCGTAAGCATAAATCGTTACGAGTCCATATTTTGTTTTTTTAGTGAAACTGGAACTGGGTGATTCACTTACATAATTACCTGCCTAAGCGGTATAAAAAAAAACCTTAAGTTCAAATAATTTCTGATCTTCTTTTATTTTTCTGATTTGTTTCAATATTAGTTTAAAATTCATAATTATGTAGGTTTAATAGCTACCAGTTTTTATTTTGACAAGAAATTCATGACTTCACTTTGAATCGCAAACTAAGTACCCCGCTTAATAACTTTTATTACAACTGGCACGAAATGCCAAAACCACAAGCTCACCAATTAGAAAAAGCCTTATCGTAATTACCATTCTTCTCATTTGGTAACAAAACTATGTTTAATAGATTTTATTACAATTATATGTAATTTTATTTTCCCGACGTTTCGAGAAACTTTTCGATCGATCACAGGAATGATCAAATTCGTTAAGAATAGTTTCATTTCAATGTGAACTTCCATAATATAGTATTTTTCTTTAATTTTATATAATTTTATTTTCCCGACGTTTCGAGAAACTTTTCGATCGATCACAGGAATGATCAAATTCGTTAAGAATAGTTTCATTTCAATGTGAACTTCCATAATATAGTATTTTTCATATCAACCTAATTTAGATGTAAATAATATATTTAAGAAAAGTTGTTTCATACACGTACTGTTTATGAAATTATCTGTGCCTACAGATTATAATTTTCCTTGCGGTTGTAATATCTACTCACATTTTCCGTTATTACTTGTTACACAATATTTTTTTGAACCCATATTATTTTAAATATCATTTTATTTTAGTAGGTAGATAAAATCTGTACCTGCCTAATTTAGAATCATTTCATAAACATATACCATACATAAATTACGTTACCTACGTCAGTTTATATTTCAATCAATAAAACTGAAATAGTCTAACTTCCGGTAATATCATTTATTACAGCCTTATACGGACAACCACCGTACATGTCCACGCTCCGGCCGGGTCGTAAAAAATGACAGAAAGTCAGGATGGGGTGAAGCTGTTTTATATTTTGTCTGTGGCTCCCAACTATCCTGTTTCAATAAAGTTTGGGAAGACTGTTACATTAAAATGGTGATTACTTCATTCCTTCAGCAACAAAAACCAAGAATGTAATTACAAATCTCAAAAAAGCTCTCTTGTACGTTATTGCCGGTTAGGTACAGACAACAAAGAAGATACGGTAGCACCTTTACATACAACTTTATATGAAAAAGTGCAACCATATCTCCGTTGGAGGCTGTAATACAAAACTACAGCACAGTGATAGAATATAAATGTATCCTACATTACAAGTCGAGTTATAAAGTTGTATTGAACTGTTGTATTTTGAAATGTTCTGCTATTTTGATCTGAACCTGTTAAATTAATATGGCATTGACCATAGAACATGGTTGAATTGAAAAAAAAAAGAAACTTTGTAGGAAGTGAAAATATGGGCGTAAAATACCTCGGTCTACCCCTTCGGTGTACCGTACAGGTGTGTGTATGTTGCAACTATTTTTTATATCACTTAGGTGGCAAACAAATACACGGCCCACCTGATAGGAAGTGGTTACCGCGGCTTATGGACGTAATTGTTGAATTTTTGGATAGATTTTCTTACCTTGCAAGAGCTTCCATATTGTGCATTGGCTGCCCTTTGATGATGGAGCCGTCCGGTCGGGGTACGCCGTGGTGGGGCATGCCCGGAGACATGAGCGCGTGCTGGTGCATGAAGCCCATGGGTGTTAGATGCGTAGGCGGAGCATTATAACCGTTTGCCAGAAGGGGAGATTTCTCCATGCGGGCCATTTCTGCAAATAAAGATATTCTTTAGGTCATAATAAAACAGATTATTCTGTTTTTCTATATTGTTGTCTTATAATATGTAGCTACAAGGGGTCACCTACGGCAGTCAAAATTACATTGTTACTGATACATCAAAAGATTCAATCAGTGGGTGTTCTCCACCAAGAACTGGGGCTCAGCATTGCTCTCGTAAGAGTTGGAAGATCGGCCAAATATATTTTGGAAAGGAGGAGAGAGAGTAAGAGAGCAGACCCTAGGATCCAAAGTGAAAACTTTGAATGCAACCGGGATAGTGATGATATTAATATTTTGTCTGTAATTTTGTTTTCATGATAAAATATAATAAATCTATTAATTACATAAACAATATTAAATGTGAGACTAGTTTCCAATAATTACGGATGTTATTGCCAACTTAATTACATAAACAAATAACTATAAGGTATTCGCGAAAGTTTGCGTACTACCCACGATGAAAATAATATTGAAATCCACGGCATAGTATGAGGCCTAACGTAAACATGAGACCACTTAAGCGTAACACTCAGGTAAAATCCAATTAATGGCCAGTATTATCATTTAATTACTCGTTCCAATAATCGAATCGCCCGTAAAACGGTGTATCAACAATAATAAAATGAGCAATGAATTTCGAGACTATTGTTTTCTGGGTACCACAAACAACCCGAGTAAACATAAGGGGGTGGTCCGCAAATATTCTTAAAATGGCTCCCCGTGAGGGTGTTTCGAGGTGGTCCTTAGCTGCCCATGACCTGTCTGCCCCCCGAGGTCACCAAACCTACTGGGGCGTCGGAAACAATTAACAAGGTGTCGAATTAAACACGAATTAACGGTCCAACCGTTAAAGGAAAATACCCTTTTCCATTGTGGCAGCATTTTCAAAGGATTTTGGGATTGCTGAATATTAAATATTGTGTGTCGCTTTGTTCCGCGATTAAGGTCGCAGGTATGTGATGCGCTGTTTAATGCGAAAATTTTAATTATAAGCAAATCTTTTACAAACCGCTGTAAACACTCCTCTCACTTTGATCGTTAACATTATCTGACCAATAAGACCGGACCCGACAAATTAATATTTCGTGTATTCATAACAAGGTCTATTTAAAATGGTTGCATGGTTTATTTTTATACAATTAAGGTCGGCTAATCGACTAGTACTAAAACACAGATTGATCACTTTAATTGTATTTATTATTACTTTGTTAAAAAAAGTAATTTTAGTAACTAAGAATCTTTGGTTTTCTATACTCCCAGTTTTGAACAAAAATTTGGTTATATAACGTGATTATAGAGTTATTAAGGGTGTAGAAGGTCACACCAAGATCATTTGGGCTCAAGTCAATCTTTCCTCTATGTTTGGAGGGTCAGTGGTATTCGCTCTCGTTAAAGTTAAGATTATTGAAAGGAGGAGAAAGAGTGAGAGAGACACTGAGGTCCAAAGTGCAAACTTTGAATACAATCAAGAATGGAGGATGGATGCTGGACAGTTTCGCTTCGGAGCGTCATCAATCAATGTACCGACTCACAGGTGAGGTGACTGAAGATCTTAGTACAATTTTAGACCTTCAGACTTTTTTTGAGATCAGATAAAACCATTGAACTCGCGACACCGTTACCAACACCTCTTGTGACAGATTGTGACAATTCCATTGTCACACTTCTGTATATATTTATCTACATATATTATAATGTCAATTATGTTTTCATTTCAGTTTGTACTCGTTGAGTGCTACTGTCATTTTGTTAATACCCATCAATAATTTTCTTACTAGGTATAGATAAATTAAACTTAAAAATTTACTGCAGAAGTACTACAGTGTAATAAACAAAATTAAACATATCCAAACCAATCCGACCAGACTGAATAAACAAAAGCTTTTAGATATCCAAAGTACAATGTTGAAATTTATAGAACGTGACGCTAAATAATTTATTACCACGCACACATGCAAATCAAAGTGTAACAGAAGTCCCAGCAGCAAGTTACATACAAACAAACAAATATTATGACCAATGGACCCAGAATTAATTGGTAGGGTCTATTTACTTGACTAACCGTTCCTGTTATCTTGTGAACCATACTCGGTACAAATTCGTATTTATTATTGTAATTAATTATTCAGCGTGTGGACACTTTCAGTTTGACAAACATTTGGCTCTAACTTTTGGTATACAGAGAGTTTGAAACTAAAATCGAACATCAGAAAACGTAAATTAAACTTTTGACTGAATGATGAGGTACTAATTTAGGTCCAGCCAACCACCCCTACTAGCTGGTGGAGTTCTCTTTTCCTCTCGTGGATGGGAAGTCAGATAAGCAGTGAATCCCACAGTAACCAAGATAAGCAAAATCAAGAGAAAGAGTAGGAGAGCGGATTCTGAGCTTCAAAATACAAACTTGGAAACTGAGTTGATTTAATTAAAATTAATATTTATAAACAGATTTTTTAGTATCATCAAAGGCGGAACTGGAATCTGAATTCTGTTTTTTGTATATAAAAAAGAGAATCGCTATGGTAATAGGCTCGCTACCTATTACATTGGGACCTAAATATAAACTAGCGAAATATGGGTGCTAGCACCTCGTAGTCGCATCCGAAGCTATGTAATGCTATGCTATACTAGATGCGAATCTGGCTAAACTTCGGTATGTTTCCGTGAAGCGACTGCCACCTGACCTCCACAACCCAAAAGCGATATCGAAGCATTGCAGCTAAACCAGTTATTGAACTTTTTAGGGCTCCAAATACCCGCAACGACTGCTACAGATGGAATTGCAACTGGGACCGACGGCTTAGCGTGCTCTCGCACGATCAGACCAATGCAAATACATACAAATATTTGCACTGAGCGGGGATCGAGCCCGCGCCTCCTGCGTAGCGGCCGCGTTCACTACCGCCGCGCCACGGAGGCTGTCGGCTAAGTAAGCCAGTTCTGCTATGTCTATACTTAATTGATTTACAAATGAAATACTTATCTTGTATACTAGCAGACTGTTATTTAGGTTTTATTAAATATATAGCTGATAATCTATCACACAGCGTCTCCTCCGAAATTAATATTTTAACGGTTAAGCTACTTATAGGACATCTTACAATTACTCCACTTATATTAAGTATACTCTTTTGTGCTCGATTCTACGTTCAAACATAACTATTAAAAATGACCTACAATCAAATCACACCAAGAGAAAGATAACTAAATATTTTACCTCTAAACATATCCCCAAAAACCACAATTAGGTCACTAAACCAAAAAGCATATTTACTCATCCCCGGACACACAGGACCGGCAACCGCCCCGGTTAACCGCACTTATTAATTAACTAAATACGTGTTAAATCTCGTAATAACCTGCGGTTCAAACAACCCTAACACTCATCTCTTTCTTATATATCTTGTTTTATATTTGCGTCCCTTTCTGATTTGTAGAGCGGCCAGGTTTATCGGTTCCAAGGGTCTTAATTCATGTGCATTAACGTACATTCATCTAAAACATTAACTCAATATATTAAAATAATAAAATGATTCAAAATGATCTGCAGATCGATCATCAATATTAAATTTCTTCTTCAGAATACCAAGATAAGAACCACTCAGTTGGTTCTCAGGTTCAAACTTATTTGTGCACAACACAAAAAAGGGGTTATCCTTCTCACAAATTGTTGCTCAATAACCGACAAAAATGTTCATCGTTTAACATTATGACTATTATTAAGCGAATCCACTGATCAGGGCATTTAAAGAAATGAAACGTCGATTCTGAACCGCTATTATATCGACACACATCGATTTATTGATCGAATATCGACTGTCCTCGACAAATGATCGTACCAAATTACTGGCCATTATTTCGAATTAGAATCGATAGAATCGGAACCCCAATTATATCACTTATGTGTTTAAAGTAGGTTGGAATAAAGCCCATCATAAGCGCAAAAACTTTTAGGACGTATTTTGAAATAATACAAAAAATATTTTTACGTCCATCTGTTTGTTTTGACTTTTTATAAGATAAAATTTGAAAATGAATACACAATTTTCTTCTTTTCACCAAAAAATCAGTGAAAGATAAATTATTCGGACATTTACAAATTACTTTGTAAATCATCAAAATTAATAAGTTCTGCTGAAGTAATGGGATAAGCATAGAGTTTTACTGCATACAGATTACAAAATGTCCAAAAGACCATGGCATAACTGATTGGCTATAAAATTAAAGAAACCCATGGCAGCACTCACATTGGTGCTAATTCTGTTGTTACAAAGACTTAACTAATAAAACAAATTATAAAAAAATTAAAATACCTGACTGCTGTCTAAAAGATCAAAACAAGTTTGATAGCAGGCGGTACCCATTAAGTTTATTTCGGTTTATTATTGACAAATGGGCAATATTCCCTCGCTGGCGCAGTCGGGTAAAAATGCCCTACTCTTTGTAATACCTCTGACAGAAATATACAATAGGTAGATTTATAGTTCTAATGAAATATTTTGGCAGGATATGGTGTACTTATCCTCTTCGCTGATTCAATCTGTTGTAATAAAAGTATCTATAAAGTAAATATTATAATATTCCTATCATAACCATGATAAAATCCATATTTTTCTATTAGTTATTATAAATAATTACCAACTTAATTTTTTTAAATACAAGCAATTATTAATAGTAATGTGGATTCAGAACATTTGGTACTTTGTAACCACTTTAATTATTTTGAAAGCTAATACTTCGTATCGAACGATCGTATTTAATTTAATTATTATCTGAATAGTAATTTCTAAGTGCATACACTGTGTCCAAACACACGAAATATGTACATGCAGTGGTTACTTTGTACGCCTGTATAAATTATAATAAAATGAAGAAGAGTTTTATTAAAGCATTGTTACTGCTATAACATAGCATCTATCGTAAACCGAGCCTCCTAGACTTTACAACTCGGTGGTTTTTACTGGAAATCTTTACACTACCGTAATGGCTAGTAAATCATATGAGAGGAATAAATTATTGGATGCATTAAGTCGCAGACCTTAAATACGAGATAATAAAACTGCTACACTGTAGATAAATACAAAGCAAGTAAAAACCAACTATAGAACATATTATATATTGGATTAAACCACCCATACTCCCTCTGTTGAAACCCTTATGCACAAAAAGCAACTGTAATAATCCAGAAACCCACTAAGCACGATACGTCATGAGTCCCAGGTAAGTGAAACTTTCCTTGAACCCATATTTGAGTTGGAAATGTCATAAACTCAATCCTACCAAAAAAAAAATGCGAGATACTTAAGTAGGATATATTTATACATCGTTTATAAAATATTTAAAAAATACCTATCACTAGTACAAACATTGAAGGTCCTAATGATGTTATACTACGTGTATATGCTTATGGCAAAATACTTACATGCACCGTGGTCGATACGACATCTAAAGCTTAAATGAATATAAAACAAAGATTCACCATCACAAAAATAAAGTGTTATTGATAACAACAAATCTTCGAAGAGTTGGCAAAACGAAGAAACTCGAAAATGATACGAAACAGGGCGAATTAAAAGCAAATTACAGTCAGCCGGCAATCGTAGCGTTTACAATAAATACATAATTGTATGGTCAGCATACCAATGGCATATGCGATTGGGCAAAATAACGGACATCGCGTTTGCACGATAAATTGCTTGCGTTGACGCTTCCCGTTGCACAACTATGTTTCAAAGAAACACAATTATGTTGAAAACTTTATATCAAATATTCTTCGCTATTTCTGAAGGTTGCATCCTGGCAATACTTTGGTATAGACGTCAAATACTACCATTCAAAAGGGAAATTCCTATTCTTATAGTAATATTGAATAGACTTGATGATGATATAGTACTAAAAATTAAGTAATAAGTAATGAGAATACTTAAAATAATTAATACTTATATGGGGTAATCAGGTAAAAATAATAGCATTTTACATCTAACTAGTGAATTAAGTTTGGATTGTGAAATTTGTCAGTTTTTCCTTCAATACAGTATTGTATGAATCAGCTTGACAAATTTTTTATTTTTGATGTACATACTGTAATAGTTAATTATATTTTATGAGTTTTGCGCCAAAATGGAAACGCGTCGCAATTTGCATTATTAGTCATCGTAAAAATTATCATTATTCTTTATTGCATTGCTATTAAAACTATCAATAAAACTGTCCCGAATACCCGATACAATGTGCCATAAGATATACGATCGTATTAAATTCAATGTAAATACATGGATGACGAATGACACAATTTTATGTTGCCAGTGTAATTAATATTATCTACTTTATTAAAAAAAACACAGTTATTAATGGCCTCAACGATATCATGTCATGCCATCTCTTCAAGAAAATATTTCAACTAGGTAGTAATAGATGGTTTTTATAACTTTAATGTTTTTATAGCTGTAAGGAACATACCTACAATTTTATTAATGTTGCTTTTTAAGGTAACCATACTTTGTATCTAAATATCCCATAAAATTACATTAATTTACGACTGATAATATTTACAAGAAAATATACTAATATTCATACAAATTTAAAGTTAAAAAAACATAACGTCATAATCAAAATATAATTTCACATGTTAGTTAATAGGTAGTAACAAAAACTTGTATCAGTTTATCGATCTTACAAATACTAAGCTAATGAAAGAACGTAACAATTGTGACCCTGTATCGTTTGATGAGTGCGCACAGACAGTACTATAAACACGTTGTAACACTTCATACGTTACAACTTGTTTATCAGTGGGAGTACAATCGTCGACACAAGTCACGCGCCGAGTACAATCAATAACAGTAATACACCATCGCCGACAATATGCGAACGGTCAATATCGTGAGTCAACAAGAACCGATAGACAGTGTTACCAGGCGTCTCTAGAAAAAATGCCACATTTATAGCAGAGGGTTAGGTAAAAAATATATTTAAAATTAGGTGCCAGTTTTATTTACAATATTTTTCTTTACGAAACTCATTATAAGTGAACAGAATTCTTACTTTTGAAACGTATAATAACATTTATTCTGAGTAATTCATATTTATTGAAAACGATTTAAGATACATTCTAATGATTTTAACTTTTAACCAATAAAATGTACCTAAATGGAAAATATTTTCCTAAAACCACATAATGCGATAAAGTCTCCCTGCACTGGCAACACAAAACGACTTATGTCTTCGCCATAAACTCTTTCATTTGGCTCGGACGAGCCTTATGAACAATAAAACGTTGAGGGCTGGAGATTTGGACTGTAATAAAATATTTGCCCTAGCACACGCTAATCCACGTCCCTTACTTACGAACGTAATTTGAGAAGTTATAGTCCGTCTGCAAAGACGTTCATCCTTAAGCAATATTGCACGTTGTTACGTACAAGTGTACTATCTACCTATCTTTACTTTCATGCTGTTGTGAACACTAAAAATGATTATTTATTACAATGCGACTATTTTAAGCATACGTTTATTTCTGTGCATAATTACTGTTGAGTACAGAGTATTTGCATCATTCATTTTCAGAAAATGAGTATTAAAACTTTGTAAATAAACTGTAAAATAACTAATCTCTTATTAAAATGGGTAAGTCAATAGATAAAATTGGAGTACGTTTATGTTCTTCTTATCTAAATTCGTTCTTTTACACAATTCTGCTAGAAGTATTGGTATTGGTAAGTAAAGATGGCAAAAGGACATTTTCGACTATTATAAGCTAAATTTGATAAGAACGAACATAAAAGTTAATAAAAAGGAAATTCGTGTGTTCACACCATACACACATTAATCAAGTTGTTGGGAAACCGGGGAAATCTTTACGCGTTACCAGCCAATAAGATAGGAGTTTAGCGGCGATTCCGGAGTATTTCAACGAGCCAAATAAAAGTTCCTCCCTCACTGAAAGAGGGTCAGGCTTAATTACTCGTAAATTGACCGGGATACAGTTTTATCCCGGATAAATGCATGGCAGGATAACGATGTGTCATACGTGTTATTACGTGTTCTTGGGAAAATGCCGTTATAGAAATACGGGCTCTTATTTAGATTATGTATTTTATTCTATGTATTAAATAACTATATTTTGATAAGTACTACGTACTTGATTGATCAGAATTCATAGTTGCCATTACTACATTGTTTTTGAATGTTGAGTAATAAGATATAAAAGTAAATCACAGGCCTCTAGATATTCTTTATAGGTACTAAAAGTCCCTTTGAATAATGAGATTGATAATATTTTTTTTTTATACAGAACACGTCAATTAGACTTCGCCTTGCCTGATGGTAAGCTGAAGGCAAAGTCCCAGAAAAGAGGATCACCATTACTTACACATACCGTGTGACAATGGTGACACTCAGCTTGACGGCCTCATCATATGCTTTTTCACACCCCGTTTAAAGGACCCGGGACTGTAGGAAGAAGGAAACACGTGAGCTGGTAATGAATTCCAGGCCTTAATGGTGCGACATAGGAAAGAGTCTCCGAACCGCTTGGTTCTTGATTGGATGTTCTGCACCGTGTGCGGATAACATCTAAGACCTGCACGTGTTGTCCTGTGTAGGAAAGGGGAGGGTGGGACTAATTGGAAGAGCTCATCAGAACACTCCCCATGGTACAGACGGTAAAATACAGCCATGGACGCAACATCTCTACGCATCTGTAAAGGTTCTAGGGTGTTCGTGACCTCGGGATTTCCAATGATGCGGACCGCACGTCACTACAACTTGTCGAGAGCATCTTGTAAGTACTTTGCTGAACCATCCCAGAGATGCGAGCAGTATTCCACACAGGAGCGAATTTGTGTCTTGTGTAGAAGACACCGCTGCTCCGGCGTGAAAAATCGTCTCACTCTGTTCAGGACTCCGAGTTTTCGTGAGGCTGTTTTGATGATACTTTCGATGTAATTTTTGTTATTCAGGTTGCACCGAACATCCATACCTAGGATATTGAGATTGTCTTGCAGTGGCAGTGGCGTGCTCTGAAGAGCGGGGAAGGGAAGGAAAGAAGATACTTTTGCTGTAAACGCACATGCCTGCGTCTTCTTGGCATTGAACTCAACCAGGTTCTCAGAGCCCCATTGAGAAATGTGATTCAGGATCCCGTCAAGCTCAGTGACAAGAAGCTGCCTTTTCTCTTTGATATCTGACTGCTTGGCCGCAGGATGTCCATGATAACTCCCATGTAAAGTGCTATCGTCTGCATAACAATGAACATTGCCGGTAGACAGTATGTCGTTGATATGCAGAAGAAAGAGAGTGGGTGATAAGACGGACCCCTGGGGCACGCCAGCATTTACCTGCAGAATCTCCGAAGCTCGTCCGACACAAAGGACGCGACGGCGCCCATGCAGGTAGCTAGCTACCCAGTTGCACAGCCTAGAAGGCAGACCAAAGGCAGGTAGCTTGGAAAGAAGCGATTTGTGCCAGACTCTATCGAAAGCTTTGGCGATGTCAAGACTAATTGCCAGTGACTCGCCGTGCTTGTCCATAGCCTCACCCCAAAGATGGGTAACGTATGCTAGAAGATCACCCGTTGACCGTTTCGGCCTGAAGCCATATTGCCGGTCATTAATTAAGGAGTGATCCTCTAGGTGCCAAATGAGCTGTTTGTTAATAATTTGCTCGAACACTTTGCACAGCACTGAGGAGACGGCTATGGGTCGATAGTTGGCTGGCTCCGAGCGATCCCCCTTCTTGGGAATAGGCTGAACATTCGCCTCTTTCCAAGGCAAAGGCACTGTACCCTAACTGTAGGACATCCGGTACAGGCGCGTAAGCATTGGAGACAACTCCGCTGCACATTTTTGCAAAACTACCGCTGGAATACCATCCGGACCACTGGCTTTCCGGACATTGAGTGATTGCAGCACTGCACGGACATCGCGTTGCCTGATATGGATATCAGGCATCGCGTGGTCACTGTCGGGTAGTGTCGGTGGCTGCGTACCACAATCATCGATTCGGGAGTTGGCCGCAAAGAGATTAGCCAGCAGATTTGCCTTCTCTTGCGGCTCATGGGCTAGGGATCCATCAGGGTTACACAGCAGAGGCAACACTTGGAATTAACTAATAAGTATCTACTTCATTAATTGCATCTACACACTTCGTGTCATATTGCCATAGTAATAGTCCGTGTGGACAATGACTGACCAAACATTCTTGATCAAATATGATACTAAAAGCAATATAACAGGTAATACGCTGCACAGTTTAGTCCGAACCTAAAGTAGCGTGAATGAAATTATAAAGAAAACAAACGCTTTTGCTTTGCAATTAACGCGAAAAAACCTATCTTACTAGAATATGGCTACTCTGTACTTTAACGTATAACTATGCTTAACATGTAACTGTAACAATTTGAGCAAACAACTACCAAACTGCTTCAAAACGCCACAGCCATAAATGATATTCAATTCAATTCATCTTTATGAAGCCAATATAAAATCTCAAGTAACTACTCCAATATTCCTAAGCCAAAGAATGCTATACAATACGTTACATTCGTACGTGAATGTTATTTGTTAAAAATATTACAAAATGGATCAAGTCATCTGTGAATATTCACAAAGGAACTTTACCATTGTTACATATTAAGTAGCAGAGATACAGAAATATCCAGCCATATTTTTATTAATAACACACAAAAGGGAGATTATCTGTCCGTGGTTTTTAGTAGCAGCTGTTATTATCGAAATGTATGTAACTAACGTTTTATGATGTTACTGATACTGTAAATGTATTTTTACCGATATTAGATATGACTCGCTGTAATAATCATACGAACGTTTTGATTGAAGTAACTTGTAAAAGTTTGCATGGTATGCATTTGAAACCTTGCTTGACTTTGATTTAATTTTTCGATATGAACTATGGAAATACGCGTCTAGAAAGAATTAGCTTTAACTATATTTATTAAATATAGTTAATTCTAATTTTAATAATTGCTTCTCATCCTAATTAATGTATAGATAGATATTAACTTACCTATTGTTAGCACTATATAAACAGTGTAATTGTAAAATAAAAGTAGTACCAATTCATACTATTTCAACCCCTGTATTACCAATGATCATATTTCAATTCTATTTAATGACACAATACCTGTTACGGTGAATAAAATTGAATGCCGTAGATAAATACGAATATTACGAATACCATGTATAAATAATTATATACTTTCTTCTGTCAGTGCTGTCACCATTACAATGGTTGGAACTAAATTATAAAGAGCATAATTCATTTTTCAAAAGTACATGCTAAAAACTATAATAATTGACTTATACCAACTCATAATTTTTTTTGACTAATGTTAATAATGACTTCAGTGAATTATTGCAAATATTACTTTCCAAATTACCGAAAAAAAAATTGATATTAATGTTAGTGGTAATCCAAACTTTGAGACGTACTTAATAATAGGTAATCAGAATATTATTTTTTTTAAGGTTCTAGAACTTCTTATATTAGTGTTGTCATTTCATGAAGGGTAGACATAAAAGGCTGACTTCGCGTTTCAATTGGGTCTTTTAATACGATACCTTAGGGCTGCTGTATTCGTATTCAATTGCAATTTTTAATGAAAAGATTATTTTTAATTAATTTAAGATTTTGTTGGGTTTGTATGATCACATTATGATATAAAATAATGAGAAAAACTGATAAAATTGTATCTAATGTAATAATTGTTTATTCGGTGATCTTTCAGCACCAATTGAATACATTTTATTGTGTATTTTTTTATTGAAATTTAGAGTTAGGCGTTTTACATTTTGGTTAATCAGCAGTTGTAAAATTCCTCCGTATTAAAAAGGCATTTTTTTTATAAATTAATCTTAGTCGCTTATGACACTCGGCCTCTTCAAAGTTAATAGGTGTTATTACGTGTCGTCAATTTAATAACAAACGAACTTGGGTTACGGAAGAGAGCAACGTGTAATTTAACAACGATCGTCTCGATTGATCGACAATGCGCTCGAATCCGAACGCTCCGGGCAAAACCGTAATACACATGATGATGAGTGGTTATAAATCAATCGAATTAACATAATAATTATCAGTGTGATTGGTCGAGTGTCGATTGGTAAAACGGACGTCTCTAGAATTTTTTGTAGAAGACTTAGAGTGAATTAAAAGAATTATTGCAAAATGACAGCTCGACGCTTCGCGTGACCACAGGGCGGGGACTTTTTTACGCAAAGAATTGGCGTTACCTTCCATCTTGGCGTTGATGTCAGCTTTCAATGGGAAGAAATTTTCAATACTATAATTTTTTGTTGGTTTTAACTGTAAATTTGTAAATGTCACAGTTACTACTGTTGGTTAAATGTGGTCTTATTGATGGTGTTCGTAATATAAAGTAATTTAAAAATTATGCAGCTGATGTGAAATCAAACCAAACAATAACAGACCAATTTCATATTACTCTCTGAAGCACCATAGACCCCCAAAAATTTGCAGAAAAACCTAGGGTAATAAGGTAAAAAAGTTAGTAAATACAATAACAGAATCAGTGCCTAGAGTACTAAAAAATCATACCAAACGTGTTTCTTTAAAACAAATAAATCTTACCATCAGTGCAGTGAGCCAGTCAGTTAATTAAAAGAATTACCAGCACCAAGGCTTTCTCGGGACAAAAAGTTTATGAATTAACCGCGACGACTCTTGGGTGTGAGCAATGTCATGAGTACGTAAAAAACAACATTTTAATTACAAGCGCCAGTCGTTCCACACGGCGCACCTACTAAACGATTGGAATATTAAAAACATTGTTGCAAGTGCCTGACATTTTTACTTAAAACTTGTATATATTTTTTTACTATTTTAGCATAATCATTCGAAACTTTGCTTTCTTTTATAGATTTTTCCACTTTCCAAAAATTGTTAGTAGGTACAAAATTCGTTAGAACAATACATAAACTTATGCGATCTTAGAAGAGTATATTTTTTTCTATTACATATTCTTTTTTTTACCACTTAGTTGGCAGACAAGCACACGGCCCACCTGATGGGAAGCGGTTACCGTGGCCTATGGACGTATGCAACACCAGGGGTGTCACACTCGCGCTGCCGACCATGAAGAAACCTTCTGATGCCCCTCTTGAAGAACCCCATATTGTAGGCGCTTGGGAAAACCGCAGCAGGGAGGTCATTCCACAGCTTGAGTGTGCGTGGGATGAAGTTTCTTTCATACCGCACAGTGCGCACCGTCACAGGTCGCAATGTGTGAGGATGAATTCCCTGCCTATGGAGAGAGGTGCGATGATAGAATGTAGCTACGGGCATCATGTCAAACAATTCATCTGAGCACAAACCATTGTATAGGCGGTCTCTTTTAGTCTCTTTTAGTGTAAAATCTTCTTGTACTAAGTGTTTTGTATTTCTATTGTCATTTTTAAACTTGTGATGTTAATATGTGTACTCGTGATGGTAATATTTATTCGGGTACAAATTTAAGAGCTACGGCTAGGTATTCTACGCATATCTTTTCCAGAACACCATCAAATCTGAAATGTTATATAATGGATATGGTGTTTAAAGAATCTGACACCTAAAAAGGATGTTGTCACTGAATATGTCATAAAGTCTGTCAATGTCACAATAATTTAAAGATGGCATATGTCATATGCAGATAAATTGTCTCGCGATGTAATGTTTCTTACGAATGCAGTCACAAGAACTTCTATTACAACCACGAGCAAAAAAACATGAGTTAATGTTATTAGGTCTATTCTCGTAAACTACATCAGAATGGATAAATTACTGTATAAATAATCGTATATTGCTACTAGCGAGTGCCCTGGCTAGACACGTGCAAATGTTGTACAAAAAATTCACATATCGTCTAGTTGCAAATCTAAACAATAGAAACAATAAAATTGCTTCCTTAGCAGAAGCAGATACAATTTAAAAGTTACTGCCAAAAATTAAGTGTTTAACCCCAGAAGTTTAGGCTCTACTTTGATGAAGTAGTCAGTCAGGACAAGTCATTATAATTTATTATCTATTAATGATTTTGTTGACGTAATAAACTATCGTGTACACCACGACAGACCGGGTAATTCTCCACAAAAGGTTGATTTCTTACACAATGTGTCCTTTTGGGAATAATTGTCTACAATTTCTTAAGAGTTTAGAAACCCGTCTTCAATATTTCTTCAGTGATCCTACGGGTCTACAAAATACCATCAGGACCATCCGATCTCTTCCCATGTGGTATCGTACAAGGCGACTAAGGGATAAGGCTGTTTAACATCAGATATGTACAGCCCAGACTCAGCATCAGATATGTACTGCCCGGAATACGGCCATAGGTTCACCGGTCACCCCCTATTACGTGGGACCGAATACAATTATTGGTGAAATGTGGATGTTAATTGACCTCTGCCTAACCCTGTATGTATTTATGTATAATACTAACAGAAAAACCGTAACCTATGAAGATGTAGATGGCTTAGTTGGTGTATAAATTGTTGATTTTTCAATGTCTATTCAATATAAAGTATTCGGCAATATTATGTGTGTGCGTTAGATGCTGAGGTCGATAACAGTGCTAACTTTATTATGGTAAATTGTATGACTACAGAGTAGGCAACCATTCATTAGGTTATATGTAAATCACATGTTTTTTATATACCACTTAGGAGGCAGACAAGCACGCGGCCTACCTGATGGAAAGTGGTTACCGTGTTACAAGTGGCACAGTCATGCTTCAACTGATAAAATTCGCCGGTTAGATAAGGTTAATACTTACTTCTCTCACTTCATTTATACGTTAAACTTTCTTTCATTTTCCTAATTTTCCATTTTCATTTTCCTTTATTTAACAGACACAGGGCCCTGTTAATGGTATGCGATCATCTAAGCCTATCACCTTATGCCTTGGTACGTAATAACATGGACTTCACATGCACTGGCGAAGCTATACAAATACAAACCTTTTCAAAAATCAGGAAAATAGCATTATGGCTGTCGACTACTTCGATGGCGCATTGATATTCGGAGTGAGGAGAATCTTTTGTTCAAATTTCCCAAGGTCCCGTATTCAAACAGAACTGTAATTGGTTTTCTTCTAAGAAATTCTTTATTGAAGCACATTAATAGTTTTGCCTATTGTAACTACAGTAAAATGCGCATGTTCTAACATATCCCTGCCTAATATTTAAACAGTCAATAGAATAGGTATTTTATTTTGTCTGTGACAATACTAATTTGTTTACACGATTTCATCCATTTTAATAACGGTTATAAACAAATATTCTATACCTGTAATTATATTGGCCACATAGAGTGAGGGAGAGACTGCATGTAATTCCATGAATGAATCGTACGTGCGGAATCCGAAAGACCGGCAGTAACAAACGAAGCAAAGAACCAAAATATCTGACAGTCTTTTGTGAATTTTACACGTGATGCGTGGTAGGATTATGCAGTGATTTAAAATGATTTCGAAATAGATTGAAATATTAGATCAACTTTCGTCTGTAATTTTCGTAATTTTTCTATACATTATGTAAGAACTGTCTAAACACACACTACTATTTCAAATAAAGATTATTTAAAATTTCATTTTAATTCCTAACTTTAGTGATTTGGCACTGCAAATTTATTTAATCAACATACTTAATAAGCATAGCTATAAAATTAAATGAGGAATAAAATACATAGCCAGTGGATATAGCAGTTTTTACACCTTTTTAAAGATAATTCTAGAATTACCTAATTAGCTAATTAAACAATAAACTTTATAATACGAATACTTATATCTTTGAACAATCAGCCGAGAGTCTAACCGTCAGTCACGCAAGTCTGTTGCGAATTAATTCAAATAAAAGTGCTAATTGAAAGTCGTTAATCGAATTAATGTACTAATAGCGAAATGTCTGCGCGGGCGCACTGTCGCACGCGTCAAAGCGCAGGTGGACGGAACGACCTCGCATTTTATTCTAATTTACATACAGGGCTACCACAGGTGATCAAAACGCAGAATAATGAATATATGTGACATAGATATATAACTAAGATCAGCTATCATATTTTAATTCATAACATAACATAACATAACATAAACTAATGCCTATATCCCCGAAGGGGTAGGCAGAGGTGCTAACACCCACATTTTGCCAGTTTATGCTTAGGTCCCAATGTAATAGGTGGCGAGCCTATTGCCATTAAGCGGGCACTTATAAATACATACATAACTTTGAAAAGCATCGAATAGTCATTGGTGTGTTCAATGGTCAAACCTGGAATCGAACCCGAGACCTCGTCTCAGCATTCCATTACCCATACCACTAGGCTACCGCTATTTTATATCAGCTAAAGCTAATAGAGCAGATCCTCAAATCAAACCAGTCACTTTTATTAAACATTAAAACTGTAAGTTCTTTATAAACTTGTATCAAATGACAAAAAATGACGTCACGCCGTGCTATTGTCAAACAATTTTAATACTTTGTTTCAACAACTCATTTTGAACAATTTATTTTAAGTAGTTCAAACTGCCCAATAGCTACAGTGTAAGTTGTAACAGTGCAACAAAGTTGTCGTAAGTAAACACAATACTTCTCAAGTCGTTGCGCATCACTTCGGCGTTTAATAATTGTGGCCGGCGCATTTATTATTGCGATTTCCTTATAAGTAGCAATGGCAATTTATTTGATTACTTCCAACTGCTAGTTGATGTTTAAACCATTTAAAATTGTAAACGAAGCCGAGAATAGTAAGAAATTGCTATGATTGCCGACTCTGGTTGTGTTTATCGTACTTTCTTAGTATACAAACTGAAATGATAAAAAACTGAGTACATTAGATTCAAGCATTGTAGAGAGTATTTGTTTTCTTTTTCTAACACGATAAGTGTGCAATAACGTAACTGGATAGTAAAAAAGCGGCTCAGTTAATAACAATCTGTTAATCTGTGAGTGTTGCTAATGAAAGTCGATCAAGAACCAGAAAATACTTAACAAGGTATTAATAGACTTAAATCAGTGTATACTTTGTAGTCTTAAAAGAAAGAGAAATTGAGTTGCGGTATATGTGATGAATCAAGTTCTTTGGGGTCCAAGCCAACCATGCTAGCGATTCTGTACACCATTTTTTTCTTGCGCAAAGTCCCTTCGCATCCCTGAAATGGGCAGGGGTGGTTATGTCGGACTAGAACCGACTAAAACGCACGCTGTCGTTTGGGTCGTAGGTTGCCGGAGGAAAATTTACTGATTGATGGACAAATCTCTGGACTCTGAACTGAGTTTCCTTCGAGGTACGTCCAATGGCAGTCCCTTGTAACAGCAAAGGTTGCACTTCGGAATCCGTTGGCAAGATGATAATAGGACATAAATCATTACTATCAAAACTTACAACAATATTATTTATCCACCAGATGTTACCATGACACACAACAGAAATCGAGATATCTATCTATTATGTTATGATAATCATCATTTAAATCTTCAAACATGTAACAAAGCACAGGCGCGAACATACCTACAAGAGATTCGCAAATTGACTGATCCCTACCCACCCTTAACATAAACAGGCAAATCCTTACTTAATTTCAGTCGCAGAATTCAATCACAACGTAAAGCTTTGTACCCCAGCGAGTAATGTTATAATGCCTTACATTATCCCCCCTTTATACATCCGAGTCGTGGCGACACCGTACCGCCGAACCTTTAATTATTATCAACACATCATTTTCATGGCACTTTCTAAAATATTAGGGTTGTCAAGCTTGGTTTTGATTACATCGATTGTTCTTTACATCAACTGGCAATTATGTGTAGAAATATAAACTGTGGTAACATTTAATAACCCTACGTCTAAGGATCTAACATTATATTAAAATATCTGTGTTCTACAGACCATGTCAGACTGATAACGTTTCGCAATACTTTGCACGTCTTGCAGTTGAATTAAGCTTTATTGATGACTATGTAATCTACAGGATGGACTATGCCCTAATGACCATTTAAATATGCATTTACCCATAATCGTTAATCTAAGTCGTATCGCGAAATGAGCAGTCGCATAGATTTGGCGCCTTCAAGATAAACATCAGTCAGTAACCCTTTCAACGATCACGTGGGCCAACACATCCCTTTCACGCATTTCATATTCCTATTTCCATTCCGTTCAACCTTCGCAGGAGGATTATATTCTGCCTCCGATGTTTTCGTATCCTATTATTTCACAGGGTGAAAATGGGCCACCCGCCTCCTCACTCACTCACTCACTCAACATCTAAACACCCTTTGTGTATATGTGTGACATGTATGGATTAGTGTGGCACCTGTGTGAGTGCACCTTCCCAGGACTGTTTTTTGATGTGTGCGTTTGTTTCATCAACTGTAAACCACTGTCAACGACTCGTCAAAATAATATTGGCTTAACACTGGAGCCCGTATACAGATACGGTATATGGAAACTTAATACACGCATGAATTTAATTAGAACAGTTAGAATTAGATAGATGATGGAAAATGACGCAACGAAATTATTAGATTTTGATTGATATTTACTAAATTGTTTTATACTCAGCGGGAGATTCTAATGTAGATTTAAAATGTAAGTCCCGGTTTAAATCTCAAAGTTAATTAAATAAGTCTTTGTGCAACAGATTTCAATCTATACCTAATTTTATTATACCCCTAATATTATTTATTTACAATATAAATTTTTAAACATAAAAATATCAAGTATCAAGATTGTTCAAATCATAAATCGGACATCAAATGGAACCTTACAAGATCCATCCATCTTCCCAATAATTGTAAAATAATTAGAAGCAACCAACGATGAGTTATAGAAGACAAGAAATGACACGAACACAAATGGAACATGAACGAGGGATAACACAAAACAAAAAATGTATCTTGTTTATGGAA
Source organism: Eilema griseolum (assembly GCA_963662185.1). Taxonomy (NCBI): domain Eukaryota; kingdom Metazoa; phylum Arthropoda; class Insecta; order Lepidoptera; family Erebidae; genus Eilema; species Eilema griseolum. Next base: position 12,185,019 of record OY759236.1, read on the forward strand.
CACGCAATAAGTACAAAACAAAGCAATGCTTGTTTCAGCCATGAGAGTGTTTCGAATTGCAAATTTCGGGAAAAAAGCGAACAAACTACACTCAAAGTCAAATGCGGCAGTGCGCGATAAGCAAGTGCCGTTTATGCAAGATCACGAATGTAATTGCTCCCTTGTCTGGCACGACACTTCATACAAAAACGAGACAGCAGATTCGAAACGTGGAAGAGAAAAAGAGACGTGAACTGGCAGTATCAACAAAGCCGTAAGCGACAAAAATGATTGATTGCTAGCCGTCTTGCGCTGAGCTCTATTTAATCACTTTATTCCCTTTTCTCCGTTTGTGTTGGGATAATTTTGTATTTGTGTAATTTGTATACGAAATGAGGAGGCATACCTCCCGACAAGACGGGGATTCATATCCGGCGCCTATCCGGAGCTTACACAAACCCGATTTTGATGTTATCACATGTCATGGTACCGTTTGTTTTGATTTATATTACAAAGCCAGATTAAGTTGAGATTAATCTGTAGGTTAATAACTTTGTTTAATTCGCGTTTTAAGGTAGCATTCAAACATTTACAACGTTCGTTATTTGAAACTGGTTGGTTATATTTTTATTACACACGCTCATGTTGAAATTATCAAATAGATTTGCGTTCTTCTAGTGGTTGTAACATTAATACTTATGAATCAGAACTGAATGGATTTACAGGTTAATATTGCATGTTGTATTGTATTTAAATTTGTCAAGGTGGTATGGACCACAGATCGAGACAGATCGCCATGGGTCGGCCGGGGTGCAAGGGATATACCTGTTAACCTAACTTTCGGCAACCAAAACCGACCCATAGGCGTCGTGCGTTTTAGTCGGTTCGAGTCCGACATAATCTCTCCCATCGGCGGTGGTATGGGTCATATCGCCATAAGTCTTGAAGAAAAAAAAATGTCTTATGCAACCTTCATCAAATCAAGTCTTATATTATTGAAAAAACTGTATTATCTTTAAATAGTATTGAATTATAAACAAAACTTACCACTCATATGTCCGTTTTCATAAGGCGAGTACTCCCCATTCTCGAGGCGATGTTTTTTGAACGGGTGTCCCGGGTACTGCGTGGCCGCGAGAGACAATCCCACACCGGACGCGCGCTTCGGAGGTCGGCCCGGTCTAGAGCTGCGGACATAGTAGCACGTTACTGTGGTTAAAGACTTTACACTTAACCTATTCATAGATAAATTAGTTTTAGATGAGGAAAATATCTGTTTTATATGCTATATATTTACGTTTCCTACTAGGGATTTCACTAAAGCTATCTTGGACTATGGACGTGTGTAACACCAGGAGAGTTACACCCGTGCTGCCAATCTTGTAACAACTGAGAGTTTCTGTCTCGTCAGTGCAGAAGACACAATCAGGACAAGTCTTTGGACTTCTCACTGACAGCACAAAAACTTTCTAGTGAGTTCTGGCTACCCTATTCACCGCTGGGAACACAACGGGAGGTTATTATAGCCGCGATATTCTGTAGCACGTAAATACTTCTCCAGTCGGACTGCTCAATAGGGACGGGAATATCAACGTGTCTTAGCTCCTACACTTCTATACCTACTCCATTTTCTATAATATAATAAATACGAAAAGTAACATGCAGCGTATATGTTCGGTTTGCAGTCGAGGTTGACTTTGGCTCCAAAGATCTACGTTGTGGTACCATAAAACGAAAGCCCCCTCTCTATCTTCTTATTTTATTAAATTAATAGATTTTATGATTATATTCTTCCTAGCATTCCTTAAGAGCTACCGTTCCTGTCCGTTGCCTATCAAGTTTATAGGCCAATGGTTTGTGTCAGAATGAACTGTTTTTCTTGGAACGAATTCGCAGACGATAAAAACGTATTTGTCTGAAGTGACGTGAGTTCAAGTTCCAATCTTAAAGAATTACTGGTCTGTGTTCATTGGTCCGAAAAAGTTACCACCTATAGAACTCTTCGTTTGACCACTAAGTTAGGGATTGCGGGTACTACCTAGTGCCGTTTAGTGGATCCTATATATATTTACGTTCATGCACTTAAAATTATTGCCATCCTCCTACTTTGAACTTTGATTTGTCCTAATGAGAGGATAAAATTATGTCCTCAATAACTAAGCCACAATGCGTGAAATATATAAGAAATCAAACATAGGTGGTATTTTATGTGTACATTACAATGTTGAATTGTGAAATAGAAGTAGAAAGTAATATACTTTAAAGAAACTATTTTGATTTCTTTCAATAGGGAACGTTTTGTAGGTTTCAAAAGGTTTGCGTTTATACGCAAAGTAATTATTTACTCTGCTAGGTTGATTAATAGCTCTATAAATTCAACTTTGCAATTTCGCAAATTATATTAAGAATAATTATAAACGGTAAGAGTTTAATGAAAAAATAAATAACACCTAACGAATACTTGTAGTACATGAATATTTCAAATTACACTGGAACTACTTTGCAATTTATGCATTGCAATTGAATTTACAATATAGCAATTTATCACTTGTTAATTTATGAAGAAATCACAGTGTAATCCGAGTTTTATTGCAAAAACGCTTAACTACTTTCAGACAAAGTCGTGCGAGAATATTAGACTGCATTAATGAATAAAAATTACCGTTATACATCAGGTGCAATATAGATATTAAAAAACTAAACATTCGAATTTTGTTTTTTTTTTGAGCATTTTCGTACATTCTGGTTAAAATAATTTGCGACATATTTTTCATAATATATATCAGTGACTCTCGCAAAATATACCTATATCTAGACCAATAATGACAGTCGAAATTGATTTAACTACTTAGTAGTTACAGAGGAACTTGTGAAGACAGATTTCTAGGAGGTAGGACACGGCGTTATTTCCGCCCAATTGAGCAGTACGACTGGGGAAGTACCTCCGCCCTACAAAATACCGCGGCCATAATAACCTCGTGTTGTGTTTCCAGTGTGAGTAGGGTAGCCAAAGCTCACTGGAGAATTTGTGCTGTCGGTGGGAAGACAAAGCAGGACAAGCCTTTAGCTTGTCCTGCTTTGTCTTCTACACTGATGGCACAGAAACTCTGTGCTTACAGGGTCGGCAGCGCGAGTGTAGCTTCTGGTGTTACACACGTCCATAGGCCACGATAACCACTTTCCATCAGGTGGGCCGTGTGCTTGTCTGCCACCTAAGTGGTATAAAAAAAAGATAACTAAACACATGAATCATGAAAAAATAAGGAAAGAAATCATTAAATTCTCTTTAGCACATCTCTCAATCATTCATTATCATTCTGTACTCAAAGCAAATTCTCATAACAGCAATAAAAGAACAATAAACTGAGACAATCATTAATTAAATTCAATTAAGAGTCAGTAACGGTAGCTCGACACGCGGTATCTATGTGGTTATCAAATAAATCTTCCAGTCACGTGGGGTTGCTACAGATTTATTTTTATTTATTTCACTCCCCAAGATTTAATACCGCAAGACGTCGTCCGCAGTTTCCACAATTTCACGCTTATTGTTTTCCCATCCGTGATTTATGTTCGCGTAATAGACAACAGTATTTCTTGGACGCAATAAACTTTGTCACCTAAATCTTTACCCTTAAGCCTATTGCGTACTTCCGAACTAAAATCTTATTGTTCACCTGGGCGGTTGTGTTATTACTTAAGTTTGAACATTTACAAATCAGTTTTATTGCGTGCTATTTTGGAAAATTCTATTTCTTTGATTTCTTTAGATTTCTATATCTTTTTTGGCAGTCCGAATAAAATACCTATACTTTAATTTTTTGCTATGATTTTTTTTTCAATATACAATTCGTATTGCGTAATACCGTTGTTTGTGAAAACATCGTGGAATAAGGCACTTCCCATTCAAATGTCGAATCGTTCGATCCAGAAATGAAGATAGGGACTAAAGTTCCAGGAAGTTATTGTGCCCTAAATCCTCCCATCGAAGCCAGTGGGGAATGTTATATCCGACTTGAACAGACTAAAATTCACACCGACTGTGTGGCTAGGGCCCACAGTTGCCGGAGGTAAGATTATATGAGACATATCCCTCGCACCCCGGCCGGCCCAGGGGATACAAAATGATCTGAGTGTTCCTATTCGCTTCCAAATGGTATCACAAAAAGTAAGAGCAGCTGAGAAATTAATCTGATAAAAAAGTTCACAACTCGTCTATTTCAATTGGTATTAATAATAGCTGTCGAGTGATGGATCTGTTGCTTTTAATCATGTTATGTTGCCGCCTCTATTCTAACTAATCAGAAATTGTACCCTATAGAAGCTGGAGTCAATAAAAGTCCAGTTGGTAAGTACTATACAAATAAGTATCAGTGTCAGAGTGTGCTATATATTCTACCAATGTTTTATTGACATTTATTAATTTATAGCTAATTTAATTGGTAATAGGAAAATATTTTTGACATCTGACCAAAGTAAAAAAGGGATTTTTTTTTTGACAGTTTTAGTTTGGCATGACAAACGGGGACAGTTACAAGTTGAAACGAGCTGTTGTGGTAATCTGATGGAAGTACGTGAGTATACCTACGGATCAACTGAACACTAAGTTGCTACTACAGAATAACATGTTATCACATCAGTAAGACCTTGACGTCAAGCAGATGATGATTTAAATCTCAATTCGTGAGCATAACACTAGTACAGCAATGGTACTACTAACGTAAACAGCTACAAAGTAACAACATTTAAGTATTGCGGTTGATGCAAGACCAATTAAAGTACGAAGTAATCCGCACTACATTACAACTAGGTATCGCATCAGAGGCGTCGGCTAAGTTCGGCAATTATTGGGGGAGCGATGCTGTTATCATAGTATCGGCTTACGCAGAAACTGAGTCTCGCCTATTTATTTTTATGTCAGCAACCGTCATTATGAGACACTCCATTAGCTTGGATTGCGGTGAGACTCGTTTTCGGTTACGCTTTGGGGTGCGATTGTATGATGTGACGATTTTTTTCTTCGTTGTTATGTACAGATAAAGGGTTTGTTATTTTACTTGTCATTACTATTTACACTACAATAGTATAAAACGATACAGTAAAAGTATTAAAATGTCATTTAGAGAATCTTTCACCTCATAACCATCCAACTATCCTAGAAGAAGAGTTTAAATCTTTAGATTATTTATAAATAGTTTCAATGAACTTCAAAAAGCTGAACGTAAAAATGGAATTTATTTTGGGTGCCGACGAGTACAGTCAGGAGCAAAAAAGTTTAACAAAACCGCGCCCGCGACGAAATCGAATATTGAAAGTGTCGAGGGACAGAGATAAGGAGAGCACGTGCCGCTCCCTTGCCACCACTTAGGCCATACCCGTAATCTGAATACCGCAAAGCTCACTGCGATAAACTGCCATTAAAAAGCGTTCGATTTATTACTGAACGATTTCCGAACGATTTATACGGGTGTGCGAAGTCGAAAGAGTATGCTACCACAGATAGTATTCAGAGGTATAAACCTACGTAATAATACCTATTTATGAATAGTAAAAAAAAAATGTTTATAAAAAAATTACTTGCCTGCTAGGCTCTTGGCTACCTTTTATGATAAAAATATAAGACTTAAAATTTTGTTAAAACTATAATAATTATGTAAGTAAAATACCTAATGTAAGTAAGTAGTGCTCTCAAAGTTAATTTGAAATTATTTTTATTTAGTCTTTTGTTAGTATTTGCTAACTTTTTTCAATAATAAAGTATCTACCTATGATTTGTATAAATCTATTATTAGAATATCACTATAGGTATCTTAAGAATTCAGATATAATTAAACTTGATCTAAAGATTAGATCAAGTTTATGCGATAATTTTCAATCAAGGAATGTTAATAATAATTTATCGCTACTTAAAATTAGCATTAAAGAACACGAACATAGATACATAAAAACTAAGGTATAAATCCAAACTTCAAACATGAATCCATTCTGCAGAACTTACTCTTTCTGCTAACCAACCCTAGTGAAACTAACACCACGTATAGTTTTGCTTTTTGTATATTTGCTTGGCAATATTCATCACTCACAGCCCGTGTCACTGATCAAATAGCACCCACAAAGGAGTCCCCAGATATTACTGACAGATATACCCTTGATAGATAGTTTTACAAACAACTCCAATAATTCAGATCATCTGACGCATTAGAATGTTGAAATGAAATAATAGATTTGAAAAAATTAAGAACGTGACTGAAAATCATTTTGAGAAACACCGCTTCATAAAAAGCTAGGATCTTAAACACGTGACTCTGTAAGTATACAAACAGTATGAAGATCAACCGTATCGACACAGGAATAGACTCTCTACTCTTTGTTATTATATTTGTATTACTTTAGTGGACGTGTTCACACTCACTAATAATTACTGACACTATATCATAACATTCACGTGGCATAAACATCCTTGACGCAGCTATAGTTTAAAAAAGTGAAAAGACCAAAAACAACGCGCTGACAGCCTTTTGTAAGCTAATAGTCATAATGTGTATATTTTATGCTTTTGTTACCGAAGCGGCTGGTATTTACAAATTACAGCACTACAAACCGTATGGGAATGTTTACACGTTCAATTTAAAACTCTTTAAAAGTTTTTTTTACCAAATACGTAAATATATTAGGAAGCTGTATCATTAATAATTATAATCTAGTCTGCCTCGGTGGTGCAAGGATAGCGGGTGCTACTAATGTGTGTTAGGTCTCAGGTTCAATTTCTGAGTTCAGTAAGGTGTCATTGAATTTTTTTGTTCAAAAATTTGGTCTACAAGCGCAAATTCTGCTTATTGTGACTGATTGACGAAAATAGGCACACCTCTTACAGATATCAGTGTATAGAAATGCTACACCATTTCTATTCCTTTTGGTTGTCCTGTCCTGTTTTGTTGTACCTGTCCCATAGGCTCCTACGTAAATACGTCCCCACGAGAATGACGACGTCTCTATGAAGCAGGGAAAATTACCCAGTGCGGCGTTCATATTTCAAATAAAATACTTATTAGAAGCTTACTTATTGGCAAAGTGCTCGCCCAGCAAAGTCCATGCAATCAGATTAACAAAACTGTTATGGTATCAGCATATTTGTTTTCAAGCCACTGAAATTATTCAGCTTTAATAGGATTAAATATTTACTTTCATAGTGCTTGTGAGAATTATGAATATCCAACCCCAACTAAATTGAGTCAACTAATACTTAAGCGAAAAGAGATTACAGGTGATATCCTAAGTGAATATACTGATAGGACAAATTTCTACATATATTAAGTAAATTGTATGATTGTAACCGTCTTAGAATTTGTTTGTTTGTAATCGATAAACTCTGAAACTACTAACCACTTCCACACACACCAACTTTATTAGAATGGTACGTTATACCCTCAGTGACATAGGCGATGTCCCTCAGGGAAAGAGTAATATTCTTTGCGTAGTAACGTAGCATTTTTTTTAACGTTCATCCTAACTCTATTTTACATTAACTTGTTACTTGTAGACTTCGATACTAGCTTATTTATATGTTGAAGTCTTGCCAAATTTATTATTTATTTTACGAAATATTATATGCTATAAATGTGTTCATAGGTTCTCTTCCCCTAACTTAGCACTTACAGACATGCGTCGTCATTTGAACGTATAAACACTTCAAAAACAGTTTGATGTATTATTTCCTTTTAAACTTAGTGTCTTGAATATCATATCTAGATGTTATATGAAACAATGAGGCTCTGTCTTAAAAATGGCCCAAGAATCGGTAGACAACGTAAAACAAACGCTTGTAATCTTATCTAATGTAAACTAAAACGCAGTAGCAGTTTGTCTTGGGCTCAGTGCAAACATGATAAATGATTTCGGTTCAAAATTGTTCTATTTTTTTCTAAACGAGTTCCGGTCGTAGCGAGATGTAATCTTTCCTTGAATAGAAACACCTATTCACCTTGAGAAGTACCTGAGGAAGAAGAGAGGTCCGAATTATTGATACGATTGATTTAATAATTTCGACAATATAACAAAGACAGAACATTCTAGAATAAAGTATACTATACATTCCGACAATATTGTCCGAAATTATAATAAACTTTCATCATTAAAAACAATGTTTTAATAAAACCAAAGGAAAAATCTAATTGAAGCCAAAAATTAGAGGCACTAAGACAGTAACAATAAAAAGTGAAAGCAAAGCCGCGTTTAATTGTGTCGTAAAAATAAAAATTAAATAAAAAATGCTTTGGGGTGGAAAAGTTTTGTGACCGTAATTCTGGGCTACAATTATATCATGTTCTGTAAGAGCAATATTCTCTTAATGTTACCTGTCCCAGGGGTGAGGGATATCTTTTTAATTTGTTAATATTTTGCTTTCTTTACATTTAACTTCTAGCTACAAAACCAGAACCTTTTTATAATAAATTACTCTTGGTTCCTAAAATTGTTTACCATTTTATAATTTCCTATTTACTTAATGATCGATAAAATTACATTGAATTTTTTTGCGAATCCGAGCCAAGAATGAAAACTACTATGAGTTTCAAAAATAAACCTAGGAAAGATAATGAACAGTGTCAAGTATTTTTGATTATAAATTGTGTGAAGGGAATAATTATAATAAAATAAGTATAATTATATCGCACGTATTATACAATTTACATTTAATTAATATTTTATATACCTAATGATACTTCTTTAAGTAAAATGAGTATATTATTCTAAAGGAGATTAACCTCTGCGAATCTATAAAGTTAGAGCTTGGTTTAATAACACTGTTCTATCTGACAGTACAATCTTAAGTTAATGTAGCATTTCACCGCAACAGTCAGGTAGCTGGTACGTTTCAATTTCTCCAAGGCATTTTATTTACAAAACTAATTATGTTTGTCTGATAGGGTATTAAACAGCTCCCGGTGATTAGTTGACAGTTAATAAAGACATTCCAAACGTATTTAAGATCTAATCTACTCTACGTCTGTAATCACATCACTCCGACATCGTCTTATTATCGCCTCTATTTCTATTTATTTTTTTGAATACGACTGTACCTACTCCCTCTGTTAATCATCTTCTATATAAAATGTCTTATTAGCGATAGAATTAGATATGTACATAAAAATATTAACTAGGTCGGTCACGTTTTTTATTGTTCCTTTTTTTTTAATTTTATTACTGTTGGCACGAACATCATTGTCGGCACGCCACGTGGTTCGTATAATTGAAATGTCCAAACACTAAATTTATAGTTTGTACAGCGTCACTATTTCTTTTTTATTACTCCTATCGATGTTGCTTCCATTGATCTAACAGTATTATATTGGACACAACTCAACTTCCATGTAGCTGTCTCCTTTGTAACCAGAACATATGTTTCTTTAATTATTCTATGATATATTCATAATTATACGTACCTATTTAACTGAACTAAGTAAAATTAAAATTAAAAAATATTACATTAGATAACGTAACGACTAATAACAAAAACTTTAGAATCAAACGTTCGTGTTGTAGAACATAAAATCTTAAATATTAATTGTAATAAGAGCAGCGTAGTCTCCGACATCCCTTTCTGCGAATGCTGGGGCAACATAATCAGCCCCCAAGGGACAACCTCTTGTAATTAGCGGCTGTTCATTTCTTAATTTCAATATTTAATTACAAAGGAAACTCGATGACTGCTTAGTATAGAAAGAGACGTCATCTTCAGAAAGTCTTTCGAATCCGTTTTGTTTCTAATTCGCTTACAGTATCGTTTGATATGGCTTCTTTATTGTTCTTTGTCTTCTGTATCAAAGGATGTTCGACTTTAATCATTTATCTGGACAGAGCGATGCCGTCAAATTTTATTATTTTGATTTGATTGTATCAGACGTCAAAGAAAGATTTTCTTTTAAGCTGCTACTACAAAAACCCGTGTACATATTTGGTAAAAGCTATGAGGGACGAGATAGGTATAATCAATGTAACTTTATCGTGTTCGTTGAACAGCCATCTTACAATTTCCCTTTGTCGTACCCTATTGTCAGACGTAATAGCTCCCAACATATTAACGTTTTATTCATTTCTCCTGAGCTGCTATCATATTGCCTTTTAACTATTAGGTACCTGAATAAGGATTTCATTACTGGATGTATGGATGAATTTTTCATGATTTCGTTACAGCCTTTGAGATTTAGTAAATAGAATAAAAATTTGAGAGTGAATAAGAACTGCATTCTGTGTATAAAACACTTGTATTGTTTCTATTTGACTAAGAAGACATTGTTATTGGAAATCACAAAGTTTTTTGTGAATATTTTTCATAGGGTACTTTTCAATTGGTACGGCATCATTTCGTGCGTTTGGCATGTTTTGTTATGAATCGTTGATGGCTGTTGGTTTGGACATGTCCATTCACGCTCGCCCTGTACTGCTCGATTGTTTTGTTGTGTAAAATTATATAATTTCTGGACGGGTGACCACGCAGCGCCGGCCGCGACCACCGGAGCTCCGCTGCTGTCACGCCCTACGCCATTGGATTGAAAATGAAAAATCCATTGTAAGTTGTGACAAAAGACAGAAACTTCTTTTATTTTTTAAACAATTTTAATGACAAGTTCTGAAGGTCTTTGTTAGATTTTTTACTAACATCAAATGATGATTTCAAAATTATAAAAAAGTGTTCTAATGAGAATCGAGTTTCTTTAAATACCTTTTAACTAATTCATTGCCAAAGTTTTTGCTATTGGCGCCAGTTGTTAATACGATGAAATGTATGGACAGTGTAAAAGTTAAAAGTTGGGTTCGGTTTGAAAAGATTCTTGTTGTATTTTTTTAAATATTTAATAGTTTTATATTGATATCGATACGCTTCACCACGAATAATCGAATAGTTTTGCTACCGTTCTCAGCATTTGTACTTTTTTTCTATAAAACGGCCTTTTGTAGCGTCACAAAAAATGATGCGCTACCTGGCCAGAGCACAGTTACTTGATTTGAAAATTAATTTCTCCTCGTTCTGTAGACTAGTAGTGTTGAGTCATATAACGCATATATCCTTAACATCGGTGACTAACTTTACAAAGAAATGTGCTTATAAAAAGAGCTTGTTTTTCAACAGCCGCCATTAAAAAGACACTTGAAAGATAGATGCAGTCGCATTTAAAATTAGTTTAGAAACACATAAAACGTGTCGCATTTCTAAATGTAAACATGACAAAAATGTGTACAGGCTACATGTTGTTTTGTTATTTTTCAACTAAACGATCAAGATTTGTTTTCAAGACGTGATTGAACTTGATAGACGACTACTGTATTAACTATCTCTCCATACTCGTTCTTATTTTATCTACAATTTCTTACGGTAAATGAAAATTAAAAATAATCAAAACATACAAGCTAGAGATTTGAAACAGAATAGAGTCCCGGACGTGTGATCGTTCAGTGTCGAACAAAAATAAACGTTATGATTTGTTAAACAGGTTATTAGAAAAACATCAGCGCTGTCGACAGGGAGTTTGGAAATAAACTATTAAACATCGGCCAAGTGTGAGTAGGACATCGTGCCGTTAGCGTTCAGTACGAGAAACGTGACTCATTGTTTCTTTATGCTTATTTTTTTATTATAATCTACAGAATTTATAGTTTCAATACACTGAATATTATGTCGGTTGCATACAAAACAGATGTAAACTTCATAACTAACTGTCTAATTGATAAATGTACCAGAACACACCAGCGTAAGAGTATTTAATATCGCCCACTTTTATATAATTCCACACATTCCGTGTACTGAGGAAATAGACTAAATATTAATAGACAAAACTGTTTCGAATATTAAAACAAAAGTGGGATTTCAAAAGATAAACAGTAGTTAATCATAAATCATGAACGTAATAGTTACATTCTGACGCAGCGTAAGTACATCTGAAAAATCTTTTGTTTGATCAGACTCAAACATCTGGATGTTGAACAGAAGTTCATAATAAAATATGATGAAAAAATATGGTAAGTCCTTTTGTATCGACCGCTTCTCTTTATTTTTGTACGGCAGGCAAACAATCTTGATATTTTACTAATATTTTTAAATGTTATTTAATGAAGCATGGATATTTTTATTTATTTTGAATTCGTGTGCTTTGTTTATCAAATGAATTTGAATTTGAATACCGATCAAATAGCTTCATGGTATTAATTGTGTCTAATTAATAAAAAGCGGTTAATAATTTTCTTTTGATCATCGCTAATTAGTAGACATTGAAAGAAACAGACAACCTTATTTGTCCTTATACGCACTTGTCAATTATGTAGAATTAGCAAACATTAATAACATCACCGTCTAACCCAGTTTTTGCTAGTTTAGATATTGAATGTCTACATAACACAGGGATATTAATCTAACTCTTTCTTCATTTAAATTGGTACTTATAAAAGTCATCAGTATTGTAAAATGCTATTCTATATTAATATGATAATGTAATTACTGTTTACAACAGACAATTATTTACGACCATGCAATTGTATGCAATAGGAAGGGCGTGTTATCTATCTATTTTATAAAATTATCTTATCTCTGCACTACCTTACCTATTTTTTTAGTGAGTGTCTCATAAGTGTTGTTGAACTTGCAATAGGCAGGTTGTTGATTTGAACTCAACTCAGTATACTATTAAAATTAAGAGATAAAAAAGAAAATTAGTAATATTTGGTGCATGTTACCAGTAATTTGTGAAACTATTTTTCAAGTAGGTACTAGAGCTGTATCTGAAGCAATTGAAGCTTTGCAGATACCAGCGATAAGAATATTTACATATCAACGTCATAAGTAGAATTAACCTGTAACTTTTTCACTCAATGAAGGGATATTTGTTTCACGTGCTCCCAAATATCAAAACTCTTTACCTATTCATTGAATTGCAACCGAAACGTACAGCATTGGTTCATAGTAACTCAGTAAGATTTGTTTTGATAATACATCATAAAACTATTAAATATTGGTTCGCTGAGTGAGACTACCCGCTACTGTTTCCACGTTACTCTCTAAGTAGTAAGTAGGTAGCGGAAATCTCGTCTGTTAACTTTTAAAGTTTCTAAGGTATTCATGGAAGTAATTCTTTAGACGTGTACAATAGATTGCTGTTGATGATCCACTAGAAGAATCCAAAAATAGAAACTTTGTTCTTAACAAGGTGTTGATCGTTGAAGCTGATCACTTGGACCATCTAGGAACACTGATCATGGCGTAATCGGTTTGTTATTTCAGTGTTTAGACGATGTTTAAACCCTGTTTTGTTTTGTCAGAGGCATGTGGGAATCATTCAATTGTGTTCTACATCCGGGTTATGATTGGTTCTTTGATTTTTAATTTTAGATGTATCGGTCGTTTAACATTAAACATTTCAAACTTTTTTTTGTCTATAGTACCTACAGTACTTTGTATAAATGATACGTTTAACCAAGATAAAAGGTATTCTAATAATTTATATATTTATATATTTTACCCGTACCTATCTAAAATTACTCTAAATTCAGGTATCTTTTATTATTGGGACTGAAATATTAAATAGGTAATAATAAAATTATTGAGGATGAAATTAATCACTGTTTTATTTAATAAAGGAGATTTATTTTTATACAACTGAAATTAAACTATTTTATTTCAAGTTTAAAATTTTGTTATTGGATAAGTAAATTTTTTTTATTTTCAGAATAATTATAATTGTTATTTCGTATTTACTTAGTTTAAAATTATAAAGCTTGTCCCTGTATTTTCAATAGTCATAGAGTGGTTTATCTCCATGACGCATGTCAGCTGCAGACTTCCGTTCCCATCTTGTTCTTATCTTACACAAATATGACAAATTAAACGAATCTTACACAAACACTTTATGGTAACCTTCTACAATGGAATATTTATACAAAAGTTTAAAGTGTAAAGCAGGCAATAAAATATACGTCATAAGTTTGCCGCAGAAGTTTAAATAAATATTCAGAAGTCAACATACAGAACTTGAACTGGCGACATTTTCTTTCTAGGGGTAACATTCTGTCAATTGAAGTAACTAGACAGTCCTGGAAAATCCGATAGTTTGACCAGCTTTATACAGAGTTGGCATAAAAATAGCTTGAAAATATCATTATTTCTAAAGTAAAGTAAGCATTTTTAGCAGCTTTAGAGTAGTCTGTAGGTTAATATATAATTATATAAAAATAAAAAAAATAAAAAATAGGAACCAATTAAGAGAAAAAAGAAGAGAGAGAAGTATAGCCGCGTAGTGATACTTTCTCTCTCTTTTGAATGGATTCTTCCTTCGTTACACTAATTTTGGAGCCAGTTGGCGTACTTACTTAGCCGATGTCAGATCTCTCTAACCAATGAGAAAAAATCCTATCTAGTTTAAGTATTAATCCAATCAGTGCGAATGAAATTTTGATGTACTGTGTCGAATTTTTGACCTCCACTCTCACTTAATATTGGAAAATAAAAACAATTTATATTTTTTCAATGTATGAACTTACTATTACTTCACGTTGGACTCATTCAAAAATCAATTTACCCGCAACCCTGTTAACAGAATACCGAAACAAAAAAGAACAATGAAAGGCGGCCATCTTTAATAGTTGAGGCTGTCACTTTGGATGAACGAGTTAATAGACGTAATCAATTTGCTCGAAACCAAGTATAAGAATAAAAAAACACATATTAAGTTCGCCGGTCACGCGACCAAACCTGTCAAAATTCTACCTCTCACTTCACTATGTTCGACTTTACTTTATCTGTACTATATGAGTGTTGGGAGGGTTTGGAAACTATTTATGATCGACTGTTAAATTTGATGACGTCAGATTGATAACTTTTTCAACTAAGCAATGATCTCATATTAAAAAGTAATAGATATACTATGTTATCTTAATATTTAGGTACTATGGCGTTGTAAAATGTGTATGTGTCTATTCGTAATCACTGAATAGTAGACATCTTGTATTCGTACTTGCTTTGAGTTATGATAATTGAAGTAAATATACTGCGTTATGGATGTTATATTTATTGTTTTTTTCTGTAAAAAAATATTTCATAAGTCACCGTAAAAAGTATGAAACTAATTATGTATACTACATATAGCACACATGTTCTCATAAACACTTGCATCATCAGAATTATCACTGTATGTTGTCAACCCTACTCAGTAGCAAGAAGACAAATACTAAGACATCCTCAGTCAGGCAGCTCAAAATTCAAACGAAAAGTCGTTTTAAGCCATACCAACAATGAGTAATGTGTATATTCATTTTCAAGGTAGCAATTGCTTCATTTCTATGCAAATCTTATAATTAAATCGTGTTTATATCAGAATGTATGTATCTATGTAGAATTAAAAAATGATATGAAAAGGTTCATTCACTGGGCATCTTGACAAAGTGACATTCCATTTTTGGATTCGATATGAAGTGATCGAATTTCAATATTGTTTCATTGTGGCACTTCCTAATCATTGAGGTTCCACATTATCCATCGATATCTAATAATAATCGGACTGAACTTCTCCACTGTCATAGAATGTCACTTTGTGTCGAGTTAGAAACTCGACACAAAGTGACATTCTTTTTTTGTCTTTAACTTTGTGTTTAATCGCTATAGTCATTCCACCATAATGTTTCAATTTATTTTTTTTGCGCTAAGAGTATGGGCATAATAGCGTTCTGTTCATTTATTTTACACCTGTGAAGTGGTAGTTGAAAAAAAATTGCAACATATTAACTACCTATGCCTTTTATTAGAAGTGGCAACGAATGTTATTTCCTAATGGAATGAATAAATACAGTTAATAAATACCCCTTTAGTGATGCATTATTCAATAAAGAAAGATATACTGTTAAAACTTTATACGGATAAATTCAAAGCGATAATAGTCAACATTTAGGGCAGAATTTGAACTTACAACAAGTCTCATTCTAAAGGGAATTCTTAGGTATTCCCTCTAGAATGAGAAACCAAACTAATCTAATCAACCAAAGAGGGAATACCTAATCTGACTTGCCAAAAAAACTCTAAATGTGAACTTTGATTCGTATTTAAACTTCGAACAATCAATTACAATGATTATATTACAAATTTAGTGCTAATTATCTATGTAGTAGAATGCCCAAATAGTAACACGAGTAGGGACGCGTGCTGCGGTCTGCGGTCGGACAGTTCGCTTGCTCCACATCTCCTATTTCGGACTTAGTTCATTTAATGTATGTAATGAAATATCATCATTAAACCCCGCTTTTATTTATACCACTTAGAGGATAGTGGTTACCGTGGTCTATGGACATGTGCAACACCAGAGGAGTGACACTCGCGCTGCCGAACGTGTAAGCACACAAGTCTTTGGTTTTCTCACTGACAGCACAAAAACTCTCCAGTGAGCTCTGGCTACCCTACTAACAACCGGGAACAAAACATGAGTCACATGGTCACGGTATTCTGTACCTGATAGTAATCACCTACCATACACGACCCTGTATACTAACCTATAAAACTGTAGGGACAAAAAATATATTACATATCACTATGCGACTATTAAGTCAGTATACGTATAGACAAATAAACGGTACAATTATCAAATAAAAAAATAAAAAATTACCTACTTAGTAACTTCCACTAATATTGCACATTATAGCTGACAACTTACTAACAACATGGCTAGCTTTATATGAACCTGATCAAATATACGTTAATATATAAACTTGCTATAGCTTGCTTAAATGCACTTTGCTATTTGAAGTCATTGCTTCTAGTTCGTATACCATTAGCTGTTAACAATTTTGTCACTAAGTCAATATGCCCACCCTTTGTAAAGCAAATTGACTTTGACCAGTTGACCACCTCTATTTGCCGACATTACAAAACGCACTCTCTTATATTAGGTTTGATTGCGCATTACGAATCAAAACGCACCCCTTTAATTAAACTGCCGGCACTAAGTCAACTTTGCCCTATAGGTAGATCTAACAGTTCAGTAATAAAAGCACCTATAATTTACTCATGAGATTGTCCCGTATTGTTTATACGGGGGGCAACTTGGTGCATTTGAAATTGGTATTATGTTATAGTGAACTAAATCGTAGTATTACAAATGAATTTTATGTAAAGTATTATGATAAATATTACGTTTTTAAGACAAATCACCGTATGATTGACTATAAGGCTTGGCTCGGTAGGTAGTGAATTTTAAAAACGAACACTGTAGATTTTAAAAAATTAGTATAAATTTATATTTTTTACAAAACTTATTAATTCTAAAAACTACACCAAACAAATTTTGAATTAAAGTCCTCCATCCAAACTCCGAATTATGGACACTTTTCAAAAATATCTCAACAACGTTCCGTAATAATAAATATCACTTTACGTTACTTAAGATTTATCTTAGTGATATCATATTTGACACTAGGTGGTATAGGTAAAGGGCTGCTGAGACGAGGTCTCGGGTTCGATCCCAGGTTTTACCATGGCACACACCAATGACTTTTCGATGCTTTTCGAAGATACGTGTGTATTTATCGCAGGTTTATAAGTGCCCGGTTAATGCCAATAGGCTCGCCACATTATATTACATTGGGACCTAAACATAAACTGGCGAAATGTGGGTGCTAGCACCTCTGCCTACCCCTTCGGGGATATAGGCGTGGGTTTATGTTATAAATTATTCATTACAGGCAAACCCAATGAAACAAAGTAGTAACATAACTAGGTATAACAATTCAAAAACATGTCCACAGTGATAAATTAATAATTTCCAATTTAAAATAATATATGGTTCATTTCCACGCTTAGTGACCACATTTTTTATAATCAACACTATACCACTATATAAAAAAATGAATATCAATTTGCTTGACGGAATGAAATCATGAAGTTTCTTACGATACTTGTTTAATTTTGTCTGTTTTCTAGGGTCTTGTCAAAAGTTGAAACTTGCTATAATTATGGTGGAACTAGCATAAATTGGCGGAATCGTTGGGATCGCCATAGAAGAAAAAAAAAAACTAGCATAAACGATTTTAGAAAAAGAAAATACTACCTACTAGGTATAGAGAAATACAAACGCAACAACTTGTGACCTATTTCGTTCAATTTTTTTGTAATCAGACTGAACCAGAGACTTGTTTTAGTCAAGTCATTACCGCTTGCTAAATAAATCTAAGTATTCAAATTGCGCTATAGCATATCAATAGTCCTTAGGTAGCTCACCCGCAAATGCCATATCGAATGATATAATAATTAGACCAGCGCAACGTCCATTCAATTATCCCCGAAAATTGGGGCTCATTAAAATAATAAAACAGCCGGCGGCGGAATCAAATTGAATGATAACAAAAGCATGTGCTAATACGAAGCGACATACCGGTTGGTGAATGTACCTGAATCTAATGATTTACTTGATTAACATAATTTTTCTTACTATGAGAAATATCATAAAAATAATTTAATAAAATTGTTTTTTTACATAAGAGACAGGTTTCAATAATTTCCTCAAAATAAAACATTCAAAAAATATTAACTCAATACCGAGCGAACTTTTAGTTAGTTTATATTGGAACAAATCAATAACGTTATTAAGCAATCCCTAAATTATAATATCAGTCATTCACACGACAGTTAGATAAAGCCTAGTTCATATGAGCGGAAGCCCTTGTTTGCACAATAATAGCGTCCGTGTGTCAGCTCCTCAATGCAACCCCAAATGCAATTGTGTACATTCGTGCGAGGATTGAGTTACATAGAATGCGATGGAAACATTTGCATCCAGCGCTTGGAGCTCCGCAAACTATGGAGAGAACCGTTAATATAATTATTAGTGCAGGTAAATTAATTCACGTGGGTACTCTGTGATGTATCGTGTGTCTCGTGCTCTATTGCATTTGCCTCTAATGCATCTGTTTTGCAAACTGTGGTAATTGATCAAAATTTGATATTTGAAGTATTCAACCATGACAGACTAACTCATGATGACTCCCAATGTTTATGGAATCATGTACAATTCAAATCTGAAAGTTTTAATTTGATTTATTATTATAATATTCGACTACCATAGAGTGGAAAGTTTAGAGGTTTTTTTTTTTTACGTGCGCAAAATCCCCACTGATACCTCCCCACCGGAGCCGGAAGGAGAGGTTATGTCGGACACGAACCGACTAAAACGCACGCCGCCTGCGGGTCGCTTTGGTTGCCGAAGGTGAGGTTGACAGGCATATCCCTCGCACCCCGGCCGACCCAGGGCCATCTCTGACGATCTGGCCCTCAAGGAAAGTTTAGAGGTGTAACTAACTTATACGGTAGGTAGCCATTAGGGAACTGTTTACAATTCGACGAGCTAACATACGATGCGCAGCATGATATATGCGGTTGTAAATGCAAATTTTGTTCATTTTGTTTTTGCCAATATTTAGGTTAATTAACCTAAATATTGGCACAGTAATTACTTCATAGCTCAGAAGCCGACTCCACGCTATGGTGGCTTTAGCGATATCACAATTATACTAACTATAAATGACAATTGCCAGCCAATAGCATACGTATGGAGCACTGAACGGCCCCCTATTTGGTAACCACTTGGTGGCACTGGGTGGTCATCCCGCAAATTGCTCTTTCCCAACAAAATTGTCAATAAAACTCATCTGATTCGCAGTTAAACAAGCGAGCGACATTATTAATTTATGCGTTGTAATATGGCGCAAACGTTGGCGTTATCCCGTGTAAATTATTAATAGTGCTGGGGTAAAAATTAAGCTTAAACCGAATGGGTAGTTTCGGCCGTAACGTTCGTTTTATGTTTTCATGTGCAGATTAATATGTTGTTATATCCTATGACGAGTCGAAACGCATTGGTTTTATTGGCAATTCGTATCGCAATGTTGCTATAATTTTTAAATATTTATTACGACAAGAATATCAATGATAATTTTGCTTTACTTGTTCTTGACATCATTTTAGTTATAATACTTAAAGTATAAAATAAAAATCTGTTGATTTGTTGCTTGACCCGGAAATTAGCTTGGAAATAAGGAGTAACATCAAACGAATGCCCGTCACTCGAAGATGGAACACAAAAGTGAAATTGCTCCCTTGCGATTCACCTTTGCATTGTCTTAAGAGAAAAGCGATTACACAAATCTGAAGAAGCTATTAATCCGGCTCGCTGCCCCCGAATGGCATCACGGTTTGTTTAATAAAATCGCGAATTTACATATCAAAACCTACAAAGGGGCATAATTGGACCCGATGACTTAGAAAACGTAGTGGGTGAGGCGGGCTTGCCACCCCTTACAACAAACAAAGGAATTATACCCGCCTCAAGAAACTTTTAGCAATGGAAAGCTCCTTAACAAACAGACGCGTGTATATCTAATGAAATTCCTATGGTTGCATAACATGCCCGTGTGAGCGCTGTACGTTATTAGCGAAATTATTTCTCCGGGTAAAATCTTTGAAGGCGGTTGCTCTTTCGGAAAAGTTGTTAAGAAAATGGGTTGAGATCTTTTCGGGATTTCATTAGTTTGTAACTATGCGGTGTGCTACGCGAGGCATCTAATTTATTAGGTAGGCGTAGCCAAGGGAACGAATGGGCAGCGAGCATTTGAAAATGGAACGGAACTGCCGAATCACGCCGCTTTGAACCGAAGCCGCCACGACACGATTCGTTAAGAGACAAATGTTTAAATTCAATTCCAACAGTTTTTTCGTTTGTAATTAGTAACGGTATATTTACTCCGCATTCGGTCTACTTCTATACGGTAGCCGTGTTTTTTTTCAATAATTAATTTTTGTTGTTAATTCTGAGCATGCAGTCAGAACAATTTATTTGACCATTAAAATAAGTTAACGACCCGTTGACGGTTGTGTTGGCAATGAGATATTATCCGGTACTCCAAAGACCACATTCCCACACACTACGTAAAGTGCCATTATGTTCGATGAATGAATGAAGTGCAAGCCGACGACATACGGGCATCTTATACTCCCTTTGCTTTATCGAGGATATTGACACTTGTTCGTTGTCATCGGCTTTTGTTCTATCACGTGTTAAGTTACACGTACTCTAAATAGTGCACGTGTACATAACACGTTATTAGTGCTACTTCACACTATTTTTCTTACTTATTGTTTATTCGCTATCTGTATAAATACATACAACTGTTCATATCAATACGATGTTTTTCATCTACAGGCATCAGACCCATAGCATTATAATATACGTCTTTGGGAGGTTAAACCACCGTCCCATCACGAGATTTTTTATTCAACTGAAACAACTGTAAAGCACATAAGAAATGAAGATTAACTGTCGTATTTTATCCTAGTGAATTAAATTTAACTTTCTATGTAAATACTGTGAGGTATATCTATCATAGAGGTAGGACGCTGAAGTATCTCACAGTGGTTTCGCATCGCAGTGGAAAGCTAATCGCGTCGCGCGCCGTTCGCGCGTTATAATTAGTACAAATCGTCTGCTCCATGCTGCAGCCATAGAGCTAGCAAACTGTAGAGTTGCCACGATTCTTTAATCGAACTATCTATGTTCATAATATAACGTATAATTATTTTTATATTTGTAACTCTGAACATGTTATGTAATGTTAATATATTCAGAACAGTTATATATGAATGATTAGGTTTAGTACATGATGTTTTCACACGTCCAGATTGATTTGGTACTTAATTCATTAATTACCAATTTCAAAATTTAACTCCATCTCAAAAAGCAACTCCCAAAAAATTTAAAATAAATTGTATCGGTTAGCCCCTCAACTTCGATAACTTAGTAATATTTTGATTCAAGCGTTGTCATGTCGGGGGATCCTAACTAGTAAAGCACTTCGTCATATAGGAACGATCCAAACTTAACACCTTGTCGTTTTTGCGATCAAAAACAATCCCATCATAATAATTTTATTCATGTAAATTTTGAACCTGATCTGTCTAGGCGTTCGTAAACCAAGAGCTCTCTATGGAATCCAGTAATCTCGCGAGCTAATAGATTCGATAATTCATCAGAGCGTCTGAATCGATTCTGTAGCTGTTTGGATTGATGGCACCTGTCTTGGCTGGTGAAACGTTCTACGCGTCTGTCACACTGGCTGGTACAGACATTCAGAGTACAAACTTTTAATGAAGACATTGTTTCATGTTGTAAGCAAAAAAAATGAAAGATCTCTTTTCAAATCTGTTCCTTTTTTTTCTTTAGAGTTCTATTTTTAAAATCAAAATACACCTACCTGATTCTTTTTTGCTGTTCATTAGCAGCGATAACCAAGCCCACTCGACACGATAACAAAACTATATTCAAAGCGCTTGCAATTTCTGAACCAGGTCCAATTAGTTATAGAAAATCAATAAGAATTATTTAAGATGATTATATAACTAAACAGTAGCACCTTTTTCAACACTTTCCCATAGCAGTGGAATCTACTATGGTTTGAACTGTGTCACTAAGCGATTAGTCACGTCTCGGAATTGTCAAGTTTAAAACACATTTTTGTGAAGAAATGTCCGTTTTATTCAATTCTCTGTGGTCACATTCCAATGATCGCCTCACTGACGCTACGGTTGGTGTACATTTTTTAGCTCATAAAAGATTACTAAAAAGGTTCAAATGGTTGTAATGAAATAACCATAAAAAGTATGAATTTATTTTGATTTTTCGGTAAAATACTTGATATTTAATGGTAAAAATACCTCGTTAGATAGAGGGAACCTACTTATTCTTAAAAATAGATAAAAGAGACTACTTTATTTTATGATTAGTCCGTTATTATTTTTATAAAAATTTGATTCATGCATAATTAATATGTTACTGTTGGAATATGCATATGTAGTTTGGGATCCCTACTTTAAGAAGGATATTTCACTCCTTGAAAATGTACAAAGGAGGGCTTCTAAAATTGTTGGAGTACAAATCCTATGATAAACGCCTTAAGTTCCTTAGCCTTACATCACTTGAAAAACGAAGACAGAGAGGAAGTCTCATCGAAACTTATAAAATACTCCACAAATATTATGATATTGATAACATCCATAACATATACAGCTTCAACGAGAACAAGCACCAGAGAGGTCACCCACTAAAACTATGTACAATGCGATCCAGTCTTGAACCTCGGAAACACTCCCTACCTAGCCGTGTCGTTAGAGAGTGGAACAGCCTACCAGAAAATGTTGTTTTACACCCAGTGTTAATAGTTTCAAAAACAGACTTGACAAAATCTCCGGATCATGAGACACACACGCATCAGTCTAATGGCTGTTAGTGTGTTCAACATAAATAATAGATAATAAAAAAATTGTTAATTTCAATTTGTATGAGATTCTTTAATATTACTGAGAGAGTAAATAAATACAGTCCAAGTTTAAGATCTTCAGACACTGGGTATTGGGTGTACCTTGGATCTCTCCATATTGCTTTTTGCGGGAGCAACTACTATTGACCGTTCTGGAGTAGATCCCTCCATCCAAACGGGAACATAATTCCATGCGATTTTAGTCAAGAGCAACAGCTACAAAACTATAACTCAAATTTATAGTCTGGTAAGTAAAAAAAAAATGCGTAAATATTATTTTTCGAATAGACAACCGTTTACATCAGTTGAAAGCAAAGAAACAATGCTTCCAAAAGTTTTCCTCGTAAGAAACCTTTCACAAGCCATTAATGTCTATATTCCGACCCCCTAAAGAGTTGAAAACACGAAATGGAATTATGAATTCCCCTAAAAGTCGCCATTAGAATTAGAGGCACAATTTATTCCGCACCGAGGACCGATATTTCGGTATTCACTGTGTCTACGGGCCCTACAAATACCACTCTAAACAATCTTAAAACGACGCTCAATGGATTATATTGTGATTATTTATTAGTGGCCCTACTAATTGTTTATAGGTAAAAGTACCTACCCCAATCCTACTAATACTATTAATGTGAAAGTTTGTAAATATGTTTGTTGCTCAATCAAGCTTAAACGCCCGAACGGGTCTAGCAAAATATATTCTAGCCTGGAGAAATACATAGGCTTTCAACCCTTGTCACATGACTCCCTAAGAGTTGTGGAAACAAAGTCAAAGGAAGGGGTTTCCAGGAGGTGCCCGACGTCTACATCTACTTCATAAATGAGTTTTGGTTTTAACGAATAACTGCCATCTGCCTCCTTAGCATCAAGAAGGAAACCTGCATCAGAACCTCGTCCAGCAAGCAGCAGGTGAAGTTGGCTTGAGTCGTATCGTCGAGCGATGGTGGCGTATTACTTAACTTAGGTGTTAGATTTCAAATTATGAGATTGCAGTTTTTAACTGGGCGGGTTCCAGTAGGTATAGGTATAGTTAGTGGGTAGTTTAATGTTTAATTGTTTTTATAAGAAGAACAATAATAATAGAGAGAATGTACTTAAAAAAGTCAAGAAACCAAAGACAGAAATTTCTCAAGCACATCAAAACTTCTAAATTATTTTAAAGGCCAACAGAGACATGCAAACACATTAATTTATAGGCACGAAAACAAACTTTTTAAGTCTGTAACCAAACTTTTACATTAAGTCCCGCGCCAGGAAAGCAATTATTGTTACATCTATTACACCACCGTCATTTGTTTGTTTACATGAGGTAACTTTTCCTTTCCACTGCATTCGATATTTGAAATTATACAATTTGTGATACAGTCGCGCTCACAACTTTTCATATTATGTTTACCATCTTAAAACGTAAAACTATTATAACATAATTATAATTGAGGTTCCAATTTGCAACAATGTTATTATAAGGTTCAATAAATATTTCAACAAGCTGCCTGTCAAATAAAGCCAACAAATATTTTAATGGCCTCATGCATCGACCCTTTTTATTGGCAGTATAAAGTCGTTCGTCGAACGCGTAGCCACAGACCGCCGGACTAACCCTTAGGAACGGGACAATGTCTTAGTAGAGTGTTGTATAAAATAAATCTAGCAAGTTATCGTCCACAATAAACAGTCGCGGCGGAAGGCTATCGTCAATTCCCACGCAAAGTTGCTGTTAATAAAAGCAACAAAATTATATATTCAAGAGTTAGGAGGTGGTGGTATGGCAGTTAGAGCCTTCTACGTGGTCCGAGTTACAATGCAAATTGCCGTGGAGGGGTGCGCCGATGCCCTCTAACTGTGCGACTCGCAAAGATGGCCGCCGTAATGGCGAAATGAAATTATTAAGCATTGTCTTGTGAAATCGGCCGCAGTCGACACCTGAGACACAGGCCACGACCACTTAACGTGGATACTCCACCGCCAAGCAATGATGTACCGCGGGGTAACGAGCCCCTTGCCATGCGGCATCACAACCCCGGAATCTACTCAAACATATATGCTGTATTCTTCTTTATGTGTAAATACTTCGTAGTCATATATGATGCCTACCTAAGTAGTAAAGATAGCAATTTTTTTAAGAAATTCTAAATATAATCATAATATTCTTTGTTTCTTAGTACACTGAATGATGTAGTAATCTTATAGGCAGCTGAATTTAATCTCTCTATGAATTTTTCTATCGTTGTGAAAGCAAATTATGAAAGATAAAATAGTCCTGAGAAATGGGCACGGAAGCACCTCCACACTTTTCTAACGCCAAGACATTACTTACGACCCTCGCCTGAAAGCTTTGTATTAAAATTTAAATCTACTTTGCAAAGTGTATTTTATACACGTGCTCTTGCAATTTTGATCGTTCATAAAGCTCCAAATAGCTCTTATTATTATGCTTTACCTTTGCGGTATTGGGTGTTACACATCTCTCCCCAACCATTCCTGTTAACATTTTGACTAAGTCTCCCATGAATTTGGTATGCATAATGTTAATATATTATAGATGCCTTAATTACTCGTTTGCGGTACATTTGTGGTTTCTCTGTTGATGTTCATTTCTATACACTCATGTTTAAAGCTGTGTTGCGTCAGTACATTAATATCTTTATGCATCTGTCTGTTGTAGATTGAAAAAACTCATCATAAGAATCGATCGAAACGGAAATGGCCATTAATTTGTGTAATGCGAAATCGATGTCCAAAAACGTGTCTTACAAAAATAAATTAATTTCAAAATTTGTTTTTGACAACAAAGGCCGGGGATCTTTCTACTTATTGGCCGAGTGAAATTCCTCTTTAATCCAACGCATGCCCACTTCGTGTTTTAATTTGACACAAAAAACAGTTTCGAGTCGGTGATCAATCAAAACTCCCGCTTGGTTCTTTTTCTATACTTCATTGCAATATGGTTTCGCCTCGTTGTAACCGCTATGAATGTGTATGTCTTATTTTGTTTGTTTAAAGTAAAGTACTATTCGATTTTTTAAATTTGTATTGATTCTAAAACTTTTTTTGCCTTTTACAATTGCTAGTTACCATTGTACAGAATACATATCAAACAGGCTCAGACTATTGAGACAACACGGTGTCTCCTATATTAAATCTGTTGCCGTCCTTACGAATAGATCTCGGGTCACGGAGCAGGCCACCCCTTATGATCATCAAAAAAAATTAATTGAAATTAGTCCTCTTAGGTTAACCACTCAAACGTGGGGTACGTATGAGTGGTTAACCTAAGAGGACTAATTTCAATTGATTTTTTCTCATTATTTTTTTATACAACCTAGGTGGCAGACAAGCACATGGCCCACCTGATGGAAAGTGGTTACCATGACCTATGAACGTGTGTAACACCAGAGGAGTCACACCCGTGCCGCCGACCCTGTAAGAACAGAGATTTTGTGCCGTCAGTGTAGAGGACAAAGCAGTACAAGCCTTTGGTCATCCCACTGACAGCTCAAAAACTCTCCAGTGAGTTCTGGCTACCCTACTCACCACCGGGAACACAACACGAAGTTATTATAACCGCGGTATTCTGTAGGGCGGGGGTACTTCCCCAGTCGGACTGCTCAATTGGGCGGAAATACCGCCGTGTCCTACCTTGATGAAGAGTTGCTTTTACTCACCATTAATCATAAAGTACCCAGCTATTATTTTTTTTTATACATCTATGATATAATGTAATATTTTAGAAGTCAATAAACATAGAATGTCAAAACTTTTAACCACTATCATTTAATTTTCCGTATAATCGCTTAAGTTCTGCCGCTACCACGCAACTCAGTACCCTACTGGAGTAGTGTGTAAATAAACATTCGCATTCGTCTCGCGTTCGTGATTATTCGGCAGCATTCGGCCCGGGCCGGTGTACGTGGTTTATTCAACAGACTCTAATTGCCACCGAGACTTTTCTCACCGACTGTACCGCAATAGTCTTGATCATTGAGTATATTAGTTAAGCCGTACACAGTGTTACTACATGATTATTATAACGCATTATAGTAGTGTGTGCCTATAGCTTAATTAGTTATTTTAATTTTTATAAAAAATAGAATAAAAATTCAATTAGAAAATAGTGATAGGTGTTTACTTCTTTACATGAAAAAGTAGCAATTTATGTTAATACCTACGTTTGATAAATGTTGTAAATTTGTTACCTACTAAGTAGGTAAGGTAGCTCAGTGCAAATATTTGTAATCATAAACATTGGTATTTGCATTAGTCTAGTCGTGCCTTACGGCCGATCCCAATATGCAACCTTCTATCTGGAGATCGCGGCAATCTGCGATAGAATTCCATCTCCCGATCGATCTCCAACCTGCGTCCCAATAACATTGACTTTCAAACGCCGATTGAATTCGAATATCGATCGAAGATCGATCCCTTCCCTCCCGTGCGTTTCATTCTAAGCAGCTTTTATTGTGATGCGTTCAACGTGAATGCAATTTTTAGATATTTTTCTAACATTGCAAGGTTAATTTTTTTAATGATAAAAAAAGATTCGCAATAATACGTCAAACGCCAGATTTCAATACAGTTTTAGTGTTTAAAGTATTTAAATAATAAGAAAAATCTTTTGTTCATCTCGTCTCTCGTCTTATGAAACGGAACGTCTTCAAGTGTCAAGTCAAATCGAATCCAATCCGTCAAAACCCAAACAAAATAAGCGCGGGAGTCGGAGCTCGTTCGTTCGTTTGTTTTCAATTGGATCGATACAGATTTTGTCTTTGATATAAAATGGAAAGTGGACCGGTAAGTGTCATAATGTTATACGTAATGTGTAAAATTGAACCTTATCATTGTTTTTTTTTGTTAAAAACTTGCAAGCTGACCTCCCGCTGAGTGTAGACGCTTCGTTTCGCGCCTATTCCTAATGTTACTGTGTTTTTTAGATTTCAACTAAGCCCCTCACAAAAGAAGAGAGTAAGATTCTACTTAACTTTGTTGAAGGAAGTAAAATCATTAATAATAAGGCTACAAATGCCACCACAAATAAACTGAAGAATGAAGAGTGGCAACGCATAGCCAATCAGTTTAATGCCGTGGTGACATCTTGCCATCGCACGGCGCAGCAATTGCGTTTGAAGTGGGAAAATCTTAAAAAGAATTCCCGCAAACGCAATACATTAATTCGCATGAACAACATAAAGGTAAGAAATTCGTTTAATGTACTTTATCGTCATTATCTTATCAACCTGAGTGAACTCACATTGGTTTGCAAGATCTCATCAGTAATACCCAGCACACAGAAAGTAACCACAAACATTTAAGATCTTACCTTCCATGGATTATTTTTGGGTTAATTATCTTTGTTTCATGCATTATTATTATTAAGTATATTTAATGTTTCTGTCTGTGACTAATTTTAGTACCTATTCTATTTTTAGACTGGTGGTGGTGGACCAGATTATATACCTCCAGATGATGTGTTAGACAGGGTTGCTGCTCTGTTGGGCAATACAGTAGACGGTTTACCAGTTAGTTATGGTGGTGATGCTGAAGTGATTGACTTGGTTTGTGCTAAAGTTGGTGGTGGTAGCGGTGGTGGTATTGGGAGTAATGTTGAACTAGATCAACAAGTTTTAACTCTAGAGCCCACCTCATTGTCTCCTGGAATTGAAATATTACAGGAAATAGAATTGGATAATGCTGAGAACTCAGGGGAATTTTCTACAGTGAAGCAAAATAAAATGTTCTTCACTCCCAGAGCCAGTGGTAATATAACATAATTCTTTTATAGTTTAAATATTTACAAAAACTAATAATAATAATAAAATATTACTTGTTTAGAGCTAAATGTGATGAAATAGTTTCTCGCTAATTGTTAATGTTAGTATGTGAGCATGAAGCAACTTTAAAATTCATGATGGTAGTAACATTCATTAACTTACAGGTTATAAAAGAAAACTCAACTACCCCAAATCTGATGACCACAGGGCTGCTAGAAACCAAGCATTGGCCAATTATTATAATATGAAAACCAAGCTTTTAGAATTAAATATGGAAAATGTTTTATTAGAAAATAAGAAATTAAAATTAGAAATAGAGAAATTGCAAAACAATTAAATATTAAAGATAAATTTTAATTAGTATGTACTTATTTTGCTGCTACTAGATGTTATTGTGCCTAGAATTAGTGATAATAGTTATGTTAATATCCTGTTTTAGAAAATATTGTTTAAGATTAATGTTAATGTGTTGTTATTAAATCTCTTCTATATCAATAAGTTAATTGAGCTTCAAAAAGTTACATAGTACAATACAAGTCTGTCAAACATGTACTGTTGTGATATTATTGTTGGTGTGTTTATATATTATGTAGTTTATATGTAATTGTGTAACGTGTATTTTGAGCAATGCCAATATGTTGAGATGTTGTATGGAAAATGTTTATATTAGGAGACGGGCTAGTTCTTGTTGGATCTTTCCTAGCCAATAGGTCCTCTTTGAACCAACATTAATATACCTACCTATACCTAAATCCTTGATACAACCAGACCGAACAAGTTGAAGAATATATGATACTTGCCATTGATTTCTTTGAATTATTTACCACCCTGGTTATATACCTTGCATACCAATACTAAGTTTATTGATAAAAAGTTTAAGATCACATTTAGCTAATATTCTAAAATATTAGAAACTGTCTTATTTTACATCCCGATGAAGTAGTTATATGTTCAGACATTATGTAGTTATATATCCTGACCTTGTAGTAAATGTAGTTGAATACAAGTAGTTGTAGCAGTTCTACATTTATTCTAAGCTTAAAGCTTATTATTTTACTAAGTTGGAAATTCGTAGATATCTACAGTACCTAAATATTTCTAACTAAATAAGAATTAGACTCCTTATTTAGTTTATCCTATTCTAGATTATTATCATCCTAGTTAATAAAAAATTATAACAATATTTTGGTGGTTTGAATGTAAAACTTAACAGAAGTAATATAAAAAATAACATTTTTACATTAATTTTATTACAAAAATAATCGTATCATAAATTAAAAATTAAACACTCTGGTGAAACAGCAGGAGCAGCTAGTTGTTTGTTGTATAAAATAAGTCTCACTCGTGCAGAGTGGAAAAATAACTATTAATAAGATCAGTCCTTTCTACAATATCTTGCAATCCGAAAGCACGAGGATCAACAAGGCTGACAGGATCTGTAGCTGGACTAGTTGGCATCTCTACTTCTGCAGGCATTTCTTGTATATTGTAGTTTCTACAGATGTTGTGTAGAACTGCAGTAGCAATTATAACTGTCTGAACAGTTTCAAGGGATAAGCGCAGAGTCAAAAAAATGACTGGGAAACGGCGCTTCCAAACACCAAATGTACTGAAAACAAACGATTCTTGGTTAATTTGTAAGTGAAGAATATTTATATTACAGATACCTGTATACATTGAAAATTAAATGAATATTTCTTACCGTTCTACTACATTTCTAGTTGCAATATGAGCATCATTATATTTCTGCTCTGACCTGTTGCGGGGATTTAAAACTGGTGTCAATAAATAAGGCCTGTTTGGATAGGCACTGTCACCAAGTAACCAGCGATTGCCATAGGTCCCAATGTCACATTGAGCTGTAAAAAGAAGTCTGATTAAAAATAGAAATGTTTGTTTAATAGACATTGCCATGTCTTTGCTAATAAACCCTTAATTAAATTTATTGTTACTTACCTCTCAAAACAGAGTTGTTAAAGATTGTAGCATCATGTGCGGAGCCAGGCCAACGAGCTACAACATTCATCAGCCTCAAGTCAGCATCACAAACAGCTTGAACATTCAAAGAAAAGTAGCCTTTTCGATTTCTAAACTCTTCACCTATTGTTTGGGCTGAAAAAAAAATCCATTTTACAAATTTTCAGACTTAACTAACATCATGATAAGGCTGTAACATTATTAATATTAACTTACTCGGAGACTGTATGCGTATGTGTGTACCATCAATCGCACCAAGAACTCTTGGGAAATGCGCTATTTGAAAAAACTTATCCACACTGTTTTGGTGCATAAAGATGTATTTGTCATACAGCATTGCAATAGCTTCAGACATGTTTTTTACTATTCGGCATGCTGTTGACTTTGACACTCCCACAAAGTCAGCTATGGCAATAAGCATTGTACCCAATGCATAAAAACGTAAAGTCAACAATAGCTGATGAAGGGGTGAAACTCCATGATTTCTGTAAAGAATACCAAACTGATTAAATTAAATTATTTGCATGCAATTTTTAAGAGGACTATCATACCAACATAATTATACCTAAAATAAGTATCTAATGTTGCGAGTTGATATTAGCCACAGAACAACAGCTTTTGGTTATGAATATTTAGAAACTAGACCTATGAGCTTGTCAGCTAATTACTAGTAACCCAGGACTAGGTACAAAGTAATGTTTACACTGCTTTGTTTACTTACCGCTTTGAGGTTACTTTAACATAGGGCATTATTTCTGATAAAAGTATCTCTACTGCAGGTTTGTTGATTCTAAATCTAAACGTAAATTCAGCTTCGCTTAAGCAGTGCATGTGGTTAATGCGGTTGTAGCTCTTTCGACGCACTGGAGGAAGTTCGTCTTCTTCATCTTCCCAATCTGAAAGTTGATCTAGCACTTCCAAGTCACTTTCACTGTCACTAAACATTTTATAATATTTTCAGACTGATAAGTACTGATAACTTGATAAATTAATTGGTATAAAACAGTAAGAAGATATTTTAATAAAGTATTTAAACGTAAGATCGCGACCCAATCCGCCAAATGTCAGAGATTGCAAATTAGGATCACAGATAGATAAAAAAAGAGTTGTCAAAGTCAACAGATTGGTTATTGAAACCCATCAACTGTCTTTTTCGAACAGAGGGCGATCCGAAAACACTCGAATCCAGATTGGTGCCCTCTGACGGATAGTTTGCGTTTTCGGATTGCATAACCCATCTGTGGTTTGGTTATTGAAACGCTTTTTTTAATAATTAGATCGAAAACTCGATCGCAGATAGCTGAAAATGGATTGAGATTGCATATTGAAACCGGCCATTAAAGAGCACGTTAAGCCGTCGCTTTCGGTCCCAGTTGTCATACAAATAACTATGGCAAGCGTTCCAGGTAGCTGGAGCCCTCAATAGTCCGACTAGTCTTCCGACCAGTCCGAATTTCGATATTGCCAATTGGTTGCAGAGGTCAGATGGCAGTCGCTTCACGAAATATATCAAAGTTCAACCGTATCTTAGTTAAACTAGAAAGCCGACCCCAACTAAATTAGGAAAAGGCACAGAGAATGATGATGATGAGATTTTTTTTTATATATATAGAACACGTCAATTAGACTTCGCCTTGTCTGTTGGTAAGCTGAAGGCAAAGTGTCAGAAAAGAGGGTCACCATTACCTACACATACCGTGTGACAATGGTGAAACTCAGCTTGACGGTCTCATCATTATATGCTTTTTCACGCTCCGCTTGAAGGACCCGGGACTGTAGGAAAAAGATATTTGTATTAATTATATTGTTATTAACTATTTGTCGTAGGTACTATAGGTACCAGTCACACAGCTACTTTATATTCATTTCTTCAAATCATACATAATAATCACGCCTTTATCCCTGGAGGGTTAGGCAGAGGTGAATTAACACCCCCTTTTACGTGGGACCGAATAATAGGGGTGAGCTTATTGCCGTATTCCGGGCACTATCGTTGACTCGAGCCATGAGCTCATGGCTGAGTCTGGGCTGTATAAATCTGTCTGATTTTAAACAGCCTTATCCCTTAGTCGCCTTGTACGACACCGCATAGGAAGAAATGGGATGGCCCTAATTCTACTCTGCCGGAAACCACGCTGCGTCTTCACTTCATAATATCCAAAATATCAAACATGTCTCGTCGACATAACATCCCAAGAACAGTTCCACGTTCATATTTGCTTTACGATACTCTATCTACAGCATTCAAAGCGAGCATTGGTTTCATTCATTTGCGCGTCTCCATTTCAGATCTGAAAACGTAAAGGTCGCTCAGAGTTGACACAGTGATGCATACACGACAGATACAAGGTAAGCAAAAAATGATGTTCTCAAAGGCATAAGTCGTATAAAAAAACTATAACTCACATGGTCTTACGATATCATTTGAAAGCTTGGAGACGACCCGATGTTTTTTAGTTCAACGATAAGATTATGCAACTTTAGCCGACACCGGCAATCTGCACTAAATCCTATTTGAAAAACACGCAACGGTGGTTTTTAAAGGATACTCTTGAGACACTCCTACACTTATCTACACCAGTTTTTCGTTAAGACCCACATTTTTTTGCATTCCATTGTACCGAGGCGCATTTGTAGTGACACTTTGTGTTGTCTACTAATCCGATTGTAATTGAATTTCGTTTTACAATATCTTTTGTGCTATACTTTTTCAAGCCCATGACACAAGCTTTACAGCAAAAAATATTTTTGTTGGAGATCCGTATACGTCAGTACAACTTTTAATTCATAATTTGATCAAATATCCTAGAATAATTACTGCGATATAGTTTATATTACTCGTTCTTTTCCGTTTTTCACAACTTTCGGAAGCAACTGTAACACATTCTGAACAAACAAAGAAACACATTACAAAGCCATAAACCAAACAACAAAGGCACCGACGTATACGTGTTGAAACTGATCCATCATGTCTCCTTTTAAAATAAAAAAAAACTCATATGCTACACACAACAGATGTTTTCGTAAAAAACCGACCCCTATCTAACTCTGAATATAAAACGCTGACTATAATTACTATTAAAATAACTGCAATTTTCTAAATAATATTTTTATCAAAAACATTTAAATGCAAATTCAGCATATTGATGAATTAATATTAATATGTTCATAGTTATGACAAAAAAAAACCCACGTCAGGATATTAATTTGGTCAAACAATTTCATCTATATTTGACAGGTGCTTAGTATTTTACCCTAACCTTTTAAACATCAATTATAATGTTACTAAACCCATTTTTAATACTTACGTATTAACTTATTTATATTACTCATCTTTAAACATGTTGGACAATGACATGTTTATCATGTTTTTTTAGCAATCCACAAAATGATATCTGATTTTACACTGAAATATCATCTTTTTTTATCCAGAAATAAATACAAACTATGAAATAACCTGGATTTATACATTTCTACTATTCATGTATAAACTGCGATACTAAGGGTGTTGTTATCATTATCACTAATGAAACCGATATATATGAAATACAATCATCAATATCAGAAAGTAAACATAATATCGACCAATAAAGAGTTGAGCATATCAACATGCAAAATTCCAATTAGATTCCAAACATATGATTGTGATAAACCAACCGTTATTGAAGTTGCTTATCTACGTAATTAGAAAGGAACTAAGCTGTAACCATTTGTGTTTATGGGAACATTGGAGTGTTGTACTGACATGTTTTCTGATAGCAAAAGGGAAAACTGTTTTTTATATCACGAATTGATAATAATAACATATCTAATAAATCTTGGATCACTGTGGAAATAATAATTGCATTTTATAATTGCAAAAAGAAACTAGATAATTCAGATTTACTTACAAATGCTATCCTAACAAAATAAATCTTCTATATATTAGATATATACATAAACTCACGCCTATATTGCCGAAGGGGTGCTAGCATCCACATTTCGCCAGTTTATGTTTAGGTCCCAATGTAATTTGGTGGCGAGCCTATTGCCATTAACCGGGCACTTATAAACCTGTGATAAATACACATAACTTCGAAAATTATCGAAAATTCATTGGTGTGTGTCATGGTAAACCTGGGATCGAACCCGAGATCTCGTCTCAGCAGTCCCATACCCATACCCATACCACTAGGCTACCGCGGTTTTCTTCTATACCTTCTATATATTATGTTATTATCATTGATCATCGATCATGTGAGTATAGTCTGCTGTATTGGTGTTGGTAATATAGGTGTACACACGTATGTGATTTTGCTTTGTTTTTCCAGACATCCTAAGATCGCTATCTGTTATCGTAATCACAATATAGCATGGGTTTCTCGCCTCCGTGAGAATAAACTGCCACCGTTAGTTCAACAGGCACTTTGATTAGTGTAATCAAAGAGTATTCCTGAATGAGAGAAAAAGCAATTAGTGAAGTAACACGCAGCTTCTAATGTTACAAGTAAAGACTCTTAAACATTGACATAATGCGTAGACTGTAGTAAAGAATACCGTAAACATCATACCAACCTAAACAGGTATAAGAAATCCATGCATAAAGTAAGTACTAGAGCTTAATATATTGTCGATAGTTTCATTCACCCTATATGGAAAGCGGAATCATGTTATGCATAATCTATAGAAGAAAATGAGAAATGTTGTAAGTAACTACATCTTCTTTCTACCAAGTTATATTATTCACTTTTAAAAATAGAGTGCCTGCCAAGGCATGATATATATTGTTGAAAAATAAATGAACAACAAGTGGTATAGAGGGATTAAGTGTAATGTGTGCGGTCGTTAACAGAGACATTCAAAAAATTATCTGCCACGGAATTCAGTACTTTCCACCCACCGCGGATTCGTCAGAAGGGAATAAGGCATCAAATATTCAATTTTAAAACAGCCGCTAAAAGCGAAATGTCATCGCCTACACAAACGCAGCTGAGACTTCACGATTTAGAAATTTTGTTACAGATGGGGACACGCACTCCACTCCGTACAAGAGATAAGTAAAAAATTACATTAGCAAAGTGAAAACCATAAATGAAGATGACAACAATAATGTTTTAGATGTCGTCAAATTACCTTCCTTAAATGTTTAGAGGGTGTGTTGGTGACGCAACAGAAGTGATTCGAGTCCCTTGGAAATTGTTCTGTCAAGAACAAGAAAATGGCATGCCGAGTAGGAAAAATTTCATTAGCGCCAATCAAAATGACGAGGTCCAAAATGAAGTTCGCAAAGAGAGTCGTAATCACGGAGTTCAGCAGGCACCCCCTCGACATGAGGTCTTATTAAAGGAATAATATTTACAAAACGAGACGCCTCAGAAATCCCCAAATTAAGATCTCGCCGAAACCCGCCCAACTTCCACAAAGTGGAATCATTAAATTAAAAATGTAAACTTTTCTCTTAGCAAGGTAATGGGCATCCCAATGTAGATAAATAGATGGAATAGCTGCAAAAAGGAGCATTTTCCTGTTCATTAAATTTTTCCTTCGCTTTTTTTTATTTCGACCCCTGGTGCTAATTTTGTTGGAATTCACGCCCCTCGCTCCACCCGGTGGGACTCAATCACAGAAATTTTATATCCGGAATTAAATAAGTACCCGTCAGTATTACAAAATTTAATATGCGCTTATTTTTAGCTGGAGTATCTTTCCTAATTAATCAGCTACTTTACTTTGTGTTTATTGGATTTAAATAAACTCTGCAACTTTTTATTATATGTCCTGGCATAAACACAGCCCAATACTTATTTGGAAACTGATTTAGAAGTCGCTAAGAAATGAACCCTGGAGGGAATACTTCCATCAGTAGGAAGTTATTTCGGAGGGTGGTTTGTGTTAATAACTCAATTGTCTATATTAGTGACTGATATACATTTAGCAGGAAATGTTAGCGATCCCGGTAGCAAATGCAATTATATCGCCTAATATACCGTCTGCAACCACTGCGCGCCTCACGTTTCCTTTCTGTATTCAGAATATACCACCCTTTAACGGATTTGATATAACTTCGAATTTAGTTATAATCTTACACATGCACTTTTTTATTTTTAAGCACAATAAAATTTCACATGACATTATTTCGCTAACCTGATTACACTTTCACGATTATTATTTTACATTATTTCGGTTACTATTATGCGGAATGCAAAATAAACCGCATATGGCAGCTGTTTCTCTTTTTAATTCACAATGTCAATATCCAAATGTCTTCTCATTTCGATATCAAGTTTCCTTATAAGATATTGATTGCTGCAAATAAGGAAATCGAATTATTCAATGTCCGCCCCTCATTTGTTTCCAGTTCCCCTATACCAAAGATGAAGAAATTCTTTCTGAGTTTTCGATTACTTGTCCAATTAATTTTATAGATTCATTTGTCTTAGACGCTTTGAAATATGCACTGCAAATATTTAACGTTTATTTTTGCAACAGTAATTTTGGGCTTTGTTACCAATCCATCGCTTTCTCTTTTAATTCTTTACGTGACTAAATTCTTGGTATTTCTTAAATTACAGTATTCGGAATACTATTTGTAGATTCACCCGAAAAGCGTTTATGCTGATAGATAAAGCGTAAGTCCTCACTCTTATTTGAAGTGGTGACTGGAGAGGGACAGGGATGTGGAGTGTTACGTAATACGAGTTGTAAGGGTATTGTGATGAGAGGGAAAGTTCACGTTCCGTTTCTCATCACGCCTCTGCGCGCAAGTGGGTGAGTGCGGTTACTGGCCAGCGCAACGTACCGGCCATTCATGACATAATTGGCAATCGGGCTCATTAAACAGATGTATTTTCACATGGTGAACATGTTAACACCTTTGTGGACTTGCGATGTGTTCTTCACATGTTGCGGGGGGTGCTATATTCAACCGTTTGATATTATAATGTTGTAAAAGATTTAGCAATGTTTGAACACTTGGAGTAACATTATTTGGACGGCACACTGATACAATGGGGCCGTGATATCACCAGTCACCCTTC
This sequence comes from Eilema griseolum, assembly GCA_963662185.1. Lineage (NCBI taxonomy): Eukaryota > Metazoa > Arthropoda > Insecta > Lepidoptera > Erebidae > Eilema > Eilema griseolum. Next base: position 12,223,096 of record OY759236.1, read on the forward strand.
TGAATTTATTGTACACTGAGCCTTTGGGTAATTGCTTAAATATAACTAACCTCACTACATTTCCTAATATTGTTTAATATCATGTAGCCTAATTTTTATAACTGATCTGACCTTGTACATACAAATTTTAATCCTAGGTTAAAAACACTTGATATAGTTTTTTTTATTTCATTTTTATTCCCAGTAACATTTGAACCAGATGCCGATACCTATATCATAACGTATTCCGTTCCTAGAATTTAAGCGATAAATTATTAAGTGACATCATTACTTCAATATGACGTCATAATCAAGCATTGTTATTTGAGTCTAGTTTAGTCTATCTCGTCATATCTACAATGGGAAATTTTCTAAAATATTTTATAAAATTATTACTCGATTACAGCGCCACCTACCCCGGTCCAATATCAATTGTAGGTACTATACTTTCACGCACGTGCGCGGAATAAAATGCCAAGTTTGACTATAGCCGGGAAATCGTTACGGTAGTGTTAACCAAAAAAATATTTTTTCTATATTATTTATACTTATAACCACTAATAGATTTAAACAGCTCACAAGGAAAACTGCACGCTGTCGATAGTACACAAGTTATAAGTAAAACCTTCAATTATAGTACCACTGTGACTGTAATAAATCAACAATACAACATTTTATTATTGCTCTGACCAATAGCATTACAGCACTCTACGGTGTGTCGAATTACGTACACATTGATAAATAATCAAGGACAACAGCGTAACCTTCTACACTCTAACTTTTAGGCGATATCCGAATGACTGATGTTACTATTCAATTATATTATTAACGATTTTGTCTATAATAGCTGCTACAAGTTTGATCGGTCTTGATGAACTTCACTACCGGCTCAATGATATTAAACTTTAAGTTATAAAATTCGCAGTTATGTAAAGTGAGCGGCAAGTTTTTAAGTGTAAAGTAACAATGAGTTGTAAGACGAGGTGTTAAAAGAATACCTATTGTTCAAATCAGCGTGAGTGCGCGGGGGCGCGCCGCGGTAAGATTACGACCGATTGATATTGAGATGTGACCACACCTCCGTCTCTAGCGATGGCGACTAGCCGATTGGTCGATTCTGTATTCACTGTTTTATTGGTCTTCAATTGTTTTACGACAATTGTATTATAATAGTCTAACAACGTTGAGTTTTGACTTTGCGTTTTTACAACTGCTTTGAAAACCTACAAAGGGTTATTTAGTTAAATTAGTACAAAGTGCTTTGGAAACTGTGGTAACGAAAATACCCTAGGATTATTAAATACACTGTATTCCTATTTTGAGCAACCTACTTTTGTTACATTAGGAATTACTTATTCAAGAAATTCTACAAGTTATATAGGTACCTAAGTCAAACAAATATAGAATTATTTTCAGAAATATAACTATATCCAAAAATAATTTTAGCTTGATAATTGAACAGGCGTATTTCATTCTCAAAACTGTAGGTACATTTTTTGTACCATTACTAAAGTATGTGAACTAAAGGGCATAATTTGCACACAAAGGCACACGTCATCAAACGGCACAGTCCGACACCTCCTTACTTCAAAGTATAGTGTGTTCAAACAGTTGGGTCTATCTTGATATCACTTGATTATTTCACCACGCTTCGATTATTATGCTAGCTTTGATTCTAAATGATTTGATTTTTTTTAGTAAGACTTTACAGTACTTTAGAAATATCATATGGTATGGAAAATTAGATATTATTTAACTTTGAAATAATCTAATATAAGTGTTCTGATGAGCTCTTCCAATTAGTCCCACCCTCCCCTTTCCTACACAGGACAACGCGTGCAGGTCTTAGATGTCATCCGCACACGGTGCAAAACATCCGATCAAGAACCAAGCGGTTCGGAGACTCTTTCCTCTGTCGCACCATTAAGGCCTGGAATTCATTACCAGCTCACGTGTTTCCTTCTTCCTACAGTCCCGGGTCCTTTAAGCGGGGCGTGAAAAAGCATATGATAAGGCCGTCAAGCTGAGTGTCACCATTGTCACACGGTATGTGTATGTAATGGTGACCCTCTTTTCTGGGATTTTGCCTTCAGCTTACCATCAGGCAAGGCGAAGTCCAATTGACGTGTCCTATATATAAAAAAAAAAAAAAAAAAAAAAAAAAATACATATGTAATTAACCGGTCTGGAGTAGTACTTTAAATAGATTTCATCTGATTACACTCACTGTGAGAACGGAATAATTTCGTTCCTTTGGCTGTTTAGAATTCTTTATCTAATTACTAATTCTTTATCCTTTTGAATTTTACTATTTTGCAATTATGAAGATGAAACAAAAGCTTACTATTATCAAGGGAATTATGAGCTTATTTGCCATTGTACTATACAGTAATAGTTTTAAAGTCTTGTTTACTTTGCTAAAAAGCAAATGTCTACATTTTGAAAATAAGCCATCACATCGTAAACGTAGCGATTCAGCGCGTCAGAAAAGGACCCTTTACAAAATCATTTCTATTCCATTTTCCGAAGTGAAAATTGGCCACCGACGGTCAAAGGGGTAGTGTTTATTTGAATTCCGCCTTTGTTAGTTTAAAAGGCGTTAGAATGTAAACGAATCCTTTGTTGTGATTGCCCTGTTTTGTTTTGAAGCGTTCAGGTTTATTGTTTTGTCGTTTTCACGTATTTTGTTCAGCAGTGCTCCCTCGTGACGTTTCAATTTACCATCTGTATGACGATAGAACTACCTTTCCGTACTTATTATAGTACTTAATTGAAATTTGACATTTTCGTAAGTGTCATAGGGCTTAATTTTACCTTACCTTTACTTTATTCTATTATATTGCTACTTTAATATACCTCCAGTACGAGCATTCGTAAGCTAAGGCAACTAACTGGCTACAATCAAGAGGGTCGAATGCTTAAAAAGGTTTATATGTTTATCAAGTGGGTTCTTTCTAATTATTTGTATTTAAATTAGTTAAATAAAATACTTTTAAGTCAGTCTAATAATGTATCAACCCTTTTAAATTTATGATAATCAAAAAGGTCTTTCGAAAATATGTTTTAATCTTAATGCTCTCAGGATTATTTTAATATGATTACTCATGAGTCTCAGGACCCGTTCATAATAAGAGATTTAAAATCCATTAGATAAAATCAATACTAAGATTTGTTTTTATTTTCATTTTTATTATCAAAACCATTGTGTTTAATGATTGTATATTATTTAAAATTAATTCAAAACATTTATTTTGGATATTAGGTAAGTACATTATCACATAAATTTTGTATTAGAATAGTAAGGTACCAATTTTTTTTTTTGTTATGAATAACACCCTTTTCTAACTCTCTTTTCTAACTTTATCTCTCTATTTTTAGAAATTATGTTTGTTTTTTTTTTCATTTTACAAGATATAGATACAAACCATCTCGAAGCATATTTTGTTTGTAACTAATCCAAGTAATCAACTGCAATATTAATAAACTTATCGATATCTGATTTAATAAAACTTGAACTCTTACTTTTCTTTGCATCTATATTTCAGTAACAGATCATATAAATGTAAGTTTAACAAGCAATGATCAACCAAAACGGGAGATCAGAACATTCAGCGCCTTTGTATTCCCATTGTACGTACCGCAGCATGGTATCGGTCCTCATTGAGGCCTCGCAGTGGGGAGTCTACAGTAGCCCAACAGTCTCTTTTTATACAACCAACGTTTTATCAAACATTTTAATGGCCGGCTTTATGGAACCAACAAAAGAAGTGTGCCAACAGAGGCGTTAAATCCTTTACGATTTGATGATGATGATCACGCGTTTGTCATTGGACCGCACTCCTAGCTTGTCAGCGGTCATGCGTGAACTCATATATTGAAATTTATTTATTGTACTTTGGGACCTTCTTTGAACTATACTATGTATAGGTGTTGTTAAGTACTTAATGTTTTCTCATCAAAATTAATTGAAGAATTTCACATTATCGTGCCATTTCGAACTGGGTATTTTCCTACAGTTAAAATAAACTATTTAACTGAGCTTATTCAATGAATATGATCGATAGAAATTGCGTCTGTTCTTATTTTATTGTTTATTTTTAGACTATTATATTATTTAGATATTATATAGACTATTAAATATTATGACGTCACAATAAGTTATTTTATACAAGTTTCTTTATAACTTACCGTTTTGACGTTTAACAATATAGTAACTAATTTGACTGGACAGTCAAATACCCAATTCGATACTGCATTCAGTAAGTAACTATGATAAAAATAATGATCAAAATGGTGATTACTGTCCGATAAAGGAAATAGCACTTTAAATAAAAAAATATCGAATACTTACTGAATAGACTCCCTGGATGCCTTATATGGTACAAAAAATAAAAATCACATACACAATCATGCTTATAAAACTAAACATAAACAACTAACGCATTCAATATTACTACACAATTCATTACAATGTAAATTTATCTGTGATTGTCAGTATTAATCAATAGCTAGGGTGTAACCTGGAACCAAAACAACGACAACTAACATTACACCCACAAATATTTCAAGAACATTTAGATACAGTAAAATTATAATCACACCATTGAGACATTATGCAATCGAATGAATAAGGACTGTTTCACGGACCATTCAAGCAGTTAAGAAAATCACTGTTTAACTTCAAATTCCTATGACAATGAAATGGGACCTACCTGTTCTGAGGTGGAAATTGCGAAACACAATAAAAATAATAAAACAATGAAAATAAAACACACCAATAAGCAATTTTGTTGGAAATATAATACTGTCTTTGAAAGTCCTGCGTTGCGGGTGTAACGTGTGGTCTTCCAGGCTACCCCCTTGGCGCGCGAGCAACCGGCCAGCGACCGAGCACGCTCGAACGTTGCCGAACGCAACCGAACCCGGCCGAACGAAACCGAACGCGGGGTGCGAGTGAGATAGCGACATACCTGTCTGGCGCTTTCATTGACAGGCACCTGAAATGAAGAAAAAAATCGATCCAATTCGTTGAAAATAGTAAATTTCAAAAATTTTGCTTTCTATTGACACAGATAAATTTACATGCAAGAATATAATAGTGTAGGTAACGTAGAAATTAAATTCACTAGATTATGAACAAATTTACGTCTGAGTTGTCAAAATGTCCACAGTTTACATTTTATGACAAGGGTTAGATAACTAACTCAATACTCTCAATGTGCTACCAAAATTTAAAACAAATAAACTAAAAAGAATAAACAATAATGTGGCAAAAACAGTTAAAAACAACATTGCAAGATGTATTAGGACAGTTGTTAAAATATGGGGTAGCATCGAGCGGCTTGACTCCGCGGTTCCGATGTTATTGTGCGCTTGCACGCAATCTCTCTCTCGTGTTTGCATTCATACACTACATCATTTACAACCCAACTGCTAAGATATTTTAATTTTTTAAATTCAACTATCTTTTCAACTAACTATTCAAATGCTGCAGATATTAAATAGAAAACCCAAAGAATATAATTAGTCTTTTTTTAATGGTTTATGTTTCTGTATACATAATGAAAAAGTAAACTAATAAATTTTATAGTAAACGATATAAAACGAGATGGCATTGAGTTATGAAATTATATTAATCAATAAAATACATGTAGGTATGTATACCAACTAGCCAATAAAAATAGATTAATATTGAGTCATTACAATACACAGACCCCTCCCGATGGACAAATTTATTAGATTATTACCGGCCGAAATCACGCAAACGGAATCGTAAAATTAAAGGAAATCAATTCCGTAAAATTGAATCCAATTCCCTTAACATCATTTGATTACAATAAGGGCATAACGCACGTGATATCAGCCGGTACTTAAGCGTAATAAACTATTCATAGCAACGTAAGTATTGTAGCAAAGTATATTTAAACGATTCGATTTTATTAGTATAGTTGGTAATGAAAACGTCAAAGCTCTAAAAATAAACCTCTTTAGACAGAACAAATGTATTCAACAATAAAAAGAGTACATTTTGAATAAAGTGGTGTAGAGTAGCGGTTCAGACAATACATTTTACTTCGCGTGTGAACAGCTACCGATGACTATCGCTTTATGCTATTTTGACACAAATAGTTTTCTCGTAGATATTGTAATCGGTGGCAGTCACAGCGTACCGACGCATACACGCAACAAAATCAAAAGTCACCTACTCGAAAAAACCAATCTATCAATATTAGAACACAAAAAATATGCAAGTCAGTTAATAATCCCGAATCGGCAATCGACAATGAAAATAAAGTCACAGTCACTTTTTTAATAATGGCAACACAGTTTTTCTTTTTTATTGCCACCCTAGGTTCATTTGACATTTGAACCGGCTGATGACTTAGCCGCCATGATTGATCGTCGCGACCCAGTAAATGAGTGCAATTTACCGTTTATTTTCCCTGCTATTCAATGTTTGTTATTGTTAACTGCATTAAATTGTGTCCTTTTGAAATTAAAATTATGTTTTATTAATAACCTAAAAAAATGATCTACTTCTTACAATAACAAACGGCAACAAAAGGAATTAAAATAAAAACAGATAATGAACAAAATGTAATCATATTTACATACAAATTAACTGTTGAACTGTGACTGGTAATCATTTGTCAATTCCAAGTGTCATTTTGAATACCATTGCCGAGAAATAGATATAAGATAACATAAAATGCTTTTTGAGTCCCTTCTCTTAAAGTTCAAAATATAACTGCACCGTGTACAATTTGTCGATTAAACATCCTTTTGAGAAAATACAATTTTGAATTGTATCGTACTGTATTCAGAGTTCTATATTAAATGATAGCCTTGGCAAAAATTTAAGAAAATGAGCGACTGTATACAATTTATCATCGAGTCAAGTATCCGCCCAAACCGTAACGAATCACTAGTAAATAAATTGACCACAAACATTTCAGACCATTTCTTTTGATGTAGCGTCGAGAAACAACTTCCATATTAATTTATTAGTGATGTAAGTATCCAGAAGATTTGTTGCTCGGTTGATTTGCGTTGCAGCCATAAATCAAAACTACTTGCGTTGAGTCTATTCCTTCTGTATTTTATTAGGAGAGAAAGAAAAAGTACATGTCTGCACTGTTTATTATCTGCTTCTGTGTAACAAAGCACAAAGAAGATGTGTATTTTTAATATCGTTAGTGAAAATCCAATGGTAAAGTATTTGCCACTAAGTAGGTAGATACTAGACTGACATTAAAATAAGCGCACTATGTCGAAATATTCTAAATTCAAAGATTGATAATTCTCAAACTTGTTCATCTAGTTTCTAGTTCCCATTCCGAATTCAAAATTCTTTCCCACATCACCCAGAAACCATCACACAATATTTGTTCTAAACAACTTTTTTAATATACAATAGAAGTCCTTGCGTTATTTTAAGCCAGTTTCATATACCCCTCCTACGTGGAGGTGAACGATGATCGAATCTAATGAGTCACAGACTATAAATTATATTTGACAGGTTATAGAATTAGATTGATACGTTCTAGGCTACAGATTCAATTGATAGTGATGTGCCGGGATGTGGGGGTCTACTAGATCGTTTAATGTCTCCAATTTATCAAGTTAATTCGTGTTCCTATAGCAACAGTTTGTGTTTAAAAATGGATCAAAAAATTTCTACCTAGCATATAAAATGTAAAAAAAATTAAGTCTTATATTTTTAGGAAGAAAAAGTCCACGAAACTACCCCTGCTTATTTATATCAAACCATTTGAAATGATAATAGGTACGAAACTTAAATAAGAATAAAAAATATAACTAAGAACAGAATAAATTAATTGTTTTTTAATCATCGTTTTTTAATAGCTATGCATTGCATTACGCTGCTGATATTCATTTGAAGTTTAATTTTAGCTGAACAGAATTAACAAATAATAAACACACATCTTTTAATATGTATTCGTACCTTTCCACTTCAGCAATGATCTGCTTAAGAAACTTGAAATTATATAACTCTCAATTAAAACACAAATATAATTATTTGAAAGCATCCACCCCACTTGTAAATCAATTTATTAAAGTAAATACGAGGCTACCTCTCCTCGAAATATCACAAGTATCATTCTTATTTGATATTTAGGACTAAATTTTATGGAGAACAATTATGTCCTACTTCATCATATCACTGATTAACATACAGCAAATTAGTTAGCTTATTTCATTAGTTTGCAGTAACAAATTAATGAAATAAATTGACTAATTCCGTCAAATTAATGAAATAAATTGACTAATTGACCATACAGCAATATGGTAATCAATGATTTTATGATAGAAGCAGATCATAATTGTTCGCCATCAATATGTAGACCTGTTACAAAGTTAAGTGAACTTAAAATGCTATCAACTACTGTGCCCCACCTGCTCTCCATAGCTAAACAAACTTTTGACACGAACGTAACAAATATTTTTAGGGAAAAATAATTGCACGTTTATCTTCCTGGGGGCATTAATTTCCCTTCAGCCACGATTCTACTGAAGAAACCGCCCAATTAGTGCATTACTTCTTACTTAAGCGGGGATCTGTTTACCCTTAAAGCTGGTAGCACACTGACAAATATGCATACAGTTGCGAGATTTAAAGCTATGTTACAGTATATTCGATAAGGAATCACATGTTTCTTAATAATGACTGGAAGTACTCTAAATACCGGAGATAGATAATTTCATTCAAAGGAACCATTCCCATCTTTTTTAAATGAAACAAAACTACATTTAAAGATTTCCGAAAAATCGGTTGCGACAACCGGTAGTCGAATCGATTAAAGTACGTAAAAATAGCATCCTGTATTTTTATAATCAAGTTAAGGGGAATCCATGAAAGAGATTTTGGTAAGTAGATTTGAAAACCTGTAGTGTTTTTGAAAACCTTAGAATACAGTTTTATATCTTTTTAAAAATAAGGGAATGGTTTCTTTGATTAAAATTATTTAAAGTACTTTCCCTACAAGGACGATCGAAAAATTTCACCCTGTATAGATACGTCCCGATATAGTTTAGAGAAATTTGCCCATAGTAACTTTTGTTCACTTTGTACTGTACTTCCATATTGTACTATTTTCCATAATGGCTGCTCAATTTTAAAACAACACCCCTTTAGAATGTTAGCAAGGCATATGGCGTAGTAGTCAGAATTGTTGATAACAAATGCATAAAAATATTCAACCTTGATAATATATACATTAACATGTATTTTTAGTATAAGTGAAGTATTTAACTAACTCTGGTTATAAAACAATACTTTTTATTTATTTAGAATGTACTTCTTCAATAATATACTATGCAGGGTCACAATGTTTTATACTCGTAGCTTGAAGTGTAATACCGCCCTATAAATTTTTAACCCTTCCAAGTTTCTGTACGACAGCATTTTTATTTTTGTTATTTATAACACTCAGAAGAATTATTACTTCTGAATCGTTTAAGTCCTTGTACAGTGCTTGTAATCCCGTGAGCCAAGATTAAAATGCTCGTCCAACGCTAATTAAAAGTATAACTTTTTTCCCTAAGTAAGTGATTAATCGAACAGTTGTGTTCTTACTGTATTAAAACACTCATAATAAATTGTTTTTACTTTAGCTAGTGCAATTTATAATAAAAATAAATTTAATTTAGGACAGAACTCCCCAATTTTATATCCTTGTTGTAGGTATATTTTCTTAAAATAGACCAAAATTAAAAATATGTAGTAGACAATAATAAAATTGTAACTAATAGGTACTATTTTTGTACTTAAAGGCTTTCTATAACATTTGTTAGTAATTTAAACAAGGTTGCATCTTGGAGCGATCGCTCTCCTTTTTGCTTGATTTGACTTACCCTGACTTATGCTCTCGACTGCCTTCAGACCCCCTAACCCTGATAGAAAACCCTGCGCCAGTACCTCATCCGTCAATCAGTATACCAACTAGCAAATGAGATGGGCTTATGCTCCAAAGATCTTCAAGGGGCTCCTTGACACCCTCGCTTTCATATTCAATAACCAAGGGTAACAATTCTAGCAGCGGGTCACATAAAGGCGGTTAAATTTAATAATATTTCTGGGCTATAGTTTTTCTTTACATATATAATCGTCTTTTACACCTGTCATTGAAAGGTTACTGACATTTGGCGACCTTGTGCTGCCTTCCACTGTAGGCATGCCCTCTTGTCAACGAGTGCAACTTTAATAACTATACATGTAAGAGATAAGTGCCTTTCGTAACATTATTAAATTATTAGCGTCTACTATAGATACATTCATTAACATAGCATTGAAATAAATATCCCTACACATGTTGCTTTTAATTATAAGGTCTAGTACTACTGTAGTATGTTATTTTAGTTATTTTACTACTATAACGTGGTATAGAACAACATGACAACGCTAACCGGATACCATTACTGCATTTGTGCTAATGTTCGATCAATTACTACATCTGTAGTCTAATACAATTAGAACATATACAGTTCTTTTTGCGATCATAATAAATGTCTCTGAATGTCTCTCATTTTATTGTTTCTTTAGAAATTTTAATACCTATTTAAAGGAATTTATTCGATGTCATGCGTGATTTATTGCAAATTCGAAATAACAATTTTAAAAGCTCCATTGCACCGCAATCATGGACAAAAAATATTATAATTAGCTATTTTCTTAATACAGGAACACACAATATTATATTTAATTATAGAGACGAGTTTATTCAATAAAATTTTGTACAAAACATAATTAATAATACTTAAATGAAATTTAAAACTAAAAAACTATTATTTGTTAAATTATTTGATCGGTTTGTCAACTCGACCATATAGAAAAACTATTGAACCGATTTTGATGAACTTTTATTAAAACAAAACTAATTCAGTTTTCACGGTCGAACAAGTAGATTAACATTATTATAAACGTTAGTCTACTAATCGACTTCTTCCGAAGTAACTTTCTTTTATTATCTTTAATTTAATACATGTATAAGGGCAGTGGAGCTCGTTTAATTAATTAAGAATGTATAACTAATAAATAAATTAACTATGATAGTTATCGGCAGTTATCAGCAGTAATTTCGCACTTGCGCGGATACTATAGCCTTGAGTTATGAACGCCCTTTACCGCAAACCGATCCATTTGCCCTACTGCGGTCATAGAGGGACCTAATTGGGTCTATAAAAACTCGAAACGCATCCCTGCACGTTGAAAACATCGCACCAAGCCACTCCTTGGCTGGCGCGAAGGTATGTAGAGAATAACTTAATATCGATGTTATAACTTGTGTAGGTCTTTGCAAGTATATATTATACATATTATAGTGCAGAATTCCAAAAAAGAAAATATTTTCAAGCTCTGATATTGGAGTCGCCATTTCGATCTGTGACGCGGTTGAACTTCGATATATTTTTTGTTTTGTAGTGTGTTTGTAGTTTGGCAAAAAAAAAAAATTATACTAAACGTTACTATATTAAAGCTCAAGATATTAATTGTAATTCTTACACTAATATCAATACAATATTGTTTACTATATTATGAGACATGAAACGTCAAACGGAGTCAGAATAAAAGACAACAGAAGCGATTGGCCTAAGGCACCAACTGCGTGGTCACGATTCATTGTACTCGTTCACTAAAACAAAGTTAAACTTCCATTTACAAACTTTAAATTATGTAATCTAATGCTTTATTGTCTTAATCTAAATGGTTCAAATTCGTTTACCATCTGTTTTGTAAGTACACTAGTAAGTTTGTTTGATTGGAGCTTCAGATTATATGTGCAGTCTGCGCTATTTAAGGAAGAGACTTCTCCGGCCTAGAACATAACTTCTATCTAAAAATATTCTCATTGATATATATAATTTTTTACTTACCTTAATTCTATTTGACGTGTATTATTATTTATTTTCTTTAATAAAATTGAATACCAGATGACTGATAAATCTTTTTTCTACGTTTATATTTAGGAAGATCACAACTATTTTATATTTTCTCTTTTTTTGTCAGTAAGCAGATATTTCATCTATAACAACCTACTATAGTTTCTTAATAATAAATTGTTAGGTAGTTTTAATTTCATACTCAGTGTTTTGTAGTTGTGATTGTGGCCGAATTTTTGTTTGAATTGACAAACCACACACCTACGTACCTAATTTAAATTTATAATCGAAAATGAGACATGAAAGGCACAATTTTTTTTTTTATTTGTCACAAAATCCTTAATCAGATTTATGTATAAAAAGCTTACAAAACATCATTGGATAGTTAAATATAAACTGCCTCTACCTAGCAACTCTACCTAAATTAAAGTTTACCTTAAAATAATTATTTTCATTGAATATTTTTGTTTTTTTTATTTTATATTATTTTTACTTTCCTGACGTTCCTGTTGTTATTCAGTAGTCCACTACATGCCAGTAGTGTAGTCATGATAACTATTTTATTCCAACCCATATTTTATATTTGGAACAATAATAATTACCTTAATATAATTCAGTGATAGATGTACTACAAAGTGGTAAGCGGTTTGCTGGTATATGATACATATATATGAAACTCGAATCTAATTAAAATAAATTAATAAATTATTCTCAGTAATATCTTGTCCTGAATTCTCTAGTTGTCTCTTTATATAAGTTTCAATATTCTTATTATAATGTAAACACCTCAACAAAGTCTAGGGAACAAGATGACCCCAATTATTTTTTTTCGTGTAAATCTTGTTTTGCAAATAACTGGCAGCAAATAAATAAAAATAGAATAAAGTAGATTACAGAGTTGTTCGAAATTTAAAAATAAATTTAAATAAGTAATGATTTTCGAATATGGAGGGAAAACTTTTAAAAGTGTTTGATTGTGCAGTTTCTCTGAGGCAAAATAAAAATTATTTTTTTTGATTGTAAATAACGTTTATTATCAATAATACGTCTTTTACGTATGGTTTGTGCATTTTTGTGACTGTAGTCATCATGTCACGTCGTCATTTAAGTCGCAAAGAGATGTTAAGGGCTGTTGGTATGCTGCAAGCTGGACGAACTCAACGCGACGTAGCAGATGCTGTCAACACCCAACCAAGCGTAATTTGCAGATTATGGGCACGCTACAGGTCTACAGGGGATGTTGCCGAACGTCACAGGGGACGAAATAGGGTTACTACCCCGCGACAAGATCGTTTCTTGCAAAATTCCGCAAGGCGGCAACCCACGATTACTGCTCGCCAGTTGGTCGCAGGCCTCCAGTCTCAGCATCAAGTGGTTATTAGCGATCAAACTGTCAGAAGAAGACTACACGAAGCCAATCTTTATGCTCGCAGACCGCTTAGGGTTCCAGCTCTTCGACGTGGAAATCGAGGTCGTCGCTTATTGTGGGCTAACGCACATTTACAGTGGACCGACCATCAATGAGCACGGGTTCTGTTTTCCGACGAATCTTGCTTCGGTTTTCATCCTGATTCGAGAAGAGTGCGTATATGGCGAGTTCCTGGACGTCGGAGTCGTCTCCAGAATCCGCAAGAAGTTCATCCTTACCAAGGTGGAACAATCATGGTATGGGCTGGAATTCGCCTTGGTGGAAGGACCGACCTCGTTTGGATACGGGGCAATTTGAATGCAAACCAATACATTCAGGAGGTTATACACCCCATGGTAATCCCTCATCGACAGCAGTTCGGTCAAGATTTTATGTTCATGCAAGATAATGCACGGTCACACACCGCGAGGGTAGTGGTCAATGCGTTAAGCGGGCACAATATTACGACGTTGGAATGGCCTGCTCAGTCTGCCGACCTCAATCCCATAGAGCATGCCTGGGATTTGCTTGGGAGAAGAGCTTTCAGTGATTCTTTGGAAAATCTGAACACTGAAGAACAACTTTTTTTACACCTTCGCAGTGTATGGAGCCATATTCCACAGACGATGATTGACAATCTCATACTAAGTATGCCACGCCGTTGTCGAGCTGTTGCTAATGCTTTAGGAGGTCCTACAGATTATTAAAAACGTTTAAAGTACGGTTAATTACTGTATTTCTTACTACCTCGTTATTTTTGTGCCTAATCATAGAAGGTTGTAATACTCAATATTGGCACTATTCAATTCTTTCTTAAAAAAAAAAAAAATTTGGTATGAAAATGTTTTTATTAAAATTAAAATTAAAAACGGTACAAAAATACCCTTCTATTGATATAAAACACTCACTATTACAAGAAAGGGTTTTTAAATAAAAACTAGAAATGTCCTTGTTCCCTAGACTTTGTTGATGTGTGTACTATAATATTGCAATTTAACGTACGTAGGTATTCGTAATTAGATGAAAGTTTGTATAATGGATAAAAGACGTATGTTATTACTAATTATAAACGAAAAACTGAACAAGTCTGGTTGTAATTGGCCCACAGATAGATTACGCTCTGGAATAGCAAATACTTTATATTCAGGTAATACGTTCCTATGGGTTGTGAGAATGGGATCATAATTACCTTCAGATGGATGCAGCGACAGCTCGCGAATCGTAAAAGTAAACGGTATTAAAAGTTGAAAAACATACATTTGCTGATTTCTAAAAAAAAACAACTGACAGTTGCCGTCAAGTGAAGCTATTACAACTAGAAAATCGAATGATCGTTGTTGATTTTTTTGTAAGAATAGCGGTAGTTACAGACTGTTAGGTACATTCAAATATTAGAAACTAAAATGTTGCAGATAGAAGTGATAAATTTCAAACCATCGCAAATAAGCTGATAACATAATACGGCTCCATTATGGCGAATTACGTTATTAGAACAACTGACTACAATTTTTCTTCGTACTAAGTTTGTTGTATCACGCAAACCACGTCAGTATAAAATAAGTTGAAGGTACAGTCCACTTTCAAAATAATTTTAACAATTATGTGGTTTTAGTGCCTCTAAATAGGCAAGTAAACTGGTGATAGGAGTATTTTAGACTAAAAAGAATAATGGCAATAGTGACAAAACCGTTTGTGAAGAATTAAGTAATTACCTAAATATTCGGTCAGAAATTCTAAGCATAATTAGTAATATAAAAATTACAAACGAAAAACAATTAGGTAAGTAGTTTAATGCTATGGTATTGAGATATTTATAATCGTTTAAATATTAAAAAGAATGTAAAAATAGTAACCGGTGTGGTTCACAGCAAAGTAGAATTTGGACTACCCCATCTCTTCCCATGTGGTGTCGTATAAGGCGACTATGGGACATGGCTGTTTAACATCAGACAGATATATACAGCCCAGACTCAGCCTCGGATGCATGATTTGAGTCAAGAATAGTGCCCGGAAGACGGCAATAGGCCCACCCCTTTTAACGTGGGACCAGATTTAATAACTCCGGGGATAAAGGCGTGTATGTACTCGTATGTATGTAAAAATGAAACGAACAAATACTTTTTTACAATTACTATTAGACAAGGTTTTCTTCAAAGATGTTAAAATACGTGATAATGTAATAGTTGTCTATTCTCATCATTGAATAATAGAGTATAATTACGCATGATAACTGTCTGAACTGATTTTTATAAATATAGGCATAAAAGGTTCCTACATCTTACATAAAGATATTACAGATACAGATTTAATTACGAATGAATGTCGATCTCTACGCTCAAATTAATTTGAGCTCAAGTAAATGCACTAATCATGTATCTAGTATGGAAGATTAATAGATTAGTAACCTACATTTAGTATGTAGCAGTAGGTACATAACATATAGACACATATATAAAAAATAGACGCAGCTTTCCATCGACAGATGGCACTAGTAATATTTAAAATGGTATTTTTATCGTTTGGTAGTCTTCATAATTTCTCCGAATAAAATTCGATGTCACACTCGATACGATGAATTTTTTTATATCATATTTTTATACCACTTAGGTGGCAGGAAAAACACGGCCCAACCGATGGAAAGTAGTTATCGTGGCCTATGGACCAGTGTAATACCAGAGGAAAAACACTCGCGCTGCCAACCCTGTGCACAGAGGGCTTCTATGCCGCCAGTGTAGAAGACAAAGCAGGACCTGCCTTAAGTCTTCCCACTGACAGCACAAACTCTCCAGAGAGGTCTGGCTACCCTACTCACCGCTGGGAATATAACACGAAGTTATTATGACCGCGGTATTCTGTAGGGCGGAGGTACTTTCCCAGTCGGACTGCTCAATTGGATGGCAATAGCGTCGTGTCTAATTTGAGGTCCCACATTTTAGGATCTAACTTCACTTGTCTAATTTTTGCCTATGGCACTCAGGGCAGGATAATTAATTATAATCTTTTTAGTATCTTAGTGGATCATTATTGTTCTACTGCAGCTCTTAACGTAGGTATGCAATGTATGTATGTTTTTTTAGACATAACTCAGCTGACTAGTCAGACATAGTTTCTGTCAATGACTATTACTGGGCTGGTAATATCAAATTAAAACAAAAAATGTTTATAAATAAAACTATCGAAACGAATTAAAAATAAAGCTGTATTCCTAAAGGAAATATACTCAAAATAAAACTTAATAATACTAACACGACGTCGACAGTAAAATACACACATAACGTCAGTTCGTGAAATGTACAAATTGTTGGAAATTGTTCTATTTGTTAGAAGCGGCGGTTACCGACGCCAGTCGTGCTTCCGGAGTGCATACATCATTCGGACAATATCATTAAGACATCAAAACACTGCCAGGGAAGGAAACACACCTTATTATGTGTAGTTCAGGATATCCTACTGTGTTATTTTAGTAAAAGGCTTTTAGGATAATGTTCCTTCTCTTTAAACCAATGTTGGTTTAAGGGGATTTTCACCTAGTCGGATATTTATTCTACGACTTAATATGATTTGTATTAAGAATTAATGTACCTAGATACCTAGTTTTTTTATTTTGAATTTTTAATTGCTCTATTTGTGTTTACATTTTTACACTAATGATAAAAAAGTAATTGATAATTCTATTACTGAAGACTATGCTATCAAAGTTTCACAAAATAAGTTAACCTGTATATAGGTACTGCTTTCTTTAGCCATGAGTGCATGGTATAGCCTTTACAATACTAATGTAGTTGTTCACTTCAGTGTGCTTTTGACTATATGGCACTCAGATTTATATGAAACAGATTTACTAGGTAAGTATCTGATACCATACTACAATTAACAAGATGACAGCATATATAGTCATAACAGCTAACGTCAACTTCGAATTAACTTAGCAATTCATGTAATAATTAATTAAATGATCTAAGCTCATATAATTCAAAGACAGTATGTAATCAATTAACATTCCAATTGCAGCGAAGAACCGTTCGATGGTCGCTTACGAAAGTGTAAAATAATTAGAAATGTCGGCGAATGAAAAAATACCTGAGAATTCTGATTGTCAGATAGCCGCCGCGATTGTCTTGGATTGCATATTGAAAAAACATGCAACAGAGATAAGGAGTTACACGGTTGAGCGATTCGAAGGCATCGCGGATGGATACTAGCTAATTGCATTTCCTACACTAGCGCATAACTGGTACGTTGAACTTATTATATTTTAGACATGTGACTTAACTCACTAGGGACACAATACTACACAAGTACTACACTCGTAATTGCAGTTTACTGCAGTCTGGATGTACTTCCCGAAAGTAATTTTAAACATATACGAGAGATCTTTTTATGATCTACCTACAGTAGGGAGTTTCAATAAAAAAAATTATATCACTTAGGTGGCAGACAAGCACACGGCCCACCTGATGGAAAGTGGTTACCGTGGCCTATGGACGTGTGTAACACTAGAGAAGCCACACTCGCGCTTCCGACCCTGCAACCACAGAGTCTCTGTGCCGTCAGTGTAGAGGACAAAGCAGGACAAGCATTTAGTCATCCCACTGACAGCACAAATTCTCCAGTGAGCTCTGGCTACCCTACTCATCGCTGGGAACACAACACGAAGTTATTATAACCGTGGTATTCTGTAGGGCGGAGGTACTTCCCCAGTCGGACTGCTCAATTGGGCGGAAATACTGCCGTGTTCTACCTCCTTAAAAATTGAAGTACATCAATGGACATCATTAGAAAAAAAAATACGAAGAAATATGCAATTCCACATTAGGGATATGCCCACATTTCTCCATCCATAAATTTGGTTTTATGTTATACGGGATAAAGGTAGGCACCTAATATTAATAGATTGAATTAGGCATATTAAAATGGAAAGGTAACAAGAGGAGATTATATGTGTTTTTACGGAAGGATCCTGTATTATGAGTAATTATCGCGTACCTAAAACTGTCTGTTGTTGGAAACGTTGGAACTGCCCAGAAACATGCACATACATATCTTATAGACACTATAGTTGCGGCACACTATGATGGCCGTTTTGAAAACAAGAAAAACCAGTTGTGTCAAAACGGCCATAATAGTGTGCCGCAACTATAATGATATCAAGAGTTATAACCATGGAACTGTACAACAACGCATCTACGATCACAACCAGATAAATGTCATTGAACTAGACACAAGTACATGTCACTTAAGTACATTTACGATGTAAACTGCATTCATGGCAGACAACCCGACTCCCCCATAGTATCATCTCGACTTACGGAAGTTGTATTACCGTATCAAACTATTTCTTGTACAAACAACTTAGTACGCATCTAAACACCCTTGTCGCATTCATAATATGTATATTCACGACAAGTCTACCACGAACGATGAGTCTCGCTTCCGTTATAACACCAAAAAAGAGGTCCGAGAAAAACTAAGATGTTAGAAAGAGACCGGAATATAAAATACGGTGGCAAGACATTTATCTTGAAATTGTAGTGTGATACAATACACGAGTATCAAAGGAGCTATGATTATTGTGAAAAGGTTCTAATTTGATTCCATTGTGTAATAGTTATCTGTGAAATCATGAATGAAGACATTTGTCTTAAGCATTTTCTTACATTGCTTTGTGAGTAGATAAATAATGTATACAGTTTAATATTTACATTTTGAATACGAGATAGTAAAGACCGGATCCCTAACTCTGGACTATTCGAATCCTCTACCAGATTGGTCGATTCTGACAGTCCCTTTGATGCAGAAACATTCAAATGCCATTACAATTTAGGTTACCATATTACAAAGGTCACTTAGTATTTCTACTGTGCACAATTATCCTGAAGTTTTCTTATACATGACACCTAATTACTTATGTCAGTTTAAGTAAGTGTAAATTGTTTTCAATCACCATAAAATAGGTTCTGAGCCGTTTGTCATCAGTCAGTCATCTATTTCCAGATTCCTAACTGATACTTAAAAATGTCCAATAGCATTTTTACCCTAACCAGGTGTCAACCTGCGACTTCATGTAGGTACTCTTACCTACTATTGCTGCAATAAATTGCTCTCGCCCATGTAAAAACAGCATCTTAGTTATAAAGTTTTCACAACGTTCAAGAAGGACAAACAAGAAAGGAAGATACTTATAAAATTTACAAAGCTATAAATTGGACAGATAACTTGAGCACAAAATTAATGATATCAACATGAAGTACTAGGCGGCATCTTTGCTTGTGATAAACAATGATTACTATAACATTACTATGAGCCTATTCATAAATTTTTCCCTATAACTGATAAGGCTGGCACGGATTAGGCCACCGGGATAGCAGGATGTATTAGTAATCTTGTTTGCTCAGAACTATCAGGTGTACCTCATTACAAGTCTTGTAATTTTAAAAGAGGACAAGAACGTAACTAATATGCTTTTTGTTTGCACTGTAACTCCAACAGGTTTATGTAATCCTGGTATTACAAGGTATAAAAGTTCTGGTGAATAGATTAAAGAATTCATTTGTGTGAGATTTCGTAGACTTTGATTTGTCGTATGTAAAGAAACAAAAATATGGTATATTTTTAAGTTATAATCTCACTCTTTTTTTATTTTATTTTTGTATAGTTAGTATAGTTTTGTATATATTTTATAATTATTTGCATATATGTTTTCTACATATTTTAATGATTAATGATATTCAATAAATTATTCTAAAATATGAAAAAACAACAATTAAAAATTATATTTTTATTGAAAACCAGCTACTATTGGTCATATGTCCAATTTTACTGCATCAATACTTATATATATAGTTTTGTTATTTTCTTTTATCGTAAACTGTTTTGCGATCGAAAGATATTGCAGATTGTCTGATCAAGACCTTTCTAATTGAAAACTATTATTTTACTTTGGAACGGAAAACAGTCAAACTTTTCTCCTTTTATGTACTTGTTCCTCGGAAAGGGATGGGGTAACCCATATACAATGCAAGACTTGTAAGAAGTACATTATAGGTGATATGCCTAATATATCTGAATTACTGTTAAAGAAAGATGTAAAGCCACAGACATCAATATCAAATAGTAGTGATTACAAGGTTCCGTCTTTGCCATCGCTTGGTGCTAAGTACGTATTATAACACCTCGTCAAGTGTACATCTATGCTAGGCTAGTTACACTTCCAGCAAGTCTAGTAAACATGTTAACATGCACTCGACGATCAATCGCTAGAATCGCATAATACAGTCATATGTGTGCGATAATACAAAACTATTCAGTGGACAATAGAGATATCTGATTCGCAACAATGCATATGTATAGGAATTTTAATTGGAAATATGAGAAGCTAATATTGCGTTCGCGTTGTTATGATTTGGAGCCATTTCTAGCATGTCTACGTTAGATTATTATCAAGATATGCTTCTATTCTTTGCGGACTTTGCGGTCATTGATTTCCATATGAAATAAGGTGTAATTAAATTAAAAAAGCAGTGAGAATTGTATGCTCACTTGTTTTCTTGTAACTGTAATGACATGTTATCGGTTTGAGTTGTTTATTTGTCGACAACAGGCGTCTTGCGAATTCGATTTGATGATTTTATTTTATCGTTAGTTGATAAAAGTGAAATATTTTATAATTAATTTAACACTTACTGTTACATTTAATTAAATACTTTTAGCCCATATGGACAAATGAAACTATTTAATATTATTAATAAGTAAAACATTTTTTAAATGTGTGATTTCAATATAGCTGTCACTATGAAATGACTTGACGGATTTGGATGAAATTTAAGTTGGAGATAGCGAATATCCTAAAATACGTAGTTCAATTTAGAAGATCACGTTAATTGAGAGAATTAATGATATTCTCCATATGGTGCAAGGGATATATCTCCGTTAACCTGCAACCTACAGACGACATGCGTTTTAGTCGGTTCAAGTTCGTCATAACCTCCCCCACCAGCTCCAGCTAGGGGGTATCCGTGGGGATTTTTACACGATAAAAAATATTAGTTCATAATAATTAGTTTAAATAGCTTTTACCAGCGGTAATCCTTAGATTTAATGAGAGAACGTTATACGAATATGGCTACGATAGATTCATTTTTTAAATTACTCTTACAAAAATAACCAAAACAATGCGAATAGAGTCGAAAATGACTTGCTAATTGAAAATCAGAGAAAAATTCCTCGTAGCAGAAAATTAAAATGAAATTAACAACGAGTCAATTACAGCTGGGGAACAAAATGAGGTATGTCTGTTATAAAAAATGAGAGCCAAGGGTTGGCGAATTTCTTTCCGGTTCTGTACATTTGTTTAATTAATCACATTCTTACGAATGGGCCCTCTGGCGGGTCCGAATGTCCGAATATTTGAAGTTCTTTTGCTTTACCGAATTCTTCATAAAGACGTTTCATTTTAAAATTGATTTGGAAATGTTTTGATTCAAAAACTTTTTTGATAAAATTAAAGGTATTAGTTTGAAAAATTAATTAATATCGTATATCTTATTGTTATTTTGTGAAAGTAAAAGTTAGTATTTAATATATCACATAGGTATTTTAAAGTTTTAGCATAGATAAGGTAATAAGTTTTTAAGTTAAAATTAGTTTCATTAATTAAAAAATGTATAAATAGACAACACTTTACCTTTTTGTCCTCTATTGGACAGTAGTTTTTTTTTTTGAAAACTTGTATTGTTATCTACCAGTCATCATCATCCGAGCCTTTTGTCAACTCAGTTGGGGTCGGCTTTCAGTCTAGGTTCAGTTCAAGACCCAATTTAGCTAATTTAATATCATGTCAAAACCACCATGCCATAGACACTGCAAAAATGATATTTAATTTTAAACTTTAACTTCATGCGGGTAGTCTAAAATTAAATGGTATCTTGTAGAGCGAATGAAACATTTAATTAATTTTTTCGAATTTAATTTTGAACTTTAAGAGCAAATCAATAAAGTCTAAAATTTAATGGCTTTTTTGCAATGTCAGTGGTATGAGAGTGGTTTACTATGACATAAACTAGTAGAAGAATCGGGAACTGAGTACAATCGGGGCACTGGTTGAAGTAGGTAATACTATCTAACTATCAATAAAAAATTGGATACACTATTCTTCCCACCATTCACATGATGTGTACAAATTCAAGCTTTGTTTTTTTTCGCACAATGGTCAAACTATAATTTAAATAAATTCATCTAGAATTTGGTTCAGAGTAAAATTTACATAGTTTAACGTATTTTTGTTAAATTAAAACATATAACATAAAGGGTCGTATTACAAGTCACTTCGCAACAATCTCGTCCATAATTACGTTAGTCTGACAACAACAGGGGCTTTTTATCAGAACATTAAAGATATGGAATAGCTGTCATGTTTAGATGTTTATAAAAAAATATAACTAGGATGAGTTTTAAGTCACCAACTTTTATCAAAAGATAATGGAATTCACAGACATTCATAATTTTAAACATTATTTTTATTTGAACAAGGCCCCCTCAAAATGTACCTAACATCACGTGCATTGCAGTGAAAATGATATTTGTATAATCATTGTTCAACACGTAGATATTTATTAGAGCTATATGAAAAGTGTTAGGTTAAGAAAATAATATCATTCTTGTTTATTTATCCCTACTTAGTGATGATTGAAGTAAATGAAACTAACATATTTTGAATTAATTTGGAGTTATTTTTATATTTTAATCTATGTAACTATTTTGTTGTACTAAATTGTTATCTCTCATTTTAATAGTTCTAAACAATGTGTTTAAACGTACATACCTAATAGAATATTGTATAAAGAAAACTACGAAAGGGTAACTTTTGTCAATATTTCATATACCGTAATAAATACTTTTTTTTTAATAAACGCTAAACGTTACGCAAATCGTAATTTAGACGTGTCGAATCGATTCGCAACTCCATCGAACAGTGTTTTGAACACGCACGAAAACAGAAAAAAAATAAAAAGTGCAAAATCATATCGCTGTTACATCTCGAATGGTTCTTTTTTATTTCAATTTTCGAGGGTTCGCTAAACGTTTGTAGCGAACTCTATTATTCGGTTCCCGTTGTGACGTAAGCACATTCAGCACTCAACAGCCGTTTGTTATTAAATGTTATAATGTATATCATAATGAATTCATATCTAGGATCTCAATGAATATGCCAATTCCATTATTTGCGATACGGGAGATTAATATTTTGGATTTTTTAACATCTGTTTGTTTATAGCTTGTTGAATAGTTTTATACTGAGTGTGAGTTTTAACGATAATTGTGAATAGCGAGATATATCATATTTTGTTAAAATTTTAACTACTAACTTCATTGGTTCTCACAGTTCTTCTTTTCTATTTCTTGTCACCTTTATACGGTGCAAGCAATTCTAACAAGAACCAAACATTTCAGCTTCTTCTTTCGAAGCTGTACCATAAAGACTTAGACTTGATTTTTACCAGCACACAATTGTTTCCTTCTTTCAACCTTAGCGGGTCCTTTAAGAATTATGTGAAAAAATATTTGATGAGGCCGTCAATCTGTGCCACTATTTTAATATTGTTGATGTCTGTAATATTTCTGAGACCACCTTCAGCTATCATCAGCCGAGATGAAGTTGCATTAACTAAATCAATATAAAAAAAATTTAAACGAATTAAACTAAGGTAATTTGAAGGGCACCATCAGATTAGTTATATTCAAATTCCCATAAAGTCACGCAGAGTCTCGTAATAATAAATATATAATAAATCCACTAACAAAAAACGATTTATAATATTTCTTGCCATCGTATTACGTCGGTTTCTATTTACCACAAAATGTTTCATTTGCATAATAGCTTTTTTTCCCGCCATTACTATTTACGTTAATATTCTGATTCGTTGGAGCGGGGGTCGCACGCACAGAAAACATAAAGACAATTTGTATGTGGAGGCCATTTATGTAAATAAATCCACGATACCGTATTCTTACAATAATGTACAATCCGGGTGTGGCCACTGTGGTTATCATTTTCATTTGGGTGTGGTCCTATGTACGGAATAATTAAATTAGTTTAATGCGCGCCGAATTTATCCACTGTCATGTTGTACTGTGAGAATATTTTTAATATTGTTGAATGAACAGATAATTATAATTTGCTCTAAAAATAAAATAAAGAACACCAGAACTTAATAACAATTTCTGTTCGTTTAATCAACAAAACATCAGAAAGCAATAAGCTCTATTAAGAGTCCGATAGAATTTCTCATTTCATTCGTCTTAAGTCGTCAGAAACAAAGTGCGGCCGTCGTCAGTGGTGTTATTAACGCGTCTAAATAATTACAGGGCACATCAATCAGAGGGCATATGCAGATAGAGCATTTTGTGCGAGTCAGCGCGCAGTCGGCCCACTGTGCAACCCTTTCTTTGATATCTGTATGATATTACGAATGGAATTATTAAAACACGTTCCAAAATGTGTAGTTAGAGATGGGAAACAGTCGATAAAAGAATGAAAATTAAATTTGGGGTAAAAAATCTTGAGAAGTGTACATATTGTGTGCTTGTAATTCATGAAAAATATAAAATATGATACATGAGGATAGAGATAAACCACAAATCAATGGTTGTCTGTAAGAGATCGCAAATTTCTTTTTAACTTATTTATCATTTAAAAAATTACATACAGTAAAAAATTCATAAGCATTTACAAAACAAAACCTGTGCGATTTATAATCATTGCCTCAGCGGTTAAAACAAAGTTATATTGTAATAATATATTATGATATGGCTATAGATTTCGATTTTAAGATCTATACAAAACTATATTTTTATTATACTTACTTTATTTTGATTAGTATATAGTAGAAGTTAATATGTCTATCTAAGCAACGTTTTAATTTTTTATAAATAAACAGTAAGACAATCACGAACTAAACAATTTTTCCTATTTTTTTTCATACCACTTAGATAACACAGTATTGGTATAAAACATCGAACAGCAATAAAATAATACAATCAATATTGGTTGGAGGCATGAAGCCTTTGATGTAACGGCTCACCTCGACACACAATGATCGGCACATTTCGTCTAGAACGCCACAAATTGACCGCAATTAAAAGAACAATGACTAGTTTCAATTCCCCAAACTTAATTTCCTCCGTCGCAAACGTGTAACTAACCGAAAAACGCATTTATAAATAAATTAATACGTTTTGGTTCACTGGGCCGGGTCTATGTGGGTCGTAATTACTAAAAATATGTTTATGACATGAGTTTGATTTTGTAGATAACGTTTACTTGAAATATATCCGACCTAATTGCATAATGTATATTCCACAATTAGGTATACATCTACATTATTTAACACGTTCTATAAACTCTTAGAATTCTCTTTTTTTATCGTTCCGAAGACCTGCACGCTTGAATTCAATATCTGATTTAGCAAATAGAAATAAGTTCTGCTTCGGGAATTAAGTAAGTTTTGTCTTAAGTACTTACGTATAATATTTATTAGATGCCAGTAAATTGTTTAGATTTTTTTTAACTTGCCTTGCGAATTTTGTGGTGAATGAAGAATTAAGTTTTTTTACAGTTGTTCCGTTTTCTTGATCACCAAGCATTTGGATTAAATCGATACACATATTCAATATTTTTAAAGTGGACAAATTAATAAAACAATCACGATTCGATTTTCCAAAGGTCTAATGAAGCTTCTAATATTAAAAGCTTATCTTTCACACCTTTATAAAATAATAAAAATGTGTATAATTTTAGATAGTAACAGATTCATACTTCAGTTGATACAAATTCAATTTTATATTATAGCAAAATGTTACTAAACCAAAAACAGTTATATGGTTAGTTACGAAACTGATCATCTACTAAAGTACCCAAAATAATAATTAGTATTTTGGCCGTGGCTTGCGGTGCGTACCCACTGGGCTATAGCGCACGCGTCAATACTGACATCTTTACCCATCGTCACCACATTACATCAAAACAAACCTTTTACCGCTCAACAAATTACTTCACACAATTTTATACTCTAAAGTCTTAGTATTAAGGTACAAATACAACGTTGTAGACGATTCTATTCATTGGTTATCGGTGTTACTCTGTCTTTGAAAGCAGTCTAATTAAGTTTTTTAAGAGGATTGAAATTCGTTATTGATTGACAGATGGCGCTAGCGGCTATTTAAAATGAATACATCGCTTTAGATGTTATTATTAATCTATTGTTTAGTAGATATGTGGTTTAAAAGTCAGTACGTCTCAGTTATTAGTTTAAAAGAAGATTGTAATAGTTTTTCGTGTTGTGTGGCCCAAAATTAATTTAAAGACCTAAGAAGGTTATGACTTAAGATATTTTTTCAACCAATAAAAACGATTGATATTGAGGGTAAAAACAATCCACTAACTATCTATGTAATAGATACCTACTTTAAAATAGATATTTCAATGATCATCAAAGTTGAATCAACTCAATCAAAAACGAAATCTACAAATTATTTTATTATACTATTCAGAGGCAACTTGTATAAAAGAGACGTTCTAGTTAAAAAAATAATCTTCTTCGTCGGACCACCAATCACTTTTGCATCCAGTGTTAGGATTATGGAGCCTGTGTGTCTAAAACAAGAGGGTGCTAGTTCATGTTGAAAAATTAAGATATGCCCTTTCAACTTAACTGTATTTTGGGCTCACAAATGACATCAGCCACCTCACGCCACTTGGCCCACGTGGTATCAATCTGTGCGTTAACCGTCCTTCAATTTTGAATTACTAACGAAGAAGCATTTTAAAGTGATACATGCGTATCTAATCTATGTAGCGAATTCGCTCACACGTCACGCGTGATGCGGAGTGTCACACGGCGCTGGTGATGGCTGTTTGTAGGCCGTGCCGCTCCGCTAGCACCGGGAATCATAAAGAATCCATCAACACGAGCGCAACAGCGATCACGAAATCCGCCATCAATCATAAACATCAGAAAGGATTAAAATCTACGTTGCACCTTCCGAAGCTCGAGTACCCTTGTTTTTCTCTAACCCGTAAATACTGAGGGGCGTAAGTATGGCCGGGGGGCGGTAAATATTATCAAGGGGGACAGGGGGACTACCCCCGCGCTTGGAGGGGGCACTATCCCTTATCGCGAACGTTACCCTCGCTGCCGGCGGCCGCTAGACCGCCAAAATGTGGGGCAAATCGATTTCTCTGTCCCATTTTTGTGCATCTGGACCGTTATCGATTTTAAGCTCGATATTGCACCAATCGATACGTAGAATGTCAACAGAACTTTTTCAGACAAAGAAGAGCGCAATCACAATCTGTACCAAACTTAGAAATAAAGCAACAACATAATTTTCATGTAGTAAAAGTGGAACAGAGTCATTTTAAGTGAAGCGCCGGTAATTATTTTAAATGTGTTGGTCGTCGAAATTAAATAGTTTTATATGGGTTGTAAATTACTTTAATCTAAGTTTGACGCAGAGGTCGCTATCATATTACTTTGTTATACAACAAGGAATGCAGCACACATTAAACACACTTAAAATAGTGCTTCTAGCCATTAATGACACTATTTTCCATTTACAACATTCTTATTGGCAATTTAATAGCTTCAGATGTAAGTAACAATGTAGGAAAACTTTATACCTTACATTTAATATTATAATTTTAGACCTCTTGCAGATTTAATGATATCTGCCTAATTTATAACTGTAGGTACCTACCCAACGTATGAGTAAATATATTCAAGTACATAATTTAACTAAAATTAAAACTAAAACCGCGGTAGCCTAGTGGTATGGGTAATTGCCAGCTGAGACGAGGTCTCGGGTTCGATCCCAGGTTTTATTGCACACACCAATGACTATTCGATGCTTTTCGAAGTTATGTGTGTATTTATCGCAGGTTTATAAGTGCCCGGTTAATGGCAATAGGCTCTCCACCTATTACATTGGGACCTAAACATAAATTGGCGAAGTGTGGCTAGCACCTCTGCCTACCCTTTCGGGGATATAGGCTTGAGTTTATGTTATGTTATGTCATAATTTAACTGTGATATAGGTAAAAACGTGGACACTTACAGTGGGGCTGGTCCATAGCTTAAAAGTCGCGCAGCGGGCTATGGAGCGAGCTATGCTTGGAGTTTCTCTGAAGAATAGAATTCGGAACGAGGTTATCCGACAGAGAACTAAAGTTACCAACATAGGCTACAGAATAAGCAAGTTGAAGTGGCAGTGGGCTGGCCACGTTTGCCGAAGGACCGATAGCCGTTGGAGCAAACGAGTCCTAGAGTGTAGACCGCAAGAAGGTAAACGAAAGGTAGGACGCCCCCTAGCCAGATGGACGGACGACCTGAAAAAGGTGGCTGGGACAGACTGGATGCGAAGAAAATGGCGCACATTGGGAGAGGCCTATGTTCAGCAGTGGACTGCATTGGGCTGATTGATTGATAGGTAATCATACAATAAAATCATTTTCAACCCGGGATAACAGTATTCCCCTCATTAAGTAGGGTAGGTTCTAATCTCACCACTAATAACTATCTATAAAATTTCGCTCAATTCAAACTACACTAATTATAGTTTAAGTACATATGATGTAATCAATGAGAGTAATATGGCTTAATTTATATGCGACTAATGTCATTAGCCAGTTTGACCTGTACCAGGAAAGAGACTTGAATATGTTTGACACAAAACCAATTAAACTATCAAACCTTCCTATTTGATATTGCATTTTGTCATATCTAAATAAGTACCTACAGTCAGCATCATATCGATCTTGATGAACAAAATACTCGAAATGATCTTAATACCTTGGTTTTCTCTCCCTCTTTTAAATTGATAGCCCGGATATTTGGTACACGCCTTTGGTTCGGACAATAATACAATTTAAATCAATAAAACAGTTTATTTGCTCTTAATACTTTGGTATTAAGACCATATTAAGACATTGTAGTCAAGATCGTTCTGATTGTATAAGATTGAGTAACACATTCAAGTCAAAAATGATTCGTGCCAAACTTCTATCAAATACAAGACGTACCTACCTAGTTTTGTTTCATAAATAGACCGGATATGAACGTGCAGGTGTGCTCAATACATTGTGTACAAATATATCCGAGCAAATTCATACACGTAACAGATTGAATCCTTGAAATTCAGATGGCCAAAATTATTTCAAAGCACTTTATTTTCAACAAATACTTGACAAATATACTAACTATATAACTATTATTGTCCGATACTAATTATTGTCCGAGGTTGCACTCTCGTGGATGTCAGTTTTCGTGACTAAACACAGCCTATATTCGTGGTTCCCGGCAGAGTAGAATTTGAACCACCCCATCTCTTCCCATGCGGTGTCATACAAGGCGACTAAGGAATAGGGTTGTTTACCATCAGAAAGATAAATACAGCCGAGACTCAGCCTCAGATGCATGACTCGAGTCAACCATAGTGCCCGAAATACAGCAATAAGCTCACTCCCTATTACGTGGGACCGAATACAATTATCGGTGAAATATGGGTGTTAATTCACCTGTGCCAAGCCCTCCAAAGTGTGAATATATGTATGTATGTCCTTTTTCAAGGTCTAATCTATCCGTGTACCAAATTTCAATAAAATCGGTTAAGCTGTTCTTGTGTTAAAGTGCTACAGATAGACAGGTAGACATAGTTACTTTTGTATTTCTGAATCAAAAAACACAATTTCAAGTTACTTGCCATTTCTTACCTCCTACTTTGTGAAGCCCTATAAAAGTCTTTGAGCGCATAACTTGCATTACATTGTTAAATTTATTAACGCGTGATTTGATTAAAAATAAACAACATGTAGGTTGTAAAACGCAATTTACTATATTTTAACTGGCAACCTCCATCGTATTCGATAGTCTACTAAGTTTTTTATCGATACCCCTTTTAAATTGTTGCGAATGTTTTATAAGTTTTATTACAAATCGTATATCAACGTTTAACGAGCATTCGTGGCTGACTTAAGTAGCCCTTATCTCATTTTGTTTCTTTATTACAACCTTTCCTATATGCTTGTACAAACTTTACCCTATGAATATTAGGTACTTGCGGATACATATTAATGTTTTGTAATGTAGTCATTAGTAATATGCGGTATTAAACCAGTTGATGTCTTCCACCATGACAACCAGCTCTAATTAATACCGTTTAAAAAATAAATACTTCACTCGGTTTGTATCATTTAAATAAGAAATAAGTATTGTATTATACTATTATAGGAGGTAGGACACGGCGGTATTTCCGCCAAATTGAGCAGTCCGACTGGGAAAGTACCTCCGCCCTACAGAATACCGTGGTTATAATAACTTCGTGTTGTGTTCCCAGCGGTGAGTAGAGTAGCCCGAGTTCACTGGAGAATTTGTGCTGTCAGTGGGATGACTAAAGGCTTGTCCTGCTTTGTCCTCTACACTGACGGCACAGAAACTCTGCGCTTACAGGGTCAGCAGCGTGAGTGTGGCTTCTCCGGTGTTACACACGTCCATAGGCCACGGTAACCACTTTCCATCAGGTGGGCCGTGCGCTTGTCTGCCACCTAAGTGGTAAAAAAAAAAGTTGCTAACACAAGGTATAAATTTTTTGAAATAATATGAATACCATACTTCATTTTTTCAAAAATTTAATTAAATACATGAGACAAAATAGTAAATAAGTTATATGTAAAACTTCATGTATTTTTCTGTCTCTAGCATATAATTAGACTAGTACCTACTCTACCTATCAGGTTATAACTACTTAAAAGTTATTTTCATGCCTACCTGTACCTAAACAAAAATGCAATTTAGACTTTCTTGAAAATCTTACACCAGCCTTTTTTCAGCAAAAAAGTACTACTCCAGCTGCATTATAATTTTAAAATTCCTACTTACATTTTCATCATCCGTCAGTACCTACACTATGTTCTGTTTTATTGACCTGTTGTGTATCACTAATTTAAATACTTCCGTCAGGTAGAGTTTAACAAGTTACCAATTCACTTTAAAAAAAATAAAAACATGATAGTACTCTAAAAACTGTCTGAGATTTATACTTATATTCATTATTGTTTTGTCATACTTTCACGACAATTTATATCTATAATATATTACACCATTGATATTTTTCTATTTATACTTTGAAGAACAATAATTTATTAATGTGATATTTTTATTACAAATTTCTTATTGAAATAGCAATAAAAATGAAGAGTTACTAGCTTATTAAATAGCATCATATGGCTAATTGATATGGCATCACAAGAAACGAAAAAAAACCACAGCGAAGTATCAATCAACTAGGGGTAATTGTGCGAAAACTTTTTGTAATGCATTTCGAAACACTCGATGATTTGTCACGTCAATACTTAAGCGCCTTTCCAATCATATGAAACTAATGTTGAGTTTTGTTAATTTATTATTAATTTCATATACTATATCACGCCTGTAAATCCTTGAAATGATAGTAGAGATGTATTAACAACCACATTTCGAGAAGTTGATTTCTTAAAAAAAAAAGAGTTTAAAAAATAACTGTGGCAATGTCTGAACAATACAGTTACAACGGATAAAACTGCAACTACAAACATTACACTCCTTTTTGGCAGTCGTGTAAAAAACAGTGACATACGGACATATGGAGAAACCTGATTCCGGGCCTGATAAATCTTAAAGATTAATTCAGGCTCAATCTACTAACTGATTAGGTCAACCAACTACAAGTATTTCAAATCTCTAGAGAATAATGTTAGTTAATACGCAAGTAGCGTGATTCCCTGTGATGTTTTAACCTACAAGATATAAACAATAAATCTGTTGGAACTTTTAATATAGCTAGAACAATTAGCGTGCTCGTGTCAGTCCCACAACAGCGTCTGATCACCCCGTTACGTTTCCGCCTGCTATTGTCTCACTTAATGTACATTGATTTAATAACCACACAGACAAGTTAGAAGTTAAAACTTTTTAAACATTACCTTTTTTTTTTATACCACTTAGTTGGCAGACAAGCACACGGCCCACCTGATGGAAAGTAGTTACCGTGGCCTATGGACGTCTGTAACACCAGAGGAGTCACAGTCGCGCTGCCAACCCTGTAAGTACAGAGTTTCTGTGCCGTCAGTAGAAGACAAATCAGGACAAGCCTTTAGTCTTCCCACTGACCTTGATGATACCTTATTTTTTACAGATCAAACATGCAAAGACATGCATGTGTTGTATCTAATGAGTAATTTTCTTTAAACTACATTAACTACGCGTATTGTAGGTACATAATTAGTAAACTATTATTAACCCCCGACATTAGCTGTTAATCTTCAAAGTCTTGTAATTCATAAATTATAGCTAAGAATAAACTCGATTGCATGAGCTTTCCACCAGACAAAACCTCACCGAAAAAAGTTCGTTCGATCGAGAAATATAATAACAAAGACAGATAAATACAGATAAAATAGATTAAACTTATTACCTACTTTTTTACATCGAGATCAGCTGATCTGATATCGTAATTAGAATCCTGAGTGTAAATGGATAAAAGTGTTATTGGTTAACCGCTCGTAGTCTGGCTAAAAGACCTTAGTTTGGCTCTTGGGATTATCACATAGAGACCGCAGAGGTGAAATTATTCAGTAGAACTCTATCTACTCCTTCCAGTAGGTATTATTCAAGCGTGAATATAAGAAAGAACTGTACACCTAACTACATTCACAGACTAACTAACCAACAGCAGACTAACTACATGCCTAACTACATTCACCAACATAACCCCATTATTTCATAAAGCATTGCACCTTTCTAAATTTGCATGTCGTTCTTTAGAAAAGAGCTACACCGCACTCCTTATGATTTACATGGAGCAATGCTGATTAGTATCCACCATTTCCTAGCGGAGTTTAATCCATCATTTTCTCGCAGCATTTATACGTCTGTAACAGTTCATCTCATGATGAACGGCAATGACTCCTTCTTCTGACTATAATTAAACATGATTAGAGCTCAACACATGGTGAGCCGCAATTATAAGACGTTACAACGGCTACCGGCGCACTATTCGACACGCCATGCAATAGTTTATATCTACCATTCAATATCTGCCTAGCACGGAAGCGACTTCTAATTATACGGACTAATTATTTCATTATAACTTTTTATTAACCATTTATTTTGTTAGTTGTCTCTAACAACTTTTGGCATGTGTACTATCAGCGACGGAAGTATTTAATTTATCTTATCATTGAATTATTATTAGATCTAGAGTCAAGAATTGATTGATATGAATGTAGCAGGTAAATCTGTTTCGTATAAGTTTCTGCATTCAACTACTCAGGGATGAGCGAACAACTCATTTTGTATAAGAATAACATCATTATGTTACCACATACCTATACTCTTACATTTTTTAGACTTTTACAATCATTGCAAAACAAGGAATTGGTATAATTATTAGCCTTGTCTTATGTGCATTACAAAAATAAATACACAACATCAATTTTTTGATATACTTAGGTAGTAGCGTTGGTACCTATCTTTTAGTTTTAACCAACGTCTGTCACGGATTGTACATTGAACTTAATTACTCAGACAGAAGAAATTAGATCCTAAGTTGCACGATTCATGCGGAAAATGCTCGAAGGCAATTTAACATAAAACGTGTTGTGTCACCCTCGCGCTTCCCTGAATGAATTGGAATTGTAGACCAGCGGGAAGAAAACGCATATTCCGAAACCATTCAAATATACAGTCATGAATGAATCAAATGCGATAGAGACAGCGATATAGCAAGCTACAAAGAGCGAGTGAGACGCGATTTCAATAGTACGCGAAACGGAAATAGAGAGGCCGAGATAATTCTGTCTAGCCGGGAGGGATTCCCTCGTGTCATTTGTGTGCGTTCGTTTTTCGAATTGTACGGGAGGATTCGAGTGTTGGCGTGCGTTCCGAGCGTGCACTCCGTTAACAGTCAGAGGGTCCTTTATCGGTGTTCGTTTCAATTCGGAGGCACTCGCATTCATTCTTTGCTTTCCGTCTGTGGCCCGAAGTTCCCCAGCTACTTGTTGATCATTCGTAATAAATTGCCTCCATGATATGCCCATTGTGGAACAGTTTGTCGCTTTACTACCTCGAAGGAAATTGTGTTTCCTTGAGCCACCCGAGTTTATTTGTCATTCAATTGTTATTGTAATGTAATTTGAAGGATTGTTTTGTGTTATTTGATTGATATATTTGTTATAGAAATGTTACTAGTTTGTTTTTGAGTAAAGTAGTGCCTTTTTAACTAATAGCGATGTTCTTCAAATATTAAAAGGCGTTATTGTAAACGACAGAAGCACAATAGATAAGGTTTTGGACTTGCGATATTGAGGTTACTAGTACTAACTTGCACGCTACTCACAACTAGAACTAGTAATCTTTTGTAAATATAAAATCATCACATTGTGATTATTATAGAGGTGGTATTGTAGTAGATAAGTGCAGTTGTTGATGTAGTATCTGAAAAGGTAGCTGGGATAAATTGGATGCGCATGCGCATGGTGGAAGACCGGATGCTATGGCACATTTCATATAGGTAATCAAAATATTGTGTAGCTGTCTAAAATTATTGAACTTTTGCATCATCATAACACTACAAAGACCAAAAGTAAGCATATTTATTGATTGAAAGTATTGAATAGGCTCCAATTAACCAGTAGATTCTTCTGGCTAGGAAGAACAGGAGGTCTAAAAAGGCCACTTTATTGGAATCGTATTAGGATAATATTTTGTCTTGCGGCGATATTAACACGAGATTAGAACCTGCTTAGTAACTGAATTGTTGTAATTCTGCTCATATGAGTGACCATTTAATGAATTTTATATTAATCGAGATCTACTGGTAAATCATGAAGATGCTAGTTTTTCGCAGAATCGCTTTATGTGACCTTTTTAGACCCGCACATCCAATGCTAGAGACATTCCATATTAAATTTATGCCACTTCAGATGAATTCCACTTTGTAGAATAATATTATCATTCATATATGTAGTAGAAATATTGTATTACATTCTTGCTATTATTATTTTAATCTAATAACAATAAACATAATTCGTTATAATTTTTTGAAACTTACAACCTCGACTGCGTAATTTCTGTGGTGTGGGATGGCGAGGGTTAATCTACTTTCCCATGGGTATCGTACAAAACGATAAAGTTTTTCTACATCTGGTGATATAAGTTGTAAACAAAACCATATTTAAAAAAGATATTCTAATTAAAGTATAGTTCTGCGAGTTCCTTGCTGGTCTCAGTAGAAACAACCCATCGAACCAGCGAAAGAATCAATTTCTAATTATTTATCTACCTTATATAATATTTTTATAATATACTTCTTGACATAATTGTAAAACTTTTTGATCGTATGTGCTCTTTATGTACCTAAACTGAATAAACGTAATGAATTCTTTGATTTTTTAGCAAATATAGTCGATGAAAATCTGCCGGTAAATAGATGTGAAATCGAAAAGCATGCCTATCGAAACGTGAAAACTAATATAGCTCTGCGAACTCCTAATAGTAGGGATAGTGTTGTTCTCCTTCCAACAGTTAACATTATAGCCCATGATAAAGTGTTCTCATGCCTATGCCTGCAATTCTCCTTCTTCATAAAAGCGTCGTCCCGGTTGCATTCAAGGCTTGTACTTCAGAGCCTGTTAGGCTCACCCGAGAGGTAAGCCTGCCCTAGGACCTCTTCAGTTAGTCTGCGGGTATAACGGCTTGCTAGTGGTAGTAACTTGGGCTCATTGCAGATTCAACCGGATAACTATAAAACGTATGACTAATAATGAATTTCTTTTTTTTCTTTGAATGTAGATGTAACAGTTGTAAAAGCTAGTAGCATTGACAAATATTGTTGACACCTGACCGACGTGGAATTGGTAGGTAAGTAATTACTTATTACAAAAACTTGCGATGTGCTTGTGAGCTAGCCGTATAGATATTTACTTTTACCGAGAGTTTTGTTCCCATAAGATATAACCTAATTTGAATAATTCTTACATACCGAAAGCAGTTTAATAATTTTGGAAACCGTAGCAAAAGTTCACAAGTTACATTTAATCTACTTTAACTTTATTTTGTCAATAAACATTTAATCTACTCTAACATTGCATTTTCTCTGGGCAAAAACCTTGTATACCCCTGTCGTGTTCAAAATTAAGCTAACTGTTAATAACATAAAAATAAAACCACCATACCTATATAAATATACGTACCCGATAGTACACAAAAATATGTATTGATAACGTGCAGATGAATGAAAAACTTAAGGAAATCAATTGTAAACGAACATTCAGGAACCAAAACGATGTTACGAATGCATCTGAGTAAGTAATTAATTTGGCAACATACGCGTCTCAGACACTGCATTGCAGTGTCTTGGTTTAATATTTCAATGAGAATCAGTGCTTGGACCAACGCCAGTCGGAGTTCGGACACACCATTCCTGATAATAATGTTCCTATTCCACATCTATACGCCATAGGAATATTCCGAACAAACAAACTATGAACTCCATCCGCTCACCGTCAAAATAGAAACAATTTAGTACCTACATTTTCATATTATTTCATATTTCACGCCTATTATTCTAATCCGTGTAAAACAAAACGTTGTGTTCGGTCTCATTTCAATAAGCTGTAAATTTAATAGTGTTATACTTATTAAAACAGAACCATCCCGCGTAACATTCAGCGTCATCCATCAGTTACAAAACGTCCGTCGCTTTATACGAGCTACCTAACCCGCGGTGCTTTTTAGTCGCCGCCTAATTAATGAATATAAATACAACTTAAACAATACAAACGAGAACCTTTATCTTTTTCATAACTAGTAAATATACAACTATACGTTTATATACAACAAACGCTTCGGAAGTTCTCCAACGCACCTACCGGCTCTACAAAGGTAATGAGATAGTTATTTCAGTGCTTTGTTTATTTACAAAATATCACTCCGTTTGAAGGCGGACCATCAAAATGAGTCGTAAAGCTGAAAATTCCATAAAAAGTCGTGTTGATGACCTCCGTAATTGAATCTTACTCTTTGTAGCAGAGACAATGGATGGTACCCTGTGCTTTGACTTTATTGGTTATAGAAAATAGTAGAAATAGTTTCTTTACTTTACAATCGATTTGACAAACATACATATAATCACGCTTCCCCCGGAGGGTTAGGCTAATCAACACACACATTTCACCAATCATTGAATTCTGTCCCACGGAATAGGGGTTGAGCCTATTGCCGTCTTCCGGGCACTATTGCTGCTTATTACTGCATCTGAAGCTGAGTCTGGGCTGTATATATCTGTCTGGTGTTAAACAGCCCTATCCCTTAGTCGCCTTGTACGACACCGCATGGAAAGAAATGTGGTGGTCCAAATTCTACTCTGCCGGGAACCATCAATTTTAATCGAACAAAGCTAACAAACATGACTATATGTATCTACATGATTTATTTCTAAATTTTAATTTCATCAGTCCTATCTATTGTGATAGTCAAATTAAATCAGCGTCACCACGTAATTTTTATTATCTTGTTTTTTAAAACTATCCTTTTGTACAAATATCTCTCATGTATTATTATTGTAAGATATTATACAGAGAGACGTTGAAAGGCACTACAAAGCGTACATTAAATCAGATAAAAGAGTTAGAGAAGTAAAGTCAGGAACACCCTGGTTCTTACGGTAACCCGATACGCACTCGTTTATTTATTGAAGCGTGAAAAGAAACGTCCTCCTATTATTTACACTGCGTTTTGTAATGCGGGCGATCCGTTTTTATTTTTAAAAAATATCGCATTTCCAACAGCATTGAGTGACCTGCATTAGGATTGTTTGGATCAGATGTTCTATCTAATTGGGTATTTAACTGACTAGTCAAATCAGTTACTTTTTACTAAATGTCAAAAAAGTAAGTAATAAGGAGGTTTAGTACGAAATAAATTATTGTGACGTCATAATTCTCAATAGTCAAATTATGTACTATTATAGCTTGGGTGGATGATTAAAAATAAATGAAAACGATAAAATAAGAACAGATGCAACTTTTACCATTCTTAATTCAATAAGCTTTTAATAATAATAAGCTCAGTTGAATAATTTATTTGAACTACAGAAAAATACCCAAATCTAACAATTTCACTGCGAAGGGACTATACAAGCTAATTATTTAATTAATTAATTTGTATTTGTTTTTTCTTTCTCTTTATTTATCTAAGGGCAATTGGTTGATCACGCATTGATCCTTATAAAGTAGGTACCTACTTAACTTGTCTAAATGGTGTCAAAAATATTGAAACGAAACCCTTTGTTCTTTATTCAAAAATTTTACAATCTAGTTCGTCTATGTTCAAAAATGTTAAATAAAAACATAATTTATATCATATTACTGTACCAATTCAAGTGTAGCGAATAACTGATATTTTTTTT
This sequence comes from Eilema griseolum, assembly GCA_963662185.1. Lineage (NCBI taxonomy): Eukaryota > Metazoa > Arthropoda > Insecta > Lepidoptera > Erebidae > Eilema > Eilema griseolum. The sequence goes on from OY759236.1 coordinate 12,261,881, forward strand.
ATTTTTAGAAGGCATGTGAGTAAAAAATGTTATTTCTTTTAGCAACTAGATTTCTTTGTGGCGTGGCATGCATTAGTGAAATCGTAATGGTGGAAACGTGTCAATACAATTTAGTATGATTGAGCGACTGGCGGCGGCGAATGGCTGGCTTTTTTTTTTATTTAAGGCTTGCTAACTTGTATTTTATAATATTTTTTCTGTTTATTTATTTTTGAACATAAATAGATTGGTTTAAACACTTTCACTTATACCAAAGTGTCCAATTACCTATTGACTTTCTGAAAACGTAGTTAGGTATTTGAATTTTATTGTATTTGTGACAATAGGTGGGTACCTATATTTCTTAATAGTCGTGTTTGATAAGCAAAAACTTTTTACCTAAGCAAGAATTCCGAATCTTTTCCATTGTAAACTATTTCTCTTTAAAAAATTGCATTAAGTTTTTATCAATGTCTAAATAAAAAAATCAACTCCTAATAAAACGCCTAAAAGACATTGATGACCTCATCAGCCGCAAGAACTAGATATATCTACTGTGGACTTGCAATGATTTCATGATGTCAAACAAAAATGTGACTCAGAGGCCCGAGGCAGCGCGGCGGGCCGCAGAACATTTCCGCTTCGCAATAAATAAACAAACATTAAATATTACAACGCACAAAGCGCCAATACGAGCGAAAAAATTAAAGTTTACGCTTCCCAGATGCACACTTCCCGCGCACATTACATTTTTAAAAACACATTCGGGGAAGTAAGGAAAACACCGATATAGGCCTACGCGGACACCGCGCCAGCACCGCGCAACCACAACAAAACAAGATTTTTTAATCTAACTTTACCGTTTGTAAAAATTACTATTTAAATATTAAAGCCGCAGCCGCTAATTAACTGAGATTTAACCCTTCCGTCGCCGGCCGAAGCTCGTTTTAATATTTAAACCCGTGGAAATATTTTGTGCATATTAAAATGTGAAAAATTAATGGAACGCGCGTCGCTCCCCACGGATCACTCGATGCAGCCTCCACACACAGCTTATACCCACATTATTATTTGACCTTGATGACACGGCCTAGGTGGTATTCTTACCCCATATTTTTATTAGTGTCAACTTATATCATAAAATGTATGTTTTATATTCGGACTTCTCATTCAGTAGGTATAATATTTCCCCAACAATTTCAGTAGGCCTACATAAACACCCTGAAAAGTTAATGTTTAAATTTGTAACCCAGAACAACTAACAAAGTTTATAATCAACAGCTACAGCTATGAATTCGATTACTTCTATTCACCTATTACTTAATAATATTGTTTCCCACGGTAAACCAATATCTACGTAACTTACTGATAGGTATGGGTGTAAGTACAAAAATATGATAGGGTCCTTGGAAAAAATAACGTAAAGGTAACCTAAAAAAAATAAGCCAGACACAGTAAAAGAAAAAAAATACGTTAACAAACGTGGTCTACACCGATTTTCCTATACTAATATTGATGGACTAGTTTAAGGCGAGGTGGACCAATACACCACAAGTAGATACAGCAGTACAAACACAGTGAATAATAATCGGGATCGTGTATAGAACGTACCTTGCGGTGGTGCAGTCCCTGTAGAGCACGTCGAAATCCTTGCAGGAGAGCAGCTTGCATCGGTTCACGCCTGGCTGGATGGCGCCGAGCCCGCGCAGGATGCGAACCTGTTCCACATTGCACACGAGCGGCACTATGTCCAGTCTTTTTAGCTTTGTATACACTGTGTGCAGTCCGCCGACCAGGTGTTTGAGAAACAGTTCGAAGGCCTGAGGCAGGCAGAGCATGGTGTCACCCTGGATGATGAATGCAGCGACCTTTTGACCGCGGTAGTCAACTAGCTTGCACTCGTTGGCGGAAGGGTCGGACGTGGATATTGGAGGCGGACTTCCGTACCGTGGGGGGCCGTGGTGATGGGCCGCCGCCATCAGCTCGAGGGGTGAGTGGTGCATCATCTGCAGAGAGCCTAGAAGGCCGAGTCCTGGTGGCGGTAGCGGCAGCCTGGGTGCTAACAGGTGCGGCGGGCTGAGCCCGCGCGCCGGTGACGCCGCCTTCACCCTGGGCGAGCCCCCGGAGGAGCCGCTCACTTCGCTCGCGGTTGACGCTGAGTCCACGGCGGACTCCATACTCGCGACGTCTGACTACGCACGCATCACACGCCCGTCGCGCGCGCTGTTCCGCGCAACAATAAATAAAAAGCCTGTGTCGTGGGAAGGCGCGGCCGCGCGCGCGCGCCCGCCCCAGCCTCGCGGTGCCATTGGCCGCGCGCCGCTGCAGCCTGGAGGCTATTGGTCTCCGTGTGAATCGTAGAGTCTCCGCCTCTTTTTTCGTTGCGCTGCGTTCGAAGCGCGCGAAGAAACGTTCCTGTTTCTTTTGGGTGTTGTGTGAAGCGGTCGCTTGCCGGGGGTGTATTGATAAGAATGTCACCGGTAATCAATATGAGCCTAGATGCCGCCGCGGCCACGCGCTCGCTCCGCACCGACAGACACTCTACGTATCACAATTCATAAATGAAGGAAATTTGATACAATATTTACTTACGCACTTTGATTGTGAGATGGAAATTCTTGTACTTTTCTTGCGAAATTCAATTTCAAACTTCTTATGAGGTATACAATTCAGAATACAATCACCATTTCTTGTTTTAATTAGGAGCAAGTTGTAATTGACATTTTGCTATGAATATTATGTTTAGTATCTACCAAAACCAAAACTAGTATAAGTAGTAAGTTTGGTTAGATAGTACATTTCATACAAAAATTACAGTAGCGTAAATTAAAAAAGTTTAGTTACCTAAGTCTAAGAATTTGATGACTAAAGGGTCACAAATCTTGACTTTATGCAGATACACTACCTAGACTTAAGTAGAGAACACTAATTTTACTTCTTGGGAAATAATAATTAAGTAGGTAGGTACGTGAATACAATTTTCGCTGGCAACAGGCGAGAGTAGAGTTTTAAAACTTTGTACTTAGTGGTCTCTTCTCAAGTAACTTGTGGCTAAAAATAACAATCTACGTAAGTAAAGTAAACAGGAAAACGGTCAGACACGAGTTCATATAACTTATTATTATATTGTTCATAATTCTACCGAAATTGGTTAAAACAATAAATAAAACAAAATTATACCTAATTGTCTCTACCATGTTAGAGACAAAAAAAATCTACTATACTCATGATATTATTTCAATCAAACAATCGCGATTGAGTTCTTTGCCCAGTGACTCTACTTAAGGACCAACTAACTTTTAGGCTGGTGTGTTATATTAATAAGTAATTACTATGGAGTAGAGATCCATTATTATACCAACCATTATTATATTCTGTCTTCCATGGTAAGTATCTACCTAAGTAAGTGTGTCTATGATGGAGATTTAACTCAGCAGCCTCTGTGGCGTAGCGGTAGTGAACGCGATTGCTACGCAGGAGGCGCGGCTTCAATTCCCGCTCAGTGCAAATATTTGCATGCACGAATATGTATATTTGCATTGGTCTGAGTGCTTCAATGAATAAAATGTGTATTTAGAAAAAAAAAGTTTGTCTGTATGTTTGTCCGAATTCTAGATGCAGATTCCATCACAAGCTATTTAAGCTATGCCTACCATGGGTCTAGATGGCGTTGTGTGGTATGTATTTACAATTAAAATTTGCCCAACACTGGTAGTTGTCACAGAGTTTAAAATCAATAGGAATTCTTTCGTAAATATTAAATTTCTAAATATACAAAAAAAAGATATTAAATTTGTTTGTTGATGGATTTTCTTTTATATATATATGAAAGCGTTGATTCCTAGTATTCTTCAATCAAATCGAGAGCACTTCTACTCTTAAATTCTACTAGCTACCTGAACGGTGTTCTCGGAAGCGCTCTTGACAAATATTCCTAGTACTATTATACCTATATATAGGTATGTTTAAGAGACACTTATATTTAATATTTGTGTACTGAATTACCTTTAGTTAGTTGAGTAAAATAGGGCCACCTCATCTCTTCCTGTGGGACAAACAAATACCGTGAAAGTTCTGAGTGTGAACTATTAGTGTTTACCTGTGAAATGTCTCTCTATTTGGATTATTAAATAAACCTTCAATTAAAATGCAGTTAACCTACGGCTGTCTTAAAGATTGAAATAATTGTGACAGCAAGACGTACCCATTAATATTTCTTTCGGTTTACTATTGGCAACAGGGTACAGCCTTCTATCGAACTTGTTTTGTTGGGTTTAGATAGCCAGTCTAGATATATTTTTATTTTTTAATACATTTTTAATATCTTGTAAATGTTTTGTAATTGTATTGTACACTGTAAACTGTATAAACTTGTACACCTGCTTATTCACGAATGACAGCCCTGATGCAGGCTTTCCTCTCTAGGTTGGGAGGTGAACTTTTATGGGAGCGAATGTGTGCTCCCATAAAAATTTCACAAGCTAATCTATAGGTGGAGAAGAAGTATGAAGAGCTCAGGCTCCGAATTCCACTTACTCCATCTCCTTTGTTGTGCCATACTCAATGAGGGTGTTGTAGATAACAACGATATTTTTTTTTACTAATATTATAATAATAATAATAATAATAAAGCCATTTATTCCATATTTTACAGCGTTGCAAATACAGTGTTGTAGTTTAATGTTAGTATATTTTTTGTTTTTCTTTCTTTATTATGACTTATAATTAATGTTAGTATTACGAAATATGGATCCCTGTTTGGGTAAAGGCCTCCTCCATCCTCTTCCATGACTCCCTGTCCTTGCCTGACTGTATCCAGTCGTTTCCTGCTATGCATGTTATGTCATCAGTCCACCGTTTTAATTGACGACCAACACTCCTTTTACCTTCTGGTCCCTTCCATCTGGTAGCTTCAACAGTCCATCTCCTATCCGTGTATCGTGAGATATGGCCGGCCCATCTCCACTTTAGTAGGAGTGCGTGCCTCAGAGCATCGGTGCATCGGTGTAATATTAATATGTGTAGTATAATATTAATAATAATAATCGGGTAATATTATAAATGTGAATGTAACTCTGTCTGTCTGTATGTCTGTCTGTATGGCATGAAAGAACGCCTAAACCACTGAACCAATTACGATGAAATTTGATACGGGGTTAGATTAGACCTTGGGAGAGGATATGGGCTAGGTACTCGTATATTAGGTCGTAATAACCGACAGCAACAGCTAGTAATAGAATATGTAGGTACACCCATACGACTGTCATTTTAAAACCTATTTATAGATGAGTGATGATGTTATATGTCGTAGCCAAATAACTTTATGGTTTGTGACAATTTTAAAACAATTCAAGACTTATGGTTTACACAGATATATTGTTTGCATTATAAACTGATAGGTTTATACCTATCTGTTTAAAACTACTTGCGGAGATTGAAGAGAATTATAATGTTGAATACTGGATATCTAAAGTGGGTTGTTACTGGAGCCACCCTCTATGTGGAGACTATTTTAATTGAAAGCCTTGGCGGACATTTTGACATATTTATTCAATATTTTGAATAAATATCTACTAACTTGCAATGTTTAACTCGTATATGCATCTAATTTAGATTTCGAAAACAAATAGAACATGCAGTCCTCCAAATTTTGCCGAGTGGTTTCCAGCAGAGTAGAATTTGGGCCACCCCATCTCTTCTCATGCGGTGTCGTATAAAGCGACTAAGGGATAGCATATTCAACCCAGACTCAGCCTCAGATGCATGGCTCGAGTAAAGAACAGTGTCCCGAATACGGCAATTTACTCACCCCCTATTACGTGGGACCGAATACAATTATTGGCGAAATGTGGGTGTTAATTCACCACTGCTTAACCTACCGGAAATAAAGGCATGATTATATGTATGTGTATGTTCAGGTACAGCCAGGAGTCGGAATGGATGACCATATTAACATCTGCAATTGCACATTAAAGTTTCTGGCAATTGGTGCCGTGGAAGAAATTTATCCCAAAATCAGATTTGAAGACAGTACCTACGTGTCACTTCGGTTTGGCCTAAACCCTTTCGGAGGAAAAACGAAGTAACTTCACGTTGCCTACATAATTAATGCTATGTGTTTCGTAAGGGCTCGATGTTTCAGAAATTTCATAGTAATGCAATGTACAATGTATGTAACTATGGACCCTCCATACGATCAGATCAATTAGGTAGGTACTCACTGAAACTGGAGTTGACAGATTTTAAAAACTACTAGAGCAGTAATTTGACATAGGTGAAAATTGACAACCTGCAATCTACTTATTATGATTCACCCAGCGCTTCTACTGTAGAACCGCAGGTGGAATCAATGGTTGCAGTACAAGTTCTACTACACGATGTGCTCTGTCAAGGACAACGAACGAAGACAGCTTGTAGATACCGGTTTGAATTGGTCAGTTTTACGAATGAAATCTCGATTAACTTTTCTCTCTCCTTCTCTCTCCCTCGATTCTTGATTCTAAAGCTACATTATTACCTCATTAACAGAGGTTCCGTCAGCATCCGACCACCAGAATTCTTAAGTAGATATAATATAATAATAAAAGACATAGGTATAAGTTTCGAATACTAGATTTTTTTTCAGCACATCAATCTGCTTATATTGATTGTTTTTTTTAAATATTTTTTTATATAGGGAATTTAGATGTAGCAAGATATTCATAAATTGAATACAATAAAACTAAAATAGCTGTCATACAACTTATAGCTAAGAATAATTAAAAAGATTTATTCTAGAGTTATTTATAAGTAGGTTTACCGCGGTAGCTTAGTGGTATGGGTAATGGACTGCTGAGACGAGGTCTCGGGTTAGATCCCAGGTTTTACCATGGCACACACTAATGACTTTTCGATGCTTTTCGAAGTTATGTGTGTATTAATCGCAGATTTATAAGTGCCCGGTTAATGGCAATAGGCTCGCCACCTATTATATTGGGACCTAAACATAAACTTTCGAAATGTGGGTGCTAACACCTCTGCCTACCCCTTTGGGATATAGGCGTGAGTTTATGTATATGTATGTTATGTTTATTTAACATAGGGATACAGAAGTAGGTACTTATTAAAATATATTATGAGCCTGATTACAATACAAAGGGGTTGAAGTGTCTAAAACAATAGCGATCTCAACGTTCGACAACTTGGCGAAACTCCCGAAACACTTCAATAGGTTCCGTCTTTGATACCACGGTATCATATTCAGCCTATAAACCGTGAAATAATGAAATATGACTCTTATTAAAAAGGAATAACGTCGTTTGAAATGTATTGGGTTGCAAATAATACTTTGGTTTCATAAAGTTCTTTGTTCAGGGTGTTTTTCAATGATTATTCTTTGTAATATTGGTATCGAATCCAACATGTGTCGATGCTATAATATTATGTAAAAATGGTGCTTCTATGTTTTGAATAGTGTGTTTTTGTTTGGTAAGTACCTAAGAAGCTATTATTTTACTGAAGTATAAACTGTTTGTTATAAGTATAAAAAATATTATTACAAGAGTGTAGGGCAAAATGCTTGGAAGAAATCTCTTCCAGCGATGAGGCCACCCATTGTACATTCAACTGTACATCCTATCTACTTGTCTCTGCTGTAAATCTATTGGTGTATAATCTATCTATAAATCTACCTGAAATCTACGTGTCTAGAAAAAATAAGACCTCATTTTCATAATTTGTAATTTAACATACATATATCTAATCATGCATTTTCTCCGAAGGGTTAAGCAGAGGTGAATTAGCACCCACATTTCACCAATCATTGTAAATGATCTGACGTAATAGGGGGTGAGCCTGTTGTCATATTCCGGGCACTAATGTTGACTCGAGTCATACACCTGTGACTGAGTCTGGACTGCATAACGATTTTAATTAAATTATGAAATTATTTTGTGATATTTTATTGTATGTACAAAACATTACAACCTTAAAAATATCAATAAGTCTTAGAACCTCATAGAACCTTCTGTCATTTTTGGTGGATCCAATCTAATATAATCTAGCCCTAACGCTATTAATCAATTAATTAATATTATATTGTAAGAAGGATCACAGTTTGTAATGCATTAATTTATTTATTTTGTAAAAAAATGTTTTACAAAGAATATAAATTTATTATTAACCGCGGTAGGCTAGTGGTATGGATAATGAACTGCTAAGACGAGGTCTCGGGTTCGATTCCAGGTTTTACCATGGCACACACAAATGACTTTACGATGCTTTTCGAAGTTATGTGTGTATTTATCGCAGGTTTTTATAAGTGCCCGGTTAATGGCAATAGGCTCGCCACTTATTACATTGGGACCAAAACATTAACTGGCGAAATGTGGGTGCTAGCACCTCTGCCTACCCCTTCGGGGATATAGGCGTGAGTTTATGTTATGTTATGTTATAAATATTTAGGATCATACCTATTAAGAATACATGTTTTTATCCTTCGCTAATCAACCTATTATCGAGTTGAGTTACGCTGCACTTAAAGATTTTTAAATTGTTTCTTATAGGCGTCAATAATGTAATATTGTTAAATTTCAATGTGTGGGACCTTGCGCATATGCCACTGTCATATTAACCACGAACAATAAAGAAACTCATGCAATTGTAATACATTTATTAAACATAAACATTGGAAAATAACTCAGCCACTTATACAATGCATAGTTTTAATTGCATAAATCTGTTTTATAGTATCCAATAAATTTAATGTAAGGGATAAACTTATGCAGCAATTAGTTCGTACTTGACCGATATTTATTGCCTTATGCTGTTGTTGTTGTTAAGGAAAAAGTCTGCACCAATTATGTATGTATCTAAGTATGCTCGTAAAGGGCACTAAAAATTTTGAGAAACAGTGGTCTTGAGTATATTTACAGTTCGTTGCAGTTAGAAACAATATACCTATCAATAGTTGCAATCATTATATAAATATGGATATAGATACCCGCGGTAGCCTAGTGGTATGGGTAATGGACTGCTGAGATGAGGTCTCGGGTTCAATCCCAGGTTTTACCATGATACACACCAATGACTATTCGATGCTTTTCGAAGTTATGTGTGTATTTATCGGATTTAGACTACGTAGAAACGTACTTAAATATTTTCTTTTTGTAAATACATCCATATCATATGTAAAACAAACACATCAATGCAAATATACATATTCATGCATACAAATATTTGCACTGAGCGGGAATCGAACCCGCGCTTCCTGCGTAGCAGTCGAAAGTTCTACCGCTACGCCACAGAGGCCAATGAGATAACGCCCTTTGTCTTAGAATATTAAATTCAGACTTTAAATGGGTACGATTTACCTACTAAGTATTAAACTTCTTATTTTACGTCATTTTGTCAAAACGCAATAAAAATTTAATGGTTGTTTTTTTGTTTAGTCTAGAGAATTTTCTGAAAATTTGTATAATTGTAATCCAAGGAGCATGGATAACTTAGGTATACACATATTGAGTACTCACATGTACTTCCACATTATTTTTAATTGTTATTAGACCTGACCGGTTTCGCCTTACGGCATCCTCAAAGGTTTATAATGACATTTCGAAAAGTGAAAAGTACAAGTGAGTTCTCAATTTGATCTTTTTTATACCACTTACGTGGCAGACAAGCACACGGCCCACCTGATGGGAAGCGGTTACCGTGGCCTATGGACGTATGCACCACCAGGGGTGTAACAGTCGCGCTGCCGGCCATGAAGAAACCTTCTGATGCCCCTCTTGAAGTGATATGGGTAACAATAAATGTCACCAAGTGCCATCAATCAATAGTATAAATAACTTAGGTATATATTCAGGTACAAAGGGTACCTTTTGTAAATATAATTTTAATTCTTATCTTCGCGATTACCTGCGTTTTATTCTAGAAATACAAGAACATAATTAATTAGACACCGATTAACAACGCACATCATGACAAACGCAGATTATCATTGTTGACCTATAACAAACAATACACGCAAGTAAGGCTTTGCTATAAGCGGAATATTTCCTCCGCTGGATAATCTCTAGTTCTCATTATCAACAGACAAACAAATTAATAACTCAGCCTCACTTCAACTATCTTCTCTGTTTCACAACATATTTGTGATAAATTATTTTTTATGTCATGTATTAACCTACCTCTGTAATGTTATTTATAGTTGAAAATGATAAGCGCATTTGATTGTGTTGCCTTTACTGCTTGTGTAAGCCTAGATTCTACATTGACTTAGGGTCAGTTCAGATCGAGCGACGAAGGATCGCAAGACAAGCTGCCCGCGTACGAAGGCAACTCGGGCGTCGGAGGTCGATGAACGACCTCCGCCCCCCATGAGCGCCGGCCTGGGGGTGACAGGTGAAGCCGCCTGTCACCCTGGCAGAAGCAGGCCGCGGCGGTGGCGCGCGTGGTGCGCCTCCCCGTTTCCGGGGACGAGTTGGGGACTCTGTAGTCCCCACACCCGAGAAGAGGGCCAGATCGTGAGAGATGGCCCTGGGTCGGCCGGGGTGCGAGGGATATGCCTGTCAACCTCACCTTCGGCAACCAAAACGACCCACAGGCGGCGTGCGTTTTAGTCGGTTCGTGTCCGACATAACCTCCTCCACCGACTCCGGTGGGGAGGTATCCGTGGGGATTTTGCGCACGTAAAAAAAAAAAAAGGGTCAGTTCAGATCGAGACGAAAAAATGCTTGAACACTTTTAAGTGTTAAGTAAATATCAACTTCATTCCATTTAGACTAGTAGTATGATAAGATTATTGATGCTTTATTTTAAGCTTTTTCTTGAATCAATGTATTTAGAACAAAAATTGTGTCACGGTTCTGAGCTAAGGCAGGCACAGAAATGAATTTTTGAACTTCAAATTTAAAAGGAGACTTAAAAAATAGATATCGCTTAGCCTTGCTATGCCTTCCGACACAATTGCAAACCAACTATTTTGCAGTAAATATAGAAATAAATTATCCCAGTTGAATGGAAAGTTTTGTTCAAATAAAAGGTAAAATATTGCCAAAACTTATATTTACATTTTGATATGTATTCTTTATTGTACACTTACAAGGCATATTATACAAAGAAGTGAAATGTTATGTACTGCAAAGGCGAACTTAACTCAATGTTGAGTTCTCTTCCAACAAACCCGGGAGTACACAGAGGAATTGCAATCCTCGTAACACTCTTTACTATTCATAATGCGGAATGATCAAACTTTTAAACCAATGTACCAACAATTTGTACCTGTGTTCGCAAATAAAGATGAAATTGAAATTGAAAAGTCATAAAATTTGAACTGATTCACTTAATATTAGACCTGAACTGAACCTTGACTTTAGATCAAAATTAAGATTCAGTCCTAGATCAGAATTGGACCGAGATGTAGAGTTCATACTAATAAAATATTGTAGGAACTGCTACACAACGCTATTTATACCCAAAGTAAGCATAGCTTAATTAGATTGTGTTATGGGTTCTAGATGACATATTCATGCATACAAATATTTGCACTTAGTCGGAATCGTACCCGTGACCTCTGGCGTAGCAGTCAAGTGCTCTACCGCTACGATACAGAGGGCGTTTGATGCTTTTTTTAATTTAGCTATACAAACCTTATATCTAGGTCATATATATATAGCTTGGAACTGTTGTACGATACAAATAATTGGGTATTTGACTGGCTAGGCAAATTAGTTACTTCTTACTAAACGTCAAATCGGTATGTAACAGGAAAACTGGTATGAAATAAATTATTGTGACGTCATAATTTATTTCATACAAGTTTCCCTATATCATCATTCAATAGTGAAATCATTTATTAATGATTGATGGTAAGTGGATATTAAAAATAAATATAAACCGCCGCAACTTTTACAGCCCTTTTTACATTCTTAATTTAGTAAGCTCAATGAAATAATTTATTTTAACTACAGGAAAATACCTAATTTGTATGTACTTATGATAATAAGTTTTTAACCGAAATGTAGACTCTGTAGAGATTGTAGAGTAGCGTGACCGTACAGGTGACGTTTTAGATTAATTAATGCTCTGTAAGTCTTTTAAAAAAAATAACTTATTCCTTTTGGGCTCAGTATTTCCAAAAAATATGTGTAGGAGGTAAGTATACGTGCAACTCGAAAGAAGTTCAACTGTGTTTTTAACTCCTTCCTGATCATCTTACCTAAAAATTAGTAACTAACATTTATTTCGCATCTACCGTTATCTGTGAGCCAATTCAGTATTCAGAAAGTACGTTAGATATTTCATAAGATCATAATTACGACTCGATGCCTCTGTGGCGTGGCGGTAGTGAACGCGACCGTACGGGGCGCGGGTTCGATCCCCGCTCAGTGCAAATTTTTGTATGCATGAAAATGAATGTTTGCATTGGTCTGATCGTGCCTCGGAGAGCACATTAAGCAGTTTATCCGAGTTGCCATACGAGAAATATCTACGGCAGTCGTTAGGTACAGGTAATAGCCCTAAAAAATGTCCAACAACTGGTCTATCACCAATGCTTTGATATCACCGTTGAGTGTGGAGGTCAGATGGCAGTCATTTCATGGAAAATATCGAAGTCCAGCCAAGTCCGCATTAAGACCGGTAGAGCAGACCCCAGATTTTGATATGAAAGCTATCTATGCTGTGCTACGACGAAACGCTACGAAAAAAAATGACGGGTTGCACTCCGGGAGTGCCAACAGAAGTGAAAACTTGAATATTAACGTTGTGCATTTTTGATATTTTGGAATGGTTAGAGAATAATTTTGTACGAATTGCTTTCATTATCAGTATAAAAGTACTAGTATTTATGTGGTTGAATACAATATTCATTTATTGCGCTATCGTACACAAACATGACAATTTATATTACATTAAAAATTTAACACTTCAGAACTATTACAATTATTTTACATTAAAAAGTTTATCACCGCCATCACACATGTGACAGTCGTGTGACATTCGCGCAAGCGCCCTGCGCCGCCTGTCCTCTCTCCATCCGTCTTACGAATTTTCGATCAAGTCACGTGTCCTGACGCGAGTTTAGAAATTTTTACCCATTCCAAAAAAGTACACAGCGCCGCTAAAGAAGTTTTCACTTCAAAAATATAATTCATATGACTCATCTTGGTGGTTTCGCTATCGTTTTAATTTGCCTTTTATTTTAACACTGTAGGTAGACACTATCCGAGTCATGATGATAACATTGATAGTGTAAATGTAATAATAATAATATAAAAAAATATAAAAAAAATCCGTGTCCATAATATATAAACACACTAGGCATTACTGGATTAAATAGTTTTACTAGTATTCATCTTAAAGTGATTTACATATATTCACGCTTATAAACCACCAAGGGATAGGCAGAGGCCTAATCCCGCCAACGATTTTTTTTGGTCTCACGTAATAGGGGATAAGCCTAATATCGTCATACGGGCACTTTATCATGGGCTGTATGCTCACTGTTGGGTGGAGAAGTGATGGATTAGAAATATCAAAACACCCGAAAGCATCTTTAAAACCCCGAAGGTATTTTAAATCCTAATCTAGTAGCGACATCTATCGCCGTTGTAGTTAACTAAAACAATTCAACAAATGATAATATGTTGTTTGTTTACCGTGACAGGTACCATTAGACAGTAGCATTAATGACACTGTACCATTTTTTATTTACCGTGGTACCATCACTATGTACTGGGGAGTGCATTCTTCCTAATTTATCATTGTATAACTGGTTTCCACTGCTCCTGCAATATTTTATGCCAAATGTAAGTAAGTAATTGTGCAACTATGTTAAAATAATGTGCCTACATGTTAATAACCCTGACATTAACACCTATCTTCTTAATATATATATTTCTTGTGTGCGTGTGTATGTGACTGAACTCCTCCTAAACGACTGGACCGATTTTGATGAAATTTTTTGTGTGTGTTCGTGGAGATTCGAGAATGGTTTAGATTTACAATTTGGTCTACTGGAAAATGTTTTTTCAATTAATTTCTTATTTATAAGGAGTTGTTGATTTTGGAATGTTTTACATTAGATCCGGCGGACGGCGCTATCATCGCATTCAATATTATTCTATTTCAATTTTAGTGACGTGTGTACAGGACAACGTCTGTCGGGTCCGCTAGTTAAAATATAAAAAATAAAGTAAAGTTTTGAAATGTCAATTTTATTATAATGTCATAACTGTGACTCAGTATAAATAATAATTAGATATGTATTCTAAGACCAACTTCCTAGCGACAACTAGCCTCTTAAACTTAGCTTGTAAAATGAGTTCTATAATGCAGAAAACATATGTACTTACAGGATCAGCAGCGCGAGTGTGACTTCCCATGGTGTTCACACGGCCACGGTAACCACTTTCCATCAGGTGTGCCGTGTGCTTTTCTGCAACCTAAGTTGTATAAAAAAATGTACTTAGATTTTTTTGGAAATATAAATATATCTACACGTGGTAAATGAAATACGTATACACCTTCTAAAGTTATACACACTACACCAATGCAATCACGCTTTAAATATGATCCAAATCATAAACTATGGTGCCGGGTTTGGGTTTACAACTGCTATAATTTGGTCTTATATTTTTTTTTTGTGGGAGTGACTACCATCTGAATATCCAACCCCGACAAGAAAACCTCGTCCATCAATTTATCTCCTCTTCGATTTCCAGATAAAGTTAAAAAAAAAATTATATGTAGAACACGTCAATTAGACTTCGCCTTGCCTGATGGTAAGCTGAAGGTAAAGTCTCAGAAAAGAGGGTCACCATTACTTACACATACCGTGTGACAATGGTGACACTCAGCGTGACTGCCTCATCATATGCGTTTTCACGCCCCGCTTAAAAGACCCGGGACTGTAGGAAGAAGGAAACACGTGAGCTGGTAATGAATTCCAGGCCTTAATGGTGCGACAGAGGAAAGAGTCACCGAACCGCTTGGTTCTTGATCGGATGTTCTGCACAGCTAGCTTGGAAAGAAACGATTTGTGCCAGACTAAGATGTCAAGACAATTGGAGCCCGAAGATCTTGCTCGGCCCCATATACTCACATAGCTCTTAAGGTTATTCATAAATGTGGTCTTCTAAAATAATATATTTACACAAAAGAACATACTGCAAGTAAACTCCTAACATAAATATTCACATAGTACTCGAGCAACATAACCGCAGATAGAGTATTAATTGCTCTTATTATTCTACAAGGCGCTTCGTTCAAAAAGCAACATGCGAGCGAAACCATTGTTAATTTTATCTGACGAGTTAAAAAAATATTTTAAAAATGAAGAGATATAGGGATTAGCCCACAAAAAAGTATAGGAAACAAATGGTCTTTGCCAAGCAATAAATCGAGCTCAACATTGGAAAGCTGCAACAGATTGTGCGCTCTCGTTAAACTTTATTTTTATATTAAAGCCGTAACTTTGCGATGCGACGCCCAACAACTGTAATCCCCGCTATGAAACGTGAAAATTTTGCATAGATATTAATATTAAATCGAATGGCATGGATTTTGATGGCGAGTTAAAAAAAATAACGAATTATTTCTCCCTTGACGACAAAGTTTTGATGAGAACGTGGGTTTGATTGCAATAGAAGATTTTGAAAATGTATTAAAATGATTGCCTTTTTCGTTTCATCAAGAATTAACAGGTAACCGGTGCGACTAATGTAGGTCCGAATTCCGAGGTGGGATTGACTTTTTAAAAACAATAAAATAACAAAAATATATAAATACATATAATCACGCCTTTATCGCCGGAGAGTTAGGCAGATGTGAATTAACATCCACATTTCACCAATAATTTAATTTGATCCCACGTAATGGGAGTGAGCCTATTGCCGTCCTCCAGGCACTATTGTTGACTCAAACCATGCATCTGAGGCTGAGTCTGGGCTGTAAGTATATATCTGTCTGATGTTAAACAGCCCTATCCCTTAGTCGCCTTGTGACACCGCATGGGAAGAGATGTGGTGGTCCAAATTTCTGTTCTGCCGGAAACCACGCGGAATTAACAAAATACACATCATTAACCTAACGATTACCCAGTTACGTCTATATTATTTCTATTAGTTTTTTAACTTTTGTGTGAGCGACTGCAACAGATGAAGGTGACTTGGGTTCCGTACTTAAGATACTGGAAGGACTCTGCCCTGTACATCACATATTCATATCAATGAGATTTTAAAAAAGAGTGAGATATTACTTGAATTTATATTTCGCAACATAATAGAATATTTAGATTTCAGTCACCTAAACACAACGGGAAATCCGCAGACCATAACCCAATTAATTACATTGGTTTTCACCGCACGGTCCCAAAGTGCAGTAAATAATGCAACCAATAGGTGTTCCTGAACTTGCTGATGCTGCCTACTATGATACTTAAATCCGAAGTTGGGACCAAAAAATTTTTCCAGTGAATGAGCCCGAAGGAAGCATTATCTAACTAACGTAAAAATCCGAAGTAGCTTCATGTAACCAAATTTTACGTCTTTTAATTGCTTCGTGTGGGTCAAGCAGTTTAAAACTAAAAATGGTGTGTCTTAGTTCCTGAGTGTGGCAAAACTGAATTTAGAATGCTGAATGGGACGCAGAAATTCATTGATACACTTTTTTGTATATCAATGTAGAAACTGTGTGTGTTCTAGCGCCTATACAATGGTTTCTTCCTAAATGAAATGTTTGACATGATGCCCACAGCTACATTCTATCATTGCACCTCTCGCCATAGGCAGGGAATTCATCCTTACTCATTGCGAACTGAGACGGTGCGCACTGTACGGTATGAAACAAACTTCATCCCACGCACATTCAGGCTGTGGATTGACCACCCTGCTGCGGTTTGCCCAAGCACCTACAATATGGGGTTCTTCAAGAGGGGCATCAGAAAGTTTCTTCGTGGTCGGGTGCGCGAGTGTAACATCTCTGGTGTTGCATACGTCCATAGGCCACGGTAACCACTTCCCATCAGGTGGGCCGTGTGATTGTCTGCCACCTAAGTGGTATAAAAAAAAACTAGAATGAACGGTGACGCCTGACGCCTATAGGTATATACAGGCATAGCACCCCTATTTAAACTAATTATAGTAATTATTAATTACTTTAATAAAAAAGAAAGTTTATAATTAAGTATATTATTATTATTATCACTAACCACGTAGTCTTCAATCGGTAGCAATTTTTTTGTTTCGTGGAGCCTGTTTTGTCGTGTAGGTACATATTGGCAAGCCCGAAGTTTCGGGTGTATATTTTATGGTAGCCATCTGAATTGGCGTTTCGTACATTTACTGGTGCACTAACTAGGAAATTAAATTTGTTCGCAATGCAAGTGCTACCGCTGCGCTTTCGATAATTTATGTTTTCACTAATTTGCTTTCCACGCCGCTTTGTGGAACTTACTGGAACAATCTATGTGTACGTTATTTCAATTGTGTAGATACGCTAGTAATAACATCGTTATAGTGGCTGTCCGGGGAGGAAGAATGGCCCTCGATTAGGGGATGAAGTTTTGGGGAGACATACGATAAAATAATACGATGAAAACGTCACGTGGCCTCAAGTTGTGATAAGTATAACTTTAACTTGTAGGTACGTTTGTGTTGTGATTTGTTTGTTAAAACCAAACCTATTTACAAAGCATAAAATTTTACAATTAATAAAAAAGCATTGAATTTGTCCATTAGAAGATTATAAAGCTACTTCTAAAGGTACCTACTTGTAATCGCATAAAATATGTATTTCAATATAGAAAGGCTTGTAAATATTCTTAATATTGAGCAAATATAACTAACTACTATACTAATATACTAGTATATAAATATATATATATATATATATATATACTAGTATATTAACTAAATACTAGTAGGTATATTAACTAAATACTAGTATATTACCAACTATTCAAATCAATTAAAATAGAAAAAAATTTAATTGTTTCATTCGGGATTCGAACGATCACGGGTTCTAATCCCGGCTGAACCGATTCAATTTTTTCTATCTTAATCGATATATCCTTCAAATTAAAATTAAACCTAAATTACCTTCAAGTAGTAGCGTGTCTTTCTTCCTTTTTTACTCCTAATATCCAATAAAATAAACTTAAAACTAATTGGTACAAAGTAAACACAGACTCCCAAGTCTGGACCTACATTGTTTGCACTATATCCAAATATCTGCGCTGTTTTAAAACATATAAAACTTTCCACTTCAAATTAACATCAGATATCATTTTCACTTTTCGGTCTACCTCTATGTATAATATTATTATAACCACTTCGTATTTATTCTCTTCGTCCAGGAATCACAAATTTCACTTTGTTATCAACCAGAATTGTACCTAAATCATTTCCCTATGAACTTGTAACAACTTCGGTACAATCTGAAATCTAAATAAACATTAAACATTCTGTAAGATCATGTCGCCAGTTAATGCCGTTTCAACACCACGTATACCCGTCAAGTGCAAATGCTCGTTTGCTGTGCTTTGAGTCGTGTTGCTTTTGATGTAAAAATCATACATCTCTCGCACAAGTGTCTGACAATATTGACTCGGTGAACACGAGCAAAGAGAAGTGTACAGATATACAGATTCGGTATTCAGGAAAAAGTAGTTTCTTTTTTAAAAGACTTGCATCGCCTCGCGATTTTACCTACGTAAGTCTTGATCTAGTGAAAATATCGGGATTAAAAGTAACCTGTGTTATACAGGGACAATAGTGAAATATTTTTTGAAATCGGTACAGTAATTTCAGAGTTTACCTACCTATTACAAACAAACAAATCTTTCCCCATTACAACATATAGAAGGAATTAACCATGCATCAAATATTAGGTCTTTACCTACCTGTAATATTGCCGAAATTTTCTTACAGATTCATGAGTTCGTTATTCCTGTAATTTAATAGCTATTCCATTATTTATATTTTGTTTGAAAGTTGATTTCAAGATTTTATAACTCTGTATTAAAGTTTGTTTTTATTGGCCGCTTGATAAATTAAATTCGATCTTCAAAAACAGTACTTTCTAAATGTTATCAATTTTGATGATACATTTCATATTACATTTTACAGCTGTCACTTTTCAGAAATGTAATAAAAGTTTTTGTTAGCTTAATATTGTCGCATTCATACACAAAAAACAATCATAAAATTTGGATTTGTCCTTCCTACAAAAATGCAAGAATGTTAATACTGCAAATTGGGTTTCCTCCAATTTCTTATAAAAAAGGACAATTTTATATGTAACGACCTATTAATATAACATGCATTTGCAATTATCAGTTACTTAAAATGTATATTCTGTCATGTTCACCCTATGTAATTATTCATATAATTGCAAATCAACTACTTTCTTCACGCCTCATTAAATTGTCCGTTTAAAATTACTCATATTAGTCTGAACTATAGCTTATAATGAAAAATTATTTAGTACAAAGTAGGTCAATCGATCAATGACGCGTTTACTTATCTAGCCGCTTTAAGATCCCAGAATAGTCGTCCCCAGTCCACACTCGTAAGGGCCAAGGGGTTGACTTTATTATTTTTCCAGTTTTCATCACTTCACGCTCGGTCTGCCCTTTGATCCAATGGCTGTGTAATGTGCTGTTGCCGCATTTATTTTGCACTCTTACCTTAGTGTTGCAAGTTTATTTTGCATTCTCTTGGTGTTGCCAGTTATTCCCCGTCGCTTTGAAGTCAAAGCTCTTTTGACTGTGCAGAGCAGCTCAGTCGAGGCTGACCACAGTGGTGTATGAATGATACTTTCTACGCTGAATAGCCTCAGGTAATTTTTTTTAGTTGCACACCACATTTTTTTTGTAGCTTTATGCGCTTTAATTTTTGTGAAAGTGTTACGATGAACTTTATACTCGTCATGGTATAGAAGATATATGTAGAAGAGAACTGGGAAAAGGGCTATTTTTGATGCCAATAGTGTAGTAGTTTAAGTTATCACTTGGTCGAGAATTATGGTTTCGAATACTTAGTACAATTAATAACAATAATGCTTCGTGACTGCAAAGAAGATTCTAAAAATATTCTACAACATTCTACCCAACGCTATCTAGACCCATACTAAGCATAGATTAACTAGCTTATGTTATGGAATCTAGAATGCGGACAAACATACTTACATATTTTTTTTATAAATACCTACATATTATATATTGGAATGCACATAGTAGTTAACCCACGCATACGCATTTGTGATTTTTTTTAATTGGATGTAACATCGATCACATATCTTTTTTGTACTACCTACTAGCTGTAAGTTTTCCCAAATTGTAAAATAAAATAAAAAATTTGGAATCGAAGCCAAACCCCCTGCGTAGCAGTCCAACATTTTACCGCTACGCCACAGAGGCCGTCGAGAGAACTATTTATAATATGCGTGGTTCACTAATAGGATTATTATTCTGGGCCAGAGTGTACGTAATACATATCAATTAATTTACCCAGGCACGTATATAAAGTGCGCGTAAACATACTTAGATGTCTATAGAAGTGAAAAAAACTTTAATGAGTAAAGGTTGCTATAACGTGGATGAGTATCTTAATGATGTTAATGCGTGGTCAACATAAGTCTCTTGCTTGCTCGCACAAAATAAGTTGTAGTAATCTAAGTAGTTCTAATATAGTCCGCTGAGTTTCTTGCTGGTATCTTCTCAGTAGAACTAACCTACCGAACCAGCGAAAGAATCATTTTCCAATGATTTATTTTACAATTATTTAATATTTTTATATTATTTCTTGACATATTCAATTGTAAAATTTTGACGTTCATATGTGCTCTTTGTGTGCCTAAACTGAATAAATGAAATTGATTCTTTGATCTCTAGTTGTTGAAAAATCAAAAATAACATTTTTTTTTTCATGAATATAGGTATTTAAACTATCATGGTCACTCACATCAGTATCAAAATAAACGGGCTATTTACCATTTTTTCATGAATTCAGTCATTTTGTAAGTTACAATTTTTTTTAAACTAAGTATAAATAATGGTACCTACTGAAGATAATGTTATGACAAGATTTAAGAAGAAAAGAAAGAAATTTGAATAAGAAATGTTTTAATTCACTGATAAATTAAATTCAGACAACAAAATAAGACGCTTAACTTATACTCTACTACGAATTTACCTACATAGGTATTTCGTTTTCTTTAAGTGTCATATCCAAAATAGATATCAGGTAGGTAAAACAAGACGTACTTACCAAACAGTAACAGTGGTTGGTACTAATAACTAACAAATAATAAAAATTAATAAACTGATAGTTTTGAAAGTAGGTAATATCATTGAAGGGAAGAAATTTAATGGGAAAAGATGAAAAATTATTCACTCTCGCACGTATTGACTGTGTAGATATATAAGTACCCGCATTTGACAAGGGCGGGCGGACGCGTGATCCCGCGAAATATGATACAGGGTTGCCAATTATGAAAACGTTTTTATACACCGGCAAATATTTTAGTTAATTTTATTTTTTTTAAATTTCAATGTGATAAGTGCTTTCGTATTGTTGTAATATTATAAGGAAATAATAATAATATAGGTATAAGTAAACCAACTGCCAATTATAACTACAAACTTCCCTGAACTATAAGTATGATATTATAGCAATAACATCGTTAAAAATCGTAGGAGGTAGGACAAGACGGTATTTCCGTCTAATTGAGCAGTCCGACTGGGGAAGTACCCAGTAGGGTAGCCAGAGCTCACTGGAGAGTTGGTGCTGTCAGTAGGAAAACTAAAGGCTTGTCCTGCTTTGTCTTCTACACTGAAGGCACAGAGACTCGGTGCTTACAGTGTCGGTAGTGCGAGTGTGACTCCTCTGGTGTTACACACATCCATAGGCCACGGTAACCACTTTCCATAAGGTGGGCCGTGTGCTTGTCTGCCACTTAAGTGGTAGTAAATTCTAATAAACCTAAAATTGACAACATTTTAAGAATATAGAAAGAAAAGTAAACAAAAATCAATTTTTGTCTTTAAGTCAGTGAAGGGAAATTTGACTTAGGAATCTAGGCTCTGGTGCAAGTTTTCCTCTCGGACTTGGATCATTATTCCCTTCATAAAAGACAATATATACCAAAAATATAACAAAGATAAGTAGGTGAGCGAACACTGGACTTGATAATGCAAACGGCACTGGCACCCAGATGACGATATTAAAAAATAACAAAATAAATACTCAACAAATGACATCTCTAAACATAATTTAGTAAAAACAATTGACCAGGATTCAATGTGCCTATTCATTCAGAACTATTAAAAATTTCAAATACATTTTCTGGGGTTCACTATCCATTTGCATAAAATATTTGGTCATATGGAAATTTAGACTAATGATAGGTATTAATGTATAATTTTTTTGGCATAATTTATTGCAAATGAATTGTGATTATTGTGAACCATTTTCTGGTGCCCTATTTACCTACCAAAATGAACAACATTATCTTTCAGTCAGGTCAACCCTACGCGAGTACGTGTTTGGAAACGTGGAGAAGTCGGATGTCAACGCGTGAAGCGTTTTGAATGTACCTCCACCGTGGTACGTAATAAATAGAATATTTTTTATCGCGCACACGCACTCAGCGCTTGCAAATATTGTGTCATCGTAATCTAAAGCTGTGCCACCATTTACTTACATTCAAGATGCTCCAGCACCTACGTAATTCAATGATCGAAAGCTTAACTAAATTATAAATCAGGCTTATGTGCATCGTCAAGAAGTAAACATTTTTCGTGTATTTTGTATTTTCATTATCATGTAGGTACTAGGTATAGTATTTTTGATTATTACTCCGTATTCTATAAGTGTTGAATAAAAATCAAATGCTTTACAGATCCTATATTAGTAGATCTCTACTATGTAGTGAATAACCTAGAATTTAGAATCACGCCTTCATTCGCGGAGGAGTAGGCAGAGGTGAATTAACACCCACATTTCACCATATTCGGTCCCACGTAATAGGGGGTGAGTCTATTGCCATATTCCGGGCACTATTGTTGACTCGAGCTATGTAGGTATCTGAAGCTAAGTCGGGACTGTATATATCTGTCTGATGTAAAACAGCCCTATCCCTTAGTCGCCTTGTACGATACCGCATATGGGAAGAGATGGGGTGGCCCAAATTCTACTGTGCCGGAAACCACGCGGTCGCATCACATCGCTTAATAAGACGATTTTAGTAGGGATATGGGAAGATCCGGATAAATGAAATAGAAAGAAAAACATGATATTTAACAACTAACTAACTCTAAAGCTTAAGACATTTGAATATAAACTATTCCAATTCCTTCTGAATAAATGTTACTATTCCACGAAAGACTTCCTAAGCGAACGTTTTTAGTCTAAAATTGACTTATTCTGTGAACCTTGACTTGTATAACCTATGATTTGACATTTTGTAATTATGTAACTTCTATTGTCATAATAACTTAACATTTAAACGAGAAATTATTATTAATGTATGCTGACATTATTTAAATTTGTATTACAACCTTTTAATATTTGTACGCTGGAGACAGCAGAATATTATGTACATCCAACTTTGTAACAACTTTTATACAACATTCTTACAAATAAATGAATCTTATCTCTAACAAAGTTACATAAATAATCCAATAATACGATAAACCCAAATCGATACTTTTTTAAACAAACAGATCCCACGACCACCCTCTATTTTTATATTCAATTGTGGAAAGATTCATTACAATACCCCATCCTTCAATCTATCAAATCCTGTGACAAAAGTGTCAACCACGATTCTGTCTTTTGTCGCGTCTGTTCCCGGAGGGGTTAGAGGAACTGAGTAAATAGTAAGGAGTACAATGAGATGAGCCATCGGAGAGGCAATCAAGATCATAATCTGTATGAATTGTGTGTGATCGTTTGAAATGCTCACAATACGATAATTCACTTTATAACGAATCCAGTGAAAATTAACTTGAAATATTATTGCATGTATCATAAATATTAAAAATGTAGACTAATAAAGTACCTATGGCTGTAAGTTTAACAGTAAATTCATAAAATTACCCTGGCAATATAATATTAAGTAATAATAACAATAAGAATGTATTACAAAAATGATAACGTTCTTCTAGTAGATCTACGAATATCATTACATTAATTTTCAGTAGTCTACTTACCTCGTCGTTTAGTCGTACTTCGAGACAAAACCACGTATTTACCGACTAAACAGTTGCTCAGAAAGGTACCTAACACTCTCAAAATATTATCAAAATAGGTACCTAACCTAACAATCTCAAAATGTTATTAAAATAGGTACCTAACAAACTCAAAATGTTATCAAAGTCATAGCCTGCTTGGCTGTTTGCAATTCCTAAGTATTTAAATTCACACTGCCTGTATTATTATATTGCATATTATAGGAGTATTTTAATGCGGCCGTTTCACCGATAAACACGTCTCTCACCGACTTAATTTAAATTTTTGCAACAGTTTCGGTATTTGGCCGTAGGGAGGCTTAAATCTTTGATTGATCACATGCAGTTGGCCACCGAGCTGTCATCTGCTGTGTTAATATATTGTTTTACTCAACAGATTCTATTGCTAATTAGGCGAAATATCCTTTTTGGCTTCAAAGAAGAATCAGATTAGGATTTGGAATGTTTTTACAACAATGGTCTTTTGCTCTTTGAACTTATACTTTTGAGACTGTTTATATAAGAATAAGAATAATTTTATTTCTATATCAAGTACAAATATATGCTCTCGGTTTTATTGAAATCTATCAATGTTAATTGATTCCGTCTGATGGTAGTTTTGTTAATTAACTTTCTTTTTATGTTAACAAAGAGTCTTTTGCTCTTTGAACTTATACTTTTGAGACTGTTTATATAAGAATAAGAATAATTTTATTTCTATATCAACTACAAATATATGCTCTCGGTTTTATTGAAATCTATCAATGTTAATTGATTCCGTCTGATGGTAGTTTTGTTAATTAACTTTCTTTTTGCGTTAAGTTAAGTTTGATACTGATGACATAGTTCAGTTTCGAACCGTTCACTGGACAGAAACTCTGTGCTTACAGGGTGGGCAGCGCGAGTGTGGCTTCTCTGGTGTTACACACGTCCATAGGCCACGGTAACCACTTTCCATCAGGTGGGCCGTGCGCTTGTCTGCCACCTAAGTGGTATAAAAAAAGTTATCCTGCACAAATCAAAGCTAAACTAAGAACAAACCACGATTGCACTTAATGTGCAAGTACCGTGACTACCCCCATAAAGACTAACCGGTAAAAACTAGTTGTGCAAACTTTCTTCACCACATTTTCAATCCAAGATAAAGAAATAAATTAAGTTTTATTTTGTTTGAAGAGAACAACAGTTTCATATAGTTACAGTAAACATCGTAAATCAACAACAGGAACCCGATGTTTCCAAACGAAAAATATTTAAAATTCCCTGAGGAAATGGCTACTCGAAATGCGTAATTCGACATAGCGATCCCCGGTCACCGGCTAAAATGTAAAATGGCTCCCTTGCATTTTTTCCTAAGTGCCATAAAGTATGACATTTATTACGGTCAGATCTGCCTCAACCACTATTGATAGGCAAATGAGAGAGTTTTTTAAAAGAAAAACGATGTCTGCTTTTTATGTGTTCTTTGGATAAGGATGTTTTAAGAAGTTGCGACTTGCTTGTTCGTAATGGCCGATTTCTGTGTTTTTGTCTCCGCTGCTCTTGATAGTTTGACCTTTGTGTAAAACATATGACGTTGACGTCTAATCTTGCTCTTGTAATACCACACTTGACCATAGGTCGCTTACTAACAACATTTTGCAGATCTGATTAACCGAATAGATTAAAAATCATATTGGTTTTATTTTGCTAATTAGCGACACCTATTTATTCGTGTTTATTAATTAGCTACTTAATAAAACCTTTTTATCTAGATTTAGATCGGAAAAATCAACATCCAGGATCCTGGACTTCAATTGAAATAGGTATGCATTTACTTTTAGATTTGTTGTTGTAAAATACCCGATTTGAAAATGGAAAAATAATTGGCATCATCTAGTTACTACAAAAGATAAATTAACAGTAGTTAACTGTCGTTCTTTAATAACTTGTCTGACTCTTCAAATTACACTGTTTAGGATTTAGACGGCCTAGCATAATTTTCGAGGAGTTTGGGTTGTTTTCGATTGATTTTCCATTTCGTATTTTTGTTCGACACCACTATTTAGTACCTTTATGTTTTCTGTGGCACACTTTTCTGCCATTAATTTGACCTCAGCATTTGTTGTTACCTAATAGTAGGTAGTAACAAGATTCAAACCCACTATATAAACATAAATTATGATATAATTAGTTCGGTCACAAATTACCCTTTCCACCAATCTATTGAGAGACGTGACTACCTACTTTATATCTTATTAAAGCTCCAAAAGAATCTTAAAATTGAGCTATCATTGGCGATAAGGGTAATAACTCAAGGAATAGGTCAAGCACAATAGTGAGTGCCACCGATAATCGTATATTAAGGCCCTTATCCCTATGAGCACCTTTGCCACAATAGAAAGGAATATAATGTCGAAAAGTGGCCACATAAAAATGACATACGGTTGTCGCGGAGGTTTGGATGGCAAAAAATAGCTAGTATAAACGTCCACTGATATGAACGTGATAAAAATGTGAATTTATTTTTTTATACCCCCTTGAAAAATATTAGCCGTAAAATGGCTTTGTTTTACAGAAATACTTAGCTTATTTTGTCAATGTCATCGATTATAGATATTGGGCAACGAAGTTTAACAAACCCTCTTTTCGAAATGATGGTAAAAATCGTTTCTCCCAACAGGCGGCAAATGCGAAATCGTAATAAAACTCTCCATATGATATGTAAAGTAGCCATAATATTGAAAACTTCCAAAGTCCATCAATAAATGTAGCGCTGCGTGGGGAACGTTACGTGAATTAGAGATGTCTTAGAGAACATAATATCGAATACTGTATCGATAATATAACTGTTGGTAGCTATATTAAATCTAAAATTATATTAAACCTAAAAATAAGTCATTCGCACACGGTGCAGAACATACGATCAAGAACCAAGCGATTCGGAGACTCTTTCCTCTGTCGCACCATTAAGGCCTGGAATTCATTACCAGCTCTCGTGTTTCCTTCTTCCTACAGTCCCGGGTCCTTTAAGCGGGGCGTGAAAAAGCATATGATGAGGCCGTCAAGCTGAGTGTCACCATTGTCACACGGTATGTGTAAGTAATGGTGACCCTCTTTTCTGGGACTTTGCCTTCAGCTTACCATCAGGCAAGGCGAAGTCCAATTGACGTGTCCTATATAAAAAAAAATACCTAGATTGCAATTGAATACATGATAAAGGGTCTGGTGAACACCAACAATGTAGACCTTTTTTTTATACCACTTAGGTGGCAGACAGGCACACGGCGCACCTGATGGGAAGTGGTTACCGTGGCCTATGGACATATGCAACACCAAGGGTGTTACACTCGTGCTGCAGACTATTAAGAAACCTTCTGATGCCCCTCTTGAAGAATCCCATATTGTAGGTGCTTCGGAAAACCGCAGCAGGGAGGTCATTCCACAGCTTGAGTGTGTGTGGGATGAAGTTTGTTTCATACCGCACAGTGCAGGTGTATTATTTTTGAAGACTAAGTACGCACTATCTATTCATAGGTTGGTAATGATGAAGAAATGTATAATACACAAAATATGATCATGTATTTTAATTGAACAGATAACATCGTAATCAATACTAAACCCAAATTAACAAAGAGCATTTTTTAACATTTTCTGGATTATAAAAGCATCGTATTTTTCACCGGACACTCAATGAAATCAGAATGATATTTTTCATGACCGAATTATGATAACAGGCAGTAACCTTAAGTATAGTCTAATCATAGGCTTTCAGCACAAATTGAGCACTGTATATTTCAAAGAGACTCGCGGATTTCAAGATTTCATTTTTTGTTTTCTCTTTATTTACCATAAGGTGAGGGCTTGATCACGCAGTGACCATGTCACCCCATAGGGAACTACTAATTACGATAATCATTTAAACCTAATCGTTTCTAGATTTTAAACCTATGTTAACAATATTGTATAGAAATTTAGCGTCCTCCGACAAGGTAAAGACAAGATGCTGTTACATACCAAGTGAACGCAAACATCACCTTATGCAATTTCAAATTGTCTTCGCTTTCGTTCCGTACACACTCTGCCATAATGTGATAAAGATTTCATTTATGCTAATCTAAAGTCGTAGTTTTCGTAATATCGATAGTCGATGTCTGAATCGCAGCACCACTAGTCTAAGAACCGAGGCGTCAAAACGCACGACCGCAACTATCAAAGAGAAATCTTTTCCGTGTATCAATAACGTCGATCGAGCCGTCGACTAGACACATTGCGCTCCTTTATGTCGCGATGTGATGTCACATTACACTCTCCCATGTCATTATGGGTTGATATCTAAAGAAATGGATAACTTACTGATTTTTACAGTTACAGTGGTGATTTATATATTATTAACAAATGCACTATACTCCTAGCACTGGTCAATTCACTAATTTGAGTTGAGTTCTTCTTTCGTATCTTTTGTTTGATTTTTTTTTTATTTTCACGGTCTCTCATTCTACCTTGCCATTACGATCCAGTGACAGGAACAAATTCACCTTATGCCTCCTTATATTCCTAGGTACTTATTCAAAGATTGGTAAGTTGGTAGATAAACAATTGAAAAAGTATTTGTAATGTTGACTGACTTTTAAACAATCATAACACTTTGCATTTACTATTTAATTACTTATATCTATTTCTGTCTAACAAAACGTAAGTAGATACATAGTAGGTACTTAAACTAGTAAACTAATTAGGCACATCACTAGTATTCTCGTTTGTTAATATCTTCAACTAAACTTAAATTGTTTACTGAGGAATGAAGTACATATAGCACTTTGAATATGCAAGTCAAGAAATTTACAGATCAATTCAGACACTATGCCTTAGTGCGCCGTGGGTATAGAGATAAAATAAAAAAAAATATGAACACTGGTAGCTAGTGGTAGTATCTACTATATGCTTCTCTGCTACTCAAAGGTTTGCTGGGAGAGAACTCATTTTGAGCTAAGCTCGCCTTTGTACATTTTCTTTGATATATTTTAATTAGGTATGATCTCTGTACTGTGTGTATGCAATAAAAAATAAAATAAATAAATACTGTGAAAACCACTCCCTCAGCCGTGCTTGAGACTATACAGTGGTTTAGTCCTATAAAATTGGTGATAAAAACGAAAGTAATGAACTGAAATATGGTTCAAATAGAGCAACACTCTTCTGTGGACCGAAAATCAAATGGAAAAGGTCATCCACGGATTACCTCGCCATACCACTATTTGGTAAAATAATAAATATAATGGTAAAATGGTAATGGTAAAAAAAATAGAAAAAAAGGTAGGACACGGCGGTATTTCCGCCCGATTGAACAGTCCGACTGGGGTAGTACCTCCGTCCTACAGAATACCGCGGCTATAATAACTTCGTGTTGTGTTCCAAGCAGGGGTAGGGTAGCCAGAGCTCACTGGAGAATTTGTGCTGTCAGTGGGAAGACTAAAAGACTAAAAGACTTGCTTTGTCTTCTACTGACGGTACAGAAACTCTGTACTTACAGGGTTGGCAGCGCGACTGTGACTCCTCTGGTGTTACAGACGTCCATAGGTCACGGTAACCACTTTCCATCAGGTGGGCCGTGTGCTTGTCTGTCAACTAAGTGGAAAAAAAAAATTTTTAACGAACTGAATATTGAACAATTATATAATTAAAGAACAAACACATACCTAGATAGTGAGATCGAAAGACCCCAGGTTCAAATCCTAACCAATTACCTTACCGTCATGAACCCGCTTCTTTCCCAAGCAAGCTTAGCTGGACAGGTTTAATGAAAATACTAATAATTTTTGGATTACTATTTGTAGGCACAGTACGGTAATCTATACGAAAATATAAAATAGCTACTTGTTTGCTTGCTTGCTCTAATGTT
Organism: Eilema griseolum; assembly: GCA_963662185.1. Lineage (NCBI taxonomy): Eukaryota > Metazoa > Arthropoda > Insecta > Lepidoptera > Erebidae > Eilema > Eilema griseolum. The sequence continues at coordinate 12,291,955 of OY759236.1, forward strand.
ACTTCATTGTAAAAGCCCAATAAATGCTCTGTTATAACATTACAAAATTTGGTATTAATACAACAAAATGAGCATTTTCAAAAAATCTAACTGTATCCACAAATCAAACGCTAACATAATATAAAAATCTCAACAATAGAGCATCTCGTCTCGATGTGGCTAGGGCGTGAAATTATTTTCTTGGCGTATGCAGATTACGAGGGGGTGACTGGGGATCGCGGATTAGTTCCGGTTTACTTTTTATAGGATTCCGATGATAAATGTTACTATTTGATAGGCTAACGGGTGGTGCGTGTAACGTATCCAAATAAGCTTTTTGAATAGCTTATAATGTATTCATCCAATCGATGAAACTGAATAAATATGATGTGAGGAATAGAGTGCATCAGTTATATTTTTATACAGAATGCTAACGCTAGTTTTAATGTTAGGGAAATGGATATAGGATCTGGCGGGTGATCCAAATTAACGACATTACTAAAATTAAACCTGGATCAATGCCTAAATTTCCAGAGACTAAAAGACAAGGCCGCCAAGCTGAGTGCCACCATTGTAACACTTAGTGTCTGTCATGGTGACCTTCTTGCCTGAGACTTTGCCTTTAGCTTACCATCTGGCGAGGTGAAGTCAAGTTGGCGTGTCCTATACCTATATAAAAAAATACATTGTGATAATTTATTTCAATTTTATACTCACCTGCTAGCCGATACACCTGCTGATAACGAGGCTTGGTTGTAGGCTTTGCTCACGAGATGAGGGGTCAGACGGTAGTTGCACCTGTAAATATTTTCAAATAAACACTGAATACGTAGTAACTATTTATTAATCTGTGACTGAAGGTTAAAAGGGATCAACCTGTCGCTTCACACCTTGTTTATTTTCGCATACAACCTTGCATATTGCTTGCTTCTTGCATAGATACAGCTGAATAGAAATTTCGTTATGTTCATATGGAAAAGTCAAGATAGTTTATTTTAAACTATTTGACATCAAGGAAAATCGTTTCCCCGAAAGAAAATATTATATTTTCACCTCTATCAAGCTAACTTTCTAAGTATGCGAAATGAAAACAATAAATTAACATTATCATGTTTATGAAAAATAATTACTAATTCACCTTAACCATGTCTGAGTTACTATCTGCTGAAAACTGCCCTACATGTTTGCGTACCGAAGAAGTAAGCCTCACATCAATTTATCAAGTTACAATCGGTCACAACGTATAGGACTAACATGTGTCGCCACCCTTCTATCACACACGCTAACGGTTTAGGAGTCAGACAAAAAACGAGGAAAGTCTCCGGGCAGACGGGACGGACGATTGCCTATCCCAAATATGATTTATAGATCGGGCGTCATCGGCAATGCGTTTTCTATACGCCATAGGACATGTCACCGCCTTTCGCAAGTGGTAAAGAATATCGCGTATATTAACGATATAAAAAAAACTAACTTTGATTTTTTTTGCAATCACAGATTTTGTCATAATATGTCAAGTCAAATAACACGTCCCATATTGTTCCCGGCGCAAAAGTGCCCATGACACTGGCGGCGTTGCCTCGCTGAATCACGATGGCCATCCTTGCCCCAGAAACGAGTCGGAGCGGGAGTCACCTCCTTGCTCGTGGACTTAATAACTTACTGACTAAGAAGTCATGTCAAAATAATAATAGATACTTACCTACTTAACATAATGTGACTGCGAGTGCTGTACCGCTGTAAAAATGTTCGTAGAGTGGTGGGGAACGCGGTAAAGAAAGATCATGAGACAAGAGCGAATGAGATACAGCCACCAGCGCTCACGGCGGGGGTATCTCGCTCACTCTCAGCTAATAATATTTCTTTACAGAACGTCCCTAGCCACGCCGCAAGAATCATAGGAGAAGTACAGCGATGCGCCTGACGCCTGGATAGCCAGTTTTTTTTTATCTAGGACACTCCAACTTGACTTCACCTCCCGTGATAAAGGCAAAGTCAGGAAAGAGGGTCACCATTACAGACACTAAGTAATGTTACAATGGTGGCACTCAGCTTGGCGGTCTCATAAGATACTTTTTCACGCCTCTCTAAAGGGACCCGGGACTGTAGCCAGTTTACCAGAAAGGGTAACCAATAGGTGTTTTAACCACTTTAGTAAATACTGTTTCTTGGTATATATTGTTGGTCCCTGTAACTGTCGACTTGGTAAGTTTTGGGGTTATGTTTAGGTACTATCACATGAAAAACAACCGTATTCGTACGATTCCTAGGGAAGATGAAATGGGTCTTTGTTTCTTTCTAATCCAGAAACCACGCGTTTATTAACTTTGTTATATACATACATACAATCACGTCTTCATTCCCGGAGGGTTAGGCAGAGGTGAAATAACACCCACAGTTAACCAGTATTTAAATTCGGTCAAACGTAATAGTAAATAGGGAGTGGGCTTATTACCGTCTTCCGGGCACTATTGTTGACTCAAGCCATACATCTGAGACTGAGTCTTAGTCTTAGACTTAGTCGCCTTGTACGACACCGCATGGGAAGAGATGGGGTGGTCCAAATTTTTCTCTACCGGAAACCACGCCGGGAACTGTGTTAAGTAAGTAAAATACTCTAATGATACCGACGTAATACCTGAAAAATTTGGTCTCCGATCATAGCTGCGCGAAAGTTTATTCACCTCAACCAGAGGATACCCACTGAATAAGTACCTATTGTTTTTCATATATATCTCATTTCGTGCAGTTTTTATTAGTTACTTATTATCTTCAACCCTCCAGAAACCAAAACCTCGCTACGCCGGTGCTACGAATTATTGTAGCAAACGCATTGCGTTACATTGAGTGATTTAAGTAGGTAAGCATAGGTATTTTTAACTTTTTGGACGCCTTTTTCAAATCACTACTCACCGTCAAATTTATTTCTCAACACGGACAGAACATTTATATAAAATCGAACAATAATCGCTCATATTGTCAGTTACAATACAATTTGTTTGGAAACTCGACGCGTGAGAGAAATAATAACAAATGATTCGCACCCTAACACCGCCTGGCGTTGAAAGATCACGCCTATTGCTCTCTTGCTGATGAAAAAAGTATACAATATTACTCAGTAAGATACATTAAGTTTGAAAGTCTTTATATAATACCAAAGGAGGTTTAACGATGTTTTTATGTATGTACAATCAGCTACCATACCATTTATACGTAATGTACAACGGTTCACCAAACTGTGTCACTGCTTCAGTGCTCACCTATGAGCAAATACCTACCTAGGTTAGAGACTAGGTGCTAGCTTACAGAGCGTTCAGTTCTGCTCTTCTTGCTTCATTTTAAATAAAAAATACCTTCCACTATCATAAATAATAATGTCTAGGTATGTCTTGTTTCTATTTATTCTAGTGTCTCAAATACTTACCAGATTGCAAATTTCGCAATAAAGAACTTCTTTTGAACCCCCGGCTGATCTTGAGTCTACTTAGTTTTTTAGCGACCCCTGGAGGGGAGAACTGTATATTTTGCCGTCGGGGCAATTTCTTATTGGAAAACGGTGCAGAACATTTCATCAATAACCAAGAGGTATTTAAACTATCATAGTCACTCACATCAATATCAGAATAAACGGGATATTTACCATGTTTCATTGTTTTGAGTTTCCGATATTACGGCGCTGTTGCAAGCACCTTGATCACGGAGGAACTGGAGTAGTGGCGGTGAACAGAGAAAAAGTTTTTTCCTAAGAGTAATTATATCGATCTACCCTCTTTCGAGTTCTTTTATTACGCGTATCTGCACTACTATTGGTTTCACTCTCACTACAAACTTGAACCCGATCTCGATCACGTTCACGATATACGATGCTCACTGTATCCACTCGCGATTTTGTTTTAGCTTATTGCCGGTTGTTTTTGCAAAGACGGACCACTGGATGCCAGACGTTCGGCAGTTGAAACCCATCCTCACGATTGAAATTTTTATACTTTTTTATTTCAATTGCTTCCCTAACCAGTCTTGGTATACAGTGGCGTTCTGTCGAGAGCATCTGATGGTTATGTAGCTCGATCCAGTGGTTCGTACCGGACTCCAATAAATGTTGAGCGATTGCAGATTTATGCAGTTCATTATTTTTGATTGCCCTGATGTGTTCCTTGATTCGGCATGTAACCGTTCTTTTTGTTTGTCCTATATAAGAACTGCCACGGCTACAGTCAATCTTGTACACTCCCGGTCTGTCCAGTAAGGGTTTTTTTTGTCACTCAACAAGTGCCGCATTTTGTCGTCGTATTCCGTGACGTTCATAACTACCGTGGCGTTTCCCTTGTCGGCCCTCAAGACTAGTATCCTGTCATCGTCTCGTAGGTCGCGAAGTGCACAATGTTCATCGGCAGTCATGTTGGATTGTGGGATCTTTGCTCGATGCAGAGTGAGAGAAACCTCTTGTCTAAGTACCTCAGCGTCATCAGCTGGTATTCTATTCCGTCGAACAACCTCCTCAATCGTACCTATAACTTTTTCGTACGGAATACGCTTAGGTGTAGGGACAAAGTTCAACCCTTTCTTCAACGAGCTGAGTGCTGCTTCGGTCAGTACTTTCTCAGAGAGATTGATAACTGTCCGTGACCTATCGTGGTAGGGGACACTAGGTTTCTGTTTGCGTAAGAGTGATTCAAACTTACGTGACTGTTTCAAAACGCTAATTTCCCTCGTACGTTGTGCTTGTAGATAGGTAATCCGGTCACACTTATCAAAATCCTCACGCGACAACACAGCACTGCACTCCAGATGAATCTTATATATTTTGCGTAAGATATTTTCGGAACCGTCGGAAAGCTGTCGCAATGCCTGCGCTCACCCAAAGATGGCTCCCTACTGGACAGACCGGGAGTGTACAAGATTGACTGTAGCTGTGGCAGTTTTTATATAGGACAAACAAAAAGAACGGTTACATGCCGAATCAAGGAACACATTAGGGCAGTCAAAAACAATGAACCGCAAAAATCTGCAATCGCTCAACATTTATTGGAGTCCGGTACGAACCACTGGATCGAGCTACATAACCCTCAGATGCTCTCGACAGAACGCCACTATATACCAAGACTGGTTAGGGAAGCAATTGAAATAAAAAAGTATAAAAATTTCAATCGTGAGGATGGGTTTCAACTGCCGAACGTCTGGCATCCAGTGGTCCGTCTTTGCAAAAACAACCGGGAACAAGCTAAAACAAAATCGCAAGTGGATACAGTGAGCATCGTATGTCGTGAACGTGATCGAGATCGGGTTCGAGTTTGTAGTGAGAGTGAAACCAATAGTAGTGCAGATACGCGTAGTAAAAGAACTCGAAAGAGGGTAGATCGATATATTTACTCCTAGGAAAAAACTTTTTCTCTGTTCACCGCCACTACTCTAGTTCCTCCGTCCTCAGTCAAGTTAAGTGCGACTATTATAACATGGTATACGTCTGACTGTAGGTAATAGTTACCCTCGCTCCTGAGACTTAGCATTCAGCTTAACATCAGGCGAGGTAAAGTCAAATTGACATGTTGTTTGAGGTATATCTGCAATTATTTTTTTTACTTTTCGGTGCATTTATTCTAGAAGTCGGTTCTTTTTTTTATTGTAAAATACTTATTTTTCCCTTCTTAGTGAAATTTAATAAATAGTGAAAAATTAATTACTAGGTACTTATTTTGAAAGACAACAACTTAAAAATAGACATTCGTAAATGGGAGCTTACAATAAAAAACTTTAAAGTGTATGAATCAACCATTACCAATTGACTGGCACAATGCTAACAAAATAGATACAAAATTAATTGCCATGCTTGATATCGTTCATTTTTATCTTAATCTAATCGTCTATCTTGCCCACAGCCTACTCGGCTTCACCCGTGACGAATTGAACAATCGGGAATAATGTACCTACCTTTTAAATGGGGAAAGTATTTTTCCATTAAGTGCAATGGTTATGGTCAAAAATTAAATAATAAACCTCAGACATTTGCACAAAGTCACAAAATTTTAATTTAGTTTTTTTTTTAACATAAATATTATAAAATCCATTGCTCTAATTTTAATCGAAAGGCAAATTTTTGTTTTTTTTCTGTGGAAATGCATGTTTTGTCTATGGAATAACAGTTGACAGCTGCCACAAAGTCTCTAAGATTAGTGTTGTTCCAACTCGGAAAAATCTCCACTCGAGTTGTAAAATTCGTAACTCAAATTGAAGTCAAGTTGTCTCCCTATAACTCACTGCATCATTAGATACATTATCATTTATTGTATACAACAGGTTTATAGTAGGACACGTAGGTAGAATGTATACAGTTTAATGTACAATATTATTACATATTGAACTATTTGCTTGAAGTGTTGCTATTGTAGTGTGCAGCTCGCCTTTTTTTTTTTTTATATACGACACGCCAACTTGACCTCACCTCGCCTGATGGTAAGCTAAAGGCAAAGTCTCAGGAAAGAGGGTCACCATTACAGACACTAAGTGCTACAATGGTGGCACTCAGCTTGGCGGCCTCATCAGATGCTTTTTCACGCCCCGCTTAAAGGCCCCGGGACTGTAGGAAGAAGGAAACACGTGTGCTGGTAATGAATTCCAGGTCTTGGTGGTGCGGCAAAGAAAAGAGTCTCCGAACCGCTTGGTTCTTGCTCGTATATTCTGCACAGTGTGAGGGTGACATCTAAGGCCTGCACGTGTTGTCCTATGTAGGAAAGGAGATGGTGGGATTAGTTGGAAGAGCTCGTCAGAACACTCGCCGTGGTAGAGACGGTAAAATACAGCCAAGGAAGCAATATCTCTACGCATCTGCAAAGGCTCGAGGGTGTTCGTGACCTCAGGGTTCCCAATAATTCGGACCGCGCGTCGCTGCAACCTGTCGAGAGCATCTAGTAGGTATTTCGCGGAGCCATCCCAGAGATGCGAGCAGTATTCCACGCAGGAGCGAATTTGTGTCTTATAGAGAAGACACCGCTGCTCCGGCGTGAAAAAACGTCTCACTTTGTTTAGGAGTCCGAGTTTCCGCGAGGCTGTTTTGATGATGCTCTCGATGTAATTTCTGTTATTCAGTTTGCAGCGAATATCCATGCCTAGGATATAGAGATTGTCCTGCAGTGGAAGTGGCGTGCTCTGAAGAGTGGGAAGGGGAAGGAAAGAAGATACCTTTGCTGTGAACGCACAAGCCTGCGTCTTCTTGGCATTGAACTCGACCATGTTCTCGGAGCCCCATTGAGAAATGTGATTCAAGATCCGGTCCAGTTCAGTGACAAGAAGCTGTCTTTTTTCCACGATATCAGACTGTTTGGCCGCAGGTTGTCCGTGATAACTCCCGTGTACGGTGCTATCGTCTGCATAGCAATGTATGCTGCCGGTGGACAGCATGTCGTTGATATGCAGAAGAAAGAGAGTGGGAGATAATACAGACCCCTGCGGTACGCCAGCATTTATTTGCAAGAACTCCGAAGCCCGTCCATCACAGAGGACGCGGATACGGCGCTCCTGCAGGAAACTAGCAATCCAGTTGCACAGTCTAGGAGGCAGACCAAAGGCTGGTAGCTTGGAGAGAAGCGATTTGTGCCAGACTCTATCGAAAGCTTTGGCGATATCAAGACTAATTGCCAGTGATTCGCCGTGCTTGTCCATAGCCTCACCCCAAAGATGGGTAACGTATGCTAGAAGATCACCCGTTGACCGTTTCGGCCTGAAGCCATATTGCCGGTCATTAATTAAGGAGTGATCCTCTAGGTGACGCATGAGCTGTTTGTTGATGATGTGCTCGAAGACCTTGCACAGCACTGAGGTGACGGCTATGGGTCGATAGTTGGCTGGCTCTGAGCGATCCCCCTTCTTGGGGATCGGCTGTACATTCGCCTCTTTCCAAGCCGAAGGCACTGTACCCGAGCTGTAGGACAGTCGGTACAGCCGCGTAAGCATCGGAGACAACTCCGCTGCACATTTTTGTAAGACCACCGCTGGAATACCATCCGGGCCACTGGCTTTCCGGACATCGAGTGATTGAAGCACCGCACGAACATCGCATTGCCTGATACGTATTTCAGGCATTACGTGGTCACCATTGGGTAGTGTCGGCGGCTGTATACCGCAATCATCGACTCGGGAATTGGCCGCAAAGAGATTTACTAGCATATTGGCTTTCTCTTGCGGTCCATGGGCCAGGGATCCATCAGGGTAGCGCAGCGGTGGCAGCGAAGGCTGACAGAAGTTGGCCTGCACGGCTTTGGCCAGTCGCCAGTATCCACGGCTGCCCGTGGGATGTGCCACTAGCTCTTGACCAAGCCGCGCAATGCGCAGGGCATCCGCTTTGACGTAAGCCCTCTTGCAGACCTTTGTGGCTCTGTTGTACGCCGCCTTGAAGTGGCTCACATTGGGATCGTGCGTGGCACGCGCCCTTACCCAAGCGCGATACGCGGACTGCTTTTGATCAACAGCCCCCGCACACTCGCGCCCGAACCAAGGGCGCACTCCTCGGGCACCGGTGACATCAGTGTACGGAATATAGTATTCCATACCCAGACCGATCTCACCGGCAACAGCAGTAGCACAATCCGAGGGTTTCTTACCTTCAAAGCAGCGTTCAACCCACGGGATGGACGCAAAATAGTTGCGCAGCCCATCCCAATCTGCTGACGAGTAGTGCCAGAGACGCCGCTTCCCCTGCACGGGTCGTGAAGGCGCTATAATTGGCACCTTGGAGCAGACCAGACAGTGGTCGGAATTGCCTAAAGCGGCTTGTACCGAAACACTGTACAGGTCAGGGTGACTCGTCAGCAGAAGGTCTAGCAGAGAGGGTGCTAGGCCCGACCTTCTTGGTATTCTAGTGACCTCGTGTACCAATTGGGTCAGGCCATGCGCCAGAGCAAATGCATGGGCGGCTCTTCCCGCATGGTCTGTTTTGGAGGAGCCCAACCAGGTTTCGTGGTGGGCGTTAAAGTCCCCCAAAAATACCACTTCGGCGTTCGGAAACCGTTCCTGCGCATCATCTGCCGCCTGACTCAGATATTCAAAGAGTCGAGTTGTCTCAGCATCTCCTGTATGGGAACGGTAGAGGCACACATAGATCTGACTCGTAGAGCCATGGTCTACGTGTACCCATAGGGTTGAAAAGGATGGGTCCTCAAGGCAGCGCAAACGGCGACAACAAACATCCGCCCTAACAAACACGCACACCCCGGCTTTTGCACGGAAATTTTCCTCGATAACATAGCCGGGGTAAAGCAAGTAGGTCGTGTCATCAGGGCGGCCTATTTGTGTCTCCGTGAGAAAGAGCATATCTGGTTTCGCCGTCTCAAGGTGTTGGTGGACGGCGTTGAGGTTCGCATGGAGTCCACAGATGTTAGTGGACTCCACCTCAAATAGCGAGCTTGTGGGAGTCTGTAGAGCCGCTGTGTTGCCCAATACTCTTAAATGCGCTGCCATGATGAAAAGGAGAAAAGGGCGTGAAAAAAAAAGAGGTGATTGTCGTCGCAGCACCGCGTGACAAAGTGCGGGATATTGGTTTTGTCTATGATTATGAGGCATGGCGTGAGCCGACACGCCGTACGGAAGGGCCCCCGTACCCCCCCGAATATGGTCGCCTGGCCCCCACTTCCGGTCACCAACCGGCACGACGAGCCATACCGGGATTATGCGCGGTCTGGTGAGGCAGCCTTCCAGGGTGGTTAGTCCCAGTTGGGCCTCTGTACTATACCGCGGGCGGCCAGCGGCACCACCGTTTCTACGGGTCTCCCTGACCGGCGCGTCGCCCCGCACCATCCTCACTAGACTACGCCAAGACCCACTGGTCCCACTAGTGCTGCGACCACCATCACCCCTACCCGGCTATGCATTTGCTGATCCCTGAACGCAATCCAACCGAAATTGAATTACTATGAAGGGTTTTTCGCAATATTGCACGGTGGTACCTTATATGTAACTGCAATCATATTTTCTAGGCATTATTACACGAATTATGGAATCGTACGGTTGTCTTTAATTTACCTACGTCATTACATTACATGGCCACCTTAGCCAGCAATTATGTACTTATTAACGAGGTTTTCATGGCCAAGGCAATAATCATTCGTTAGGTTGAAAGAAATTCTCGTAAATCCGACTGTATTTGACTATCCTGACTGAACCGAGAGCAGCAGTTTTACGCTACAGACTAACGCATTAAAACAAGGCTTAGGTGCCGTAAAAGTTTTATATAACGACAAACTATAAACCTTTAATTATTTGTTTAACATACCGATCCTTCAAGCCGATTTACAAAATTTAGACTTTATCTTGATGAGTACGATTATGAGATTACTTATATCCCGGAACGGTATAACGCAGTTGCATTGAGCCAGATTTCCGTTATATCTACTAGTTTAAAAGATGAGAGATGTATAAGCATACGAGTTCACGCTCAAAGGTTACAAACTGACTGACAATACTCACACAACTTTGGAGATATATTTTATCCCAAGGTCTGATCAGCCTATGGTAGTGGAAATTCTCAAACATCCAATTAATAGCGTTGAGTTATTTTATTTTGTAGTACGACTACTTTAAATTAGATTAATAAGTTAGACTGTTTATCTAGTGACGATGGTAATGTGTGTGATAATAGTACCTAACAATATGCGCCACCGAACTTTCACATGGGCCATGCCCAAGAGCGATGGCGTTCGTTCATTTAAAGTAAATTATGTCCCTAAACCTCAATTTGAGTCAGGAAGAATCCAATATACGTAGTATCTCTTATTGTCTGTGAATCAAATTCAAGTTCGGACCAACGGATTCGGTGCAACTCGAGTAAACTCGAGTCTCAATCTCCACTTCGAGTTGTCCCATCACTATCGAAAATTGAATGAAATAAAATTATTGAATAAAATAGGTAAATAGTTTGGCTGGCTAGTTCCGCTGGTTTGGTTTGATGGCTTAGTTTTTTTTCCGTGTGCGAGTACAACATATACATGCCGATACCCTGCATGGTGCTGTGCCTTGCTGTCTGCTGTCAAGTCAAGTCAGTCCATAAAATCAAGAAGTCACAGCATTTCGTTATCTCTCTACATAACATAACTGCGCTGGGTCAGCATCGCTCGTAGAGATCTATTACTTGGGATAAGTGTACCTACTAATAATTAATAATTTACAAATTCAAAATGAAGTGGACGGCGCACATCGAAGGTGGGCCGATGAGGGTCAATCATGCAGCAGTATGCATCGGCAAAAAAATATATTCTTTTGGTGGATATTGTTCCACTGAAGAATATAAGGACTGGGAACCAATACCTGTTTATGTTTTGGATACAGACACATTAAGATGGTTTGTAATAACTTACAAGAAATCTGACTCTGTGCCTTTCCAAAGATATGGCCATACAACAGTAGCATATGGTGACAAGGTAAGCAGTATTAATTATTTTCTTTGCTTATCTAGTTTACTAGTTCACAACAATACAACTGTGTAACTTTACTGAAGAAACAGATTTTTATCTGACAAAGAAAGAAGTAATTGTCTTTTTGTCCCTTCCTATCAGTCACAGTCAGAGCTCAGCCTGTCAATGAACCTTAATCTTGTCTTAGTTTTTTTAAATACCTACTGACATCAACTTCAAACAAAGACAAATTAAATAATAATAACGAGAATCATTAATTCATAATGTAGAACATTTATTTTAAATTTTATGTTCATTTATTTATTTTCATCTGTTTAAATACAATGTTTGAAATTGAAATGTTTATAAACAATTTACATCTGACAGGTCAACTTTTTTGTGATACTTTTAGTACATAGTTAGATACCTAATGGTAGTAGAGATGATATTAAAATATGATTGCGCAGCTAATGTACGAATTGACTACCCAAAGTCGGTTGATTTGACTTATTCAAACTCGAGTAAGTAAATCCAAAGTACAAAAGCATTCAATTAATGTACCTGATTAGTTAATTATAACATTATTTAAGACACTACACAATGCTATCACCATAATTTGCTAATTGTGGGTTCTAATCTAATATTATAAATATATTTAGATACCTAATTTATTTTTAATTACATAGATATCTATACATCAAACCAAGCAGTGCTATGCTTGGTTTGCATTTGCATTAGTATGCAAATATTAGTTGATATTTATTTAGTGGTAGCCTAGTGGTATGACTGCGGAGACGAGGTCTCGAGTTTGATCCCAGGTTTTACCATGGCACACACCAATGACTTTTCAATGCTTTTCGAAGTTATGTGTGTTTTTATCATAGGTTTATAAGTGCTCGGCTAGTCCCAATAGGCTCGCACATTGGGACCTAAAAACATAAACTGTCAAAATGTGGGTTCTAGCACCTCTGCCTACCCCTTTGGGGGTATAGGCTCGAGTTTATGTTATGTATAAGTTCATTCTCACATGCACATGCCGACACCAATTGTTGCATATTCCATGCGTACAGCACAAAACTATTGCATGAATAGTAGAACATGACATAGACTGAGAGATAGCACAAGCTATTTTCTTAAATTGACCCCGCTAACTGGTGGGGGCGTGAAATGTTGGCGCGGTGGTCAGAGAGACCCGGTGAAACGGTTATCCGCTGGCCGCCCGCAGGCTGTACGGTTCCCAAACCTGGGGATTACTTAATCTCCGCCCCTGGAGGCTGAACCAGCAGCCTGTGTAAAGTTCCCGGTGCTGTAGCCATGCCGGAGGAGGAAACCGGAGCGGACTCGGCTTCAGTATCTGGGAGGGGACCGGGGGCCCTTCCGCCCACCGCGCCAGCCAGTCACACAACCCCAACTTGTCTGTGGGGGCGGGACGCCTTGCTTTGTCTTCTACACTGGAGGAACAGTATCTCTTTTTACCTTCTCCCCCCGTCCCCCCCAACTCAAACATGAAATTTACAAAAGGCAAGAGCAACGTTACCACAGCGGCACCATCATCCACATAATTGACGTAATTGAGCAGTACCCCACTGCGGATTTAGTATTCTTGGGGGACTTCAACGCTCACCACGTGGAGTGGCTGGGGTCTCCCAGGACTGATTTCGCGGGAAGGCCTGCTCACGACTGCTCTGACCTATGGGCTCTCTCAACTGGTGCATTCTATCACTAGAACACCAGAAATCGAGACCCACAGAAGCTCTATACTGAACCTTCTGCTGACTACGCGCCCGGATGAATATTCCATAAGGGTGAAAGCACCTCTTGGTAATTCGGACCACAGCCTCGTTCGGGCGCAAGTGACACTCGCGCGGCCTGAACCACCGCGGCCACCTCAGTGGCGACACGTGTGGCACTACAAGTCGGCAGACTGGGACGGACTGCGAGAATTCTTCGCGTCGTACCCGTGGAGGCAGCTTTGCTTCACTTCTGATGATCCAAGCTCCTGGGCAACAGCAGTCGCTGACGCGATCCTAGTGGGTATGGAATGCTACATCCCTAACCGCTGGGTCGCGACAAGAGCGAGCAAACGCCCGTGGTTTAATAGACCTTGCAGGGAAGCTAGAGACCGCAAGCAATCTGCAAGGCTTGGACCACGGCTCTTGCCAATAAGGATCCGAACATCGCTGAAGTGAAGCGGAAGTTGAATGCTGCTTCGAGGTCCAGTAAAAAGGCAACGTCTAGGGCAAAGTTTGAGTTCATCGGCAGAATTGGCGAACGGCTTGCGCGCTACCCATCTGGCAGTCGCGCATTTTGGTCTTGCCTTCCGCCGCTGCAAAAATTCAACGGTAGTCTGGCCCATGGCGCTAGGAGAAGGCCGATCTTTTGGATAATCTCTTTGCTTCAAACTCGACTATGAACGACGGGAACGCCGAAGCACCCATCATCCCCAGCTGTGGTGCTTCCATGACCGAAGTTAAAATCACGCAACGGGTGGTCCGGCGCGAGCTTAAGTCCCTAGATGTCCGGAAGTCGATTAGTCCGGACGGTATACCGGCGATGGTGTTTAAGCACTGTGCCCCCGAGCTGTGCCCTGTACTTACACGCCTTTTCGCATTCTCATACTCCGCGAGGCAGGTCCCGGCCTCGTGGAAGACCGCAATCGTGCACCCTGTACCTAAGAAAGGTGACAGGACAGATCCGACCAATTACAGGCCTATCGCTATAACCTCCCTACTCTCGAAGGTTATGGAGCGTGTTATTTATACACAGCTCCTGATATAGCTGAGATACCTTGAAGGAAACGATCTACTGAGCGGCCGACAGTACGGCTTTCGCCACCGTCGCTCAACCGGTGACCTTCTTGTGTATCTCACAAACCGGTGGGCGCAAGCCATCGAGAGTCGGAGTGAGGCACTAGCGGTCAGCCTCGATATAGCAAAGGCCTTCGATCGGGTCTGGCACAAAGGTCTTCTTGCGAAGTTGCCGTACTATGGACTCCCTGAGGGACTTTGCGAATGGATCGCCAGCTTTTTGTCCAACAGAAGCATCCAAGCCGTCGTCGACGGCAGCTGCTCGAACCGCATGAACATAAACGCTGGTGTCCCACGGAGCCTTGTTGTCTCCGACGCTATTTCTGCTGCGTATCAATGACATGCTGTCTGATGGCTCCATTCATTGTTATGCGGACGACAGTACCGGGGACACGTGTTACACGGGCCGTGCAAATATCCCTCAATCCGAGATGGAGAAGAGTCGTGAACAACTTGTGTATGAAATCGAGACTACTCTCTCTGGAGTATCCGATTGGGGGCGACTAAACCTAGTCCAATTCAACCCCATTAAGACACAAGTATGTGTATTCACCGCTAAGAAAACCCCATTCATTGTAGCGCCACAATTCCTGGGCACACCGCTTACCATCTCCTCGAGTATCGGGATCCTTGGTGTCGATATCTCCAGCGACGTCCAATACCGAAGTCATTTGCGGGACAAGGTTAAGTTGGCATCAAGAAAACTCGGAATGGTCAACAGGGCGAAGCAGTACTTCACTGCGGGGCAGCAACTCCTTCTTTATAAAGCACAGGTCCGGCCTCACATGGAGTACTGATGTCACCTTTTTGCTGGAGCACCTGCATACCAGCTTGACCCCTTGGACTCGTTGCAAAGACGGGCATTGAGGCTGGTTGACAATCCCATACTCACAGGTAGAGTGGAACCTCTTAGCCTTAGGAGGGATTTTGCCTCACTGTGTGTGTTCTACCGCCTATACAATTGTTTGCGCTCAGATGAATTGTTTGACATGATGCCCGTAGCTACATTCTATCATCGCACCTCTCGCCTAGGCAGGGAATTCATCCCCACACATTGCGACCTGAGACGGTGCGCGCTCTGCGGTTTGAAAGAAACTTCATCCCACGCACACTCAAGCTGTGGAATGACCTCCCTGCTGCGGTTTTCCCTAGCGCCTACAATACCTTCTGATGCCCCTCTTGAAGAACCCCATTCTTCAAGAGGGGCATCAGAAGGTTTCTTCATGGTCGGCAGCGCGAGTGTGACACCCCTGGTGTTGCATACGTCCATAGGCCACGGTAACCGCTTCCTATCAGGTGGGCCGTGTGCTTGTCTGCCAACTTAGTGGAATATAAAAAAAAAAATTCACTTATAAAATTGCTCTAGGTGTTTCTATGTATAATGGATGTATTTCACATAAAAAAAATAGTATGTTTATCTGCGTACTAAATTCCATAACACACGCTAGTATGATTACTTACTGCCAGCGACACCACAACCGGACGGATGATCCAGCCCTCGGTATGGTGCATTTCATTCATATCCCCTATTAAAAAAACTTAACCTTATTATGAAACTAAGCTAACCATGGGTCTAGACTAGACAGCGTTGTGTAAAATGTTGTAAAATATGTATATCTGTTGGTGTACAATAAAGAATTATCTATCTATCTATAAATGATAATATCAATACAATTTTAAATGTTATTTATTTTAATCTAAATTTTAAATTTTGATTTTCATTAAAGACACAAATATGCCTTACATTAATTCTGCTTAATGCGTCAGTCAAGGAAGTAATCCGAGGCTATAAATGTTTTAATAATGACTGACAAAAATAGGAAGCATTAATTTTATTAATTTAGTGATCTATGCAAATGTTCAAATTGTACAAAATTTTGTGCTGTTTTGAGGAGTTACACCCTATATAGCTCTATTCCTCTCTCCCTGGATCACAGCTCAAAATACGATCGCTTATGCACAATGCTGATTGGAGAAAATGCCAGGGTTCACTGGAGAGTTTTTGTGTTGTCAGTGCTTTGTCTTCTGCACTGATGGCGCAGAAAATCGCTGTTCTTAAAGGGTTGGCAGCACAAGTGTGAGTCTGCTGGTGTTGCACAAGGGAATTGGCCACTGTAACCACTTTCCATTAGGTGGACCGTGTGCATGTCTGCCAATTAAGTGGTATAAAAAAATTTAAAGTGTTAACTTATTTGTGGCGCGAGTGTGGCTTCTCTGGTGTTACACACGCCCATAAGCCACGGTAACCACTTTCCATCAGGTGGGCCGTGCGCTTGTCTGCCACCTAAGTGGTATAAAAAAAAAATCTTTGTAATGATCCTACTTACATAGAAATGGGTTTCGATAAAATTGTAACCCATAACACTTTGCCCAGTTCATAGGTATATGTATATGGATTTGAATAGGTTCAGGTACAGAATATCCCAAAAGGTGCATTGAATGATAACCCACTCACTTGGTAGACCAAGTGAACCACCTGAACCTATTCAAACATAGGTTCAGGTATCCATACAGAATATCCCAAAAGGTTCATTGAATGCCTTTGTTCAAATGCTTGGCCCTTGAAAATGCTAACCTACTGCACTTGGTCAAGTACATATTTATGGATTTGAATAGGCGATTTAAATGGGAGCGGGATTGGTATCAAGCATGCTACATATTTGCGTCACACACAAATCAGTTTGTAAAACAAGTTGTTTTTTGAAATCAACATTAAAACCGGTTTCCAACCTCTAGCTGACTTAACTAGGGTTAGATAGGAATCATAAACCGACTGTATACCTACTACAAAAAATATATACAAAAATAACATGTTTTTCGTATGCAGTAGACCGAAACTAAAAAAATGTTGGTAGTCAACTCAAGCCAGCTCAATGTGAAGGAAAGCTTGCACATCTGTTCGCATCATCCAAGCCGTCGTCGACGGCAGCTACTGCGTCACACACATATCAGTTGATAGGACGAGTTGTTTTGAAAACAGCATTAAAACCTGTTTCTGACCTCTAGCTGACTAGGGTTAGATAGTAATCATAAACCGACTGTTTACCTACTACAAAAAAAAACAAACAAAAATAACATGTATTTCGTATGCAGTAGACCGAAACTAAAAAAATGTTGGTAGTCAACTCAAGCCAGCTCAATGTGAAGGAAAGCTTGCACATCTGTTCGCATCATCCAAGCCGTCGTCGACGGCAGCTACTGCGTCACACACATATCAGTTGATAGGACGAGTTGTTTTGAAAACAGCATTAAAACCTGTTTCTGACCTCTAGCTGACTAGGGTTAGATAGTAATCATAAACCGACTGTTTACCTACTACAAAAAAAATAAAAAAATAACATGTATTTCGTATGCAGTAGACCGAAACTAAAAAAATGTTGGTAGTCAACTCAAGCCAGCTCAATGTGAAGGAAAGCTTGAACATCTGTTCGCATCATCCAAGCCGTCGTCGACGGCAGCTACTGCGTCACACACATATCAGTTGGTAGGACGAGTTGTTTTGAAAACAACATTAAAACCTGTTTCTGACCTCTAGCTGACTAGGGTTAGATAGTAATCATAAACCGACTGTTTCAATCAATCAGCCCACTGCAGTCCACTGCTGGACATAGGCCTCTCCCAATGTGCGCCATTTTCTCCGATCCTCCGCCTTCCACATCCAGTCTGTCCCAGCCACCTTTTTCAGGTCGTCAGTCCATCTGGCTAGGGGGCGTCCTACCTTTCGTTTACCTTCGCGCGGTCTCCACTCTAGGACTCATTTGCTCCAACGGCCATCGGTCCTTCGGCAAACGTGGCCAGACCACTGCCACTTTAACTTGCTTATTCTGTGGCCTATGTCGGTAACTTTGGTTCTCTGTCGGATAACCTCGTTCCGAATTTTATCCTTCAGAGAAACTCCAAGCATAGCTCGCTCCATAGCCCGCTGCGCGACTTTTAAGCTATGGACCAGCCGCACTGTAAGTGTCCACGTTTCGGCACCGTAAGTCATAACAGGTAGGACGCACTGTTCAAAGACCTTTGTTTTGAGGCATTGCGGTAGGGGTGAAGAGAAAACTCGACGTAGTTTGCGAAATGCTGCCCAACCCAGTTGGATCCTTCTGGCTAGTTCTTTCTCGAAGTTGTTTTTACCGAGCTGGATAACCTGCCCCAGGTAGATATATTTTTAAACAACTTCGAGTGTCGCCCCTTCGATGGCAATCGGTCTCGGTGCAACATGTTCGTTGAACATAATTTTGGTTTTATCCAAGTTTACACCGAGGCCGACGCGTCGAGAAGCTCCATCTAGGCTATGCAGCATTTCGCCCAGTTGTGCCAACGATTCCGCTACTATGACGATGTCGTCGGCGAACCGAAGATGTGAGATGTACTCAAATGTTTATACCCCGCCCAGTCCAATCCAGAGTTTTGAAGACGTCCTCCAACGCGTTGGTGAATAGTTTGGGGGATATAACATCTCCCTGTCTCACTCCACGTTGGAGGCTAATAGGTTTCGTCTTCTGGTCTTGGAGCTGGACGGACATTGTGGCAGTGTCACACAAGCATCTCAGCACCTCGATGTATCGCCAATCGACACGACACCGCTGCAGGGCATCCAGAACTGCCCAGGTTTCGATGGAGTCGAAGGCTTTTTCGTAGTCCACAAACGCCATACACAGCGGCTGATTGTATTCTTGGGCCTTTTCTACAATCTGCCGAACAGTATGGATGTGGTCCACGGTGCTATAACCTTTTCGAAACCCGGCTTGCTCCGGTGGTTAGAACTCGTCGAGCTTACCCGCAAGACGATTTGTGACGACTCTCGAGAATAGCTTGTAGACATGACTCAGGAGTGAGATGGGCCTATAGTTCTTCAGCAAGGTCTTATCTCCTTTTTTGAAGAACAGTATCACCGCACTCCCGCTCCATGCCCTAGGTGTTAGACCTTGTAGGATGACGGAATTAAAGAGGCTTGCTAGCTCTTTCAGGATTGGAGCTCCGCCTGCTTTCAGGAGCTCAGTAGTAATTCCGTCATCACCTGGGCACCTGTTCTTTTTCAGTTGTCTGAGAGCCGCCTCCAACTCTCACTGCTCGATATCGGGTATCTCCTCGGTGTAATGGCGCGTGAGTGGGGCTCTGTGGTCTTCATCGCTGTGTCCCGTAGGTTTACTCGTCCGTGATGCATATAGCTGTCCATAGAACTTTTCGATCTCATCGAGAATCTCGAACCTTGAGGAAGTCATTTTACCATCCGCAGTTTTAAGTTTCGTCAGATGGGGCCTCCCCAACTGCTGAGCGAACACTTTCGACCCCCTATTTCGCTCAATCGCCTCCTGGACGATATGGGTGTTGTAGCGTCTGAGGTCGCGTCTAATCAGCTTTTTAATTTGTCGGTTTAAGGCTCTCTCATCTGACGAAGACGACGGTGTGGATGACTTCTCACGTCTCTTTCTCATAAGTTCGAGAGTCTCAGGAGAGAGCTTGGACTCTCGCTGTTTGCGTTTCCCGGGAAAGAACTTTCGAGACACTTCCTGTAATGTTTTGACCACTGTCGGTTTTCTCGTTAACCGACTGTTTACCTACTACAAAAAAAAACAAAAATAACATGTATTTCGTATGCAGTAGACCGAAACTAAAAAAATGTTGGTAGTCAACTCAAGCCAGCTCAATGTGAAGGAAAGCTTGCACATCTGTTCGCATCATCCAAGCCGTCGTCGACGGCAGCTACTGCGTCACACACATATCAGTTGGTAGGACGAGTTGTTTTGAAAACAGCATTAAAACCTGTTTCTGACCTCTAGCTGACTAGGGTTAGATAGTAATCATAAACCGACTATTTACCTACTACAAAAAAAAACAAAAAAAACATGTATATCGTATGCAGTAGACCGAAACTAAAAAAATGTAGGTAGTTAACCCAAGCCAGCACAATGTGAAGGAAAGATTGCACATCTGTTCACATCATCCAAGCCGTCGTAGCTACTCGGTCCGCATGAACATAAACGCTGGTGTCCCACAAGGCTCCGTGTTGTCTCCGACCCTGTTTCTGCTGCATATCAATGAAATGCTGTCTGATGGTTCCATTCATTGTTATACGGATGACAGCACCGGGGACACGTGTTACACGAGCCATGCAGGAGAGGCGCGAATAATTTGTGTCCAAAATCGTGACTACTCTCTCTGGAGTCATTTGGAGGACACGGTTAAGTTGGCATCAAAGAAATTTGGAGTGCTCAACAGGGCGAAGCAGTACTTAGTGCGGGGCAGCAACTCCTTCTTTATAAAGCCTGTGCTTTATAAAGAAGTTTTCTTTATAAAGCCTGACCTGTGTCCAGTCTCACATAGAGTACTGAAACTAAATCACCTTTTTACTGGAGCGCCTGCATTCCAGCTTAACCCCTTCGACTCAGTGCAAAGACGGGCGATGAGCCTGGTTGACAATCCCATACTCGCAGGTAGTGTGGAACCTCTTAGCCTTAGGAGGGACTTTGCCTAGCTGTGTGTATTCTACCGCCTATACAATGGTTTATGCTCAGATGAATTGTTTGACATGATGCCCACAGTTACATTCTATCATCGCACCTCTCGCCATAGGCAGGTAATTCATCCTCACACATTGCGACCTGAGACGGTGCGCACTATGCGGTATGAAAGAAATTTCATCCCACGCACAAGCTGTGGAATGACCTCCCCGCTGCGATTTTACCAAGCACCTAAAATATGGGGCTCTCCAAGAAGGGCAGCAGGTTTCTTCATGGTCAGCAGCGCGAGTGTAACATGTTGCATACGTCCATAGGCCACGGTAACCACTTCCCATCAGGTGAGCCGTGCTTGTCTGCCACCTAAGTGCTATAAAAAAAATGTTACTCGGACACCCTTAAACCGCTCAACCGATTTGGATGAAATTTAGTATAGAGGTAGATAAGACCTCGAGGAAGGTGATACGCGACATTCAAATGAAATGAAATGAAATATGTTTATTTGCAGAAATATGGTAGGTACAGGGTTTTAAACATAAATATAAGAATCGCATATTCAACACGCAGGCAACAGCTAGTATTACCTACATAAAAATATTAAAATACTGTGACTATTATTATTATACCTGTCTAAGATGTTACCCGCACACGGTGCAGAACATCCGATCAAGAACCAAGCGGTTCGGTGACTCTTTCCTCTGTCGCACCATTAAGGCCTGGAATTCATTACCAGCTCACGTGTTTCCCTCTTCCTACAGTCCCGGGTCCTTTGAGCGGGGCGTGAAAAGCATATGATGAGACCGTCAAGCTGAGTGTCACCATTATCACACGGTATGTGTAGGTAATGGTAACCCTCTTTTCTGAGACTTTGCCTTCAGCTCACCATCAGGCAAGGCGAAGTCTAATTGACGTGTTCAATATATAAAAAAAAAAACCCTATGTTACGTAAATATTTATACTCGTATCTTGAACTGTTCACCTTTACTGATGATAAACATTGATACCCGTATTTTTTTCACATCTGCAAAACGAGTAAATAGGTGTTACCCAATTCCCATGAATAACTCTTAAAAATATCTCCACTTCATCATGTTTTCGTCGAATGTAGATACTTACGTAACCTACTCACGTATATAATACTAGATAGGTAGGATTGATTAGATGAGATGGCCCAGGACGAGCTGGGGTGCGAGGGAAATTTCTTATTGGGTAACCTTATACCGCTAAATAAGACCCGACACTATATGCAATTTCAGACTCATAATCACGCTTGAATCTTGATCCCTAGGCCACGCTCCTGTTCGTCCTTGGGAGGTCCAATAGCATCCTTACCCAAAACTAAAACGGGAGTAGCAGTAAATGAACTTTGGTCTCCGAGGTGAAAACCTCAGATGTTACCGAGGATCACGTTAAGATGAAAATATAAATAAATAAATAAATGAGCCCTGGTCAAAAAAAATGTTATTGTAGGTATAAACTGAAATAAGGTTGAATTTCGAACGCACTCTTAACTACCAGTTCTAGGTTCTCTAACGCAATTAAGTATTTGTATGTAGGTTTAATGCCTGCGACACTAAACCTTGAAGTTCTATTATGAATGCATGAACATTTACATATTAGTTTTACGTAATATGTTATGGTTAAATGAACGGTAACAATACAATTGAATTTATTAATATATTTTCATAATTTATTTTATTTAGCCTTGGCATTTTCATTAAATAAATAAACGAGGAATAGTGTTATAAACTTACATAATTAGTCTTCCTGATATCTTGCATTGCTGTGTCTATGACGCATTCCACTGGACAGATTATCTTTTTTAATGTTAGTAATCAAAATTACTAGTATTCACCTAACCCCTTCACCTAATATAAATTGCTTGTCTTAGGGGTAAGTTCACGTCACCGTCAGTAGAATAATGGCCAGAACTGGAAACCGGAACCTCGCGTTCACAAAACCAAATCCTTTACCACTAAGCTTTCCACTTGTCGTTTTTAGTCCGTTCTCCGAGCACAGGTCCAGACTTGTGCTCCAGAGATGACAGGTGATTCCACCTATCACCCCAGTAGAATTTGGTAGACGCGGCAGCACGATGCCCTTTCCCCTTTTCTGAGGCAAGGGGGAGAAAATGTACACACCCGCGATGGTAATCTCGAAGCCTTAGATGACCCAGAGTTAGCCAAGTTGCTAGGTAATTACCTTATTGGGTCCTACTATGCACCTTTTCTCCCGCTTTGCTGGTCATCTTTGCAATGGAGGTAAGGCGGAAAGGAAGCGTTCTAAAGATCCCTATGAACGACAGTATCTTAGTTTCCCCGTATCCTGCGTACAGGACCCAACCTATAGTAGGTACTTGTTTTGAAAACTTCCAAATAAAGGCAACAGAAATCAATTTTAAACATGAAATCTAAAAAAAGCAATTATATTATTTCACAGGTGTATATGTGGGGAGGTAGAAATAATGCTGTGGCATGTGACACTCTCTCCTGTTTCGACACAACAAAATTAGAATGGACAACCCCAGAAGTTACCGGAGCGGTACCTTATGCCAAAGATGGACATTCAGCATGCATCATCAATAATAAGATGTATATTTTTGGAGGATTTGAATATCTCACCGATCAGTATTCTCAGGAAGTTCACTGCCTGAATCTAGACACAATGCAATGGACTTATATAAATGCACGTGGCACACCACCATCACATCGAGATTTTCACACAGCTGTAGCTGCTGGTACAAAAATGTACATCTATGGTGGACGTGGAGATTTAAACAGTCCTTACAATTCCTTGGAAGAAGTATATTGTCCACAAATATACTGTTTTGATACTATCTCAGAAACATGGATTCCTTTACCTGCTAGTGGTATTTGGCCGGAGGGACGACGCAGCCATTCAGCTTGTAAGTTTTCTGAAGCTTTGTTAAAAAATTTCAAATAATAATAATAACACGTGATTAATGGACAGCGCCTTACACAAGCAATTTAGCTTAACTAAAAGGATTAGCGGGGAAGAAGTATAATATCTTTTATCGCCTTTATATAATTCAGATATGTTTGCGTATTAACGTAACTAAAAAATAAAAGATTTATGAGTGACAGGAGTGTTCTTAAATGATAAATAATGTGATAAGTAGGGCACGCCGTAGTAACGGCGGTAAGACCCATCATGGGGGAGTGGCTAGAGAGGCCACACGGCAGCCTCTCGTACCGTCTGACGCAGATGATCACCGAGCACGGATGCTTCGGAAAGTATCTGCGTCGGATGCAGAAAGAGCCAACGTCCGAGTGCCATCACTGCGACGCGAGCGAGGACTCAGGTCCGCACACGCTCACCGAGTGTCCGGCGTGGGAGACGCCGAGGCGGGAGCTTGTGGCGGCCCTGGGAGTGAGGGTTCTCACGCTCTCCACCTTGCTCGCGGCGATGGTTCGCTGCGCGGATGCGTGGGCGGCCGGCGCCTCCTTCTGCGAGCAAGTAATGCTCGTGAAGGAGGAGGCGGGGCGGGAGCGGCAGCGGGAGCGACGAAGGATCGCTAGACAAGCTGCCCGCGCACGAAGGCAACTCGGGCGTCGGAGGTCGATGAACGACCTCCGCCCCCCATGAGCGACGGCCTGGGGGTGACAGGTGAAGCCGCCTGTCACCCTTGCAGAAGCAGGCCGCGGCGGCGGCGCGCGTGGCGCGCCTCCCCGTTTCCGGGGACGAGTTGGGGACTCTGTG
The DNA here is from genome assembly GCA_963662185.1 of Eilema griseolum. Taxonomy (NCBI): domain Eukaryota; kingdom Metazoa; phylum Arthropoda; class Insecta; order Lepidoptera; family Erebidae; genus Eilema; species Eilema griseolum. The sequence goes on from OY759236.1 coordinate 12,316,294, forward strand.
GTCCCCACACCCGAGAAGAGGGCCAGATCGTGAGAGATGGCCCTGGGTCGGCCGGGGTGCGAGGGATATGCCTGTCAACCTCACCTTCGGCAACCGAAACGACCCACAGGCGGCGTGCGTTTTAGTCGGTTCGAGTCCGACATAACCTCCTCCACCGGCTCCGGTGGGGAGGTATCCGTGGGGATTTTGCGCACGTAAAAAAAAAAAAAAAAAAAAAAATAATAATGTGATAAGTTACGCTCGTGATATAATGTATTAATTAATGTATGTAATTAATGTATAATGTATTATATATTAGATCACATGTCCAATGACACATTAGCTTGGGTAGAACCCTTGGGGCGATAACCTGCTCAATGGGTTTTTTTTTGCCGTGGTGTAATTAGGTCCACTAAGGCAGACGAAGGGTAGTATGTATGTAAGTATGTCTACATCAATTTGAAGTTACCGGTAAAAGAAAAATCCATTCTGACTCCGTACTCCTAGATGCATGTAAACGGGAATATTTTAAAAGTTATTCATGTAATACATCCCAAGACTTCAGCGAAGACAACAGCCCGCTATCTGCGTCTGTCCTACAAATATTATAATCAAAGCTTTTACTCTATTTCAGGGCTCTACAAAGATCACATGTATATCTTCGGAGGATTTAATGGAAACAGAAAGGTCCATTTCAATGACCTATATAGGTATTCTCTAACAGATAATAAATGGGAATTTTTGAATTTGCCCGGCCCGAAACCATGCAAGCGGCGGCGTCAAGCATGTGTAATCCATAAAGATACAGTCTACTTATTTGGAGGCACAAGGTACAAATTTAATAGTAATAATATAATGATGGTTGTCTGTTCTCGCATTTTCTACATACAAATTCCAACGCTTGCAATTCCATTATTGCTTTGATTAGCTTTCACGGGAGCGAACCCAGAAAGGAAAGGCTACGCCAGAGCTTCCTTCGTCAGTCAGCATGCGTATCTAATTGCGGTTTGAATTGAACCCATAGGCTCTAGGAGAGAAAACTTACACTTCGGTGCTGCCTGAAAAATAAAAATAGATTGAAATGAATATATAAATGAGAAACTATCGAACAAGACCACATCCAACCGAATAAATATATCTCAGTATCAGAATAAACGGGATATTTACCATGTTTCATTATTTTGAGTTTCCGATATTTCGGCGCTGTTGCAAGCACCATGATCACGGAGGAACTGGAGTAGTGGCGGTGAACAAAGAAAAAGTTTTTTCTTCTAGGAGTAATTATATCGATCTACCCTATTTCGAGTTCTTTTACTACGCGTATCTGCACTACTATTGGTTTCACTCTCACTACAAACTCGAACCCGATCTCGATCACGTCTTTGCAAAAACAACCGGGAACAAGCTAAAACAAAATCGCGAGTGGATACAGTGAGCATCGTATATCGTGAACGTGATCGAGATCGGGTTCGAGTTTGTAGTGAGAGTGAAACCAATAGTAGTGCAGATACGCGTAGTAAAAGAACTCGAAAGAGGGTAGATCGATATAATTACTCCTAGAAGAAAAAACTTTTTCTTTGTTCACCGCCACTACTCCAGTTCCTCCGTGATCATGCAACTTGCAACAGCGCCGAAATATCGGAAACTCAAAATAATGAAACATGGTAAATATCCCGTTTATTCTGATACTGATGTCAGTGACCATGATAGTTTAAATAAATATATCTCATCAGTTGAAATGAAATTTTAATGTATAAGCGAAAATATTAATATTCACCAAAGTATGTCGTTAGTTAACACTTGATCTGCGGATCGGAATTCCATTCTTGCTTGAAGTCAGAGGTTAAGTACCGCTGACATTGAACACAAGCAGCATTCCTTTGATCATATGTGTATTAAAATATAACTATCATTTGTTTCAACGATGAAGAAAATCTTTAAAAATTTGCACGCCGATTGTTTAAATCGGCGTAATGGTATTTGATTCGTGGTGTTGTTGACAAAGACTGATTGACTAGTTCAAATTTACTAATATTTGAAATACCGGAGCAAAGATGCCTTTAGTACAAGGCACAGGTTCGCTCCTGCATGGAATACTGTTTTCATTTCTAGAATGGTTCTGCCTAGTATCTACTAGACGGTAATAACTTTTAAACTATCGCGTTCCATGATATACAGTAATGTTAACGGGGATTAACGCGATCATGGCATAGGTACATACATACCTTTGGTTTGCCTGACGTTTCGACCAGGTTACACCGGCTTTTCTGCGCAGTCGGATAGACACCTAACAGTTTGCTTACAGAATAGGGACTCTGTGAGTGTGGTACGTGACGGTACATGGCGAAAACAAAATCTAAAAAATATCGAGAATGTGCGGGTAGAGGAAGAACCTTCTATCTACATCACGAGCTCGAAGACTGGTCTTTATTACCTGAACTATAGAATAAGGACCCCAAGCTTCTTACCATCCAGCAGGGTGTAGTCAATTGGCAGGCTTCATTATAAAACTACTATTTCACGAACTGTTTAAATAAAATATCTAAAAGGTGAATCATATTTTCAGCCCCTGTCCCTACACAAACCACCGCATGACTGGTAACTTGGACAGCAACCCAGAACGCTTGGTAGACAACAGCGACCTGCACCTCCTTGAATATACGACCTCGCTTAAAACCCTTTGTATATTAGCTGTGTTGGAACACAAACTCGACCAAAGCTGTCTACCTCACGATATAATGTAAGTTTTCACAAATTCTCATGTTATTTTTGGGTTATTTCAATGGACGCCGTTGAACGCAGTGAATATATGAAAAGCCTTTCTAAAATACCTTTCGAGGACGGCCTCGGAAGGTATTTTAGAAAGGCATCTGATGCATTCTGAACGGTCAGAATGCTTCAGATTGCTTTATCATCGGGCGGGATAGCTTTATCATCACTTCGATCGAATGCAACCAAAAATAGTGAGGATAAAAAATTCGTACTCAGCTTAAAGTTGTAGGTTGTTAAAAACACAAAAATAGTGAGCATAAAAAATTCGCACTCAGCTTAAAGTTAATAGGTTGTTCAAAACATCATCATACTCAGTTCTTATCGATCCGATACCGGGTTTTTTTTTAATTGCGATCAAAGTTGAACACGAAATAAAGTCCGATCAGGTGTTAGTCGTGCCCGCGAGCTAAGGGTTCCGTACGAAAATGAATTGAGACGCGAAATTGTGCTGCATAACCTTATACACTTGTGGACACATCTATTGGCCCACCTTAGAGTTTAGGTTTCGATGGCCCTTACCTAAATATGATTGCTAGATTGAACAAAAACTATTGATGCAGTTTTAAACCTGATACATTTTACTATTTTTTTTCGATCGTATTGTTTTAAATTTTAATTCAGAATACCACACGACATGGAGCTACGCCTAACAAGTCGGGTATACGCCTTGATAAATGCAGTTGACTTTTGAATAAAAACATGTTTTATCACATAAACACGCGTTATTAAATTAAACCTTTGTTTGATAATTAAATATCAAACAAAGGTTTAATTTAATAACGCGTGGAGGCACCATGGGCATCTACGACAGCTCTCATACGTTCAGGCATAGAATTTATCAACCGATCTATGAAATTTTGAGGGATCATCTCCCATTCCTTTTCTTTGGCAGTTTTCAACTCCGGCATCGTCTGGGCAACTGACTGACGAGCCCTAACACGTCGTTTAGCTCGTCCCACATGTGCTCAATTGGGTTCATGTCTGGGATTCTCGCTGGCCAGTCCATAACTGTGATGTTCCTATCCCGAAAATATTCCCTGACAAGCTGAGTTTTGCCGCTCGCGGATATACCGCCCCAGACAGTCCATGAGCCACCGCCATAAGCAACCCTCTCTTGAAAGCAGCATTGTGCAAAACGCTCTCCTTTACGTCGGTAGACCAACTTCCTTCCATTATTGCCATGTAACGTAATTTTAGACTCATCAGAAAAGAGTACACGGCTCCAATGCTGCTGAGTCCAATTTAAATGAGTGCGCGCGAAAAGAAGACGCGCTGTTCGGTGATTTCAAGTTAGTTTGGGGCCATTAGCTGGTTTGTGTGGTACCATATCGCGTTTTTTTAACCTTCACCGAACAGTTCGAGCGCTCACAGATACTCTGTGAAAGTCGCGAAGTTGGTTTTGTATCTCAATGGAGATAAGGTGACGATTTCTTAAGCTGGTCGTCACGATGAATCGATCCTGCCTTTCAGTTGTGACCCGAGATCGTGGCCTTCCTTGGCGACGAACAAAGCCGCCAGTCTTTAGGTACCTCCGATAAACATTTCGGACCGCAGATCGACTTAAATTAAGTTGAGCACTCACATTTCTTTGGCTATATTCGACCTGGATAAGTGTCACAGCTTGGGCGGCGACTTCAGGCGAAGTATGCATAGATTATTGATAGAACCTCACCTTAATGTTAAGAATAAGTGATGTTTGTTGCAAAGCCAAAGAGAAAAATCACACTTTCAAGAATGAAATTCAAGTGAACCAATAAAATCAAGTTTCCTTAGTATTCGATCGTTTGATATCAACGAACAGGCTCCAAATTGTCCTTTGTTTCTTTAGATTCTGTGTTCGAAATTAAAAAAAAGACTATTGAATAAAATTATGAATGTGCCTGGTTCAAAACTGCATAAAAACTGTTTGCTCGACCTAATATAAATTTTTAGCTAGGACTAAACGAAACTGAAAATGCAAGGTGGGCCAATAGATGTGTCCACAAGTGTATAAAATTTTGAGTGGCCAGTGCCCACTCCAATGGTAAGGAGGCGTGATTGTATGTAGTATGTATGTTTATAGTATGTTGTTTAGTTAAATTAACAACAAATATTACCTACTTAGTGCAGATGTTTTTAATAATGGTGTAAATTTTTCTTTTCAGATTAGATATCAGGACGTTAACAGTTCCAAATCGCATCAGCAGACTAATAAACCAAACTGGTTGAATGAAAGATATTGCTACTGTAATGGAGGCTTCACATGGCTATTCATATTTGCGTATTTGACTTCAGACAAAAAAAAATAAACAGAACATACAAGCGCGTGAAGGCGTAATACTAAAGTAGTACTATTCCTCTCTCACTCCTTGTATGCACGCACGAGAACGAGCGAAATGGCACTACTTTAGAATTACTTTTGGCGGCTTTACACTAGTTCTATGTTTTTCTTTGTGTCTGAGTATTTGACACATCTGGCAAATAATTACCACGTGTGGACAGTACCTACATTTGATAAAGTAATTGCCTTATTTGCCTTTTTGAGAAATATGGCTAATACCGTGTACGCTTACCGTGTGCTTGTCGGATTGTTATTTGGCTGCCATATGTGTGATGGTCTTATTTGCCTGTATTAGCATATTTGCATGAAACGCCCTAGCGAACACTAACAGTCATGTGAAGTGCCACTATAAAATCTATTAGGGTCGGTACATATCTGATGGAACATGCGTCGCGTATTATCGGTGCGAAAAGCCACAACAGACAAAAATTAAATATTTCACACTCAACCAATAATGCGATACTGTGTCCAGCATACAGCATGTTCTATTTCCATCAACGCATTGTCGGTCGACGTACTTTAAACCAACGATTCCGTGAACCCACAATGCCCACTGTTTTAAGGTTTTTATTATAAATCATAGACAATTTAGCAAGATTTGACAATATTGTGGTAAATATTGACTAGACGCGTAAGCTCAATTTGACCAAATATACGCGACTGATGATACGCTCGATGTATTTTCCGCCCGATATGTACTGACTCTTATTGAACCTCGTGTCTTTAGCAATCTTACTCGTAAACATTAGTCAGACTGCTAAACAGTTGAGTATAATTTCCGACATTACTTATTTAAAAATAGAGGGCGCTAGATGCAATAAAATTATACAAGTCATAATGTACTAAGTTTAAAAAGAAATATGTACTTTGTGTAAGAATTTTGCATCCCCCTTTTTAAGGGTTTAACTGTTTTGCAACTCCTAGTTCTGTTTTAAAGGTCTCGAGTTATCTTGAACAGATAAAATGCACCCTTTTCTTAAGCTTATCACATTATGGTATTGAAATATAATATTGCACATGCCGAACTTCAGAAGTAATGGATTAGTGGTACTCTACTGTATATCATATACTACATGGCAGCATTAGACAACATGTTTCATTAATATCTGTACAAGGTACTTACAAAAAAGTAGATCTGTCTTTATATACTTAAACCATAAACTATAAATTAAACAATTTTGGAATGTGTAAGTGATTTTTATTCGTCTTCCTTAACTATGTGTCTCTGTCGTTCAGGCACAAAAGGTACAGCGCCGGGTTTGCTATGCACACGCCTGTTGCCCTCTTTCCGTTTATTTTTCTCTTTTATAGTTCTAATCTCTTTCTGTGCATTCAGTATGTGTTTAGGAACATGTCTGTGTCTCGCGATGCGTTTTACTTGTGGGTGGTTAGCGAATTTCTCTTTCAAAGATTCTGAATAATTCAATGCAGTTCTCTCACGGGGTTTCAGCTGAAAATAGTTACATAATATTACTAACTGGACCTAATTTGACACTGATGCATAATTGAATAATATACAGGTAAGTAAATGTAGGTGACTTGAATAAATTATACAATTACAATCTGAACAATGACATATTATATTATGTCAACTTTACAGCCGTATACCCCAGATAGGAGTGGTGTTAACACCTACTTTTCAACATTTGTTTTCAGATTTTGATTTGTGCAGAATGTCAAGAATCCATGCTGCTACTAATAATTTTGTAGGAGAGGAATTTCACCCAATATGGGATTCAAACCCAGGATTTCATATTTACATGCTGGAGCCTAACACTTTCAAAGATCACAGACATTTAAGAAAAATTATGAGGTTATCAATGCCAAGTTAAATTGTCCCCAAAACTAGTCTAACTTATGTTGCCAAATTAATTCTAATATGTAAACTGTACCGATAATGCTAGTAATACATTACATTTAAGCAGTGGAAGAATTTAAGCATGAATAATTTTCAATCAGTAGATAAATATAATTGTACAAGTTTACCAAGTCGAAACTGAATGCATTAAAAACAGTTCTGTAAAAAATTGTCTAATATTACTTACCACACCAAGTTTCTCAGATGCTCTTGCTTTCCACATTCTAATGTTCATTTCATCAGAACCTGATAGGATATATTTGTTATCTAAAGTCCATTTCACACAGGTGAGCCGTTGCATTCTTTTTGTATGATATACATCTCTCGAGTTTCCTTTTAGGCTCTCAAATATCCTAACAGATTTATCGTAACTGCCAGCTACAAACTCTCGGCCAGTTGGTGCATAATCTACATCTATTACAGCAGATGTATGTCCCATATGGATATTTATTGGTTGATTTAGCTTTCTTACATCAAAGGTGTATAAACTGCAACAAAAAAAAAACTTGTTACTCTACTAATTTTGAATTAGGATATTAGCTTATTAGTGTTACTGAATTGTCAATTCATAAAAGTGGCACTTGTTTTTTTATGCTTATAATCTACCTTATTTGCTTAGCTATTATGCAATTTACAATGACTTATGTATAATACTAGATTAGGTGTATAGCTACTATGTATAAATGTACTTCTTGCTCATGCAGACTAATTTTTTGCTCTAATATACAAAGAGATTTTTATTAGTATACAAAGAATGATTAGTACAATTTATTATTTTGGCAACTATTATTGAAAACTGTTTAAATACATACTTATAATCCTCATTGGCAACAGTAAATATGAAAGCTTCCATAGGGTTCCAAGCTAAGGCATTGGATCTCAATTCCATCACAACTTTCCTCAAAGGACCAGATTCACGGCAGTCATATAAAATAACACTCCTGTCACTTGCACATGACGCAAGCAAATTTTGTTCCACCTGAAAAGATAAACTAATGATTATGTGGTATTCAACATTCACCAAATTGACTTGAACAGACTTAGAGGCAATGCAAACAATTTCAATCCATATTAATTTAATTATCTGATAAAAAAAAAAATTGTTCTTATTACTCTGTATTCAGCTTCATCACTAATTTACTCTGTTGAATTGTAACTTAACTAAATAATCAATAAATTATATATATAATAAATTAATAGTGTGGATCGTACCGTCGGAAGGGGAAGACCTATTGCGCACATACCTGGACCAAATCAGGGAAGTTTTAGAAAAGGGGCAGTTCAGGGGTGCTCTAAACCGACGAGCATGCATGAAGAATGTAATGAGAGTGAATGAAGAGAGAGTAGTATTTCAGGATCGTAGCAAGTGAAGATCCGTGATCTCTGCCTACACCTATAGGAAACAGGCGTGATTTTATGTATGTATGTATGTATAATAAATTAAATAATACCTGATTAAAAGATACATGGTGAAGACTGTCTACTCCCCACTTGAACACTTTCACAGGTTCACTTCTAGTTTTTTCCCACAATTGACAATGTTCACCACAAGTTGCAAATATAGGTTTACTTCTATGATGTGTTACACCTGACACTACTGACATACTCAACAGTGTGTTTACAGGTTCTTCATCTTCCTTTGTCACTGCTTCAGACTTCCAGGTTTTGATAGTTTTGTCATCACCAACACTAATAAAAGTTTCTCCATCAGGAGCGTAGCATAATGAACGTACCCAACCTTCATGTGCTACAAAATTCCTTGTGCATTTCCTTACAGTTAAGTCCCAAACACGAATTTCTCCGTCGAATGCTCCACTGGATAAAACAGCTAGACGACTTGGATGTTTTCCCAAACTTGAAACCCCATCTCGATGCCCGTCGAGATTACCAATGAAGGGCTTTGCAAAAACTCTTTCCAGTTTAACAGCATTCATCGCACGCACATATTCACGAGGTGCTTCAAGTGGATGCAAACTTGGATCATAATTCCTCGGAACTAGAAAATATAATATTTGAGTATAAATTAACAATAACCTAATTACCTCTATTATAGGTATTTATAATTTTATTATACAAAAGTACCAAATTGTAAAAATGATAAATGTGTACTCACGCTTGTGGATATCCCTCTTAGTGGCACGTAAATAATCATCAGGATTGCGGCTAATAACCTTTATTTTAACTTTAGACATTTTCTATTTACCAGATTTCAAAATTTGTTTTAGAAGAAATAAATGCCACACATAACCTATAGAAAATTAACAACAAATCCACATGATCGACTTGACCAAAGAGTACCTATATAAGACTTGACTGACAACTGACAGTTGATTGTTGATTTGACAAACATTGCTGCATGCGATTTTTTTAATTATTTATTTAACAGCTATTGGATATAGGTCTTTATAGCCTTAAATGTTTTTTAATGGCTCGCCTTACTTTTGCCTTTATTTTTTAAAGGTGCAGTCGTATCCGATGTTTTACAAGAGCGGCCCTAGGCGGTCCTAGCGGAACACCTCGCGACATCTCCCACCGACCGAGGAGTTGACTTGATTTATTGGGTAGATGACGGCTCTCTCCATCTCTCCATCAACTTATGCCTCGTGTCTCGTCCTTTTTCACACAACACAACATGGCAATCTCCTGTAATGTTTGGCACCTTTGAGAAAGTATCTTTCTCTAAAGTGCCTAATATCATAAAAAATGTTGTAAAAAAACCATATAGATATATGGATATAGAGATTTCCATGTATTTGTTGTTTTTTTTAATGAAAATGTCATGAAATACATGAGCCAAGGCTATATATTTGCAGCATGCGATAAAGATGTATGATAAACTAATATTATTAAAACAATGTAATGATAATAAAAAATATATGTTGATGGGTTTGTTTGTTATATTAAGTTTATGCACAGAACAGAAAATAATAGGTGGTGTGGCATGGGGCATTTAGTACTTGACAATATAGATGTTAAATTCAGGGACGTTGGATAATTTTTTCTTCGAAAAAATACAACCTTATAATAATATAAGGACCTGCTAAAGTAAAGTGAAAAATATTCTTACTACGAATAATTTTAAAGATATTTGATTTCGAAAATTCAATTTTTCGACACACCCGCTCCATACAGAAACATTAGAATCATTGTTATTAATTACTTATAATTATCATTATAGGTACCTGCTAACAAAATACAATTTTTTTTTTTTTGTACTTAGTACCCCTAAATCACGACGTCACGTGCTTTTTTTATATTGGACACGTCAATTTTCCCTTTCGCCCCAGTTGTCCATGGGTCATTTACGGTTTAAGATGGTCCTCTCAGGTGTGGGAAGCACGGCATCATTCGCTCCTTATCTGCTCTCCACTATGTCCTCTGCTAGTCAAAGGGATCGGACCCCGAACAGCTCTCTACAGAGTTGCTCCCGCGCTTGGTTAATCAAAAATATCAAAACGGTGTGGGTGAATGAAGAACCATCTGCCACACGGATTCAACGATGATTAAAACGTAGGTAACAGGATGCAGATACTTATAAATTTATATCAGACTCATAAATGCTGCGAAACTTTTTTCACTTTTATTTTCATTATGAAATTATATTGTAAAAATCAAAAGATCACGACTATTCAGTCGTAATATTACAGGGATACCCTATGCCCGCATGATGTAGGTATATCATTACAATGTTTTGTTGTGAACTGTCAACTGTCATTATTAATGTCTTATACGTCAAAGAAATTAAATTGTTATTATTGGTTTTGTCATTTGTTTGTCTGCTGGGTCTGGGTGTATTTGAGTGAGGAGTGAGATGTAAGGTAAATATAATAGTTTAAACTATTTATTCAAGTTGTTCTCGTATATTAAAAATATACTTATAACCTATATAAACTTGTTAAAGTAAAATAGACTTAACTGAAGAAGATAACCATTCATGTTAAGCATGCTAGGAAAGTATTTTTCCAAAATATTGATGTACTACTTATTTTCTAACGAAGCTTTTTGTATTAATACGAAGTGCTTTATTCTAAAAGAAAATTATGTGATTCATACATTTACAGTATTAATTTGTCGGACTATTACTGAATAGTAAATAGCAAACAATATTCACTAAATAAAAATGTAAATCTAATGAAAATAAAGTCGTTATGAAAGCTCAAACTATGAGGATGGCTACAAGTATACAGAAAGACCCTCGGCTACTTATCACCCAAATAATTCGTACGGAAATGATCTCGGATACCTCACCCGCTCTTCATATGGGGGGAGGGGAAGGAGTAGGTGGTTTGTTTAACACGACGTGAACCCATCCAAAATCTGAGTCAGCGGCCGCGCTGAAAGAAGATATGACTAGGAAGGGAGTGAATGTTGAGATGATTGCAACCAGAGAAGAATGGAAAAAGCATACTCGTTGTGCTGACCCCAATTAAAAAAAGGGGCAGAAGGATAATCATGTGCTATTGTAGAGAAATTCTAAGTTTTATGTTATAGGTACTGCCTATTTGATTCTGCAAGACTGTTTCCTTGCTCTTATAACATAAGTTTGCACCTTTATCATGGTAGAGTCCTAGGATCAATTCCTGAGTTAGGCAAGGTGTAATTAGCTTTGCTAGTAGGCGTAACATTAGCTTGAATAAAAATCACCTTTCAATAAGCAAAATGTTACCCTCACTACACCATGGGCAAATTAGTATGAGTAAGCATATAAAGAAAGAATGCATTAGAAAGTACTACAAAAATCCAGTTCAAAATTACTGGATCTATATTTTATTTTGTACATTTTCAGTATTTTTTTATACCTCACACACTTATCTAAATGGTTATTTCTTTTAAATAACAAAGCACTTTGTCTCTAATATGAAGAATATTTCAGCATTTAGTAACATAATATAATGTATCTTTGTTGAATTAAGGAATCACTGCTGTCTTTTTGTTGTAAGTTATTCATCTTATATGTATGAAATTTGTATTTGTTAGTTGCAACAAACTCCGAATTATCTGCTGTACAATTAGTCAAAGTTATAGCTAAAGTGTTACCATGGAAATTGTTCTTCTTTATCAAACCCATGTTTTCAGTTCATCTGGGGTTAGGCGTGTGCAGTGAGCCTGTGCCAGATAATACTATTTTGGGTTGTCCAGGTGATAAGGTTTTCCTGATCTATCTCTACTCTGATATTGTTCCACCAAGTGGCCAGTGGTCTTCCTTTTCATCTGCGGTGGTTGGTTATGTTGAATACCTTCTTGATAACATTCGGAAATTAAATTAAATTAAAAATTAAAGTAAAAACTTCCTTAATGTAATGTTCCTTAAACAAACATGTCTTAGATGGTATACATAATACAATGAAGTTAAGGTAGCACAAAAATGTATTAAACCCTGGCTCACAAACTAGGTAATCCTGTGACTTATTCATTTTTGGATATGCCCATTACTAATGATAGGACAAATGATGATATGGTCTACTCCCAGGGTCCCCCTAAATTATGTTCATTGCAATTTTTATACAGCTGCCTCATACCACCCGGCCCCTTCAACGTCTTGATCTCCTGCATGTGCAGTTGTTTGTTTGTGTACTTGTATATTAGTTTGTCTTTGTCAACATTGGAATCAGGAGTAATGGTGGAGCCATACTTGAAACTCTCACCTCTGGGCAGTGGTATACCATCTATGCACCCCTCAACAATCACGTCGGCTGTTCCTCCATAGTCACACTCCATAATACTCTCTTGTATAATGGCTTACTATGTATACTGTTCTACCCATTGGTTAAAATGTTTGTGGAATACTCGTGACGGTTCCGCTTGATAACACGATATCATCCGCATAAAGCAGGCACCCTGGGGTAGGTTTCCTGTACGTCGTCGCGAGTTATGTACCTACTTTTGCTATCCATATATAGAATGAAGAGATAAGGGTTTAATGATGAGCCTTAGTGCACTCATAACGTCACCTAAAACGGGCCGCTAAGACCTCCGGGACTTTTAATACGGGTTGTGGTTGTACATATCTTCGACAATCATGACGTACCGCTTCGGAATCGCATGTGAAATTCCGAGGTACTCGATCAAAAAGCGTTTTCTAGATCGATAAAGAGTAGGAATATTTTTTTTTATTTTCATAGTGTAGTCATCAGTATCAGAATAAACGGGATATTTACCATGTTTCACTATTTTGAGCTTCCGATATTTCGGCGCTGTTTTTCTTAGTTCACCGCCACTATTCCAGTTCCTCCGTGATCATGGTGCTTGCAACAGCGCCGAAATATCGGAAGCTCAAAATAGTGAAACATGGTAAATATCCCGTTTATTCTGATACTGATGTCAGTGACCATGATAGTTTAAATACCTATATTCATAGTGTAGTGTCTTTCCATGAAGCGCAATTGCCAGACACGAAACCAAATTGATTTTCCGCTATACTTTATAAGCGCTGTCATACGTAATGCAATTATTCTTTCCATTAATTTAAGAGTAAGTGACGTCAGCGTATACCGATACACTTATATTTCTATAGTTACTTAAATATTGGGTACCTACATTGTGTTTCTGCACCAGGACTCTTGTAGCTTTCCCTCTATTAGAATGTTTTTGGAAAGCTTTTTTAGCCAGGGCAGTTTTTCCCTCTATTACTTATTGTTTAAAAAAGTTTTGTTCGCGAAGGCAATGCGGTACGGGTTTTCTTCCAAAGATTAGCTGTAATTTATCTGAACTTCGAAGTCTTTTTATGTGCCTATCCGAATTATAATAACGAATCGATCGATTTAAAAAATTAAGTGCACTAATCGGTAGGTAGAGTCATTTGAAAAGTAAATGTGTACGGATATCAGAACAAAATGGATACGGAAATCCGAATTGCATTGCCAAGAGAAACGTAACAGAATTCAGCAGTGGAATTTGGTTTTACTTATTAGTCTTTAGTGAAAGTATAATAAAATCGATATTTTGACAAACTGTATGTTTATAAGTTACTTCACCGAGACCTATTTTTTATCGTGCCAAAAATTTCCCCTGTAAAACTCCCCACCAGAGCCAGTGGGAGAGGTTATGTCGGACTCGAACCGACTAAAACGCACGCCTTCTGGCGGTCGTAAGTAGCCGGAGGTGAGATTGCCGGAGTCAATATTTCACTAAGACCTCGTATTTCGTCAGGTTTTTTTATATACCACTTAGGTGGTAGACAAGCACACGGTCCAGCTGATGGAAAGTAGTTACCTTGGCCTATGGACGTGTGCAACATTAGGGGAGTCATACCCGTGGTGCCGTTGTTCCTGTAAGAACAGAGAGTTTTGGTGCCGTCAGGAAAAAAAATTAGTTGATCTAGAAATAAAATGGATCTATGCACGACAGTATTATGTAGATCATCCTTTCCCCATGTTCATACAAAAATAAAAGGTGTTTAACAATTGAGTGATCTCTAAATTCGATGAGGGAGAGGACTAAAAGAACCTATTACTATAAGAATTATTATATTATATTATCTGTGTACTTAGAAGAAGTCTGTTAATTATTAAAGGCCATTGTCTTGTCAATGGCTGTCAACGAAAATTAGAACTTGCGTTTACGTCGTATAAATTGTTATGATCTTACTACAAAGGTGTAGATTATAATTATTCAATGTCATCACAGTACTAAATATACATTCTATATATTATCACAGATAATATGATATAATTCTTATATATTATAGATGAATATGCGTAGGTAAATATCGATAATTTTATGTTGCTGTAATTATTAGGAATTGTATTACCTCGGTCATTTGAGTAAATATTTGTCATGTTATAATATACCTATAGGTAGTGTGTTCCTAATGAGAGCGATTGTCTAAAAACCACATGTTTTGAAAGAAAATAAACTCTATTATATTATCTAGGCTTACGTATTCGATGTTTCCGTATTTGTGTGCTTACCTTTTCGATTTGAGTATTACTTATGTCCTGTGATGTTCACGTATCGTATCCGGATCGCACATCAATAGTGATACAACACACAATATTATATTATTAAAGCATGTCATCTCGTCCCGGCGGTAGTTAGATAAGGTCACCGGCTTGCCACTAGCTACTCAATGGCAGTAGTTTGTTGATTTGTTCGTTGACCTGCGGACGGTTGCGCTCGCGCACGCTGCTAGCGGTACGAATTTATTGGTTGCCCTGATTTAGATGTTTCAATGTTAGTGTACTAGAAACGTGTCTATCCAGTAATTTCATGTGCTTATTTGTGTTATTTCTATAGAATATCGGTTACGTTTGATTGTTATTGGTGTCCTTAGGTAAGTACTGGCGCTCTTGTTATAATATGACTAAATTAATTGGTGAGAAATTGATATATGGTGCAATTTTCTGACTCAGAGAATTGCACCATAAATCAATTTCTCACAGTCTGTCTGAAAATACAAAATTTCTTATAATATAAGCTGAGTTTTGTTTGCGGAAATTTTATTTGCACTTCAAGTGTTTAAGCTTTGAGTCAGTTTCTCTCACTAAAATAACTTTGAGAATAATGACGTGCTTACAGTTTCTACATTCATGAGTTCAAGTTAATCTTACACCAATTTAAAATAAATCTAAAAATATTCATACATTCTAATTGATAGAAAATATTTAGGTACTTACCTTTGTACAAAAATTAAAGTCAAACTATACATTTAGTAGGTACCTAAGGTTTTTTGGTTAAAAATTAAACTGCTTAATAAAATTATTTATTGTAATTCTTAATTCGTTTGCAATCGTCGTCTACTGAACTTTTTTTTATAAAAAATTAAACAAGTAATTTTTTATGTTCTTAAATATTTTTCATATTGTGCTTTTCTACTTATTTACCGTGCAAAAATGACTTCCTCCAGAGTAGGTAACTGTTAGTCGAATCCTTTTTTATAAATCAAAATGCAGTATGGGTACATACTAGCGCTATTAACCTACAATGAACAATAGAAATATTTTATTTTCTTATTCATTGGACGTTTATTCCATATCGTGTCGCAGGACGCTTCTAGAAACTGTATTCTAAATTGTAGAGCAACATTCGATAGCCACGCACCGTTTATTATTGTTAATTGTTATTATAGAGATGATAATGTTTCAGTTAGTAGGATGTGTGATGCGTACGCTCTCCGAATCACGTTCACCATTATGAGATACACACGCTCTTATCACAAAAGAAAACTAAATAAATCTTAATTCATAAAGCACAAAATATTTGTTTTTTCTACAGTATTCCTCATATGAGGCAAAGAACATTTTGTTTTTCGTATTCGATTGTAGTTTATCTCATTTTGTCCACATTTTTATGTTCATTTGAATAAGTATTTAACACTAATAAGTTCTTAGCATCTATTAGGTACACGATTTATTGCTATGTATATGCTTAGCATTAAGTTTACCATGTCTTCACTATCGAACGACATCGACTATGCCTATGAGTTCGATATTTTTTTATAACTAAACTCAGGGAAGTCAATAAAATATATGTACATTGAAGCCAGTATTCTATAATGATACTCAGTTTTGAATCTCAATTTATCTATACAATTTGCACTTAGATAAATCGAGATTGAGTGTCTTCCTAAACTACGGTTCTAAAAGTTATAATATTCAAAACACAGGCTCACGTCCAATATCTGTCATCAAATTTTAAACTGCAAACAAGAGTTATTCTTCATATAGACAATACCTTTTAATGCCTAATCATGTTGCAAATGAAGGACAGAATGTAAATTCATTTAATAACAATGTCATATTATTAATCTAATCATCCTTAAATGAATCTAATATATAAATCGAATAACCCACCAATGACCGCTCCCGGTGCAAAGGTGCCCATCACACTTGCTGCGTTTCCACGCTGGATTGCGACGGCCAGCCTCTGCACCAATCATCTTTACAAGGCTTTTGGCCTCTTTGCCCCAGGTTCCCAGGGTTTCCACCGCTATTGGAACGAAGTGGTATTGCGGCTCCAACTCATACTTGAGTCTCTTCTTTAAGCTGGCGGCTACAGTGCTGCAAATTGTATGCAACTAGCCGTATGAGATAATATTATAATAATATATTTAACAAATTCAACACCCATGTCCAATTAGTCTGAGTCACCACTGCTGGGTCAATAATGCAATGCCTCGCGTCATGAGCTTGTCTAAAATATCCGTTTTCCAAAACGATGATTCCATTGTGTTGAATTTTTCGAGGGTCGGACTTGGGTAAATAATATTTATACCGTAAGCAGTCATTGGCCGACCGTCATAATTTGAAACATAAGAATTTATTCTTTTACATATTTGACCAACCAAAAAGGGCATCAACCTGATGGTAATTTTTTCCGTATGTATAATGTGTTTTTTAGATCGACGACGTCCAAATTAGGAACTAGTACGTACCAATTACTGAGAGTTGCAAGTAAATAATATTGAAGCGAATGTATTTTGAATGCCCTTCGGTGCCCAGTGATATTACTGCAGAGTCATACTTAGAAGTACCAGATGGTGGAACAATATTTTCTCTCTATGATTTACATTGAAATGACTGTACCTAACACGTGTAATAGGTACATTTACGCACCGAATTCTGTTTTAATTTGGCTTATGCATGATATGCATAAACCTGCATGCATGGCATGCTCAATAAATAGACAAAATTGCATTGCTCACGTAAAGAATTTGCTTAAGAAAAGAGCTCTGCTAATCAAGAATGTCATACATAAGTACATTAAAAAAATCCACAGACAACATGATACAAGTGTGTCTGGGGATATTTAGTTCTCCCCTGTTACACAGGACGTAGGCGGTCATTCAGCAACGTGATTTGGATGAACTTATATTTAGATGCCATTTGAGGTGATAATGTTATACGCGTTGCTACTAACAAACAACCATACGCAATGTTAAAGATGCAGCTTCTGATTCAGATAACACTTCTTTATAAAATAGTTAGCTGTAGTTAGGAACAGTGAAAATAAAAATAAAACATTTAAATTTTTACGTTCGTATGCAAATGTTGTGCCTCTTTCATTGAAGTCTAGATTAATCTCACTCTTCTTGTCGCGTCGCCGTGCTAAAACATAAGTCGGATTCTGTACAGAAATATGCTCATGTTTCTCGTATACAATTTTTTTTAAACTAGACTACGGCACATAACATAAAAGGTTATTTACGTAGTATGGTAACGTGTGTTTAGCAGTCTACGTAGTTATGTCCCACGGTAGCTCCTAGAAAATAACGAATTGTCTGGTTAACGGTGTAAGCACTCTGTAAGCGATAAAAATACAATATTAAATACTACTATCATTGATATTTTTCAAGAAGTATTTACAATAAAATATATTAAGTCAATATAATTTAAGTGAATACAAATTAGTCAATAAATTAATCAAATACCCCGCCCCTGACCGTTCCTGGCGCAAAAGTGGCCACCACACCGGCTGCGTTTCCACGCTGGATTGCAATGGCCAGCCTGTGCAGCAAATTATTATTTATATTATATATTATCTTAAAATACTACTGTCATCTATCAGAGGAAAGCTGGAACTATATTTTAATATTCTTAAAAGTTTTGACTTCATACCTGTATTAATTACGTTGGTGTATAGTCGGGTTGGTAGTTTGATTTAGAAATTATTAATGGTAAAATTATACAAACATATGCTATCGCACAGTATAAACATTAAATATTTAAAATACCTGTTCTAATATTTTTCTGCAAATTATTGTAGCCAGTACCAGTGTTACAATATTCTGATATGTTATAACCCGCTGTTTTAAAGCAAATGAAAAGAGGTATAACCATAAGGATAATAAATAAAAAAATATTTATCCAAATATATCCAAACAAACACTTCAATTTTATTCATTTGTATAGATACAATAAATAAAATTGATATTTGTAATGCTAAAACTAAAATATCAGCTTTAACCTTCAATGTGGCTTTAGGGACTGTAACTTTTTTTAGTTTCTGTTTGGAGTCAATATATTCTGTTCTTTTTATTTGTATAACCGTACCGACTCGGTTTAAATGCCGTCTTTTAGTCATTCGTCACTGTCTTCACCAAGTCGCAACCAATAAAGTATCTTTTTCTTTTCGCTACCTACTGAAACATCCGGCACTCTAATTTTCTGTCACTGTTCTGTACTTTATATCTTTTATTGTGGGTATTTTTTCTCTCTATAATCTGAATTGGTTACTATAACTTAATTTTAGATGATGTTGGTCAAAGATTCCATTCCAAAAAAATTTGGACATTCTATTCTGTACCTGTTGATATTATACCATCACAAATATTATATTGTAGGAGCACTAGAAGCCTCCATTTTCACTGAAAAATACTGAAGGAAAGAAAGAAATACATTATTGATTCATACATAAGTAAACCTACAGAATACAGAATACCGCGGTCATAATAACTTCGTGTTGTGTTCCTGGCGGTGAGTAGGGTAGCCAGAGCTCACTGGAGAGTTTTTGTGCTGTCAGTGGGACGACCAAAGGCTTGTCCTACTTTGTCCTCTACACTGACGGCACAAAATCACTGTTCATACAGGGTCGGCAGCACGGATGTGACTCCACTGGTGTTACACACGTTCATAGGTCATGGTAACCACTTTCCATCAGGTGGGCTGTGTGCTTGTCTGCCACCTAAGTTGTATTAAAAAAAATCTACGAGACATACATAACAGACAGAAAACACATATAGAAATAAAATTAGAACCATTAGCAATCATGGCCAGGCACACACTTAGATTGTCTGCCATCCAAGTGTTATAAAAAAAATCTACCTCGCTGGTAAAATTAAGAACTTTAGGTAGATGCTTCTCCGGTTATACCAATACGTGTTCTGTTAAAAGGATGAAGATAAGTAAAGTATATTGCAATTAAGTTCACTAAATTTATCGGTAACCTCATCTGTTCATCGGTTAACTTACATTTTTCTTGGAATTTCTAATTCAATTTAAATTTACGAACTTGAACGATAAATAAAATTAGTCTATGATTCACATATTACGACCGCAAATCGCATGTAAATGAGTATTATTTATATTAATGTGAAAGAACTGGTTGTATCGAAATTAACTTACTGGCTATGGACTCATGGCTAGCTCCCACGCAAACAGTAGATATATGAAATTATTTGATTTTGCTTCCTGAACTAATATTATCCAGCCTATGGATATTCCCCAGAATTTTTCCTTATGTTAGGAGACTATTACACTACTTACACTATTTTAGTTGGTTAACTTTGTAAAATACTTCTTATGACATTCACATATTAAAAAGTTAGTTACCATAATTTTAATTCAATTTCAACTTAGTTACATGGTTCAAATCTTGTTGGCAAAGTTTTTCTATGAGAATATTTTCACGTAGGTATACTATTGCATAATATACCGATTTCCTTAGGCGAAGACTAATCAAAATGAACTTGACTCTACACCCTACTATCGTGGGGCACATTGTTGTTTTGGCCAACGATAGTAATGTTATAAACGGCAAAGTTCGTGAAGGTTGGGGGAACTGGATCATAATTCTACGTTTCTTTTTTTTTTTTTTGATACCACTTAGTTGGCAGACAAGCACACGGCCCACCTGATGGAAAGTGGTTACCGTGACCTATGGACGTCTGTAACACCAGAGGAGTCACAGTCGCGCTGCCAACCCTGTAAGTACAGAGTTTCTGTGCCGTCAGTAGAAGACAAAGCAGGACAAGCCTTTAGTCTTCCCACTGACAGCACAAATTCTCCAGTGAGCTCTGGCTACCCTACTCACCGCTGGGAACACAACACGAAGTTATTATAACCGCGGTATTCTGTAGGGCGGAGGTACTACCCCAGTCGGACTGCTCAATCGGGCGGAAATACCGCCGTGTCCTACCTCCTATAAATACGTTTGCTATGATGTATGCATATTTGTTAGACTTTCACATAAAGACGGCTGACTATGTTATAAATGAAATTTAACACATATAGGCTACTTTATCTCACCAATAGTTTCATGTGGATCGCGAGAATTGCCGCGCGTATCTTTCTTCTTGTCACTGTTTTCTTCTTCTACTTGATAAAAAGTGGTGTTACGATTCGCAAAATTCGAGAACTGCTCAACCAATTCGGCTAACTTATTTTTCATATGTTCCAAAAGTTCCACGGAACGGGAACAGAATTTCACGCAGGTCAAGTCGCAGGCATCAGCTAGTTATTATTATTATAATGGTTGACTGATGTAATTCAGCCTGGAGTGGTATGGCTGCAGAATATTTGTCACGATTGTTACATTATAATATTACAAACTTATGTATTATTTTAAATTGTTTCCTTCTTTACAGGTTGACTAAGTCACGAGAATGGTTCCTAATTTAAATATGCTGCACGCCGTGTGCTACGTGTTGCTTTTAAATCTCTGCATAAGGACACACGCAGAGGTATTCACAGCAATAGCTGAAGTAGAATATTTGCTAGAAACTCATAAAAGAATTGTAGATGATCTAGATTTTTATATTAACAAGGAAGAGCAAAGACTGTACACACTTAAGAGGTAAAAGTATTGAAATATAAAAGTTTGCATCTTAATTTATAGTCTAAATCAACCCAATTTCAATACTTTGTTTCCAATTTACAGGCATTTAGATCTCTACAAACGAGAACACGAAAGGGCGATGGATGATATCCCCAACTACTTGGGTAATCCTATCAACGCTTTTACTCTTATAAAAAGACTGACAACTGATCTAGATTATATAGAAGATAGTATTAAAATAGGAACAGGTAAGAATCTCATTTACTTCTTCTCTTGTAAATTAAGCGTGTACCTTGATGTTTTTCGTGCGTTTACGGTTAGCCCTCACATGCTAACCAGTAGACAGGTACTTCGGCTGATTAACCGACGAGGTTATGGCGCAGGACTTCCTCTCTTAGAACTCTTTTAGAAAGGGTAGGAGAACCCTAGGCTTCGAAGTACAAACTTAAATTTTATACCACTTAGGCGGCAGGCAAGCACACGGCCCACCTGATGGAAAGTGGTTACCGTGGCCTTTTATTTACGTACGAAAAATCCCCACGGGTACTCCCCGGCCTAAAACGCATGGCGCCTGTGGTTTGTGTGGTTGGTTCCCGAAGGTGAGGTTGACAGGCATATCCCTCGCACCCCGGCTGACGCAGGGCTATCTCTCTCGATATGGCCCTCGGGTGTGGCGACCACTGAGTTCACACAACACCAGGGCCGTCACCACACGTGCTGCTCTGTAATCTAGTTTTTTCAAAGTGCTCCGTTATTGGTGGCACTGATTACTATGCTAATAGAGCTATTGCATAGGGTTTTGTATCATTACAGCATGAGAGCACTATCTGTTTTCGCCAACACTAAGAAATGCATAATATCTATGCTTGATTCTTATAGTCCGTCAACAAGGTCTTAGTAAAAAAACTGTTAATGACTTGGAATTGTCTTATTAACACAACAATAGCGATATCGCGATCGCGTGAATTGAGAGAGGTACTTACTGTGATTAAACTTGAATAATACTCCTAAAACCGGTGTGACAATAGCACAATATGATTAATTAACGTATTGTTTGTTTTGTGGTCTTGAAACATTCTACGTTTTTTTTATATCACTTGTTTGGCAGACAAGCACACGGCCCACCTGATGGAAAGTGGTTACCGTGGCCTATGGACGTTTGTAACACCAGAGGAGTCACAGTCGCGCTGCCAACCCTGTAAGTGTAGAGTTTCTGTGCCGTCAGTGTAGAAGAAAAAACAGGACAAGCCTTTAGTCTTCCCACAGACAGCACAAATTCTCCAGTGAGCTCTGGCTACCCTACTCACCGCTGGGAACACAACACGAAGTTATTATAGTCGCGGTATTCTGTAGGGCGGAGGTACTTCCCCAGTCGGACTGCTCAATTGCAA
Organism: Eilema griseolum; assembly: GCA_963662185.1. Classification (NCBI taxonomy): domain Eukaryota; kingdom Metazoa; phylum Arthropoda; class Insecta; order Lepidoptera; family Erebidae; genus Eilema; species Eilema griseolum. The sequence continues at coordinate 12,339,107 of OY759236.1, forward strand.
AAGACATCAATGTGTTATTAGCAAATTACTTTTTCTTCTTAGCGTTAATCCCAGTCGCATCCGAAGCTTTCACTCGAAGTCTGGGTTCCGCTTTACCAGTCTAACTTCGATATTTTCCGCGAAACGACTGCCATCTGACCTCCACAACACAAAGGCAATATCGAAGCGTTGGAGCGTGACCAGTTGTTGAACTTTCTTTAGGGCTACTACCCGTAACGACTGCCGTAGATGTTTCTTATGGCAACTGGGACTGATGGTCTAACGTGCTCTTCGAGGCACGACCAGACCAATGTAAATATCTATATTCATGCATACAAATGTTTGCACTGAGCGGAGATCGATCCCGCGCCTCCTGCGTAGAGGCCGCGTTCACCACCGCCACGCCACCGAGGCTGTCCAAACAAATAACATTTTTTTTGTAGGTTCATCAAATCTCTTATTTATTTTCAGAATACATAAAGAATGTAACAATAAACCACCCAGACGTCAAGTACCCTGCTCTGGAGGACTTGACGGGCGCTGCGCAAGCGCTCACTAGGCTGCAGGACACGTATCATTTGGAGATAAAAGAGCTTGCAGAAGGTAAACTGAACGGCGTTACTTATAGGTAGGTAACAATTTAAAAGCACATCGCACTTGCGGCTAACCGCAATGTGACTACGGTTTTGAAAATGTGCATGACGACTTGACGTGACTTTTATATGTAACCGCACTTTCATATAAAAGTTGGCATGTGGCCAGCCAGAGCTGCATTGCGGCTAGCCGCAAGTGCGTTGTGGATCTTATCTTTTCTGTAATGTTACTTCAATATGTTAGAACTGTACATCGTTATAAAGCAGAAGTCAAAGAAGTCATAAATCTGATCACAATCATCCTAGACGTTCATTTTGGAGCTCTGAGTTCGCATAGTCCTCCTCTTTTTGGTTTAGCTTGGGTTATAAGGCTTTAGTGGGAGGTACTGATCCCCGGGAGGATAGCCTGCGCCATACCCTTGTCTGTGTATCAGCAGTATATATATCGAAGATGTTGATGGGACCTCATGACAAGTCATGATTCTCTATTATCTCATTTACTTAATCACGATTTGTACGTCTACTAATGTGTGTACATGTTGTTGCTACATTTGCGTGACCAGCATGGGCACAAAAGTGCACTTACGTAAGATTTTCGTGATAAAATATTACCTATCTATCTATATAGTACCTATATATGTTTATAAAAATATTACATCTGTGCTCCGAATGTTATGTCTCAAAACTAGCAATGATTAGTTGGTATGCTCAGGTTTATGATGTGTAGGACTCTCAGTATGTGATGCTACAGTCATATTATATAGGAACAAGTTCCATTGCTACGAGTATATCTATGGAATAGCCACTAAGAACATTCGCCAGCATTAACACATCTCGTACCGAGGCTTCAGGAGAACATCGACCAATACTAAACTGCTCAACGAGTTCCACTTGAGGGTAGACTCATAGGTTAAATCCGGATTTGTACGTATCTTAAATGGATAGTGCATGTGTTTTTGAAAATTTTGAGTCATAAACGATATTCTATAAGCCGAGATAACAGTTTGCAACTAAATCTGGTCTTGTTTTACAGATCTAAAAGAATAAGTATCTAAAATATATTATGTAGATAAAGTATGTACCAAGAATTTTCCTACCAATAGCTGTATGTCACGTTCAACTGCATATGGCTATCCCGAGGAAGCGTTTCTCGGACTTGGGTCGAGAGTAGGAGAGTATAGAGGGTATATTGTGTGTAAGATATATGGCGGGAGATATACTAAACGCAAAGTTACACGTTATTAATATTTGTAGGTACAAATTTGTAAACGCACCAATGTTTACATTTCTTTATTCGCGGATGTACTTACCGTGACATATCGTACAGAATTATCACTAAATTAACGTTCTGGTGACCTAAGGTCAGTTTGTGATAGTACTGACTCACTTCCAGATGGGTCCCATATAAACCTAAACATAATTTTAGATTGTACGAATATCGATATATGTTTGTTTGTGAATAGAGCCTTATAATTGAATGGCCTAGGCGCTCCTACATTTTTGGTCCAAAATTGAAAGTGCCGGCCAAACAAAATACACAACATTCTGTTATAGCTTGTCCTCACTATTTAAATCGATTAAGGTGGATGTTCCGATAGGCCCTTCCATATATTTTACTCAACATAAATTTTCTAAACATAGACACTTTTTTCCATAGGACTACTCATTTTATAACTTTTTTACATTAGATAGGTGCGCAAGTTGACTTTTTGGTAACAATTTGCATGATTTATTGAGAAATCGATTGTAAAAATCGAGTGAAATTTGAGAGTTTGCTTCGTAGTGTGACTGAGATTTGACGCCGCGAAGCACGCTACCTAGCAGTAAAATCTCACAATATGGAAAGAGAAAGAGGGAAATAAAATAGGAATAGAATAGGGCAAAAAGATTGGATGACTTCAGGCGAAGTTCGGTGGCTCAGTGGTTCGAACATTCTCCTTGTAAGGGAAAGATCGCGGATTAGAATCCCGCTTGAACCGATTAAATCTTTATGAATGAGCCTTATACTAATTTTGACTAAAACGCCTTATAGACTGGGCCTCTTTACACCCCAATATCTGTAGACCTCGGTAAATGAGATCCGAGGTAGCGTACGGTTTTGGTTCAGACGGAGGGGCGGGGGTTTATCCAAGGGGATGATTTCCGCATTAGAAAAAAAAAATTTTAACTATAATGTACTATCATTTATTGACAGCAGAATCGTTTGGTCGATGTAAAGCAAAATAATGAATAGCTGTAAACGATCAAACTTATCATTTTCCTGTAATACTTATTAAATCTTCCTGTAATACTCATTAACTTTCTATCCACGTAGCTTATTAAAACAGTCTCGCAGCTACTCTATTTAGTGGGTTTTGTTACATAATGCCTAATAATACTCCTCTGCTTAAGCCTTCTGACAAATGTTAGCGTGGGCGCAGTGTTATGTGTTTTACTGTTTAACATCTTGCGTCATGCATGTCAGAAAAACTTAGATCATTGAGTTTATTATTTTATTTGCGTAATGTGCGTAAAGTGTATATTAGTCAACATAATTAGATGCTAAATTTTATGTAAATATGTATTATAGAATTAGCAACTGTATATGTATAAGGTATGTAGATTTCTACCAAAGTACAGTCGGGAACAACAGTAATTTTTTTTAGGTTTGCAGAAATCCTTGGCACCAATTATCTTTGTATTGTTCTTATTTGAATATAGTTTATATATGTTCTTTTTTAATACAGGGCTATATGGACCTATAATAAATAGGGTTATATGTTAATGTTCTTTCATTACTGGTTGTACCTACTATTTACGGTGCTCGTTTCTTATCTTAGGTACTTATCTACTACTGCTTATATTTATTTGGGTTTGCTTACATTTATGCATTATTTGGGTGGATGTTTGTTACCCGATAAACCCAGGAGAAACCGACTTTGCACGCGAGCTTAATGCTGCCCCTAACTTCGTAAAACATTTAATGAAGTTGTCGTTATTCAACGAGGAACGTCAAGACATACATTTTTACACGTTTAAATGTTTTTGAATCATTTTACATTCTTACTTACGGACCTTCTTAAAAAATTGCTTTCGAGCTGTATGCTCAAATTTTTCTTTTCTTTTTAGTACACCGATGACGGCAGGCGACTGCTACGAACTTGGCCGGGTATTATATAAAGAGGCTGACTTCGTGAACGCACGCGCATGGATGTTTGAAGCTCACCGCAAATATAAGGAAGAAAATATCCCGTATCCATTTAATGAAGTCGACATTCTAGAGTATATTGGTTTCACTTATTATCTGTTAGGTAAGTTTATTGATCATTAAGTTTGTGGTATCAATTTGGTGTCCCACCAATGATCTCAATATTGTTCAAAATCGGACTGGGTCAGAGAGAGATATAACCGTAATTACACATTAAGCCTATTAGGAGTGGTAAACCCACCTATTTTGAAACCGCTCAGTTTTCATTTTGAAAGGTACAATTTGTTCTATGTTCATATTGTTGTCATATTTGTAGGAGATACGAAAACTGCCCTGGAATGGACATACAAACTGTTAAGTGTCGACCCAAAACACCCTCGGGCTAAGGGCAATGTGCCACATTACAAAAAAAATATCATTGAAGAAGAGGAGAGACTCAGGAAGGCACGAAGAGGCGTAAGTTTCCATAATTCTATATCTGGAATGAATTTAAGAACTATCGCGGTGTGAAATCATAATTATACAACGTACCGGGACTTTTCGCGATTGAATCAGAAAATTGCAATAGGCTCGCCACCTATTATATTGGGACCTAAACATAAACTGGCGAAATGTGGGTGCTAGCACCTCTGCCTACCCCTTCGGGGATATAGGCGTAAGTTTATGTTATGTTATGAATCAGAACTAGTAAGTCAGTAGTCAGCAGAAATAGTAAGTTCCATGATTTAATCGCGAAAAGTCGCGATACGTTGTATAATTATGAATTTAAGAAGTTACTTTTTTATATATTTAGTACGAGATGAGCTGTTTAGAACATAAATTGGGTCAAGATTACGCGGGCGACGTATGAATGAGGGAGGTGCAATGATTTCTTTGTATGCTAAGTACTAGACTGGCAATACGAAATGCAAAATGACCTATGTACATGCAACAATCTTAATACGAACTACAATTTGAAATTAGTTAATATATCTTCTACACAATTCGATAAAACTTGAAGAGAATTACGTAACATCTACATACACATGAACCAAAGTACCTATAAATCATAAAAGGACATGTCTCCCACAAGTAACAAACTAGTTTTAGTTGTGACCAATTACTGATCATCTGAATGTAAATTGAGCCATTTCTGACATTTTGGTATGCCGATTCTACATTGCTTTATAATTAAAAAAAACGGAAAATTATATTTTATAGCCTCATAAATTTGAGTAGAATGGAGTAGGATTCATTTGTTTAATAGTAAAAACTGGTATTTAATTTTTTAAACATAACTATCACATTAATGTCAAATGTAACCTTTTTCATACGTTTTATCAATATTAATTATAAATACACATGTATATAATTAGTGATTATAGATAGTCAATTTCAATTATACAAAATGATAACTTAATTTTGTTACTATATTATCACATTTTGTGACTACAGGAAACTGGTGCAGAACTGCCCGAAGAGAAACCAGTTGAGACGCCGGTCTATCAAAAGGAAAGGAAATCCTACGAGGCGTTATGTCGCGGTGATGTGGACATACCTATCGAAATGTCGAGCAGGTAGGCATTTTTAATGATATATTATACATATTTATCATACCTCAAACCGTGACATTTTTCTTTCTTCGAAATTTGTAGCGTGGTAGACCTAAAAGCAAACGGAAAAACGTAATACAATGCTTTCGTTTCGGTAGTAGATATATTGTTTTTAGGTTTTCCCTAACTAAACTTCAAATGTTATGAAATTTCAATCAAGTATTTTAAATAAATCAATCAATGGGCTAATTGATTGATTGATATTAAATTACTAACTGTGTCTGCGATTCCGTCCGCGTGGACTTTGATGTCAGTTTATATTACACTATACATATTTACGGAGCTTCTCGGTATACAGCATCACTCGCCATTAAAATAGCTACATAGAGTTGTCCGTGGCTGAAGCAGCTGGTGGTGAGGTATACACCTACGGTTTGCAACGTCTGGCTGCAAAGAATGCACTGACTGGAAACTATACGCGTAACGCTCCTCGCGCTGAGTAAAGGTCTCAGATTTCCGAGACAGGGTATGACGCTGTCTATCGGCCGGCGTTAAGTGCTACTCGCGCTAAGCAAAGAGTCTCAGATTCCTGAGACGGTGTTATTTAGCTTTCGCTATAATCGCTAAGGAACGTGTCGTTATGATTTTTTTGTGGGACAACCTTCATAGCAAACTCTTTCTTATAAAAAAGACATTGGTGAATTCGGGCTACGCGTTAATGAATTATTAAAGCTAATTTTACATTTTGACTTTCATCCCCTCTCTCAAAGGAATTGCTCACTTGCCTCCCTTGCTCTCCCTTGCTGAATTTTGGGATGGAAGAAGAACCTTTCTTAGTATTTGAACTCTAAACGTGGCAAGTTTCGTTTTGGCAAGTTTCGTGCTCGCAATCTATTCAGTAGTTTCGACGTTATGCGGACATTCTTTACAGATAGACAGACAGCCAAAAATAATATATATAAAATATCTTCAATGTACAGAAGCGGACTTGCTACAGATTTATTATAAGTATAGAGGTGGTATAGACAGATAGTGTCAATATCCTTTTACAATTTTAGCCAAATTAAGTACCTACCCACCTGTGGGTATTTTAGGTTTCACTGATATCTTAGGAGCCCAAGCCAACCTAACTGTCAACAACGAGGGAGACTGTGACTGTATATTCAGTAAAGCGAAGATAAATTAATCCTTAAGGAAAGGACGAGTAGGACATCGCGGATTCTAAAGTGTTAAAATTTGCGCTCGATAGATCGAAATAATACATCTTTGCAGTCTTCCTAAAAAGCATTCAGCCTAACGGGAATACAGTTTCAACACATATAGCTGAATATATTATGTAAAGTGTAAAGTGTTGACGCTTCTGTGTCACCTAAGAATATATTTTATTAGTTGAATATTCTATTAGACAAACCAAAACAGGTTTCAATAAAATATTGAATATATTTTTTCGTTCGATTATTATCAATTTTATTACGAATTTACGACTATAAAAACATGATTAAATAATTCATAACGGTAATGGTGCCGTTATGAATTGCAGTTGAAACACGTGGCTGCAGTTACCCACGGCATAACTCTCCTGGAATTGAGAATTGCCAAAATGGAATCAGAATTCCAGGAGTGCCCTGGAATTCTGATTCCGTTCTGGCATCTCATGGGAACTTATTCGAGGGATAAGAAGTAGCTTTTGTGTTAATCTAAACTATAATTTATCTCTGTATCATATTTTTAGCCAGATCCGTTAGCGTGATTAAGTGAAGAAGCTTCCAAATCCCTTCACAAGCTTTCACAATCAGAATATTAGCTGGAGTAGAATAAATATATAATTTAAAACCGCGTGGATCCCGGCAGAGTACCTAGAATCTGACTACCCCATTTATTCCCATGTGTACGACACCCTATGGTAAGAGATGGGTGGATGGATGGGAAGGGATGGAGTAGGATGGATGCCAAAGGTGACTAAGAGATAGGGCTGTTTCACATCAGACAGATAAATAGCCTAGACTCAGCCTAAAATGCATGATCGAGCCAATAATTAAATAGTGCCCAGAATACGGCAATAAGCTCGCCCCTATTGTGGGCCTTTGCCTAACCTAATATGTATGTAATTTCCTAAACTTTGTACCTATCTAAAATTTATTAAAGTAAAATTGTATTTTTTTTTCAGACTGTACTGCCGCTACATGACCGAGAATCACCCATTTTTGAAAATAGCTCCTATAAAGGTGGAGATGATGTACCTTGACCCTGATGTCGTAATGTTCCATGATGTATTGAGCGATGCTGAAATTGAGACTATCAAAGACATGTCCAGACCTAGAGTGAGTATTACTTTAGTGTCATCGTTGTTGCAAGCACCATGAGTTCCTCCGTGATCATAGTGCTTGCAACAGCGCCGAAATATCGGAAACTCAAAACAATACAATATGATAAATATCCCGATTACCTTGATACTAATGTGAGTGACCATGATAGTTTAAATACGTATGAGTATTAAATTTATAGCATATCTAGTAATACGAGGGTGACACTGACAGTTCTTAGAAACTAAAAAACAGAACAAACTAGCAAGTTATTCGTTTTATTATATGTTTTCAAAATAGTGTCCATTTACATCAATACATCGCTGCATCCGATAAAACCATTGAGAACAGCAATTTGCCCACTCGTCCTTAGGTGTCTCTTCGACGGTGTTTTGAAACGCAGCCACTGCTTCCTCGGCTTTCATGAAACTTTTTCCTCGAAGTTTTTCTTTTATTTTATGAAATAAATAAAAATCGCATGGTGCGAAGACAGGGCTATAGGGCGAATGACCCAGTGATTCCACGTCTGACGTCGTCAAGTAGTCGATTGTTTGCTTGGCGGTGTGCGACGAGGTGTTGTCGTGGTGAAGGAGGGTCCTACAGCGAGGTCGATTCTACCGAACTTTTTCTAAGACAAGTGGCAAACAATTGTTAGTGTACCACTCTGCAGTAACTGTTTTTCGATCTTCTAAAGCATTGTTGCCTGTCCTTCCAAAGAACGAGGCCACCATCATTTTTCTCACGCTTCGACCTCTCTTCACTTTAGTTGGCAACTCATCGGAAGGAAACACCCAGACAGCTGACTGTCTTTTAGTTTCGGGATCATAACTATAAATCCAGCTTTCGTCACCTGTAAGTATGTCAGCATTTGAGGCACCTCCATTAAATCTTTGAACCATTTCACGACACCAATCATTACGACGTCGTTTTTGGGCCTCTGTCAAATTATGAGGTATTCACCGGGCACGAAGCTTCCTGACCGCTAAATGTTCATGGAGGATTTTGTGCACTTGACTCATACCGATGCCTAAGCTTGTCCGAATCTGCTAATAAGTCACTCTTTTGTCAGTCTCTATCATACGCCGAACAACACTAATGTTATCTTCAGTCGTCGTCTTCACGCAGATCATCGGTGAGATTAATGCGACCACGTTTAAACTCATTAAACGAGTTGTAAACAGTGGCACGAGATGGGGCTTCATCGTGAAAGGCCAATCGAACTCTGTCATAACTTTCTTGTTAACTTAAATGACTTCGAAAGTCATAAAAAATCATTGCACGAAAATTTTCTCGCGTTTAATTCATGCTGACGTGACGGACAATTTTTAATTTGCCGCCAAATCGTAAACAATTGACAAATTAATAAAATACATACACAATAATATTGGCAAAGAGTTCCATTTTCAAAATTTGAACTTATTTTTTATTGTTCGTTTACAAGTGGCCAGTTCTAAAAACTATCAGTATCGCCCTCGTAACACAAGTAATAGAGAATAAAAGACTGGAAATTGCAAACCTGTCCTTCAGCTATTGAGTTCCTGAAAATAATAGAATAAAAAGTAAATGATAATTTGAATTTGAATTGAATACTTGAATACAAACCTCCGTTTGCCAGCCTAAAATGTCAGAGCATTAACTGCAACTTGCAGCTAATGCTAACTCCGACATTTGGGTTGACTTCGCATAATACCTCAAACTCAAACTTTATTTCCATAGAACATGGTTACATTACAGGTGTTGAAATATTGTTTTGGTGCAGCACATTCTGCCGTGAGGCGCGGAAATATTTATATGTGTACATGGGTTAAAATAAAATAAAAATAGAATTATGCATTCGGACTTTGTCCAGTCCTTATCAAACAAAAATATAGACGTGTCAAAAATTAATAAATTTGATAGGCATTATGAACAAAATAAATATTACAATTAAATGTACGTGTGTAATGAATGAGATAAATCATAAATGAATTAAATTTTAAATTAAACAACATCAGTATGACTAGGTACATTAAGTAGGTAGGTATTAGTCTTTTTCACAAATTATCTTTTTATCGTCCAAGTACTCTGCCACTGTATAGTAGCCTATATCGTTTAATATTCTAAACAACGTCCTAGGGAATCGCGGTCCTTCTAGTTCCTTTAAGTACTCTGGCAGATGGTTATACAGTGTTATGCAGATACAGAATGAATTTTTCTTGGACACCTCTAAGGTCACCCTTGGTATCTGCAGTCTAGTCTTATGCCTTGTACGACTTGGCATATCTCCCAATTTCTGGAATAAATGTGAATGTTTTTTTACAAAGATGCACATTTCGAATATGTACAAGCACGGTAGTGGTAGGATATTGTGTTTTTTGAACAGTGGCTTACAGCTAGTTAGGCCATCAACCCCATACAAAGCGCGGTTGCATTTTTTTTGGGCTATGAATGCCCTGTCTGCCTCCACTGAATTGCCCCACACAAAAATTCCATAACGAAGTACTGAGGATACATATGCATGATAAGTCATGATTGCTGTATGTAGGTTCACAATTTGCCTGATTGTACTCAGTACAAATACAAAGCGGTCAAGTTTAGTTAGTATCATATTTATATGAGGTTTCCAATTTACAAAATTTGTCTACCACAATGCCGAGGAATGAGCACTCATTGCAGTTATTAATTACGTTGTTATTGTGGGTTATTGTAAGGTCTGCTACTTTACTTTTATGAGTTTGGAAATGTATGATATTTGTTTTGGTTGTATTTATTTGCAGGTTGTTCTGTTCTAACCATGTACTAGCATTCCTAATGGCTTCACTTATTTTAATTTCAAGCTCATTGTTGTTCATGCCTTTGACAATCAAAGTTGTGTCATCAGCAAAAAGTATGCATTCACGATTTATAGCTTTCGGCAAGTCGTTTATGTAGAGTAAAAACAAAAGAGGAGCCAGTAGACTGCCCTGTGGCACACCGTAGCCGTTCCGACGATACTCAGACCTGAATGCTGTTTGCTGGTGTTGTTCGATTTTTGATATTTCGACACACTGCACTCGATTCTCTAAATAACTCTTAATTAATTCATTGGCAGTTCCTCGGACTCCATAGTTATATAATTTTGATAGAAGTGTTTTGTGACATACAAAGTCAAACGCCTTCGTCATATCAAGAAGGATACATGCAATTTTAGATTTATCATTTAGACTTTGAGTAATTTGCTTAATTAGTGAGAAGCATGCCAGGGAAGTTGAACTTGCTTTTCGAAATCCGTATTGTCGGTCATCAAGAATGTCGCATGATGTTATAAAATTCTCAAGTTTAGAGCAAATAACCTTTTCAAAAATCTTAGCTATTATCGGAATTAAGGTTATGGGTCTGTAGTTACTAATGTTAGTTCTGTCCCCTCTTTTGTAAAGGGGCATCACTACAGACTTGTAGTCTATAAGGTATTATTTGCGATGTCGGTAATCGTGTTAAATGAACTGTACTTATTGATATTTATTTGATGTTATGTTGTTATTTACACTGTGTCCAACGTTTCGGTTGCATTCCAACATTTTCATAACTCATAATACATCGCCTAAAAGGCCATTAAAATATGTAGCGTAATATTCGTATAAAAATCCTAGAATTTATCATTTTGTTCTATACAGTTCAAAAGGGCCGTAGTCCATGATCCTAAGACTGGCGAGCTAATCCCTGCGCAGTATCGCATCAGCAAATCAGCTTGGTTGCAAGACGAAGAGTCTGAGGTCGTCGCTCGCGTATCGCGCCGAGTGATGCACATGACCGGTCTGAGTATGGAGTCTGCTGAGCAATTACAAGTCGTCAACTACGGAATTGGAGGGCATTATGAACCACACTACGACTTCGCTAGAGTAAGTTGAATTTACGTTTAGAAAACTTAGTTATAATTTAATGGGTCTATGGGTACCAAAAAATGGTACCAAAGTCTTCGGGCCAAGTCAACATCTGCTGATATCTGGTTAAACCTGCTGATTGGTAGACGAGGATTAGAAGAACAGAAGAGGCAGAAGTCTCTGCCCACAATTACTAAGGCTATCAACTTCTCTCTTCCTACTATCTAAGGGTGTAGCAAAATTGTGTCTCGGAATTTTGGGGTGTTGATCAGTATACTAACTATTCCAAGTAAACAATAATTATGTTAATTTTCACATATTGAGAACTCACTTGTACTTTTCCACATTATTTTAACCTGACTGACTGAATGTCATTGTAAACCTTTGAGGATGCCGTAAGGTGAAATAGGTCAGGAATAATAATTATTAAAAATATTGTGGAAAAGTACAAGTGAGTTCTCAATATGTATAACACCAAATTCCACCAAGTGCCATCAATCAACAGTATAAATAGTTTAATTTTTCACTTATTATTTAATCTCACGTTACACCTTACAAAAGTAAATTTTTAAATTGTCCTGTAGTTGAAAGAAATTATTTAAAGGAGTTATTTAAAAAAAAAAATCGGTAAAACTTCCATCTATTTTCTTTATATTTTTTTATTTATTTCCAATCATCATTCATTTCATAATTGTAAATGATTAGACTATCAAATTTTATGACTTCACAATAAATTGTTCCATAGAAGTTTCCATAACTTACCTTTTGACATTTAGTAAAAGTAACAAATTTGACTAGTTAACCCAATTATAGCGCTATTTCATCCGCGTGAACTACGTTTTAAGCTTAAATTTTTTTTTCGCCAATACTTTTTTGAAAATAAAAGCAGCAGTAAAAATCTTGTCAAAATCGGCTCAGCTTCTTCGAAGATTAGCTGTTACAAACAGACACTCCAATATTATTTATTAATTGAATGTCTATTCAAGGTATTCTGTGTCTATGTCTATACAATATTATTTAACAAAAAAATACTGGACATTTCACTATTACCAGGGCCGTCTTTAAACTATTTGAGGCCCTGGGCACATTAGGATCATGGGGCCCCTAGGACCTTGAGAAAACACTATTTAGTTACAATAGATAAAGAAAGACAAACAAGGTTCTAAATTTATTTTTATTTAGTTACTAACTATAAAAAAATAGGAAATATAAAAAATAATCTACAAAAGTAACTCGCTTAACATAAAATCCTTAGATTAATTCTATGTTGATTGCAAAGGTACCCTTCTAGATTTAAGATGAGCAAAATCGTTAATCACATCTTCAAAATCTATGGTATTGAGAATATCACATTCTATGGACATTTTCTACGTTTGGAAATGTGTCTTCAATTTTGTTTTGCTTTAATAGATTATATACTTCCTGTACACTGTTAGATGCTTCATTTTCACTCTGAACATTTTTTAAGTATTCTTTTAAATGTTAACATTCTATTTCTAACTCTTTTTCATTTACATCTTCGTGATAGATTTGAGAAAATTCTTTGCATCCTTGTCGTATCTCTTCGGAATTCAGAGTTTTTAAGTGAAAAAATAAACTCGCATCATAAGGGGGTACCGCACGATATCCTTCAACGCGGCGAGTCTCCTCGCCGGATCCCCACCATGGATCCTGGAAGCGAGATGCCTTTCGGCGCTATACCGGTTCCGAAGGGCGGCGCGGGAGCGGGGTCACGATCCCGAGCCCGAAGAAATTCGGGCCGTGAGATCCCGGCTCCACAGGGAAATGGTGGCGGAATGGGAGAGACGACTTGGGCAACCAAGCGCAGGGCACGCCGTAGTAACGGCGGTAAGACCCATCATGGGGGAGTGGCTAGAGAGGCCACACGGCAGCCTCTCGTACCGTCTGACGCAGATGATCACCGAGCACGGATGCTTCGGAAAGTATCTGCGTCGGATGCAGAAAGAGCCAACGTCCGAGTGCCATCACTGCGACGCGAGCGAGGACTCAGGTCCGCACACGCTCACCGAGTGTCCGGCGTGGGAGACGCCGAGGCGGGAGCTTGTGGCGGCCCTGGGAGTGAGGGTTCTCACGCTCTCCACCTTGCTCGCGGCGATGGTTCGCTGCGCGGATGCGTGGGCGGCCGGCGCCTCCTTCTGCGAGCAAGTAATGCTCGTGAAGGAGGAGGCGGGGCGGGAGCGGCAGCGGGAGCGACGAAGGATCGCAAGACAAGCTGCCCGCGCACGAAGGCAACTCGGGCGTCGGAGGTCGATGAACGACCTCCGCCCCCCATGAGCGCCGGCCTGGGGGTGACAGGTGAAGCCGCCTGTCACCCTGGCAGAAGCAGGCCGCGGCGGTGGCGCGCGTGGCGCGCCTCCCCGTTTCCGGGGACGAGTTGGGGACTCTGTAGTCCCCACACCCGAGAAGAGGGCCATATCGTGAGAAATGGCCCTGGGTCGGCCGGGGTGCGAGGGATATGCCTGTCAACCTCACCTTCGGCAACCGAAGCGACCCACAGGCGGCGTGCGTTTTAGTCGGTTCGAGTCCGACATAACCTCCTTCACCGGCTCCGGTGGGGAGGTATCCGTGGGGATTTTGCGCACGTAAAAAAAAAAAAAAAAAAAAAGTGAAAAAATAAACTAAAACGTTGACTGACGGTCTCATATGAACTTTGTCGCTGTTTTAGATGAACACTCAAGGTATCGATTATTGGGAGAAAGGTTTCTACGTTGAATCGCTCTTTTCCATTCAATTGGACTGATGGCGCAGAGCCATCAAAAAAAATCAGCCGTGAGCTTCTACGTCTTGTTCTTTGAGATAGATCTTTGTAGTCAGTTTCTGGGTTATTTTCTTTGGCAGATGATTCGAAGTTATCAAATTTATCCCTGAGGTTAGTAATAAAATCATAAAGTGAAGTCAACAAATTGGTTGCAACGTCCAGTGTTATTGTTTCTTTCTGAAGATAATTACTTGTTTTGTCTATTCTTTCCAATATGGTGCTCCAGATTTCCGTCAGTATAATAAATTCTAGATTTCCCATTTTTCTAGACAGACTAAGGGCTTCGTCTCTTGTTTCTCGTGCCTTTTCAGTATCGTTTGCGATGGTGATTAAAGCTTCTAATATTCTTTTATAACCCCCATGCAAAGCACTTACTGCATCAGCTCGGGCTGACCATCTGGTTTGTGAAAGACTCTTAACAACTTTTTTTGAACCTAAATGTTCTGTTAATATATTCCATCTGTGGGTAGAGCCCGAAAAAAAGTTGTACACTTTCTGAACTATTTCAAAAAACTGTGATGCCTCCGGTACACACCCAGCAGCATGGACACCTACCAAGTTTAGTGAATGTCCTGCACATGGTATAAAGGTGGCAAATTCACATTTTTCCTTGATTCTTGTTTGTAGACCACTATACTTTCCCGACATATTTGAAGCATTGTCGTAGCTTTGTCCTCTGCAATCTTTATGGGAATATCATGTATCTCTAAAAAAATTAAGATGGTCTCCGCTAAATACTTAGATTTATGCTCTTTAATAGGTATAAATTTCAAAAACCTTTCAACAGGAACACAGTCTTTTACGTATCGAATGATGAAAGTTAGCTGGTCAATATGAGACAGATCGGGCGTACTGTCAACGCTTATGGAAAAATATTTTGCTGATTTAACTTCATTTATAATTTTTTTTAGAACCTGTTTTCCCATTACTTCAATAAACTCATTACAGATATTTGCTGATAAATAAGAAATGTTACCCTTTCCAGGATTCCCAAATTTTTTTAAGTGATCTGCAAGAAATGGATCAAATTCACTCAATAATTCCACACAACCCCTAATAATTTCCATTGTTTGGAGATCCTAGGATTTCATTGTCGCCGCGAAATGGAAGCCCTCTCGATGCCAAAAATTTTACAACAGCTACAATCCGTTTAAGTACGTTTCTCCAATAATCCACTTCCTTTTGATGTTGAGATAATAACTCTATATCTACTCTACCAACCGCTTTACTTCGTGCCAGATAAGTCATCATAGATTGCTTATGCGCTGGGCTATTTTCATGTGTTAAAATTATGTGATTAATATGCTTCCAATCATTACATCCATTCCGAGAGCAAAGATTAACATCAGTTGGGTTAAATAAGCAGCATGAAAAACAAAATACAGAGCATTTGGAAGGCGAATACAGCAACCATTTTCTTTCGACGCTTTCATTGTTCTTTAATTTGCGAATAAATAATGCTTTGTTGAAATATCTCGTCACTAATTTATTACCATCTTTGTAGGTTCTGGATGCCTCGGAAAAGTCAGAATCTTTATTTTGAAAATATACTGGTCCCTTACGAATTAAAATTTCGCGATTTATTTCAACAAACTTTTCGTGAAAATAATCGGCGGGATCGTGCGATATTAATTCTTCTGTGTTGGAAAACTGCTGTTCAATTGACACAGTTGGAGTTGTCGGTTTTAGTGAAGTTACTGAAGTCGTTGCACTTTCGTCGTAGGAATAGTCGCTTTCTGATTCAATCTCTTTTTCAAAATTGGAACATGAAGGTTTAGAAATTCCCGCAATTTGTAATTGAGCTGAGTCATCATGTGGAACATTTATGAGTTGATTGCTACTTACAGAAGTTTCTCCAGTAGTAGTAGTAAAATATGATGTTAATTTTGGTAACTTTTCAATTACTTCTTTCTGATGTAGAGCTTTTTTCCTTTTTTCAGGGCCACTAGGATATGACCGTTTCGACATTTTATATTATAATTCAGTATTTAATTAATTTTATAACGAAAATATTCGCTAACACAAAACAGACAAACGACGATTTAATCAAACAATACTATTTTTTTGTCAGAGCTCAAGCACAGTCAGTAACAAACTAACAACTACAAACAAAACAAACGCCACAACATCGCAGACAAATACTTGAAGGGAATTCCCGTTCGTCAAGTCAAACGACGATCGGGAGTCGGGAATTCCCCTTTTTTGTCTTTGGTATTACGAATGACGTTCGAATAGGTTTCTTAAAGACATAAACCACACCGCATCAAATAATTCTTCTTTTTTTAATTTAATAATTTTTCTTTTAATTGTATTCTTATACTTACATATAGGTATTTAAATTAACCTAAATATACTAATATCGGAAAAACTCATTTTTGAGAGAGAGTGGAGTACTTATACCCTGTTTATTTATTAGTTTGATCTTTCTTTTTGACGGATGTCAAATCTGAAATCGATATAACTTTGCAACGACGAACAATATTTTCTTATTTTAATAATATTAAAAATTGATAATAATCATAAGAATAGACACACAACATAAGAGTACCTGTTAAGGACTCAAGCATTTTCCGAAAGTCTTAAGTGGTTTTTATTGCTTCGAAGTAAAATTTAAATAGAAAAACTGAAAACAATGGTACCTACCCAATGTTTTTATGTCTAGTGCAATAAAATTGATTGACGAATGAATTTATTTATTTTGAATAGTTTAAAACATACATACAGCCACATATTTAGCCAACACATTTTTTACACCAATAGATATTTTCTGTTTCCCATCACTGACCCATCTGTCAAAAAGTTCAAGCTATGTTGTACAAGGTATAGCTATCCGCATGCGGCAAACTAAAGCTAATATAATAAGCGTAGGTATTGTAGTAAGTCATTATCATCAGATTTTTCAAAATTAATGTTTTTCGGTAATACCTAAATATCGGTTATCATTTGGTAATCTGGCAGGAACTAGGGGGCCCCATTCGATCGCGGGGCCCTGGGCACGTGCCCATAGTGCCCAGTGGGGAAGAGGGGCCTGAATATTACGGATGTAAGTCCTCTAAGAGTAAACTCATAGATTTTTAGAAATAACTGACGTTTTCTTAATCAACAGGCTAAATCCGCTGCATTGAAGGTAAGAAGGGCTAAAAATAACTTTCTCGTTATTTCTTGTTTCTATCTAGTCTTGATGTTTATTACATTTCAATCTCAATTGTAGATATCTGTAGGTTATACACCACCTTCACACCAGAATGCAAGAGTTATGAATCGAAAATTTGGAACCACTACCTATCATTGTTTTGTCTGTTGTTTGAACTCTTTATGACGCAATAAAGTATTCGGTTCAGCATCTGATACAACAAACAATCCATTCCATCTAATATAAATTCACTTACTATTAATTCTAATAATTCTAATAATACTCACTTAATATTAATTCTAATATAAATTCACAAAATTTTGACAAATAGATAAGGAATTACTCTTTATTGCACACCAAAAATTGGTCACGAACATTGCATGGGTGTTATGCGATAGTAGGAACAATGAGCGGCCTTGTCACGTACAGACAACCATTGTATGGTTCTTGTTGTGATATGAGATAAAATGTACACTTTTTTTTATAAAAAATAATCTTGTTACTAACATGTTTTATCTATTCGCTAACCGCGATACAAATTACTATATCTAGTATAATATATATCTGTCTATTGTTTTATATTAAATGTATTTCATTTTAATTTTGTGCAATTAATTACGTGTAATATGTCTTGTCTTTACAGAAACAAGAGAACGCGTTCACGAAGTCCGGCGGTAATAGAATTGCTACTGTACTGTTTTACGTAAGTAAAACTTTCATTTATTTTTCTATTTGCACCGCACCTCACCACAATTCACCCCCACACATTGCGACTTGAAACAGCATGCACAGTTAGGTATGATAATAACTTCATCCCCCGTATGCTTAAGCTGTGGAATGAACTCCCTGTCGTGGTTTTCCCAAGCGGCAAAATATGGGGTTCTTCAAGAAGGGCATTAGGAGATTCTTACAGGGTCGGCGGCGGGAATGTGACTCCCCTGGTGTTGCACACGTCCATAGGCGGTAACCACTTTCCATTAGGTGTGAATCAGGAAGTACTTTATGTACGATGTTTTTGGATCTAAACTAGCTGACACATCCAGGCTTTGTACGGGAAAATTACACGGAAGAAAATAGTATTATTCGACAGACTTCACTACACAGAAGAACACCAAGTAACACTGCGACAGGAAGACAGCGCATAAAATTCGAACAAACATCATTGATGTTTATAATGAAGTATATTAGATTTACATAGCTTACCTTACCCATACCTTTAACTTGTATAGAAACATAATCTTTTGTCGTAGATGTCGGACGTAGCTCAAGGAGGTGCGACAGTTTTCACTGAGCTTGGCCTAAGCGTGTTCCCGGTGAAGGGTGCGGCTGCTTTCTGGCTCAACTTGCACGCGTCGGGAGAAGGGGACCTCGCCACACGACACGCGGCCTGCCCTGTACTTCAGGGCTCCAAATGGGGTCAGTAATCTTGTCACATTTACGTTTCCTTTCTCCTTAAAAGATATTTCGCTAGAAATTCCTAGTTTATACCACTGAATGTCCCCACAAAGCCCTTATAGGTCAAGCCACCCAGTTCAAAAAGCCTGTATACCTGCTGATTGATAGACGAGACTCTAGCTCTAGCTTATCTCGTTTAGTAGCGATCAACACGAATAAAGCATACTTCTTTTTACGCGGTTTGTGAATATCGGAGGTCTAACTTCCAGGTCGATGAATGACCTCCGCCCCCCCATGAGCTCAGGCCTGGGGGTGACGGGTGGAGCCGTCTGTCACCCTAGCAGAAGCAGGCCGCGGCGGCGGCGGCGCGCTTTGCGCATCTCCCCGTCTCCGGGGACGAGTTGAACCTTGTGGTCCCCGCACCCGAGGAGGGCCAGATCGGGAAAGATGGTCCTGGGTCAGCCGGGGTGCAAAGGATATGCTTATCAACCTTACCTCCGGCAAGCATCAATGACTTAGAGTCGCCATGCGTTTTAATCGGTTCGGTTCCGGCGCGCGGCGGAAAGATATCTGATATTTTCGCACATAAAAAAAGAGAGGTCCAGTGCCTTCCTCCTCTCTTTATGATCCTCTTGATCCTTTACCGTGTCCAAATGGTATGCAAGCAACCTGTTGAAACTTACGAAATGTGCGCGCTTTAATAAAATGGGCAGTCAATAATAATTCTCTTGCATTTTTACAGTGTGCAACAAATGGCTCCACCAAGGCGGTCAGGAACTTCTGAAACCTTGTAACCTAGAATACCAAGAGGAAGGTATTGTCCGCAAGATCCCCCGTCCCGTTTCCAAAACATCTAGGTAGGAACACACATACTGGAGTAGCGGTAATATTAGTGATCTGATAATTTACGCAAGTTCAAAGATTTATTATAGTAGCTGTTGATTGAGTTTATTTTATATAGATTAATATTTTTATTAATATACTTTAATCTGCAACATGCAGGTAATGCCTAATTATTTTTATAGTTAATATAATTTGTAATATGTTACTAGAACGTCTTATCCGATTTCGAATGAATTTAGTTTCCACAAGTAGACGTTTACATAGTTTATTGATCATAAACTTAGATCGTAAGTGTAATCATAGTTTAAAATCAATCATATCTATTATGAACAATAATATAATTAGAATTTATTGAACAGCCCCCTATAGGGCGTGAATTATATAGACGAACGGGGGTGGAACCGCGAGGCATATATAAGGCTTGAACGCCTCGCTTTGCCCTTTCCATATAATTCAGTTCTAGCACGGTACTGAGACTAGTGTTTCTAGAGTCTCTTTGACCAATAAGAAAAATAATTTCGGGACATGATTTTTCTACTAGTAGATTCTTATATGTGGAGTAAACTCGTGAGACATGAGTCTTTCCCGCCGTGCCGAGGCTTCAAGTCGTATATTTAGGACAAACTGCAATATTTAGGTATTGAAATCTTGCCTATAGAGAACTATTTGGTTAAGATACATTAATTTTAAGGTATAACTTAGTATTTTAATTAAACAAAGCAAATTTACACAACTTTAAACAGAGAATTCGAGTTTCCAATATACACTGACGGACTCATAAACTGCATCAAAGTAATAGACGACTTTGAAATAAATATTTTAACCAAGTATGCATACTTTCTATGCAGATTTAAATTGAAACCTCTAGATTGGTTCGTGAACTTTAAAACAGCGTAGGGTCATATCTTTAAGTTTAAGTTTATGTACTGGAAAGGACCTTAAGACTTTTATTGAAGAAAAAACAGAAATTTAAGAAAAATTGGTTTAATTAAAAAATTGGTTTTAACAATAGACACAAACTTTATGCAAGGGTTTATTTGTGTTTTAATAAGGTGTATTACCCCCACGTGCCCTTATTACGGATTCTAATCGGTTCCGCATAGATTTTATAAGGGTTTTTAAAAGATCTTGCGGAATATTGTCCCATTCTTCTGAAAGTGCTGTTCTTAGTGCTGCCACTGTCGTGGGCGAAGGGTTTCTCGCATATACAGCTCTTTTTAAATTGTCCCAAACATGCTCGATGGGATTAAGATCCGGGCTGCGTGCTGGCCAATTCATTGTACGTATCCCAACCTCTTCGCAATAATGTTGAACTTGTGCAGCTGCATGCGGCCGGGCATTATCCTGCATTAAAGTAAAATTTTCGCCTATGAATCCCATGTAAGGCACCACGTGATCTTCTAATATCTCTGTTATGTAGCGATGTGCTGTCAAACCCCCTCTATTACCGTTTTGACGGACCATGTCTATGAACACAAGTTCGGTTCGCCCGTTCATCGATATGCCACCCCAGACCATACATGAACCGCCTCCAAAAGGAACACGCTCCTCAATGCAACTTTGAGCATATCGCTCCCCACGTCGACGATAGACTCTTCTGCGACCATCTGCACCATATAAACATGTCCTACACTCGTCCGTGAACAATACAGAGGCCCACTGCTCTTCTGTCCAATTCAGGTGATGACGTGCAAATCTTAAGCGAGCTTGTCTGTGAGCTGTAGACAACTTTGGACCATTTGCTGGTCTAAAAGGGGTGATATCCGCTTCCTTTAACCTTCTTCTTATTGTTCGTGCACACACGTTTACTCCACGCACTTCATTAAGCTCGGTTTTGATGTTAACTGACGTGAGGAAACGATTTCGCAGGAAAGTTATAACAATAAATCGGTCATCACGACCTGTGGTTGCTCGAGTTCTGCCTGTACCACGTCTCCTCCTGTAAGAACCTGTCTCTACAAACCTTCTGTATATTCTAGAAACCGTAGACTGGTTTAAATTTAAATTTCTACCAATCGTTCGTTGATCCAAGCCCTCCCGCACCAATGCTACAATTTGTGCCGCTTGTTCGGACGAAGTATCCATATTATGGTTCAAAAACTCTCGATGTGTTAAAAAACTAACCCAACAATTATGCTGGTAACAATAATTCAATTGACAAAACAAAAAAAATCAATGAGAATCAATTTAAAACTTTGCTATAAATAACACGCAAATCTGATACTACAAGTAAATTTTCTTTCCCGGCTATATTCATTTGTTTTACTGCAGTTCTATTTTTAAATTTAATTTTTTTTTAAGATTAAGAGCCAGTCTTTCCATATTTATATAATTTAATCTAAAAAGTTTGCATACTTATTATAAAAAATCCTTTTAGAGTAAACCTGAACTTTGATGCAGTTTATGAGTCCGTCAGTGTATATTTTTTTGGTTTTGTTCAATTTGTAGGATGTCCTGAACTATGCAGTTTAATACAAGCCTTTACTTACTAACCTAATTCCATCACTGCCGTCACAAATAAAGGTTGTGAAATACTAGGTTTAACATAGGTAGTTATAATGTCAGTTTGCTTTGTTTAAAATAAAATACTACGTTCCATAGTTGAAAGAACCTAGTGTGAACAATGGAGGCTTCAATGTTGCCGTTAATCGTTAAAATAACAATATTAATAACTTATTACTAGTTTAACAAATGAGTTGTATCGTAGTTTGGTACAATTATTTAGGTTTTGACGGTAAAAGTTTCACAGAGTAGACATTGTGAGGAATTTGCGAAAGTGGATGTATTGTAATACACCGCACTTTTCCATCCTGTGTGTATTGAATAAATGTTAGTAATTAATAACTACAATATTATATTGAAGTTAATAGGCACGTCGTAGTACGCAGATGTAGTAGTATTTCGTGAAGGTAAATTAATTGAAACGACATTGAACTGCATTTAAATTAATAGGAATAACTGTGACATATATATTATATTTAACTTTTATGTTCCTTATTTAAATTTTAGTTTCCCTTAAGCTCGAAAAAGTGTGATTGATATTTAGTCATTTACCAAAAGCTTCCGCAATAGTGATTTCAAGTCTTTAGCTATGGTTTTTTTTTTACCAACTTATTTTCGATGAAGCGTTTAGTTTTGCCTCCCAGGCGAATAGTAATTTCATGTAGCCATAGTATTGTTTAGTTATTTTAGTTGTGAGTACAAACAACCCAGACAAGGGGAACGTGGAGCTTGGTAGAGCTGTCAAAAGTACAAGAAATTACCTTTATAAAAAAAAATTAAGATCGAGAATAAAACCCAGTCAACCTACTTAGTGTTAAGTAAACATATAGATCAAGTTTAACATTAGTTGATGCATTTATTCAGAATTATAAATTATTATTTCTAAGAATTTGCAAGTTTGTATTTCTAAACATTAACAAATTTGTGTTTTATACCTACTTAGTTGTTTTTTAATTGTACTATTCAAATGTTATTAACTTCTTCATTTTTATGAAACAATGTTTTTACATCGATGACAAATGTTACTAACAATATTATAATATTTTGATAAATAAACATTTTTTTTTCAAGTGCAGAGCATCAATGTCTTTTTATACTTACACCTTTTTCCGTCGTAGTTCATTCAGGAGAACACATAATGTGTGAGTTCTTGCTTCTAGATGCATCCATTCGACAAGGGTCCCCAAACTTATTCATAATACGCCTATTTTCTACATTTGGGTGACTGTCTAGTCAAATTAGCTACTTTTTACTAAACGTCGAAACGGTAAGTTATAAGGCAACTTGTATGATATAAATTGTTATGAAGTCGTAATATTTTATAGTCAATTAATTTAGAACACATATTGTGTGAGTTCTTGCTTCTAGATGCATCCGTTCGACAAGGGTTCCCAAACTTATTCATAATACGCCCCTTTTCTACAATTTGGTATTTGACTGTCTATCAAATTAGTTACTTTTTAAAACGTCGAAACGGTAAGTGGAAGGTGGTAAGGATAATGAAATAAATCCTTATGAAGCCATATTTTATAGTCAATTAATTTATTATTATAAGTTGAGTTGATGATTAAAAATTAATAAATACGATAAAATATGAATCGATGCAACTTTTACAGCTACTTTAACATACTTAAGTGAATAAGCTCAGTAAAATAATTTATTTTTCAACACACTCATAAAGTGCACTAATTTCACCGCAACTGGGCACAATGGCACCTATAAATCAAACTGACATTTTTATTATATTTATAATAACACAAAGATCATACAAAATTTTACTTATCTTGGTAAAACCTACTTAATACTAGGTTTCCAAGTGTCGGTTCGATCACAGAAATCGCGCAATGACTTACATTGCACTAGAAATATTTTAGTAGGTACTCGGTTTTTATTACTTCAACAACAGAAAATCCTCTTTTAAATAAATGTGTACTGGAAAATTTTAGGGTAAATTATAACCAAAAATAAAGTTTTATTAATTTTGTCCAAATCGTATTTAGTAGTAGCTATACCAAATATTTTGTCTCTAAGACTTTCTGGAGGGCCATCTTCGTTGACATGGAATCGATCCCTCGCCATTCGGTAAAGGTCGTCTTGGTGACGTTATCTTTAAGAACCTCATTATATCCCGGTTCTTCGACAATATTGCATTATACCTTCTACAAACACATATACACATACAATCACGCCTTTATCCCCGGAGGGTTAGGCAGAGGTGAATAGAGTAAACACCAGGAGTGAGCCTATTGCCGTCTTCCGGGCACTATTCTTCTTCTAGTTTGGGAAAAAAATATAATTAGATTACTACGCTAATACAAATCCTAGATGACATATCGGTAATAGTTATTATAGTTATCGTCAAACTTCACGTCAAAAGTTCGATTCCAAACATAAGTGGTGGCGCGATTGGCCACGTGCGCTAGTGGACTGTATTGCGGGGAAGTAGATGACTGTTCCATTGACGCTTTACACACAAAAAGACAGGTGATCGGGCTGCCGCGGACGCGATCCAGGCAATGAATGCAACCCGAGAAATTAGGAGAGGATGCACTAACCTTCACGACACCACGTGTTTTCATCGCAGCCGGTACACGGATCTTCTCTTCCTTGCTCAGGAGCTGCCGCCAGCATCACTAAATCACTTGAGGGACACACGAGAGGCACAATCCGATCGGTAAAGGTCTATGAAGCGGTAAAAATGCAACAAATATTATGCATTTCTGAGAGACGCGCGCGCGGTCCGCCTTTACGCTGGCTAGTTCAAAGAGGGAGTGAGTGTCTATATATCACAAATGGCGGACGGAAACCATATCTAGTACTATACTATGGTTAGTGCGGGAGGGGAGATGGGTATAGAAGGAGTGTGTTTCCGCGTCAAAAAATACAGTTTCTACATCGGCGCAACCATTCCCCCCGGCTTGAAGGGTTACCTTCGAAACGAAAAATGTGGAACAAATCTAATGTCTAATCTAAATCTAGGTTTGGGAAATAACAACTAAAATATAAACATAGATTGGAACTCGTGCCTACTGCTGGCTAGGCAGAGGGCAGAGGCGAACAACCGGGCGCAGATACGATCCGGTTGCAGTTTTAACCCGTACAACACGAGTTATCCCGCGGGCATCGGGAAAAATTTCCTCTACTACTCCTAGAGGCCAATGTAAAGGAGGCGCATTCTCAGTCATAAGGACTACCACCGTACCTACAGTAATTGGGTTGGATGGAGTATTCCATTTTTGACGTGACTGCAGCGTGTGCAAATAATCGGTTCTCCAACGATTCCAAAACGATTGGACCAACTTATCCAAAAGAGCGTGACGAGTTAGAAGGTGCATTCTATCGTCTTCAACATCTATTGCGGGCAAATATTTTAGAGGAGTCGTATTTAAGAAGTGAGCTGGCGTCAGCGCTAATGGCTCTGACGGATCGCTAGATAGAGTCCGACACAGCGGACGCGTGTTCATCACCGCCTCTACTTGAGCAAGTACGGTACTCAACTCCTCGAACGAGAGAATCTGTTCGCCTATGACGCGAAACAGATGCGACTTAAGGCTTTTAATATTCGCTTCCCAATTACCACCAAAATGACTAGCTGCAGGCGTGTTAAAGTACCATTCAATGCGATTTTCGGCTAAGATGTGAGCGAATTCACTTTGGTAGTACTTAGACCGTAAGAATGCGTGCAATTCCGAAATACTACGTCGGGCCCCTACATAGTTTGTACCGTTGTCCGAATACATGCGCTTAACCGGACCCCGACGCGACAAAAAACGTTTAAAAGCGGACATAAAATTTTGCGTACTTAAATCACCGGTCAACTCTATATGAACCGCGCGAGTTGTCATACAAATGAACAAACAAACATAAGCTTTCGTGGAGCGAATGCCACGACCACGAGCAATGGTGACTTTGAAAGGCCCAGCAAAGTCCGTGCCGGTGTGTACGAAAGGTTTTGCGGATTGAACAACACGACAAGAGCGATGATCGGCCATTTCAGGCGCGATAAAACGCGGGCGGAGTTTAAAACAAGGTACACATCTGTGTACTCTAGCGCGAATCAAATTACGAGCGGAAATTATCCAGTATTTCTGTCTCAAAATAGACATTAACAAATCGGGACCAGCGTGACAATTCACCTTATGCTGATAATCTACTAACAAATCTAATACGTGGTCCTTACGCGGGAGAACTACTGGGTGCCTTTGTTCAAATCCTAAACCTGAATTTCTCAAACGACCACCTACTCGAATGAGTCCATCTTCCAAAAATGGTTTCAAGTGTCGGAAAGAACGACTACAAGGTTTGTTAAATTCAAAATTTTTAAATTCAGAAGCAAAATAACATTTCTGCAACTCGCGAAGTATGACCAATTCAGCTTTATCTAGATCAGCGGCGGTTATATGACCGCGCGTAGATAAAATTCTCAAAAATCGGCCTACATAAACAACACAACGCAACAGTCTCGACCAAGACGAGACGCGATTAGCCAACAACAAAATAAGGGACTCTTCACGCGGGACCGATACAACAAGCGAGTGCTTCTTTTCCTCGGGTGGTTCGGAAACCGTAGTGGGATTGAATTGACTAACTGGCCACTTATCTAACGCGGCATGAATCCAGGACGGTCCACTAAACCACAACGGGTGATCCAAAATTTGCGAAGGAAGCAATCCACGAGAGAGACAATCGGCTGGGTTGTCGGTGCCAGCAACGTGAAAGAGATTTTGTGGCGCTAATTCCGATTGAATTTTTGCCACTCTATTAGCGACGAATGTGTCCCAACGATGGGGCGAAGAGTGGGCCCAACACAAAGCGACTGTTGAGTCCGAAAAAGCTAAAATTCTACTAATATTAATGCGACTACTACAAGCATTGGCGATAGAGGTGATCAATCTAACTAACAATAGTAAAGCGCATAGCTCGAGGCGTGCCAGAGAGACGACCTTACGGGGAGAGACCTTTGATTTCGCGCTTATAAGGCTAATTGAAACCTTACCTACATTCGAGACATGAAAGTAGACTACTCCTCCATACGCCCTCTCACTAGCGTCCGCGAAGCCTACTACCGTAACAACACTATGTTGCGATATACCTACATGACGCGGAATTTGTATTTGGTCAAGCACAGAAAGTTCTTTTCTAAAGCGAGCCCACAACTTAGCAATGTTGTCGGGCGCGGTGTCGTCCCAATCACAATTGGAAAGCCAAAGCTCTTTTATAAGTAGTTTGGCGTACAAAACGACAGGAGCTACGAATCCCATTACGTCCCATATCCGTGCCACACACGACAGGATAATGCGTTTAGTACAAGTTTGCGGGGTCGAACTAATTCTCAAACTAAACGTATCAGATGCGGGCGACCAGCTTAAACCAAGCACCTTGTGCGTATCACTTTCATCGAATTCCTTAACCGAAGACAATCGGTGCGACGGTGGAATCGACTCTAACGCAGTTTGCGAGTTGCTCGTCCATTTCACGAGATCAAATTGACCAGCCTTCATGAGACTTATAACTTGAGCGGCCGTCTCGACAGCCTCTGCCTCGCTATCTACACTATACACGAAGTCATCCATGTATAAGCCAGTCTCAATGGTGGCTCTCGCTTTCGGAAATGCATCGCCCTCGTCAGCGGCCAACTGCTTGACGGTGCGAAGTGCGTGAAAAGGGCTAGATTTAAGCCCGAAGCAAACACGATTAAACTCGTAAACCATTAAAGGTTCTTGCGGTGAAAATCTATACAAAAATCGTTGAAACCTACGATCGGGTTTGCGCACTTCAAGGCACAAAAACATTTGTCGAATATCTGCAGAGAGTGCAACAGCGAATAAGCGAAAATTTACAATTATGTCAAATAAATTACCTTGAAGATTTTGACCACAATACAAAATATCATTAAGCGACACGGAAGTGCTAGTCTTAGCACTGCCATCTAAAACTACGCGGAGTTTAGTAGTAAGCTTATCTTCTCTAATAACTCCGTGGTGCGGAATAATGTACGAAGGCTGGGTCCCGCTAGTGTCCGCAGGCGCAGGTGAGATGCAACCTTTATCTAAATATTCGTTAACAACCTCATCACAGGCCCGCTTCAACTTTGGAGACGCCTGCATCTTTCGTTCTAAACAAAGAAAGCGTTTTTCAGCGGATACACGGGAGTCACCGAGCGAAAAAATATCTCCCTTGAAAGGGAGCGCGACAACGTAACGACCCTGCTCATCACGAGTAGTCGTGCGACAACAAATCTCCTCAGCCATCTTGTCATCAGGGCTTAGGATAGGTGGGACATTGACCTCTTCAATTTCCCAAAACTTGCGGATGGTAGACTCCAGGGGCGGCTCGACGGTGCAACAGAACGAAGCAGTCGAGTGACTAAAACTATCTATAGAAGCGGGTGCGGAACCAATTATAACAAAACCTAGAACTGTTTCCAGTGCGTGCGGAGCGGGGTACGTCGGTCCCCCTTGAATCTTACGTGATAACTGGAGGTGCGGGAGAATCGAAGCGCCGATCAATATATCGACGACTCCAGGAACAGCGTAAGTCTCATCTGCTAAAGGCAAGTCTTTAAATTTCGTTAATAAAGACGTGTCAACCGGGACGGTAGGCAACTGTTCAGTTATTTTATCTATAACGAGCGAATCCATGTCAAACCAAATATTATTATTAAAACGAGATCTAAACCTTGTTTTAACGGTGCCCTGAACAGCTGACCGTAAGCCTCCAAAACCCTTCACCACTGAGCGGGTTGAACGCTTATTAACATTGAAACCAAGACGTTGACAACAATCTTGAGTAATAAAATTACTTTGCGAAGCGCCATCTAACAGCGCTCGAACAATGCGCGGCTTACCTAATGCATCAACAATAACAACGCGAGCGGTCGCAAGACACACAGTAGTGAGTGCAGCACTAGCGGAGAACGAACACAAGGTGACGTCATCCGCAGCGGTCACCGGGCGGGCCGGAGCGCGCGCGAGCGCGGGCTGCGGCTGCGGCGCAGGCTGCCGTGTGTCACCGCTCGACGAGCCAACTGTGCTCACATTGGATGCGGCATTACTATTCTCAAAATGAAGTAAAGTGTGGTGTCTCGCTTGACATTTGCGACAACCATTTCCACTATTACATAAAACAACGCGGTGTTTAGTACCGAGACAATTAAAACAAAAAATATTAGCGCGAACAAATTTATAACGATCACTAGGCGACAATTTTAGGAAACCAGGACACTTGTACAGTTGCGAATGATGAGTATTACACAAAGAGCAAACAGGTGATTGTACATGTGCTGGTGCGGTATTAACATAAGTATGAGTTGACCTCAGTGACCTCGATGAGGCATCTATTTTGCGTTCAGAAGTAACAACCTTCTTCGCGCCTTCATGTTTCGATGAAGAGCGTTGCAATACCTTTATATGCTCGCGAACAAAACTTTCTAAGTCTTCGAACTTAGGAATTTTACTGCCGCGATGATCCGACTCAAATAAACGAATGGTTTCGGAATCTAATTTCTTTAAACCCATATACAAAAATAAGAAGTCGCAGAGGTCATCGATCTTTAGGTTCTTTACGGCGCGAACAGATGACGCGAAAGTATCTAGAAATTTCTCTGAGTTTTGATCGTTACATGCCGTAATAGATTTCAAATCAAACATCTGATCTAAATAGGCGTTAGCTACCGATCTTTTATCCTCATACTTAGCTTTCAAAGTATTTAACGTACCAACCTGCTGAGGGAGGCGCCGCTGACCCGAGCCCTCCGGACACTCAACATCATTTCAATAAATATTGACCTGTTTAGTTGCTCTCTGAGGGAATTCACAGATACCGCTTTAACAATTATATGCTATACCTAAGTAAAGATGTAATTAAATTGCCTACTCTGTTGTATTAGGGTAACCTGTAAAAATAGATGTAGATGAGAGAATAAATAAATAAAAAAAAAAAAAAAATAAATATTTAAAATTAAATTATAATTCTCGGCACTAAACGTAATTCCAGCGCAAACGGTTATAGCTTTACCAGTCAATTTTTCAACGAGATAATGCAATTTTTCGTGATCTGTCAACGAATCGTTCTTATCTATTGTATTCTCAAAACTATCTATAAATAGACACCAATTGCGAATGTTACCATCAAATTCGGGTATTTGAATTGGTGGCAACTTAGGTCGGTCGCGAGTGGGGTTGGGTCGGTCAGACGGTTTCTCCAAACTCCTAGCGACGCGCTTGATACGACAATACAAATCGTCAAACGACGACAAGGCTTGATAACTCACTGAGTAATCGGGATCCAAATTCAACTCTAAAACGTTGATGTTATGTACTAAGGTTTCGAAATCTGCGCGTAGACTATCTAAGTTTTCTATAGAACACAAGAACGAATCTCTAATGGCCAAATCAGAGGTTTTAAGTGCATTATCATAAATCGATTGTACGCGAGAGTAAATCATTTCTTTTTTAGCGTATAAAAGTTTCAATTGAACTTTACCGGTCTTATCAACCTTTGGGGACATGTTTACAATTAAATCTCAAACTAAAGTGCGGTAAACAACAAATATGAAATGACTTAATCTTAGCGGTACAGAGCAGCGACGCGACGCGAGCGATACTCTGCAGGTAGGTAGGTATTTACAACTGTGAATGCACGCTTGAACAAAACGCGCCTAGCAACAGCCAGATCGTACCTACGCGAGCCAGACCGCTGTCCAGGTTCAACTATTATTTCAGAGATTAAGTATTGCGTAATATCTATTCAAATTAAAATACTTTCGTATGAATTGGAATGAGATGCGGGCGAGGTAGGTACAACCACGTATCTACCCACGTAGGTATTAGGTAAATACGATGCGAGCTAGCGGCGAGCGAACAACTTAATTGAAAAAAATAAAACAAAGCCAAATGCGTTAGGTATTACACTGTGCCTATGCACTAGGGTGTCTAGTATACCTAAGATCTAAGCCTAAATGCCTAGATGCGGGGTTTTCTACTAAAATAACTAGGTATTTAGGCGCGGTGCGAAAATTGCGAACTACGACTAAGTGTTGATACGATACCTAACCTATGTATGTACTAGGTAGGTACGATGCGAGCCAGCGGCGAACGGACAACAAAATCTAATCCTAAATGTCTAGATGCGGGGTTTTCTACTAAAATAACCAGGCATTTAGGTGCGGTGCGCTTATTCCCATTAGAATAATAACAAAATACGAACTACGGCTAAGAATCCGGTTCGATCAGGACCATAGAATGGTGGCGCGATTGGCCACGTGCGCTAGTGGACTGTATTGCGGGGAAGTAGATGACTGTTCCATTGACGCTTTACACACAAAAAGACAGGTGATCGGGCTGCCGCGGACGCGATCCAGGCAATGAATGCAACCCGAGAAATTAGGAGAGGATGCACTAACCTTCTCGACACCACGTGTTTTCATCGCAGCCGGTACACGGATCTTCTCTTCCTTGCTCAGGAGCTGCCGCCAGCATCACTAAATCACTTGAGGGACACACGAGAGGCACAATCCGATCGGTAAAGGTCTATGAAGCGGTAAAAATGCAACAAATATTATGCATTTCTGAGAGACGCGCGCGCGGTCCGCCTTTACGCTGGCTAGTTCAAAGAGGGAGTGAGTGTCTATATATCACAAATGGCGGACGGAAACCATATCTAGTACTATACTATGGTTAGTGCGGGAGGGGAGATGGGTATAGAAGGAGTGTGTTTCCGCGTCAAAAAATACAGTTTCTACATCGGCGCAACCAATAAGTAAGTACCAAAAAAGTAATAATAGGAAATGTCGCGTCATCATTTTATTGAATACTGACACACTTCTAAAACTATTTGAAATGCCTTGAGATATATATAAACTATCATAACGAGTAGGGTTCTTAATTACATACACTGTTACACCCCCACCCCCCTTCAGGAGTATCTCAATCACACCGTGGTTCCCGTATCCGAAGGTTAATTTTAAAACCATAAATGGCCAAGCATCAGTTAGGGTGTGAGGTAAATGCGTGTGGTACCACGTTACCCTATTGGGTAACCTTGCATCGTGGTAATTGAGATCCGAGACGGCATGCGATTTTAGTCCGTTCGAGTTTGACAGGATCACCCCAGGAGGCCGACGGGGATGGTACCCGTGGGTATTTCCTCACGTAAAACAGGTAGGTATATACTATGCATTATCAAGTCGTGCACATTTAGTATCATAATAGGTATTCCGGCGAGCTTGCTTTAACAATTTAATGACAGGAAGCTACGGGAAGCTCGTGAAGTACGATAAGAATAATAGCGGACTTTTTACGGCTGTTGAGGGGAATGGGCGTGACCATATATCTAAATATTCTTTTGAAATCATTACACTGAATAGGTACGTACCTACTGAATTGGAAGTTTCCACGAACATATCGTTTGTTCTATCAACATTATTGTTCCTTTCGCGAAATGTTGAGCATCATGTATTGGAATCTTGTTATGAAAAATCAGTACGGTAGGTACAGAGCTGCGTGCGTCTTAGTTATAAAGATAGCTTGGCTGTAACATAGTCTATTTTTTTTATGTTATCTTAATGATATAAAAGTCTCTTAGTCACCAGCATTAAAGTCATCCTTGTAAATAAACTGAAATATTTTCTATAGATTGACTTGAAAATAGTTTCTTGTTCCAATATGCTTCAAGCAATGTGTATCGTATTTTTAATTAAGATTGATAGCAGTGTGAAGGCCCGAGAAGATATATATACAGCTGTGGCAAATTTAGAATACTTACTAGTAGCTCATAAGAGGGTTAAGTATTATCTGGATGGTTATATCGCAAGACATGAAAAAAGATTAGATGTCCTAAAGAGGTAAGTGGGAATAAAAATTTAAGCGCTTACTAATTCAATCGTTTACATTTTTTGGTTTGTACCAATTACAGTTATTTGCATATCTTTAAAAGAGAACATGAAAAAGCAATTGAAGACCTAACTAATTATCTGAGTGATCCAGTCCACGTTTTTACTCTTATGAAACGTTTGACTGTTGATGTGTATAATATAAAACACAGCATTACAGATGAAACTGGTAAGTAACACCTATTTCATAATATTATCTCATTTAGGTACCTATTATATGTAACGATGAAAGTAATTAATTTGTTATGTGTTTATCATATTTATGATTTGTCATATATGTGTAATCAATAAGATGTAGAGATCAAATGGCAGTTGCGTCACGAAAAATATCGAAGTTCAGCCGCATCTTAATTAGACTGGAAAACGACTTGAGGAAAAGGCGTAGAGAATGATCATGAAAGTAATTAACAATCATTGATATACAAAAAACCCAAGATACACAGTCCGGACATCAAAACCGTCCGCATAAAAGGAGTGCTAAATTCCAAATCAAGCACACCTTTCAAATAGTCTCGCATCGCCCGTGTTTATGCACGCACGACAAAAATGCCGAAGTGTTCTGTGAATAATTGCAAAAATAGTACATCAAGAGCTTTAAAAAAGGATGGAATATCTTATTTTCGGTAAGTAAAATAGTTTATTGATTTGCTTTTCTGGTTTTCATGACTAAATATAGGAAGTATTATGTGATTATGATTTATTTTATCTAAAATCTTCACATAACTTTCCAATATAGTACAGCACATTTCAATAGGTGCGTATCAGTGTAAGAACAACGCATTACAACGTCCTTTAAATTAGTCGCATAATACAAATGACCCTGTTCGTTTTCAATGGAGTCGATTTTATAATGTTGGTTTTTTTTTTGAAATAAGAATAATAAGTTTGTTCACATTTTGACTTTATTTGAGTTTAATTTGTAACTAATGTTTATATATCATACAATATAACATAGTTTTGAATCGACTTGCAAAAGTTGAAGAGGATGACATGTTGACTATTTTTTTAAATTTTTTGTAAATTTCGATTACTTAGGACATGCGACATGCTAATGATAGTAGTGCTAATGCTCGTGGTGATAACTTAACACTTCTATCGGTAGTCCTCATGATTATCACCAATGATATATTATAAACTATAAGTAGATATGTTGTCCACTCTCTAAAATGGCGAAAAAAAGCGACAATGTTATTTTTACTGTATGGTCCAGACCTTCTGGTCATTACTTGGAACAAACAGACACATATGCATGTAAAAAAGTTGTAATTTTGATAATGTATCGTTAAATAAATAATGTAAAAATATTCATATGTATTCATAAAAACTGTAAGAACAGACACTACAATTGAATTTCTTATAAAAATATGTATTTATTTCATTTTAACCATAAGAAACATCGTTCATCACCACCAACTTAAATTTGATGCATGATACCAAAATTCAAAAGCTTTCACCACCACCATGCAATCATCATATACTAAATACCTACTTAGTTTCTACAATATGTACCTACCTTTTCAACTAAATATACATATAAATATTTTTAACGGTTAACAAATTGTTTCATTGATAATACACGTTCCACCCATAAATATATGTACACTGAGCTAAAAGTATAATTTCCTTCACCACCAAAACCCCATCACCACAAAAACCACTTTCCATCAGGTGGGCCGTGTGCTTGTCTGCCACCTAAGTTGTATAAAAAAAAAATGTCGAGAACATATTTTTATAAATTACTAAAATACTAAGTGAACGCACATAGTATAAAAATAAAAAGTATAAACATGTGAAGTCTCCATTCCGTGTCTTGTCCAACTGGCAGACTTCGGTCGTAAAATTTTATTGCTTTTTGTGCACTGCTTTGTAAAAGAGCTTTGTGTGCGTAAGGTTGAGTTTGCAAAAAATATGTTTATAACATAACTATAACTACTTATGTGTGATTGGCGACAGATTCAAGTGTTACTTTAGTTTGAGACTGTGTATCTTGGGTTTTTTGTATATCAATGTTAACAATAGTAGATATATCTAAGTTAGCCGCGTAGTTCTCGGCAGAGTAGAATTTGGACCGCCCCATCTCTTCCCATGCGGTGTCGTACAAGGCGACTAAGGAATTGGGCTTGACATCAGACAGATATATACCACCTACAGCCCGGACTCGACCTCAGATGAATGGCTTGAGTCAGCAATAGTGGACGAGAGACGGCAATAGACTCACCCCGTATTACGTGGGACGAAATTCAATGTAATGAAATGTGGGTGTTAATTCGCCTCTGCCTAGCCCTCCGGGGATAAAGGCGTGATTATATGTATGTATGTATGTACATATCTAAGTATTTTCACACTAAATCTTTGTAATAATTCTCCCTGTTTTTGTTCTTTTTCATCGATAACGTGCCTCCTGGTTTATTTAAAAACCACTGAGCGGATTCAGCAGTCACCATGTTATTAAAAGTGTGCTGTGTCCCGTTTCTTTGATTTGATCTTATGAAGTTGCGATAACTTCATAAGATATTACCTACCATGCAGAAAATATTGCAGCTCGATAGATCTTCTGGATGATCAACAACCAGACTATAAATCATTCTGCCATAAGTACCATATCTAAAATACGTTAATCCATATACATATCAATAACTGGACGAGGTAGTATTTTAGGGAATTAGAACTGAGTTTTTTTTCATAAACAAATCACCGTTCTGGATTATCTTCGTGATGAAGGTGATGGATAATAAGTACGTCATAATGGTACCTATAATATAAAAGTTGGTGTTTTAGATTACATAGAAAGTATAACAAATAATTACGACATGGATATGTACCCTACAATAGCGGATTTAAGAGGAGCTGCGAAAGCACTTATTAGATTGCAAGATGTTTACGCTTTAGAAATAAAGGATTTTTCTGAAGGAAAGCTGAACAGCTCGACGTATAGGTACATAACACTTATTTAAACCCTTCACCACGGTGATTTTTATCAATTTTGCTTCATTCAAATCTTGGCTTCTTTGTGTTAAGACTAGTTTTAATCTCATTGTAGATATTATAATTCTTATTTTATGCGTACGAGATCGTACCTAACTGCTTTTGATCTACTTTATACATGTTTTTGATTAGGTCTACCTAGTCTCATTTGTAGTAGAAACATTAAATGGGAGCCTGCGGTTTTACCCAAAATTATTTGCCAAAATTTCACTAGGTAGGTACTCAAATAAATTTTGGCAACCTTTTTTTTTAAACTAATGCAATGTTTGGAATCATTTTAGTATGCAATGTTTCATTTCGTCAAATTTTTATTTGGCTGAATATTACTAAGGATAATATCATTAGAATATTACTGCGGATAGCAAACAAAAAGTTTGGTCAAACGATTTGTTATGACAAAAAGTAAGAGTTCCCAAGAATTATTAATTAATTCAATTTTATTTTAATACAACCATGTATTTAAGTCTCCAATTTAATTACCAGTTTCGATGGTGTCTTCCCGAAACTGTTCCATGTCGAATACTGCAGGCTCCGAATTGGATAGGTTAGGTTAGAAGGCTAATGCGGGAGCGGAGTATCTTTGTAGGTACTTGCTTGAGCGCAGATACCTACATCTCTTCCATGCATTATCGTAATTCCATTTGACCAAATTCAACGTACCTACAGTTCTGTTTGTCTACGTAGGTAGATTTAAATAGGTATAATAATTACCTATATAATAAAAGAAAACTACCTACATGTGTGCTACGAGTATAATTAGGTATTTACTTGCCCAAGTCTCTAAATTGCCGCGAGTTACCTACTTATCTACGATTTTTGCTTTTTTATATACTATAGTTTGATTGTTCTAATTGTAATGCTTATTCAGTGTTCACTATGTTTATAATATCCAGTACACCAATGACGGCGTGTGACTGTTTCGAGCTGGGTCGGGCGTTGTACCAAGAAAAAGACTTCGTGAATGGGCTAGAATGGATACTTGAAGCCTTTCGCAAGTATAACGAAGAAGAAATTCATTACTCGGTGTCTGCTTTTGACATTATAGAACACATTAGCTATGGTTACGCTAAAAGGGGTAAGAAAATGAAATATATTTAAGTAGGTACTAATGTATGTTTTGTTATTTAAAGCAAGAGCACAATAGCAACGGAGCGCCTCTCACGCTGGGGAGACGACGCAGTCTACGGCTAATTCTGACCTAAGCGGGAACGGCCCTATGGCAATGGCGAATAGCGAAACTTTTCAAACAGGAAACCGGTTAAAAACACCTTTCCTTGATCTTGCAACATGTGACCTTTGGGATAGGGTCACCCTATCGGGTGATAAGGATCGAGATATAGGGGCCCTCGCCCCTCGCTCCTCGCCACTGCCCTGTAGAGGACTGCGGTAGTATTCCTTGGGACTTCTTATTTCTTATGGGGATCCGTGGGGATTTCTGCATGAAGAACCGGTAACCTTTGATCGATCCTGGTAAGATGAATGTATTTGCAGAAGCATACTCTCGAAAGCTTATATAAAATGAATCAACGTAGTTGTTATTTGTTAGAGAATCGCCTTGCTTTTTTTATAGGAGATTTAAAGCTCTCACTAGAATGGATTAAGAAGATATTAAATCAAGATCCGCAAAACTCTCGAGCCAAGCAAATAGAGCAAATTTGTTACACTAATATGGAGGATGAAAGATACAAATCAATAGTAAGTTATCAGAGACAAACAGGTAACTTTCCTGTGCTCAAGTGCAAATTGCAAAGATTAGATTTCCAATGAGACAATATATAGTTAATGTGAATACAAGTAATTTTTTTAACTTAAGTGGCAGTCAAGCACACGGCCCACCTGATTATGGAAAGTGGTTACCGTGACCTATGAACGTGTGTAACACCAGAGGAGTCACACACAGAGGAACCCTGTAAGAACAGAGATTTTTTGGGCCTTCAGTGCAGAACGCAAAATCAGGACAAGCCTTTGGTCTTCCCACTGGCAGCACAAAAACTCTCCAGTGAGCTCTGGCTACCATACTCACCGCCGGGAACACAACACGATCATTCTCTTTAGTTTATAATTAGATTCCTATTACGCAGGCAAACCGGATTAAGGATGAAGAAGTCGAAAAAAGACAGGTCAGAGCTAAAGCCATAGGCTACTATCGACTATGTCACAATGGCAGAGATGTACCAATCCCAATTGGCAACAGGTAGGATGAAGCTTGTGTTGATGATGCTTGTGTTTCGTCTCCTTAGAACTATTACATGTCGTCTACCTTTGCCTTCATCATACATGTAGGTACACTCTTATATAGTTTATAGTATGTTAGTATGTATAGTCGTATAGGTAGATATTTTCGTAAATGCTTTTACTAAATAGAACTAGATGGCATGTCGTTTGTTAACAAACATTATTGGCTTGACTGGGTCGTCATTTCTTTTATTTATTGGTACATTATGAAACACAGTATTTTTTCACAGATTATCTTGTCGTTACTTGACTGAAAATCATCCGTTTACAAAGTTGGCACCATTCAAGATAGAAATGCTGAACCGCGATCCTGACCTAGTTTTGTTTTATGATGCCTTGACAGATAATGAAATCGAGACTATCAAAAAAATGGGTAAAAGGAAGGTAATTATTAACATCTACGTTTATATATCGGTATTATAGGCGGTGGCCTAATGTGGCGTCTATTATTTTTTCCACTAAGGTAGATAAGCACACGGCCCACCTTATGGAAAGTGGTTACCGAGCTCTATGGACGTGTGCAACACCAGAGGAGTCACACTAGCGCTAACGACCCTGTAAGTACAGAGAGTTTCTGTGCCGTCAGGGTGGAAGACAAAGCCGGACAAGCCTTTGTTTTTCCCACTGACAGAACAAAAGCTCTCCAGTGAGCTCTGGCTACCCTACTCACCGTCGGGAACACAAAACGAGGTTATTAAGACCGCGGTATTCTGTAGGGCGGCGGTACTCCCCCAGTCGGACTGCTCAATTGGACGGAAATACCGTCGTGTCCTACCACCTCTATTTAGCCATTGGCCGCCTGTACAATTCATTTGAGTAGCCGCTTCACGTCACGCAGTTTTATATGACTCCATAATTGGTCATTTATTTGATTGGTTAACTTCATTATAATGATCGATTATAAATTTGTTAGTGCTCAGCAATTCCTGAGTGCGACTGTACAAATATCCCATTAGGAAAAAGCGGCTGGCATGGCTGACCGTCCCCGCTATCTGCGTTAGGGTGCTAAGATATTGGACGATTTGATCTTCGGCCGGTCTTCTGTGGCTCTTTATACCATCATCATCATCATCATGTCAGCCACACATAGTCCACTGCTGAACATAGGTCTCTCCCACAGACTTCCAGAATGACCGATCTGAAGCAGCCCGCATTCAGCTTATGTTGATGCCACGTCCTTTCCAGTTCAGTAGCTTGAAGACGTCTTCCAAGGCGCCGGCTACTGGGTAGAAACTCAAAATAGTCCAAAACAAGTAAATTCGCCTTGTTTTATACGTAACGCCAAATTACATAAGCACCTGCATATACCTACAGTAAAAGAGGCAACAAAAGCATACGCTCAAAAGTATAAGACTAGACTGAAAAATCATCACAACCAACTAGCTGTCCTAACATCCTAATGGACTATATGTTTATACCGTCTCAAGCAAGAGACGAAGAATCCTGGCGCTCAACAGTATTGACTGAGGTCATATTACTATGATAGACGTTCCTAATGAGGAATATCTCTACCCGCAATTCATCCTACAAGTCATCTGCTTAAATCTGCTCATAGCCCTCGACTATGAGCAGATTTGAGAAGACATGCTTATAAAAATATAAAAAATCATATAAAATATTTAAAAAAGTCATATTTTTCAAATTTAGATACTGAACGCTGGATGCCATTCCTAAAACTAATGATCCAATGATTGATTGAGGGTTTGGACCCAACACGAAGAACAGCGCACCGTGATATTATATTATTTTCCGAATTTGGTGTGAATTTGAGTTTTCATGTATGGTGGATTTTTGGCCAACGCACAAAAGAGCAGGAAAGTGACATAATTACAGTGGTTTACCGGCGCCTTGGAAGACGTCTTTTCGTTGACGTCTTTTATTATCTCTCCGAAACTGTTTAGTTTCGGAGAGATAACATCTCCCTATCTAACGCCCCTTTTCACTGGGATTGACTTCGTGCTCTGTTCCTGTACTCGGACCGACATAGTGGCGTTCTGGGATAAACACTTCAATATACCGGTGATCTATCCGGCATCACTGGAGAGACTGTAGCACGGCCCATATTTTGATCGAATCGAAGGCTTTCTCATAGTCCACGAATCCTAAGCAGAGGGGCCGGGGCTCTTTAAGTCTTCTTTATAACCTGCCGCAGCGTGTGGATGTGGTCTATGGTACTGTAGCCTTTTTGAAATCCGGCTTGTTCGGGTGGTTGGAAGTCATCAAGCCTGTTGGCGAGACGGTTCGTAATAACCCTCGAAAACAGCTTGTAAGTGTGGCTCAGGAGCGTGATGGGCCTATAATTCTTCAACATCGTATTATGGCCTTTCTTGAAGAAGAGGACCACCACGCCCCGATCCACGCTTCCGGCGTTGTGCCCTCGTGAAGGATGGAATTAAAGAGCCCCTGAAGTACTCTTAGTACCGGCGTTCCGCCTGTTTTCAAAAACTCTGCTGTAACTCCGTCCACACCCGCCGCTTTGTTATTCTTCTGCTGTTTGAGGGCCATCCAAATGTCGTACAGGCTGATGTCCGGGATGTCTTCAGTGTGATGTCGGGTAAGCTTGGCTCTTGGATCTCTAACCATGTCAGCGGGCTGTTTAGCAGATTATATAGCTGCCCATAAAACCTTTCGACCTCCCTGAGTACCTCTACCGTTGTCGTTGCTATGCTGCCATCCTCCGTCTTCAGCTTCGTCAACCGGCTTTGTCCAACAGACGCATTACTCGTAAACACTTTGGAGCCTTTGTTTCGCTCTATCGTCTCCTTAATATTTTTAGTGTTATAGGACCGAATGTCGTGTCGCAAGGATTTCTGTATGCGTCTGTTGAGCTGCCTATATGCCTCAGCATCGACGGAGGTCTGTAGCGGCATAGATCGACGTTTGGTCATGAGATCAAGGGTCTGGGTCGAGATCTTCTGAGGTTTTTGTTTATGGCGAGACCCAAAGAATTTAGATCCCACCGTTTGGACAGTTTCTACCAGCGCGTTGTTTACCTCGTCCACTGAAACGCGATCCTGCAAACAGTCGAAACGATTGGATAGTTCAAGTTGAAAGCTCTCGGAGTCCTGGACATCGGCGTGTGACGGTCTGAGTGGTGACTTCATCAGACGTGACCTTTCTAGTCTAGGGTTAATATTCCATGTGGCCCTTACGATGATCGCTACCGGTTTTTACACGGCTGATCACAGAGACATCATTGAATATTTGCCTTTTGTCGTCAAGATGTAGTCAATCTCATATGCCATGTTAGCGCTCAGCCCCGCTAACATGGCATATGGGGTGACTTTTTGAAGAAAGAGTTCATCGCGAAGAGACCCTCCTTCTCCATAAAGTCCGCCAGCATGTGGCCCCGGTCATTTCGCTGCCCATATCCAAAAGGCCCCACTCTCAACTCCCCATCGCCTCGTCTGCCCAGTCTCGCGTTGAAGTCCCCCATAACAACAGTGAAATAGGTTTTGGAAGCATGTATAGCCCTACTTATGTCCTCATACACTTCCTCAACCTCTTCATCGGTGTATGACTTGGTGGGCATGTATACCTGGATGACTTTCAACAAGTATCTTTTGGATACTCTGAGTATCAGGTATACCACCCGACTCGAGATACTTTCGATGGATATGACGTTGTTAATAAGGGACCTGTGGACGAGGAACCCGACACCACGCAGTGACTTTCTGTCACCCTGCTGGTGGTAGAGTAGGTGGCCGGATTTCAGGGTTGTCGTGCCTTACCCCGCTTTTCGTACTTCGGACAACCCTACAATGTCCCAGTGCAACCTACTAATTTTCTCTTCCACCTCGAGCAGCTTCTCGTCAGTCCTCATCGTGCTAGCGTTGTGCGTTACCAGGGCCATTTTCCGTTTGGGGTGGTAGCCGAATCTCTGCCGGGGATTCTTCGCACCCCCTGCCCCGCCGTTACCATGACCGTTACCGGAGCCAGGAATAGCGTGACTGCCGGGGACTAGGGGCCTGGTCTTTTTCTCTGTGTCCATCTTTAGGTTTTGCTATACTCGCCACGCTTGGCAAACGGGTTGGCAAACCGCCACGCTTGGCAAAAATTATTAAGTTAGGATATATCACAAAGGACGCCGCTGCCCATCCTTTGGTGTTCTCTTAGTTGCCTCTTACGACATCCACGAGAAGAGATGGAGTGGTCCTATTCTATGCCGGAAGCCACACAGCCAAATCTTCTCTCACAGGCTCTTTATACATATTACTCTAAAAAATACTTACTGGTAAGCAAAGTAACGTAACTGGAGAGGTTAAAGACAATGAGTCTGCTTTACGTTCGAGAAATCCTGGATTCGAATCCTGGCCATTACACTACCGACGTGAACCCACTCAATTTAGCTTAACTGCATGGGTTAGAGGGAATATTAGTAATGTCCTTTCTAATTTTCTTTAAAAAGTACATACTTTTAATAGTATTTTCCCTGACTATTATTTTGTGAAATAACAATAAAATACTACTTACTTACTACCTAAAGTGACCTGTATTTCGCTTTTATTATTTTATTACATTGTATTTATTATCGTATTTTACCTGAATAGTGGTAATGAAATAAACATGATAAATTGATAAGTATTCAGTATCAAAATAATCGGGATATTTACCATGTTGCATTGTTTCGAGTTTCCGATATTTCGGCACTGTTACAAGCATCATGATCACGGAGGAATTGGAGTATTGGCGCTGAACAGAGAAAAAGTTTTTTCTATGAGTAAATATATCGATCTACCTTCTTTTGAGTTCTTTTACTACGCGTATCTGCACTACCACTGGTTTCACTCTCACTACAAACTCGAACCCGATCTCGATCACGTTCACGACACACGATGCTTACTGTATCATCGCGATTTTATTTTGGCTTGTTCCCGGTTGTTTTTGCGAAACTCGAAACAATGCAACATGGTAAATTTCCCGATTATTTTGACACTGATGTGAGTGACCATGATAGTTTAAATACCTATATTGATAGTGTTATTATTATTATTCTTGAAAAAGTAACTGATGTTCCTTATACGTACCCAGCTTAGACGATCCAGAACCGTGGGTATGGATGTTTCTGCGGGAATAGATACTGAATACCGTGTCAGTAAAACTGCCTGGTTCAATGATAATCATTCTGAAACTGTCGCTCGCATCTCACGTCGAGTTGAACAAATGACTGGTTTGAATTTAGCAAGCGCCGAAGATTTGCAAGTTGTCAACTACGGTATTGGAGGTCACTATGGAATACATCATGATTCCACGGTAAGCAACATTGACGTGTTTACATACTTCTGTTTATTGTCCTTGAGCCTACCTGCTGTACAATTGATGAGTTTACGCTTTTCTAAATTTTCTACCTCATCATCTAGAAAAACAAATGTAGTAAACGTCAGCTGTCAAGTACTGTTAACTGTTAAGTAACTAAGGAGGAGGTAGGACACGGCGGTATTTCCGCCCGATTGAGCAGTCCGACTGGGGTAGTACCTCCGCCCTACAGAATACCGCGGCTATAA
The DNA here is from genome assembly GCA_963662185.1 of Eilema griseolum. Lineage (NCBI taxonomy): Eukaryota > Metazoa > Arthropoda > Insecta > Lepidoptera > Erebidae > Eilema > Eilema griseolum. The sequence continues at coordinate 12,382,807 of OY759236.1, forward strand.
TAACTTCGTGTTGTGTTCCCAGCGGTGAATAGGGTAGCCAGAGCTCACTGGAGAATTTGTGCTGCCAGTGGGAAGACTAAAGGCTTGTCCTGCTTTGTCTTCTACTGACGGCACAGAAACTCTGTACTTACAGGGTTGGCAGCGCGACTGTGACTCCTCTGGTGTTACAGACGTCCATAGGTCACGGTAACCACTTTCCATCAGGTGGGCCGTGTGCTTGTCTGCCAACTAAGTGGTATAAAAAAAAAAGTAGGACTTACTTATTGTTGACTTTCAATAAATCTATGAATATTCACATGAATATTGATAGAAAGGAGAATACCTTCAGATATGCGAGAATGTAGCCTGAAAGACAATATTTAATATAGTACAAGAATTGAAAAAGGTAAGTAGGTATGCAGAGTTGATTTGAGGATATGTACGTGAGGTGTTATTACATTGATCTGGCATACCTGCTCTCCGTATTTCATTATCCTGTACCTAAATACTAAGCTGTTAGGTACCCGCGGATCGGCGCGTCTCGAAATCTGATCCCATTCGATTCCCGCTGCATGTTCTTTTTAGCTGATACTCCATACCTACTTCAAACACCCCCGTTGCACCCTTGTAACCCGTATAATAATATATGTCCGTAATGTAATATAAAAATAATGTGTGAATCTTTTTTTTATACCACTTGGGTGACAAACAAACATAGGCCCACCTAATGGAAAGTGTTTACCGTGGCCAGAGGACGTGTGCAACACCAGAGGAGTCACACTCATGCTACCAACCCTCCTGTAAGCACATAGAATTTCTGTGCCGTCAGTGTAGAAGACAAATTTCCTACTGACAGCACAAAAACACTGCAATGAGCTATGACTACCATATTCACCGCCGCGGTATTTTGTAGGGCAGAGGTACTGTCAAACAGATAATATTTTCGCGTTCAGTAAAAATACTGATTGTGCATCTAATTAAGTTCAGAATGATCACCACCCACCCCGAAATGGATAGGTTAGGTTAGAAGACTAAGGCGGGAGCGAAGCGAAGCGGAGCTCCCGCCTTATGTCTTTGTGGTAATTATTTTTATAATTGGTTGGTTGGTTGGTTGCTAACTAACTACTTACTTGCAGTAGTTTGTTGGTGCTCAATCAGTATTTTTGATGTGAATTTGGATTATTTTGTCGTACAAAATGTACTCTTTTTGATATACGTTTAAATACCATCCCTGTCAAACTGCTCAATTGGACGGTAATACCGTCGTGTCCTACCTAGTAGATTTTGACGCCGATAGGATTTATTGACATTTATAGTTAGGTCTGCACCGCTCCCTTATTGGATAGTAGGTAGTGATGATAAGTATACATAAGTCTATGCCATTCATAAATAATGTGGCAAATCTTGGTAAAAGAATTTTCAAATATTAAAAATTGAAAACAAACAAACAATCAAATCTTTCCTCTTTGCAATATTAGTATACCTAGAACACTGACAAAGGGTGAAAAATTATGAAAGTTAAGCCGGTGAATAGACCGGCGTGGAAGACGCCGAGACAGGAACTGGTGGCGGCCCTGGGAGTGAGAGTTCTTACGCTCGCTACCTTGCTCGTGGCGATGCTTCGCTGTGCGGATGCGTGGGTGGTTGGCGCCTCCTTTTGCGACCAAGTAATGCTCGTGAAGGAGGAGGCGGAGCGGGAGCGGCAGCGCGAGCGACAAAGGATAGCAAGCAAGCTGATCGCGTACGAAGGCAACTCGGGCGTCAGAGGTCGATGAATCACCTCCGCCCCCCATGAGCGCAGACCTGGGGGTGACAGGTGGAGCCGCCTGTCACCCTGGCAGATGCAGGCTGCGGAGGTGGCGCGCCTCACGCGTCTCGCCATTTTCGGGGACGAGTTGGGGACTCTGTGGTCCCCACACCCGAGGAGAGGGCCAGATCGAGAGAGACGGCCCTGGATCGGCCGGGGTGCGAGAGATATGCCTGTTAACCTCACCTTCGGCAACCAAAAACGACCCACAGGCGGCGTGAGTTTTGGTCGGTTCGAGTTCGAATTAACCTCTCCCACCGGCTCCGGTGGTGGGGGTATCCGTGGGGATTATTCGCACTTAAAAAAAGCCGGTGAAAAGAAAATCTTTCCTCGATCTAATTATGTCACATATTCTGCCGTAGGTTATTGCCAGGATGTAGGATACGACGGGATTCCCGTCCCAATTGAGCAGTTCAACTGGGGAAGTACTTCCACCTTACAGAATACTACAGCTATAATAACTTTGTGTTGTGTTCTCGACGGTGAGAAGGGTAGCCAGAGCTCACCAGAGAGTTTTTGTGCTATCAGTGGGAAGACCAAAAGCTTGTCCTGATTGTGTGTTCTGCTCTGTCGGCACAGAAACACTCTGTACTTACAGGGTCGACAGCACGGTGTGACTCCCCTGGTGTCGCACACGTTCATAGGTTATGGTGACCAATTTCCATCAGGTGGGCCGTGTGCTTGTCTGCCACCTAAGTTGTATAAAAGAGGTACAACACACGGCCCACTTTTACTTACTTTACTGATTTGCCACCTTCACTAAAAATAGGCTCTCCTAAATCCTACTTTCTAATGTAAATTATGCATCTCTGTCATCTCCCCAAAGGTAAGCCGGCAGAAATCGAGTCATATGGACTCCTTTACTACTGGTATAGGTACGTAAGTAGGTACCTGTAAGTAATAAGTAATAATTATTATTTTAATTATGTTTCTTATTCCACAGAATAAGACTTCGTTTGTGAAAGGTAATAGATTTGCGACCGTATTATTTTACGTAAGTATCTATTTCAGAAATATCACCTATCTATCTATAATTGTTAAGTGATCGTGTCTGTGCGTTGGAGATAAACACCTCAACAAAGTCTAGGGAACAAGATGACCCCATTTTTTTTTTCGTGTAAAGCTTGTTTTGCAAATAACTGGCAGCAAATAAATAAAAATAGAATAAAGTAGATTACAGAGTTGTTCGAAATTTAAAAATAAATTTAAATAAGTAATGATTTTCGAATATGGAGGGAAAACTTTTAAAAGTGTTTGATTGTGCAGTTTCTCTGAGGCAAAATAAAAATTATTTTCTTTGATTATAAATAACGTTTATTATCAATAATACGTCTTTTACGTATGGTTTGTGCATTTTTGTGACTGTAGTCATCATGTCACGTCGTCATTTAAGTCGCGAAGAGATGTTAAGGGCTGTTGGTATGCTGCAAGCTGAACGAACTCAACGCGACGTAGCGGATGCTGTCAACACCCAACCAAGCGTAATTTGCAGATTATGGGCACGCTACAGGTCTACAGGGGATGTTGCCGAACGTCACAGGGGACGAAATAGGGTTACTACCCCGCGACAAGATCGTTTCTTGCAAAATTCCGCAAGGCGGCAGCGATTACTGCTCGTCAGTTGGTCGCAGGCCTCCAGTCTCAGCATCAAGTGGTTATTAGCGATCAAACTGTCAGGAGAAGACTACACGAAGCCAATCTTCATGCTCGCAGACCGCTTAGGGTTCCAACTCTTCGACGTGGAAATCGAGGTCGTCGCTTATTGTGGGCTAACGCACATTTACAGTGGACCGACCATCAATGGGCACGGGTTCTGTTTTCCGATGAATCTCGCTTCGGTTTTCATCCTGATTCGAGAAGAGTGCGTATATGGCGAGTTCCTGGACGTCGGAGTCGTCTCCAGAATCCGCAAGAAGTTCATCCTTACCAAGGTGGAACAATCATGGTATGGGCTGGAATTCGCCTTGGTGGAAGGACCGACCTCGTTTGGATACGGGGCAATTTGAATGCAAACCAATACATTCAGGAGGTTATACACCGCATGGTAATCCCTCATCGACAGCAGTTCGGTCAAGATTTTATGTTCATGCAAGGTAATGCACGGTCATACACCGCGAGGGTAGTGGTCAATGCGTTAAGCGAGCACAATATTACGACGTTGGAATGGCCTGCTCAGTCTGCCGACCTCAATCCCATAGAGCATGCCTGGGATTTGCTTGGGAGAAGAGCTTTTAGTGATTCTTTGGAAAATCTGAACACTGAAGAACAACTTTTTTTACACCTGCGCAGTGTATGGAGCCATATTCCACAGACGATGATTGACAATCTCGTACTAAGTATGCCACGCCGTTGTCGAGCTGTTGCTAATGCTTTGGAGGTCCTACAGATTATTAAAAACGTTTAAAGTACGGTTAATTACTGTTACCTTACCACCTCGTTATTTTTGTGCCTAATCATAGAAGGTTGTAATACTCAATATTGGCACTATTCAATTCTTTCTTAAAAAAAAAAATTGATATGAGAACTTTTTTATTAAAATTAAAATTAAAAACGGTATAAAAATACCCTTCTATTGATATAAAACACTCACTATTACAAGAAAGGGTTTTTAAATAAAAACTAGAAATGTCCTTGTTCCCAAGACTTTGTTGATGTGTGTATTTGAAAAATACACGAGTTATGTTACACTAATGTTACAAAATACGAAACATTTTTTTTGAATTCTTGTCTGTTTGTCTATCTGTATGCTTGTTCACGAATGCAAAAACTACTGAACTGATTTTGATGCGGTTTTTTTATTTCAAGGATTAAAAATCGGACGTTTGTTTGATCGCAATTGGTTGAGTAGAACTGAAGGTATGAGTAAAAATATAATAATCGAGATTGAATTTCGATGAGACTTAGATTATAGATGTCGCCTTTTTGCTTGAAATTATTTTATGGATGGATTTTTATAGTTAATTACATCCGAGCAACTATATAAATCAATTCATTTGAGAAAAAAAACCCATTGTGATATAGCCATATAACCATAGAGAAGTAGAGCAATTCCATGTTTTGCTGTGTTGTGATAGTGAAATGTTGCGAAAATTGGTAGCTGGTGACGGGGCTTAAGAGATCAAAGTGTATTGCAAAATCTAAATAAAACTGTAACAATGCTTAGGTAGTTAAAAGTGAAGCTATTTTTTTAATCATATTATGTACAAACACTGATCCTTTTATCTACTATGTAAAACTATGAAGCTAATAAATTAAATTAGCCGCGTGGTTTCCGGCAGAGTAGAATTTGGACCTCCCCATCTCTTTCCATGCGGTGTCGTACAAGGCGACTAAGGGATAGGGCAGTTTAACATCAAACAGATATATAAAGCCCAGACGCATGGTTCCAGTCAACAATAGTGCCCGGAAAACGGTAATAGGCTCACCCTCTATTACGTGGAACCGAATACAATTCACCTCTGCCTAACCCTCCAGGGATAAAAGCGTGATTATATGTTTGTATGTAGATATGTAATAAAATAATTATAGTGCTGATTTACTTATTTATTGTACATAGTTGTCGGAGGTAACTCAAGGAGGTGCTACAGTTTTCCCCAATCTCGATATAAACGTAATCCCAATAAAAGGCGCTGCTATTTTCTGGTTCAATTTATATACTTCTGGTAATATAAATTTGGCCACGATGCATACTTCATGTCCGGTCCTGCAGGGCTCTAAGTGGGGTACGTAGATACTTATTTTTAATAAATTAGATTTTTTATACCATTTGATTGGCAGACAAGCACACGGCCCACCTGATGGAAAGTGGTTACCGTGGCGTATGGACGTGTGCAACACTAAGGGAGTCACACTTGCCCTGCCAACCCTGTAAGCACAAGAGTTTCTGAGCCGTCAGTGTAAAAGACAAAGCAGGACAAGCTTTTGGTCTTTCCACTGATAGTACAAAAACTCTCCATTGAGCTCTATTATTAATAATAATTAATTCATTAGATATTAACCCCTCATTTTTAAGCATATAAAATTAAATTCGCTTATTGGTAGGTAGTTGTTTTCAGATGTAACACAGTGATTAATTAACGTGAGAAATAGAAATGTTGAATATCTTGAATCCCTCCCTCCGATTATTCTTTCCTTCATATACAAGACTAAAACATTGTACCTAATCTTAGATGGAATTCATCTAAGTACCTAATGCAATTTGTAAGGTAGGAGGTAGGACACGACGGTATTTCCGCCCAATTGAGCCGTCCGACTGGGGAAGTACCTCCGCCCTACAGAATACCGCGGTTATAATAACTTCGTGTTGTGTTTCCAGCGGTGAGTAGGGTAGCCAGAGCTCACTGGAGAATTTGTGCTGTCAGTGGGGAGACTAAAGGCTTGTCCTGCTTTGTCTTCTACACTGACGGCACAGAAACTTTGTACTTAGGTACAGGGTTGGCAGCGCGGCTGTGACTCCTCTGGTGTTACAAACGTCCATAGGCCACGGTAACTACTTTCCATTAGATGGGTCGTGTGCTTGTCTGCAACCTAAGTGGTATAAAAAAAAACTAATCACACGAGTTTTGCCTACTGCTGGTGTGCTCTATAGTTTGTAATATGAACGCGCGGTTCTAGGCCCCGAGTGCGAAATCATTCGAATTCGTAACGTAAACGTATCGAGAGCTAAAAGCATTGCGACTGGCCGCCTGCCTACTGTGAACCTTTGTGTGTGTGTGTGTGTGCTTTTTTTAATTTATTATACCACTTAGGTGGCAGACAAGTACACGGCCCACCTGATGGAAAGTGGTTACCGTGGCCTATGGACGTTTGTAACACTAGAGGAGTCACAGTCGCGCTGCCAACCCTGTAAGTACAGAGTTTCTGTGCCGTCAGTGGAGAAGACAAAGCAGGACAAGCCTTTAATCTTCCCACTGACAGCACAAATTCTCCAGTGAGTTTTGGCTACCCTACTCACCTCTGGGAACACAACACGAATTTATTATAGCGGAAATAGGACACGGCGGTATTTCCGCCCAATTGAGCAGTCCGACTGGGGAAGTACCTCCGCCCTACAGAATACCGCGGTTATAATAACTTCGTGTTGTGTTCCCGGCGGTGAGTAGGGTAGCCAGAGCTCACTGGAGAGTTTTTGTGTAGTCAGTGGGATGACCAAAGGTTTGTCCTCTACACTGACGGCACAAAATCTCTGTTCTTACAGGGTCGGCAGCACGGATGTGACTCCACTGGTATTACACACGTTCATAGGTCATGGTAACCACTTTCCATCAGGTGGGCCGTGTGCTTGTCTGCCACCTAGGTTGAATAAAAAAAAAACGCCGTGTCCTACCTCCTTATAGAACTTATAGAATAGAATATGTACGTGAGTGTGTGAAGCCTGCCTATCACAATGCTCAAATGCTCCGTTCTCTCGATACGTTTACGGTGTTGTTACAAACACCAACGCCTCCAACAATACGCTTGTTACAGTATCCACTAAGTGGATCCACGAACATGGTCAAGAGTTCATAAAACCTTGCGACCCGGAACAACACCAGAAAGACCAATACGACAAGCACTTTGGCCACAAATGCAATGAAGAGTTACTACGTTTTGGAAGTAGGTACTACTTGATTTAAATAACTACAATGCCGTTGACACATTAAATTTGTTAGTATGTAAATGTGTACAGACTCGACTTGGGCGACCAGGCGCAGGGCGCACCGTAGTAGCGGCGGTGAGACCCATCATGGGGGAATGGCTAGAGAGACCACACGGCAGGCTATCGTACCGTCTGACGCAGGTAATAACCGGGCACGGGTGCTTCGGAAAGTATCTGCGTCGGATGGAGAAAGAGCCAACGTCCGAGTGCCATCACTGCAACGCGAGCGAGGACTCGGGGCCGCACACGCTCACCGAGTGTCCGGAGTGTGAGACGCCGAGGCGGGAGCTTGTGGCGGCCCTGGGAGTGAGAATTCTCACGGTCTCCACCTTGCAAGTGACGATGGTCCGCTGCGCGGATGCGAGGGATATGCCTGTCAACTTCACCTTCGGCAACCAAAGCGACCCACAGGCGGCGTGTGTCGAGTCGGTTCGATTCCGACATAACCTCTTCCTCCGGCTCCGGTGGGGAGGTTTTCGTGGGGATTTTGCGCACGAAAAAATAAATTTATTATACTGGGCCCCGTTTCTATTAAGTTTATGGTCATAACAAAACCACTGTAATACCACAGACACTGCAGCAAATATCCTTAAATTTTGGACTTTATTAATATAGGTTAAAAATCCAAAATTAAATGTAAAAAAGTACATTACATTTTTTTTCATTCACTCTAAGAAGCCATTGTTTTAAAACAAAGGTCTTTGAACAGTGCGTCCTACCTGTTATAACTTATGATACCCAACGTGGACACTTACAGTGGGACTGGTCCATAGCTTAAAAGTCGCGCAGCGGGCTATGGAGCGAACTATGCTTGGAGTTTCTCTGAAGGATAGAATTCGGAACGAGGTTATCCGACAGAGAACTAAAGTTACCAACATAGGTCACAGAATAAGCAAGTTGAAGTGGCAGTTGGAGCAAACGAGTACTAGAGTGGAGACCGCGAGAATGTAAACGAAAGGTAGGACGCCCCCTAGCCAGATGGACGGACGACCTGAAAAAGGTGGCTGGGACAGACTGGATGCGGAAGGCGGAGGATCGGAGAAATGGCGCATGTTGGGAGACGCCTATGTCCAGCAGTGGACTGCGGTAGGCTAATTGAGATAAGTAGCCATTAAATTATAGACTTTAAAAATATTTTGGTGAAGTCTAATTTGAAATAAGTATTATTTTTTGTAGTCTGTGGCATGACAGTGGCTTTGACCTGACATAAAACTTTGGCCTGGTATGTAATTTACGCATCTATAATAAATACTTCTTATATGTACCTATATTATATTAAAGAATATTTGTTGAGCGAACGAGAGTCTCCGTTTCGAGAAGATGGCCAATTTTGTTTGTCCGTATCTATGTCTGGTTGTCAGTTATCCTGTCCAGTTGTTTTTTAATTCCAAACACAACTTTTGTCGATAACATTTTTAATAACAGAGATAATGGGAAGAAAAGGGTGAAGTTGCTATCGCGGTAGGTATATTATATTAACGAATCTCGATTATTTTTGCCTGAAACATTCTCAGATTGTTGTGAAAAAAAAACATGCCTTGTGAAGATGAACTACGTTATAAAAAAACAGATGAAAGAAAAAAAGGGGAAAGATTTCTGTAACGTTTTTTTAAGAATATATCGCTGTTATTTTTTTGATGACACATCCAGATTTATTTAAAATAAGAAGATGCAATATTGTTTTTTGAATGTTTTTTAAGGACACCAGATTTGATAAAGGGTTTTACAAGAAAAATGTGGCAAAAGGTGCTCGTGAGGTCTACTGTTCACAGAATAATTACTAAGTATTGTTATTCCTGTTTGGATTTGGTAAATAAAACTTTCGTTATTATATTGTCTGTTTTATTTTTGATTCACAAATTATTTATTAAAAATAGGGACCGAAGAATTATAAGATTACGAGAGAAACCAGACTAATGTGGCAGACCACCAATTTAACTACAACCCGCCGATAAATGAAAGTGACATATGAGCTTGTCAACGCAACCGGAATTTGGAATGAATGTTCAATAAGTGTTCAGACCTTTCATTTCTTGGTCAATCTGAGTACAAGATACTAGTAACATGAGACAATGAATAGGCGTTAAACTCATGGTTCATTTCTTCAGATGTAACACTGAGTCAAAGATGAAAAATCAAAGACGAAATTGAACTAAAAGTGAATTATCTGATATCAGCTTAAGGTTTAACGAACTTCAAATCAATTTTCTTTTATTCAAATGGTAATGGTACTTATCCTTACGTCCCTTACCTCAGTCATCATTTGTCAGTAGGAGGGAGGAGTTGTGCACAATGAGTCAATTTAGGCGACACGATATTTTTGCACAATATTTTTTCAATCTAACCCCATGATCTGTAACTTAAATAAAAAAATAGGTACGAGTGTTATATTAGAATTTCTAGTTATTATTTTTAATTCGTAGAACTAAATATCATGGCACCTAAGTATAGCGATCGTTCGTAGTTTAAAATTTATTCCTACTTTCCCATTAAAATTTACGGGGGTAAGATGAACACATAACAGTTTCATTGTTACCGCATTACAAAATTCATACTAAAAGTCTGACCTTTTAGTAACATCTGAATGTTGTCAAAATGTATGATGACATGATTATTATTTATACAAGAAATAGGTAACTATACTCTGTCCATTCGTTTATTTTCTTTTTGACAGCTAACGCATATGAATTACTGTTTTTATTTTTGGAATAATGTACTAGTGTAATGTTGTACTTTATTGACGGGTAACGCCCACTTAGTGAAGTGCCCTGTGCATAACAAACAGACACAGACTGTAAAACAGCGTCTTGAAATAAGATAAATCGATCAATTGTCTTCAAATCGATTATTTGTAAATTGTAAATCTACAAAACTCATGGGCAGTTTGTCAGGTCGCAGAGTGATATATTTTGTACAATTAAAAGCGGATTGCTATTATTCTATTTTTAGAGTGTAATTTGTATAATGTGTGTGATATTCTCGTCTTAAATACATAGGCTTCCGCATGAATGATCTACGTGCGTCTGTACATTATCGCTTAGTGAACAGACGGAGACTGCACGTCACATTAGTTCAGAGCCGTGCTGTGACTAAAATACTTACCAAGGGTGCTTACATAGAGAAGCAGGTTACCAGTATCAGCGATCCCGTAACGATTGGCGCTTGTCTAAACTTAGTAGGGTGTGTAAATGAGTTTGCAATGGGGGACCTTGAATCGTTACTATAATATGACGGGAGTGGTTTACTAGTTGTCCCCCGGCGTGACAAGGCACGGCAATATTAGAAAATAATACTAGTTGTAAAGATCGTTGTCCTTACGGTATAGCAGTAGGTAGGTAGGTATTTCACTGGCTCACCACTAGGTACACTCGTATCCCAGGTAAGCACACGTCCCCAGTGTCGGTGACAGACTGCCGGACTGACAGCTATACCGTAACTACTAGTGTACATGAGACAATGTATGTATCTTTTAGTACCTAGATACTAACACTACATCCCTTCCTTTTCAACAAGTTTTGTTATCCTATACTCATTGAAAGTCAGTTATTTATCGGTTAATCAACAACAGTTTTATTATCTTTTACTTATTTAAAATCAGTAAACTAACAATTAAAATGTCAAGCTAATAGAGTCAATTATTCATTGGTTAATCAACAACAGCTTTATTATCTTTTACTTATTTAAAATCAGTAAACTAACAATTAAAATGTCAAGCTAATAGAGTCAATTATTTATCGGTTAATCAACAACAGCTTTATTATCTTTTCCTTATTTAAAATCAGTAAACTAACAATAATAGCTAAATAATAATTCTTCTTTTACAACATTATTTATTAACTACAAGATGTTCTGTTGGATTAGGATCATTTGGAATCTTGTGCCATTGGCCTTCAACTTTTTTTAAGTGTACAATATTTCTTCTCAGTCTCTGTCCTGTTTCTTCGTTTCTCACCGTTATGTCTCCTACCGATTTTTCAACTACGTGTGGTTCTGGATTAAAAGTAGTTGAAAGCTTATTTGACTTTTCCATTTCCTTTAAATAGACCTTACTTACGCCAGATATCTTATATCTGGCTTCTCTGCTCTTCTCTTCTAATCACTGTAATCCTTTCCCTTTTCCTTTTGCAATGTATCTTTATCCCTTACTTCCAAATCATCTCCTAGATCACTTATATTTTTTAACATTGGAACTTTATCGCGATTTTTCCTTTAAAAAAAGTTCTGATGGCGTTTTTCCTGTCACTGAATGAGGGGTAGAGTTATACATCATCAAATACTCATAAAGTGCTTCCCTAAGATCTTTTTTCTCACTTGAACTAATCTTTAATCGTTTAACAACATCTCGATTTTGGCGCTCTACTTCGCCATTCATCTGGGGCCAATATGGCACCGTATTAAAAAGTTTAATATTACATTCTCCACAAAAAACTCCTCACTTACAAATTGACGCCCGTTATCTGCAGTGATGGAATGCGGATAGCCTAGTTGACTGAACATTTCTTTAAAAAATTTAATAATTTGCAAACTGGTAATGGTCTTCGTGATTTTTATCTCTTTGTAGCGGCTATAATAGTCAACTACAACTAAAAGGAAGTTACTATTTGGTAATGTGCCTAACAAGTCTATAGCAATGTCCATCCATGGTTCGGCGGGAAGTTCCCGAAGCTTCATTGGTACGGGAGGGTTTGGTAAGCTGACAAGTGTACAGCCCTAGCAACCTTTCACAAACAACTCAACCTTTTTATCGATCCTGGGCCACCAAACTTTGCATCATAAGCGACCTTTCATTCCCACAATTTCTGGATGGCCTTCATGGGCCGCATATAATACCCGTGTCCTTAGATTTCCTGGAATGACGATCCGGGTCTCCCGTAGTAGTATATTTTCATAAAAACACAATTCATTTGCGAAAATTTTGTAACATTTTACAGAGTCATCCCACTGGTCATTATAAATTCCTTTCTTAACGGTCCTGATATCGTGATCAATTTCTGATTCTTGAATTATTTCCCTCATAGGGATTGCCTGAAGTCTTGCAAGTTCAGCTATTTGATGTACATAGTCTTTTATCGACGGTTGATTGGGCGCAATCTCACACAACCGAGATAAGGCATCCGCAATATTGGTTTTACCTGGTTTGTATTTTATGTTGTAACGATATGCCTGAAGATGCAACACCCACCTCTCGACTCTAGCGCATGGTTTAGATTTGGGGTTAAATATAAATTCGAGGGGCTTATAATCAGTTATCAAATCTAATGCTTTTCCAAAGAGAAATGTGTTGAAATGCTCGATAACCCAAACGAGTGCGAGCGCTTCTTTTTCCGTTTGACTGTATTTTCTTTCACAATCATTTAGTGTACGATTACCGAACGCAATAATTCTAGGTCCTTTATTATCTGTTTGCACAAGAACTGCGCCTAAACCAACTGGGCTCGCGTCCGCTATAACTTGTGTCTTATCCTTAACGTCATAGTAACCTAGAGTTTTTATTTCTGATAATACCTTCTTTAGCTCAACGAATGCCATTTCTTGATCTGTCTTCCAATATTCTTTTATGCTTGCTTTCTTTCTTAATTTTTTTCTCAATAGTTCTTTTAGTGGTTCGGTTGTAGTTGCTGAGTTAGGGAGCCATTTATTTATATAATTAACCAGCCCGAGAAAGCTCTGTAATTCTTCGGTCGTTGTTGGGACTCTAAATTCAGATATACTCTTTAAATATTTCGGTAATGGCTTTACTCCTTCTGAAGTTAATACATGCCCCAAAAAGTGTATTTGTTTTAATGAAAATATACATTTAGTTTGATTAAGCAGAACGTCATTATCTTTTCGTATTTGTAATACTTTAGCCAACCGCAAATGATGTTCTTCTTTATCACTACCCCAGACTAGAATGTCGTCAATGAAATTTGTTACTCCTTCGCATTTAATCAAGAATTTTTGAAAAAGTTCAGGAGCGCATGTTATCCCAAACATGAGTCTTTTATATCTACAGAGCCCATTAGAAGTAATAAATGTAGTTAGATGCCTAGAATTTGGATGCAATTCTATTTGATGAAATGCGTTCTTAATATCCAACTTCGAGAAATATTGTGCTTCTCTTATTTTCGGTAATAAATGTTCCATAAATGGTAAGGGATGGTTTTCTCCTAATATAGCCGCAACGCGCGCGACGCATGTCAACATAGACGCGTACATCACCATTATCTTTTAAAATGGGTACAATGGAGGAAACCCATGGAGATGGCTCTCGTACCTCTTTGATGATTTCTAAATCGAGTAAATCTTTTATTTTCTTGTTTATTTTCTCTTCTATCGGTATAGGTATTCTTCGGTATGGTTGCATAACAGGTTTAACTTACGTATCTATGGGAATTTCAATGGAGATGTTTTTAACTTTTAGATATGACTGTGATCTTCCTTGATTACAATTAATTTTGTTCACAACTACGCCTAATTTTAAAACTTTAAGACGCGTTGCAATGTCTTTACCTAGCAAATTTCTGGATCCATCTCCGATTACATAAAATATAGTCCGTTCTTCTTTTCCGTTAGTCTTTATTACAGCTTCAAACGATCCATTGACATGTAATGGACTCTTACTACCATATGCTAAAAATATTTTATTCGGTTCTAGAACCTGTTTGGAGCAATGTACCTTGTTTCTTCTTAAATATTCCCAAGTATTATCCGATATCAAATTCAATTTGCAACCCGAATCTATTAACATTTCTAAACTTACTCCTCCTATTTCACATTTTACTGTCGTATAATCATTTAGATTAAATATTTATTCTAGTTGTTTATCTTCTAAAGAATTAACAGTAGTATCTTGTTTTTGTCTTTTGAAATTGTTTTTGTCTGAATCCTGTTTTTGTTCTGATTTCCGTTTTATTTGATGTAATTTAATTCGACAGCAGCGTTGGTTGTGGCCTAATTTCCCACACCCATTGCACTAAGCCGTAAGACCGCTCACGTTAATTTTAACGAGAAAGGAAATACATCAAAAAAAAATTTTTTTTTCAATATTTCATTACTTTCCAAAGACGCCCATTACCATTTTTCGATTTCTCATTACCATCTCAACCTTCTTTACATTCCTATTATATTTACTTAAACTAAAAACTCCACATGGGTGCGTCTTGTCAAAACGTACTCCAAATGAGTACCTATATAAATCATTAATTTGAAATTTAGCTAAAAATAATTATGAAAACAAAAAATTAAAAAATATTCAAAACATTAACCACTCGCGACAATGACTCACATACAAGTGCCTACTTTCTTTTTAACCGATAATGTTAATTATATTGCAAATTGTGGCCGAATTCATGAAATATGTGCACAAATAATTTTAATAAATAGATAGCAAAGAAAGTAACTACTGAATCTGATCGGTGAAAATTCTACATTTTTTGTTACAGACTAACCACCTACCATATGAATTTAAATTTTGATTTCACTATGTCGCGTAGGATATCTTTAATATTTCTAATTAGTCTGGGCTTAGGAACACGCGCCGATGTATATACTGCTATATCAGAATTTGAATACTTAATTGAACCTCATCAAAAAATTAAAGACGACCTACGTCTTTAATTTTCATATATTTTACCTATTGTTTAGAATAGAAGCATTATTTGACTAACTTTCAGGTGATTTGAATAGTGCTCTGTATTGGGCAAGAAACATAATTGATCTAGATCCTAACAACACCAGAGCACAGCAAATATCTCAAATGTGCTATAAACGTATTAAAAATGAAAATACGATACAGGAGGTAAGTTGCAAAAATCTAGAAAAGTCCTTTCCATTAGTTAAGAATAGACTACTTACGATATGTGTAAGGATCTTTTTAATAATACAAATATCTCATATAAAACCACAGGTGAAGTTGTATGAGAAGAACTCTAGAAGACGGGAGTTGGGCGATCCGATATATAAATTGTGTCGGGGTGAAATCGACATTCCCAAAGAAATATCTAGCAGGTAACTAATAAGTAGAGTAAAGAAACGAAGTGTAGGAATTTCAGGTTGCATGATGACAAGATCGCAAGTTCTTAGGAACTGACCTGTAGTGGGGAAGGAGTGCAACAAGAGGATTGTTGTTGCAGGGGAAATAGTTACACGCATATTAACCGCGATTTAGATTTTCATAGGCGGCGTGCGTTTTGGTCGGTTCGAGTCCGACATAACCTCTTCCACCGGCTCCGGTGGGGGGGAATCCGTGGAGATTTTGCGCACGTAAAAAAAAAAGTATTGGTCCTATTTGGTTCCTTATAATACGGTGCATTACGTAAGTGTGCTTCGATTTCAGCCTTTTTCCAATAAAATATCTTTTACGAAACCTTTGATTTCTGATTTATATTTATATCATTTGCACATCATTTCTTCTGCCTCATGAAACTAACCGAGCTTTGTATATTAGTAGATATTTACTTAAAGAAGTCATAAAAGGCGACTACACAAAGAAACTGCAGCAGTATAATATATATAAGCAGTCAAAAACACTAGGTGGAAAACAAAAATTAACGGTTGAGCAAAGTACGCAGACAGACGACCGTGACATACACAATCTGACTGATAAATGTGCTACTACTACTACTAGTAATTATATAACAGAAAATAACACACCACCGGAACCTCTTTTTCGTGTATAGTAATATAACTATTCTGCACCAAAACATAAATGGACTATTAAGTAAATCGGGTGCCTTTACAGTTCATATGGAAAACTTAAGTTGTAAAGATAATCAAATTGATATATTATGTTTCTGTGAACACAATATGGTGGCATTGGATACTGATTTGTTATGTATACCTAACTTCACGTTAGCGACTTACTGTGCAAGGCGCGTGAGGCGCGGAGGTACCTGCATTATGGTGAGAAATGGACTTAGGTATAAGGCTATTGAAAATGTACCGCCTTGTAGTGTGCCGGGGATAATCGAATGCTGTGGGGTAGATCTTATTGATCATAACATCATAATATTGTGTATCTATAGACCTCCACAAAGGGATCAGGTAAAATACAAATTTAATGTTTTCTTTGATGTGTTATACCGGGTTCTCTCGTTGTTTCCATTCGATAGTAACAGAAAGTTAATAGTGTGTGGTGATTTCAATATTGACATTTTAAAGACAACAATTTATTCTCAGCAATTCATTCAAATACTTCAAGGGTTTAATTTAAAATGTGAAATAAACAAACCTACTCGCCTATGCAGTGGAACCTGTATTGATAACTTTGCACATAATTTACGACGATGTAAAAGTGAAGTACTAGAACTGGCAGTATCAGACCATACAGCACAACTACTACACTGCCCTGTCAATAAGACATGCAGACTAGATTTTTGGTTTACTCAAAAACGCAACTACTGTAGTAATAATATGGAAAAGTTCGTTAACTACCTTAAGAGTTTGGATTTTGCTAAAGTATACGCCGAAACTGATTGTAATTGCGCTTTTAATATATTTCATGAGATATTTTCATACGCATATAATATATGTTTTCCTAAAATTAAAATTAAAATCTCCACAAAAATAAAACCCAGATGGGTAACTAACGGTATTAGGGCTTGTAGTAAAAGAAAGCGTGAACTATTGTGGATATACAGACGATGTCCTACTGAGCGTAATAAACTAAATTTCAAATGCCTATCTCGCAGGCTTAAGAAAATAATTAATTTAACACAGAAACAACAACACAATAAATATGTACGTTCTTCTAAAAATAAATGTAAAGCTACGTGGAAAATAATAAACAAAGCCAAAGTTAGTTATCCTACTGAAGGTATTGGGCAAGTAAAAGTAAATAACCAGTTGATAACTAATCCTATGACCATTGCACAAGCATTTAATGACTTCTTTGCGGACCAAGCACAGTCGATAAAAGGTACCAGATACATCAATTCTGTCAAACCTAGCAAATCCTCTTCAATGTTTATGCAACCTACTATACCACAGGACATATTTAAAATTATAAACCAATTAAAAAATACAGCTAGCACGGGATATGATGAAATAAGGACAAGTGTTGTAAAAAAGGTATCGTTGTACATTGCGCCTGTCTTAAGCCACATTATTAACTCCTGCATTATGCAGGGTATATTTCACGATAAACTAAAAAAAACTGTGATAAAACCACTTTTTAAAAAAGGAGACAAGAAAGATCTCTCATGTTACAGGCCAATTGCTTTAGTACCAATTTTTTCTAAAATATTTGAGCGAGTCATTTATGATAATATAAATAATTATTTTGAGGTTCATAATCTTTTTGCTGAACAACAGAAAGGATTTAGAAAAAATAAATGTATTGATACCGCCATATTTGATTTTCTTAATATAATTATGGCCAGAGTCGATAAACGTTTGCCCGTTGCGGCGCTTTATATGGATATGACGAAGGCATTCGACTATGTAGACCACAAAATTCTCATTGATAAATTAAATTCATACGGCATTAGGGGAAACTTATCTAGTCTGCTCGAATCATATTTAACAAATCGTCAACAGATCACTGTAATTAACAGGATAAGTTGTAAACCTAACACTGAATATCATTACCAGTCAGACGTGAGAAATATAGCTTACGGTGCGCCGCAGGGGAGTACATTGGGGCCGTTGCTGTTTAACGTTTACATCAATGACTTTCCGTCAGCAACAACATTTCCCATGGTAATGTTTGCTGATGACGCTACGGTTGTATTTGACAAACCTAATATAGATGTAATTGAATCGGAAATGAATGACAGTATTGGCTCTCTTGTTGCTTGGCTTGAGGCGCAAAACTTAAAAATTAACATTGGGAAAACGACTATAATGAACTTTGGTAGAAACATAGACGAAGACCTACATCTAAATGTTAAATATAATGGTGCAAAAGTGAATGAGGCTACAGTAACAAAATTTCTTGGGTTACAAATAGAAAACACATTGCAATGGAAAGAACAGATCGGAAAAGTATGTGGAAAATTAAATCAACACGCATACGCCTTATACATGTTAAACAAATCTGCAAATCAAGATACTGTACTCACAGCATACCATGGGTTTGTTGCGTCCACTTTAAGGTACGGTATTATATTCTGGGGGAATGCAGTAGGCAAAGAATTGGTTTTTAAGGCACAAAAACGCTGTATCAGAGCAATATGCAACTTACACACCACTGATACATGTAAGCCACATTTTATAAGTTTAAAATTATTAACAATGCCGTCCATGTACATTCTCGAAATGTGCATGTTTGTTAGACGGAACTGGTCAAAATTTTCATCAGTAAGTAGTAGCCGTAGAGCAGGTAAACTCCACGTGGTAGCGTCTAAAACAACCATGTATAAGAATAGTGTCTTCTGCATGGCACCTACAATCTATAATAAACTGCCTAAATCTATAAGTTCCATTGACATTTTACAAGAGTTTAAAAATAAATTGCTCACATTATTATTAGAGAAAGCCTATTATTCGATCAATGAGTATCTAAACGAGAAATTTTAATGATTTTATTGTTACATATTATTATTGGTTCATAAGATTTATTAAATTGACATTGACAATAGATTATAATTATTGTATATGTATATGACAGTAAAATGTATTGTTTGAGCGTTATGAGCAATGTATTATTATGAGCAGTAAGGACTAATCTTGTAATCGATATCTACTAACCATAACTGTAAGTACCAATACTAATCATGATGACATTTAATTTTAATTTGTACGCCATGTAAGTGGCAGGACATGGTGCACCTATATTTATTATTTTAAGATCTTTGTAAAACCTATGTTCCACAATTTAATAAATAAATAAATAAATAAAGTTTTTAATTCTCGAGTTTTCTTAATTTATCTGTTTTTGCATTTCTAATATTGTAAATATGTATATTGTGTTAAATATCTATAGAAAATAATTTTTAAATTTACTAATTGTAAAATTATTATAAATTAAACGATTGTTTCAGACTAACTTGCAGTTATTGGAATCACAGTCATCCATTTCTGAAGTTAGCGCCCCTGAAGGCAGAAATGATGTACTACAACCCCGACATGGTTTTATTTCATGATATACTTAATGATAACGAAATTGGCCAAGCCTTTGGTGAGACTTAGCAAGAGATAATTTTTTTAAAATTCTCATTAATATCTAGATGTTTATATAGACATGGCTACTGCGTTCATAATATTTCTCGCCAAAAATTAAGACTTAATATATTCTCTAAAATGTTATTACAACAAAAGTCTATTATTTATCATTTATTCATAAACAATTATTTACATAATATACACGGAAATTATAGAAATAAATATATATATATATATAAAAAAGAATATATATATCTAAATAATCCTGCAGGTTCAGGCGTCAAAGAATTCCTCGCCATCGATGTCAACCGGGAAGGTGGCCAGAAGGCTAGCGGCATTGCCACGTTGAATGGCAATACCAATTCTTTGCGCAAAGAAGAAACCAGCCCTCTGATCACGGGTAGCGTCAATTAAACGTTTAGAAATGTCTCTAAACAAAAGACGGGCACTTGGACCCCATGATCCCAGCGTCTCGACCCCGAACGGCTCAAATATGTAATTACCACTTATATTACTATACTTGTGCCGTTTGAGGGTCTCTGCCGACGCAGCAGCAGCGCAGGCGCAGTTTGCAGTCCCTGGAAGGTGTGAAGGCGCAAGGGTGTCAGCACATGTTGCATCCCACACTAAATGCCTTCCCATCTTCCAAGGCACCAATGACATTCCATCTGGCCTCTTGCCATCGTCGCGCGCCAAGCCAGTGGGTTCTAATGTGGCTGGAACGCCAGCGGTGACAAGAGCCCGACGGATTATGTCATTGATATACCCGTGCCGCGACAGCCGTCCTGCGCTCCTGCTGCAAGAGAGACCATGATGTCCAAGGCTACCAACTTCTTCCCCACAGCGACATCGATGCGGAGAAACGCAAGGAGCACCTAAACGAAGGCAATCAGCGATACGGAAGGTGTTATCGTCCAACATGGTACCAATGTTAGGCGACGGTAGGGCCTGAAGCCAAACACCGGATTCCCATTCCCCCACAGCCAAAAGGCGAGCACGCTCCGCAACATTGGTAGAACTAGAAATTAGATGTTTTCTTACCATGTTGCAGAGCGGCACGTCCTATTGTCTCTGGGAAGCTGGGTTGGCTGGCAAATCAGCGTGTTTGCAAAACATTTTCCAAGCATTAAAAGCTTCGGCCATGCCTGGCACTTCTGAATTAGTTAGGCTAGGGGTTAAGATTTTTTTAACTAATTCATCCGTGCCATGCACCGAAGATAAAAATGCTGGCAGACTTACGTCAGTAATTTTGCGAACGCCGAGCCCGCCTAGACGCACAGGCATGGATGCCTGAAGCCAGACTCGGTCGTTCATATCCACATTTAGAATTTTGCATAGTGTGTTTCGAATCACACTATTCATTTTACCTAAAAGAGTCAAATATTTGAACAGTTGAGTTGAGCGGAGAACATGTGTAAATTTAGGAAAAAAAAGACAATACCGAATTATAGTGAAAACAAAATGGATGTTAATTTGTTGTAATCGGTCCGAAACTTCACAGAAATTTCGAATCTTTTCTTCTACGAAGGAGTCATATGCTTCCTCTAGGATTGGGGACCCAAGGAGGCGGAGAGAATCTTTTTGAACAATTTTTAAATCTGGAGCCAAATCGTTGAATTTTGATAATGTTGAAAGGATGTCTATGTTATCATCAAGAAAAATTTCACATTTAGTTGCATTTAAATGTAAACCAATGGATCTAAATTCATCTTTTAAAAAAGCCAAATCTTCTAAAACTGTTTTAACGTCTCCTCCTAGGGTCCCGTCGTCGTCTAGATACCACAAGTTAAATTTAGAATTTAGCTTCCGTATCACGGGATGTATAGCAAGGCTAAAAATGAGTGGCCCAAGAGGGTCACCTTGTTGACACCCAACTGATGATTCTAAAACGTTGTCCTTGTATAGTAATTTTGAGGGGTACCTATAACATTGCCAAAGAAATTTATAAATTTTAGGGGTTTCCAATTTCACTTGCGTCAACAATGAGTCCCTATTCACTGAGTTGAAGGCATTCTTCAAGTCAACTTTAAGAATGACTTCTCCTCTATTGCAGCCAAGGTACGTTGACAGGGCATGTACGGCAGCCTCGCAGCCCCCTTTAGAGCCAAAGCCAAGTTGCAGGGGCTGGAACTGGTTGGTTAATGTGTTATTATATGCTTTACAGCATAATTTGGCCGCCATACGCCTGTACGTGCACCCTACGGCAATGGGACGAATACCACCGTCTTTCTTACGTAAGGCGCATAGATTTGCGCCGTAAAGCAAATCAACGATGGCGTCGCACACATTGCCGGAGAGCATTAGGTTGATTAAGGCCGTTAGCTCCTTCAAAAGTGCATCGCCGGCTTCCCCAGGGCTCAGCAAGTCTTTGAGGTGTTGCGGGGTTAAACCATCTAGACCGCCAGCAGATCCGCTCTTGAAGGAACCAACGGCAGCTAGAACGTCCTTAGCTGAAACAGTGAGAAAATCATCGTCTTTATTTGGAGGATCAGGGAAGGAAAGGTCAGCGGCGGGTGCTGGATGCTTGCTCTTCAGTTCTGCAAGAGTATCTGGCGAGCAAGCAGCCACCACATCGCTGCTAAACAAAAGTCTCGATGCACCCCTTATGTCACCTTCCCTTAATTTGGATTCTACATAGTGATAAACAGAATTTTTTCTAAAGCTCGAGAATTTAGGGTCGAAAATATAGGTCGAGAGGCAATTTTCTTTAATTTGTAGTGATAAAGATTTCTTAGAAGTTGAGACATGTGATATGTGTAGAATCCTGTAAGGAAAAGTGAGAAGCTGTTCCCAAGCTCTTTGAGAGTTCTCCCTGACTACTTTTGAAATGCAAGAAGCCAGATTTTGTGCCACAGATGGTCGGGCACCGCGGGGAACTCTCTTTAAAATCGGAACCGAATTTTTAAATTTGCTTAGAGTTCGCCAAAATGGAATTTCGGAGGTAGTGTGCGATTGTGATACTGGTATTGAGCTTGAAAGTACATTTGGACATTACTTTTCCCAAATGTATTTTTAAACCCTGCTTACCTTTAAAAAAGCGAGCTTGGGTGCAGTGGGGGCACCGAACAAGTGTGGTAGGTTCTCTTGTATGTATTATGCTACAATTTATCTGTACATACATTCGTATAATCAGGCCTTTATCCCCGGAGAATAAAGCAGAGGTGAATTAACACCTACATTACACCAATTAATGTATTCGCTTCCACGTAATAGGGGGTGAGCCTATTGCCGTATTCCGGGCACTATTCTTGACTCGAGCCATGCATTTGAGGCTGAGTCTAGGCTGTATATATCTGTCTGATGTTAAACAGCCTTATCCCTTAATCGCCTTGTACGACACCGTATGGGAAAAGATGGGGTGATTTAGAAATAAATAAAATACAATTAAATTTATTAAAACTATTTCCATTAAATTCCAATGATCACATTATTTACAAATATTTCTTTTCGTTGTATCTTCTTGTGTAACTACCCTTTTTAGCGTGCGTAATACCCCCAAGTAACCCCCCACCCCCAGGTTATATCGAATTTGAACCGACTAAAACGCACGCCGTCTAAATGGCCGGAGGCATATCCCTTGCACCCACGTTGTAATTGCTACGGTATGCTGATGGACAGTCGATGTTTTTAAGCTCGAGTCGAGTAGGTACGGCAGATTAGGAGTGCTTATAAAAGTAGCCTACCCCGTGCTTATATACCTAAACCAAATACGTTCGCAGGTTAAGCGTGATTGAGTAAAAAAACATTCAAGTTTTTGCATTTATTGTCTTAGTAGGACACACTTGATTAATAAGCTCTTATTGTTTAAGGTTAACTATAAAAAAATATTAAAGGAAAGGAAACCTCTTAGATGTAATGAGGTGTCCTTCCTGTAATGTAGAACGTCTAAATTTATCTTGTAACTTTTATTCACTCCACAGCTGGCTCGTTGTAAAACGAATAACCCTAGCACTTATCAGCCAGCTACCACAAAATCTCGTATATGCAAATACGCTTGGTTGAATGATAAAAAATCTGATACTGTTACTCGCATCTCACGCAGAGTTACGCACATGACTGGTTTGAGTATAGAGACAGCTAAAGACATGCAAGTCATCAATTATGGAATTGGGGGCTATTATAAGCCTCACTATGATTTCGCTAGGGTAAGAAAGACGAGTATCAAGGATATTTTAGCTATAATAAAATCCGTCAGAAATCGATACCCGGCTATGACGCTAAGATGATAATGATGATACAGGTATCAGTATCAAAATGATCGGGATATTTACCATGTTGCATTGTTTTGAGTTTCCGATATTTCGGCAAGCATAATGATCATAGAGGAACAATGCAACATGGTAAATATCCCGATCATTTTGATAGTGATACCTGTATCATCATTATCATCTTAATCATAATCCGATTATTTTGATACTGATGTGAGTGACCATGAGAGTTTAAATAAGATGATATATGTATTTAGCTGTTTACAGATATTTACAGTTTATTGAAGATCCACGAGGTATAAAACAAATGTCCTCAATATGAGAAAATCTTAAATAATATATTTTCTCCTTGGTTGTATTCCGTTAAAATGTGTTGTTTTGTTTTCAGAATACAGAACCAATAAAGTGGGCCGGTGGTAACAGGGTAGCTACTGTATTGCTTTATGTAAGTTTAATAATATAGTTAAGCTAGTGCTGTTTCATGTTTGGTTTGGCGATTTTTTTATACCACTTAGTTGGCAGACAAGCACACGGCCCACCTGATGGAAAGTGGTTACCGTGGCCTATGGATGTTTGTAACACCAGAGGAGTCACAGTTGCGCTGCCAGCCCTGTAAGTACAGAGTTTCTGTGCCATCAGTAGAAGACAAAGCAGGACAAGCCTATAGTCTTCCACTGACAGCACAAATTCTCCAGTGAGCTCTGGCTACCCTACTCACCGCTGGGAACACAACACGAAGTTATTATAGCCGCGGTATTCTGCTTCTGCGGTATTTCCAATAAGTGCTGTGTTTCAGAAGATTACCTTAGACGTAATATAAACAACACAAAATTCGGTATCTACTCTGTACGAGTTTGTCACGTATTAATTAAAAATTTATCAATGGGCACCTTGAATAGTTTTAAAACACTTAGACCCGATAGGTGGCACAACTGACTAAAATCAAAGTCAAAAGTCATTTATTTTGTATTAATAGACGGATAGAAATCGGCACTTACAAAACGTAAACAAAAAAGGAACATGAATCTCAGTTTGGTAAATGACCACCGGTTCGAAAAGCGGCCCCGAGCTGAGAAGACTCCGGCAAGAAACTCAGCGGGCATTTCTTTTTTTTGTTCTATTTACAAACATACACTTAGTCTACTTAATCTAAATACAAAAGTTTACTTGAGTGGCATAGTTGAGCGAACAGCTCATTTCCAAGCTTGTTTATCATCCAAGTATTGGATGTGACTGTATGTGCACTACTTTTTTCTGGTAGCGGATCCATCACAAAGCGCTTCAGAGATGAAAGAAAGAAAGAAAAGAAAAGAAAGAAAAGAAAATTTATTCATCGACGTTTTGGTACTTAAAAAACAATAGCTTATTCATTATATATGTGTTCATAATATATGTGTACCTCACGCGTCAGCCGAAAAGGATTCGGTTCAGCTTTTGCTAGACAGCTATCTAGCGCTGGTTTTCAACCGAACCTATTATGATTCACGGATGCAAATCAGTGGCTAAGAAGTCTAAAAACTCAGTCTGAGAGGTGTAATAATTTTTTACATTTCTTTTATAAACACAAAATATAAAAATAAAAAACATGTGCAACTTAAACTACAGTAGGTTACATAGTAAACATTTACATAGCATCTAAGTTAACCACGCTCAACCAACCCACCGCAACCACAGCCTTACAATACAATATACTAAATGGAAAATACCTTATAATGTATACAAAAATAACGACAATAAAGCTCACGTCTCATGTAGATTGACTATTAAATAATAGATATATTGTATATATTGTAGGCTTCGGGATAAGTCATAAAACTGTATTAATACACTTACACTGTATAATACACAAATCGAGAAAGTAAAAAACTTGAACGACCCATCATGAATTGAGTGAATCGAACTTGGAAACACGCATCGACTGCTGTGTTACTTTGCTCAACGTCTTGATGAATAATGAAAGAATTTTAAATCGAATTATTACTTGTGTTGAAAAGTGGATACTGTACGATAATCGGAAGCGCTCGTCGCAATGGCTGAGCCCAGCCAAATCCTGCTTTAAACGAAAATTGATTTAGAAAAAGTTATTTGTATTTGGTGGGTTAGCGCCGGCGTCATTCACTACAACTTTATAAAATCTGGCTAAACGATTACGGCATATATCTATTGTCAGTAATTGCAAACCATGAAGGAAGAACTAGCTGCTAAACAACCGATATTAGTCAATCGCTCTAGACCATTGCTGCTTACGTTGGTAAGACCACACACACACTGTACAACAAACAACCACTAAGTTAGATGAGCTACAATTGGAATGTCTGACATCGACCATACTCCCCGGAGCTTACTCCAACAGATTACAATTTTTCCGGAATTTGGACAACTTCTTACAAGGACAAAAATTTAACTCCGATGCGGCAGTCAAAACTGCTTTCAAATAGTTTATTGATTCTCGCTCCCATATTTTTTCAGTAAAGGGATTACTACCTATGAGATGGCAAAAGTGCATAGATAACAACGGTGCTTTGTATACTTAGATTAATTACTAGCTTTTGCCCGCAGCTCCGCCCGAGTGGATGT
Organism: Eilema griseolum; assembly: GCA_963662185.1. Taxonomy (NCBI): domain Eukaryota; kingdom Metazoa; phylum Arthropoda; class Insecta; order Lepidoptera; family Erebidae; genus Eilema; species Eilema griseolum. Next base: position 12,409,100 of record OY759236.1, read on the forward strand.
CGGTTCCCAGTGTGGACAATCCTTATCACTAAGGGGTATGAAAAATAGATGTTGGCCAATTCTCAGATCTACCCAATATGCTCACAAAATTTCATGAGAATCGGTCAAGCCGTTTCGGAGGAGTTTAACCATATATATTTTCCAAAAAAAAAATTCTTAATATTCCTCCCATACAAAACGCCAATTTCATATGTAAGAGCCTAATATAAGTAAGGATTCCTAAATAAATAAATTACCGTAAAACGAGTTGAATAGAGATCAATAGGTGAATAGAAATAAAAGGGTCATTAGATTTTTAAAGTAATTTATTTAAAAAAAAATTGTATCTAACCAGATATTGTTCATTGTTCTATATTACATTGAACTAGTCCATAGTATCTTTGAACTTGAAAGAAAATAACTACAGAATTTAGCTGACTATTTTATTCTTCTTTTACTTTTTCGAGTCAGGCTAGGTCTGACATATAATGGTTTGAACATGGCCACAGCAACAGCGCTCTCCGTTGCTCTACACAGGTCTTTGGTAGTGCATGTGAAGGGGCACATGGACTAAGATTGGGCCTCGCAGTCGCAGGACTCTTGCATCCGGTCTATAAAGCCCCATTATTTTATTTATATTCACCTATTGATCTCTTTTAACCATGTTTTACACGATATTATAAAGTAGGTTAAAACATATGTATTTGCAGATGTCTGATGTAACATTAGGAGGGGCCACAGTTTCTAGAGAGGCCACATGGCAGCCTCTCGTACCGTCTGATGCAGATGATCAGCGAGCACGGATGCTTCGGAAAGTATTTGCGTCGGATGCAGAAAGAGCCAACGTCCGAGAGCCATCACTGCGACGCGAGCGAGGACTCAGGTCTACACACGCTCACCGAGTGTCCGGCGTGGGAGACGCCGAGGCGGGAGCTTGTGGCGGCCCTAGGAGTGAGGGTTCTCACGCAGCGAACCATCGCCGCAAGCACGGTGGAGACCTTGCTCGCGGCGATGGTTCGCTGCGCGGATGCATGGGCGGCCGGCGCCTCCTTCTGCGAGCAAGTAATGCTCGTGAAGGAGGAGGCGGGCCGGGAGCGGCAGCGGGAGCGACGAAGGATCGCAAGACAAGCTGCCCGCGTACGAAGGCAACTCGGGCGTCGGAGGTCGATGAACGACCTCCGCCCCCCATGAGCGCCGGCCTGGGGGTGACAGGTGGAGCTGCCTGTCACCCTGGCAGAAGCAGGCCGCGGCGGTGGCGCGCGTGGCGCGCCTCCCCGTTTCCGGAGACGAGTTGGGGACTCCGTAGTCCCCACACCCGAGAAGAGGGCCAGATCGTGAGAGATGTCTCGGGGTCGGCCGGGGTGCGAGGGATATGCCTGTCAACCTCACCTTCGGCAACCAAAGCGACCCACAGGTGACGTGCGTTTTAGTCGGTTCGAGTCCCACATAACCTCCTCCACCGGCTCCGGTGGGGAGGTATCCGTGGGGATTTTGCGCACGTAAAAACAAAAAAAAAAAGGGGGCCACAGTTTTCCCAGAAATTGGCTTGAGCGTGTATCCACGAAAGGGAGTAGCAGCTTTTTGATACAACTTGCATGCTTCGGGAGAGGGTGACCTTGCTACGAGACATGCAGCTTGCCCAGTTCTACAAGGTGACAAGTGGGGGGTATGTACAAACTATCAAAAATGGCTATATGTAAGAATGTATTGATTTACATTCATCACAGCCATTCAACTTTATGTCAATAGATACATTCTTTAATATTGCTTTTTGAGATTACGTTGAAAGGTTTTGATCAGTTCGCCTTACAGTTAGACTTAAAACTCTGTCGAGTTCGACAAATAACTAGGTACTTAATTTTTTACTTTTCAGAAGATACCTACTTGTTGACATATTCACGCTTCAATATATATCACTCTTTGGTCGGCAGTGAAACAGTTGATACACGTACATTCTTTCTCTCAACGGAAAAATCAAAATATCCTTTGAAAACTTACCTTTAATTGATATAAAACAGTACATATTGCCAATAACACTGTAGTGAAGTAAATCGTATATTAAAATCAACAAAAAGTGATGAATAGTGGCTTATAACTGAGTTATAACGAATAAAACTTTAATATCTACCTGATCAGCTGGTGAGTGAATGACTTACGTTTTTGTGAACAATACACGCAAAACGCACGGTTAGCCAGTGAACATAAGAGCGCTTACTGCGTGCGCGTTGCTGTGTGTGCCGATCAGTGACGCATGACGGTACTTCGACGGCGAGCCATCGGTGATTAGTTAACCGTAGACGGCGCTATCTTTTCTACCTAAGATTTGCCTCTGTGAGGAATTAATATTGACACAAAACTAAACACCTGAAATTATTTATTTTTCTTTAAACTTTACTACTGAACATAGCTTAATCCAAGATGAAATGCTATGGATGCCTAAAAAATACAAAAGACACTTGTATTAAATGTGCTGTGGATACCTGTGCAAAAAGCTTCTGTTCACAATGTATAAAAATACCTACGTTGCCAAGCGACAAGATAAAAGTATGGAAATGTCCGGACTGCTGTGCCGCGCTAAAAAAAGGAGGCGACAATAGTTTAACGCCGATACGCCCTACAGACTCGAATGTTACCACAAGGAAGAAAGCAGACATGCAGACTGAGGGTTGTGTGAACTCTGAAGTAAAAGAATTGATAGAGGAAGTGCGTCATCTAACACAGGAAATTTCTTCTCTTAAAAAGCAACTTGAAGACGCGACGGTCTCGTTGGTTAATTGTCAGACAAAAATTACCGAACTGGTGACAGCAGTAGACTCGAACAGCAATAGAATTAACTGTCTAGAAAACCGTGATAAAGACTTAAAGCTGCTGGAAGCTACAGTAGTTGAACTGAAGCAGGAATTGAATGGGCAAGCTCAATTACACCTGCGCAATGAGCTGGAATTGGCTGGCGTATCCGAGCAAGCCAATGAAAATCTATACCACATTGCACTGTTAGCAGCCCGCAAGGTTGGTGTCGAACTAAACGACTCGGACATCGACTGGGTTGCCCGAGTTGGCCCCCGCGTCAAATCAGCTCTAAACGCTGAACAAAATACCAGATTTTCAAGACCAGTAGTGATGCGTTTGTTGCGTCGTACCAAACGAGATCAGATACTGACGGCTGCAAAATCTAGAAAAAATATAACAACAACAGACCTTGACATCTCTGGTACGCCGCAAAGGTTATACTATAACGAGCGCCTAACAAAAGCAAATCGATTGCTTTTTCGAGCGGCAAGAACCAAGTCCAAAGAAATGGACTACACCTTCTGCTGGTGTACACAGGGTAATATCTATGTTAGGCAACGTGAAGGTAAGCCAGCCCTACCAATACGCTCACATGAAGATCTTCTTCGGGTTTTTAATACTCCTGCTGGAAATTAAATCAAGATACATTGAACATGCTTTTCCTACTAACAAAAAATTTACATTTTATATAATAAGTAACTGTGTGTAAGTAAGTGATAGTGACATCACTAGAATTTTAAGTGTCAATCCTATACATTTATGCTTATTAAGAAAACACATACAAACACATTCTCATTTATCTAAACCAACATACACAACTTATAAGACATACTTTATACTATCAATCTATTACAATAACCTAGAAATTTATGCATCAATAACATTATTTTATATATATACACAAAGTACGAGTGAGATTTTCTCTAAAATAGTTGGCAATCTACTAAAGCAAATACATTATAATATACTGTCACACATTTTATGCACTGTAAAATTTAAAATTGGAACTTTAGAAATACTTATTCGGGTAACTAAATACGCACTTATCAAAAAATATATACATATAATAATAACTTTATTGGAAGGCAGTGGCACTATGTGCTTGACAGGTATTTCACATTTGTATTGTATGGCATTAGCAATTACTACATTTACACTGTATTATGTCACACTTGTTTGGAATTTTCTATGTTACCCTTACAGTGATTGATGACACCAACACTGAAGAGTTAGACTCATTAAGAATAACTTGCCATACCATAGAAGCGCCTGAGTACTGTCGTGCCACAATCTCATCAAATTACAATTTTAAAGTGTTAACATTCAATATCAGAAGCATTAATAAAAATTTTGATAATTTTCTTGTTACTCTCAAAAGATGTAAAATTACTTTCGATGTAATAATTTTAACTGAATGTTGGCTAGATGACACATCGATTATACCCCAAATGGCATTATACACAACGTATAATACTAAAAAAGTTATTAACCAAAATACTGGTGTTGTAGTTTATGTTCACGATGGGTGGAGTGCGCGCGTCTCCGAGCCAAATGTTGATGATGCAAACTTATTGCGGCTGGATCTTGACAACCGTATTACAATTTATGCCATATATCGACCGCCATCTGGTTGTAAAAAGAAGTTCCTCCGATCCCTTCACAGTCTTCTCGATTCAACATTACATGAAAAAAATACACAAATTCTAACAGGCGACATAAACATAGATTTACTGTCATCGGAATGTGATTCAGACCTTGTAGAATATTTATGCCTAACTGCAGAACAAGGATTGTTTCCTGTTATCACACACCCAACAAGAGGGGTGGCATGTCATGACCACATCTTTATTAATAAACTTAAAAATGCAATTGGTGTGGTCTGCCAAACTGACCTAACAGATCATGATATCGCCATACTAGGTCTTACTATTAAACAAAACACTGGGCAATGTTTGGATCGGGTTGTTACAAAACGGGACGCTGAGGCTATCCGACATGAACTTCTAAAAGCTGACTGGTTGCTACAGTTGCGTAGTAAAGATGTGAACGAAAATGTAGACAATTTCTGTAACCACATAACCAAAGTAATCGATAAACATACAAACAAGTTGCGGGTCAGTCACTCAAAATTTAATATCAAACCCTGGATCACACCCGGTCTTATTCGTTGCATGACACACAGAGATCGATTACATTTAAAATACAGAAAAGCTCCAAACGACCCCCTCACACGCATAATATACACCCGGTACAGGAACTTTTGCAACAACCTATTGCGCAAATTAAAAACTGATTACAACACCAGACTGCTTGCGAGTAATGCAAAAGACCCTAAACAAATGTGGCGGTGTATAAGGAGTGTCTGTAACCTAACAGAAACTAATAAGGAACCCAGGGAGCTGCTAACTATAAACAACAGTTTATGCCCGACTCAATCTTTGAATGTCTGCAATGCTCACTTTTCAACGGTGGGGCAGGACCTGGCTAATGAGATCCTAATTAGTCTTCAACTGAGTCAAAAGGCACTAGCAACTAAAGTTAAAAGAAGTGGCTTGCGTGACTCATTCTTTCTACAACCAACTGACGTAATGGAAGTGGAGTCCCTGATCCTATCTTTGCGGAACAATAAAGCACCGGGCATTGATGGAATGACTAATGACTTGTTAAAAGAAATAAGAAACGTGGTCATTCCCCCACTGACTGACATCTTCAATTTAAGCCTTGAATCTGGCGTGTTCCCCGAAGCCTGGAAAACTGCGTCTGTCACTCCTATTTATAAACACGGTCCTAGAGACTGCCCGGACAGCTACCGTCCCATTTCTTTACTGTCTATATTCTCTAAACTACTGGAAAAGATAGTTAACAACAGATTAGTCAAATATTTAGAAAGTCATAACCTGATACCACATAGGCAGTATGGTTTTAGAAGAGGGAAATCGACTGAAGTAGCGGTAACACTTTTAACATCAACTGTGTCATCCCACCTTGACTTGAAACAGTTCAGCATAGGCGCTTTTCTGGACTTAGCGAAAGCTTTTGACACCGTTTCAATACCAATCTTGCTGAAAAAACTGGAATTTCAATTTGGAATACGTGGCATAGCTTTGAATTGGTTTAAAAGTTACTTGACTGATAGAAGACAGTGTGTCCGAGTGGGCAACGACAAAAGCGAACTACAGTTGGTTAATTTTGGTGTACCGCAGGGAAGTGTGCTCGGCCCAACGCTCTTCATAATGTACATGAATGACATTCACGCATGTGTTAAAGCAGACATAATATGCTACGCCGATGATACAGTCGTTGTCTTTCATGGATCGACTTGGGAAAAAGTGTTTCGTGAAGCTGAAACAGGTATGACTGAAATACAACAATGGCTAAGACATAATCTGCTGACACTAAATGCCAACAAAACTAAGTACATCTGCTTTCACAAAACCGCTGCATCAGTCCCACCCAAGTCCCTTAATATTAGGCTACACAACTGCAAGACACTGAACAGTTGCAACTGTGGAATAGCTCAAAGGGTAGACAAGATTAAGTATCTAGGCGTAATAATAAATGAAAATCTTAACTTCAAAGAACAAATCAACGTGTTGTCTGGTCGCGTACGTAAAACGGCGAATATAATGAAGTTGCTACGGACATCAGCATCTACAGACACTTTAAAGATAGTCTATCTTGCCTTGTCGCAGTCATTGATTACGTACTGCATACGTGTTTGGGGTGGTTCTGGCAAATCGATCTTGATACAGTTAGAAAGAGCTCAGCGATCGGTACTAAAAACTATGTACAAAAAACCATTTAGATATCCTACTGCGCTGCTGTACAACGAAAGTAAGGTTCTCAACGTGCGACAGTTGTTTATTTTGAAATCATTCCTCATAGTACACCGGGTTGTCATCAATTCTGCAGATTATGACAATTTACTCAGACGTAGAGTATTTAGACTTACCTTGCCGAAAACCAATACAACGTTTGCTAGACGCTTTGCCCCGTATATCGACCACCACATCTACAATCAAGTTGCAAGACACTGCAACATTGAAAGGTGCTCGGTGAGACATGCAAAAAAAGAGGTAACAAAATGGCTTACCACAGTGTCATATGAAGCCACTGAAATACTTTTGCCAAATTGACTTGTTATGACTTACATTAAAACGTATTCTTTAATATTATATTTACGTATATATATTTATATATATATATATATATTTATTTATTTATTTATTTACACGAACACAAACACGCGCACGCATATACACACACTCACGCACATATACACGCACACTCATACACAAGTACACACAGATACACACGCTCACAAACACACACGCATGTATGTAAAATGTTCCAAATAATTCAGATGTTAACATAATTTTATAAGAGTAATAATGTCGACCAAGCAATGTGTAACATGTGAAATCGTAAGAGGTACCCACAGGACAGGCTTGCCTAGTGTGGGGCCAACGGACACTTTGCTAAAAACTGTAACTCTTATTGATAATAAAATATTTTTCATTTCATTTTCATTTTTCATTTTCATATTTTTTTTCTACATTTTTATAGTAGGTATGCAGCAAATGGATTTACCAAGGCGGCCAGGAGTTCCGAAGACCCTGTAACCTGGAATATCAATCAGAGTCTATTATCCACGAGGTTGCCCACCCCGTGCTCAAGAGTTCCAAATATTACTAATTTTCCAAATGTATTTCCAAACGAATATAATCGAACAGAGTTAATAATTAAATGGACGTAATAAACAGATTTTTTTATTTATCAAATTTACTTATTTATTAAAAAACTATAAATTATTATAATGTACTTAACATGCTCAGCTCTCTCTCAACCTGTATTTGGCATCGGAAATATTCATGTGGGTCACTTCCTTCCCTTTAATATGGCCAGCAACTCTTACCATACTTTATAGGGTGTATAGCTTCATCCCTCTTTCTCATTCGGAACGCGAACGCTTTTTATAAGCGTTCGCAAAATACGTAATCTATTGTTCCTAAATAAGTCCTTTTTGCGGGGCGTGTAAAAGCATATAACGAGACTGTCAAGCTAAATGTCATCATTGTAACATTGTATATTATTATGTATGTAACCCTCTTTTCTGAGACTTTGCCTTCTGCTTACCACCAGGCGAGGCGAAGTCTAATTGCATACATACATACATGTGTGTAATTAAAAAAATATATATTTTGTTCTTCGTAAAATTTAACACCACTATGGAATTCATTTTTAAAATTGGCTTAGCTACCTTTACATTACTTACATGTAATTCAAAATGGTATGATACTCCAATAAAACACTCACAAAACAATCTATATATCATTTTTGTAAATAAGAATCATAGGTATTTCATATTTGCTTTTATTGAAAATCACCAGATTTACTTTGTACACAATATATTCATCATTATTAAAATATTTGAAGGGACTCGTGCCTCGAGTAGCAACACTAGGTTGGTCTTTGGATGGATAACCTTAATGAGACACGTCCGTTACTCAGAGAATACGTTAAGCCGTCGGTCCCGGTTGCAATACGAACTTCACAGATTGTTGGAGCCCTAAAAGTCCAACAACTGGGGTTCTTCAAGAGGGACATCAGAAGGTTTCTTAATGATCGGCAGCGCGAGTGTGACGCCCCCGGTGTTGCATACGTCCATAGGCCACGGTAACCACTTCTCATCAGGTGGGCCATGTGCTTGTCTGCCACCTAAGTGGTATAAAAGAAAACCACGCAACTTCGATAACGCCAGTAGCTCAGGTGGCAGTCACTTCACACAAAATATCAAAGTTCAACTGCTTCATGGTATTGAATATTTAGACGCCTTGTAAAGGTACACTCAGTAGCATAGAATTTCGGTCATACTTTAACTCATAAAGAAACCTACTTACCTCTACCACGTTCACACTATATAATAAATAAATGTGGGATTGAAGGAAACCAAACTAACAAATTTTGTGACAAACTTTTTAATTGAATAAAAGTAAGCCTTACAAAACTGCCCCGTTCGTCTTAAACCCTTAGCCGCTCTCCTAGTTGGTATCTTGCTAGGGATAGCACACACTTCCATACATCGTTCTACGCCCCTTTACACGCATCCACATCCTACATGAATTTTAACCTACATGAATACTAGATCTTCTAGCTTCGTGAGTGTTGACCTGAAGGTGAAGAGCTACACGTCGCTTTTAGCAAGTAAATCCAACACTGTGACGTGACGTATTCCTGATGTGCCTTTCCAAAAAGGAAGGGAAGCCGAAGACCCTACAATTCGCTTCGAAACTGTCCGGTGGGCAATAAGTGGGTCTTTGGCGATTTCCTTTTTAAATTATACTGGGGTCCATTGACTGAGCATAAAGAACGTTTTTTCCTGGTTGAATACCGGAGCCCTTAAGCTAATTACAAATCCTTAATTTACATAGATGACATTTAAGTACATAATAATGAACTAATAAGATTTAAGTACTTAAAAAGTTCTCGAGTAATTTTCGCCTGATCTTAATTGACTTTAAGACAATAGTTAGTAAAAACTAAATTAATACTGTATTCTGTAGGGCGGAGGTACTTCCCCAGTCAGACTGCTCAATTGGACGGAAATACTGTCGTGTCCTATATCCTACCTCCTCTTGGGACTTTTACATCCTGATGCCGATAGTGTGTAAATTTTAGTTAACGCTTCTCAGTCAATATCTCATTTTGATAATCAATGGGATGCACTTAATCCATTCAAGAACGTACAATATACCTATATCGGGGTTTGTAGGAAATGAGAGTCGTGTAGACTTTTAATGATGTATTGCGAAGACTGAATACCGCGGATTGTTTAAATGTTTAATCAACATGTCATTGTCGCCGTAGATTCATTCGAAGAAGGTAAGGCAGTCTGGTTCCATTACTAATGAAGCTCTGTACAATTTCTACAGGTATTACTGTTCTCGGCTTTCAGTAGTGTTCTAGTGCCACATCAAGATTGTTTACCTGTAGTTAAATAACTAAGCAAACGGACACTTTTTTATATATTATTATATATAGGTAGTTATTTATTTATTGTTTTACCATGGCACACACCAATGACGTTTCGATGCTTTTTGAAGTTATCTGTGTATTTATCGCAGGTTTATAAGTGCCCGGTTAATGGCAATAGGCTCACCACCTATTACATTGCGACCTAAACATAAAGTGGCGAAATGTTGGTGCTAGCACCTCTGCCTACCCCTTCGGGGATATAGGCGTGAGTTTATGTTATGCTGCCCGCGACTCCACCCACGCACGCTAAGCCGATGTGTTATTCCAGATTATAGTCTGGGTGTATAATCTGGTACAAGGTATGGTATGGTACAAGGTGTACACATACAACCTGGCCCTCGATTCTACTAAAGCAATGCCACTGTCATACCGCAGACACTGCAAAAATAGCATTAAATTTTAGACTTAATTTCTATACAGTTAAAGTCCAAAATTAAAAATATGTCTTACTAGGTGTATCAAACTTAAAGGGCTAATTAACACAACTTATTTTCGACTTTTTGGGTGTTATTTTTGTGACGGGGGCTTTTTAAATTTTTAATTTTTTTTTATTTTACACTTTTTAAAATGATCTACTCGTAAAGCTCTTTGATTTGATACCCATATTGAGGGAGTTGTGAAATAAAATGTAATTCACCATTTTGTGGTGGCGGCCATCTTGGATTTGAAATTTGTCTAATTGCATGGTATTCTGCTAGTCAAGCCCTTTCATTTGAAACCCATTTTGAGGGAGCTGAGAAAAAATATGTACTCCGTCATTTTGTAGCGGCGGCCGTCTTGGACCGGTTTTTTTCGAACATAGCTAAGAACAATCCCGACTAATATTCCTTTCAAACAAAAAAAACTAATCCAAATCGGTTCATCCGTTCAGGAGCTACGATGCCACAGAACAGACACACACACACACACACACAGACACAGCCACGTCAAACTTATAACACCCCGTCGGTTTTGCGTCGGGGGTTAATAAAAACAGTTTCATTACACTTTTTCATTCACTTTGCAAAAAGTCTTTTAATATCGAACTTTATTACCATTACATTAAAGTCTAAAATTAAATTATTTTTATAGCAGTGTCCATGGTATAACTGGACTTGTTTTCCTGTCCTGTTACTTCAGACAAAGCCGTAATGTCGTTTAGCCGTGATTGAGTAACAATCATCTCCATAAACTTTAGCTCATAATATTAGCAGTTACTAATTATATAATGTTAATGCTTATGAAAATCTTTCCTATTTCCAGTATACAACTCTTACATTACTAGATACCTACTGGTTTTATTTTTAAAATAAAGAGATGGTTGCGCCAGTATGCTTCAAGCAATATATTTTGCTCTTTTAACCAATCTTGGTACGAGTATATATGCATTCCGATTTACGGCTTTAGCAGAATATGTATTAGAAACTCATCAGAGACTGAAAAATGATCTAGAATTTCATATTAAAGAAGAAGAAAAAAGACTCGCTATTCTAAAAATGTAAGTTAGGATCAATTACAATATTAAAGATATTTTTAATCATTTTTTAAAACATTAATTAATTAATAACGTTCTTAACTTTCAGTTATTTAAACATATTTGAAAGAGAACATGGAAAAGCAATGGAGGATGTCCCTAGCTACATGGGTAATCCTATTAATGCCTTCACCTTCATAAAAAGACTGACGTCAGATGTGCATTACATTAAAACTCATGTTAAGAATGGAGCAGGTATATTTTTTTATATTGGTTCGCAAAACTGAATTCATCCAGTAATGTATCTTATACTAAAATTTACAAAAGTCATAGCGTGATTGTATTCTACTTGATGCGAACACAGCGTGCTAAGTATGTTAGGTTTAGAATGAGAGACATAATTTTATTTAAATATTTTGATTTTTAAGTGCTACTTAAATACCAAAAGTCACTCACAGAGACATATTATTAAATTTTATATTAAAAAAACAAGATCATAAAGAAAAATATTTACAATATTTTATTGCATTATATTGTGAGTTATTTTGTATTTCCATATTGTTATAATTTCGATATTTCGATGGCTTTCCACAAATATGGTCAAACCTAGTGGATTTAGAGCCCGTGAACACCAGACATTAGTTATGAAGTTTGGGTCCTAGTGGCACGACCAAAATTACTACAAGTAAGCACTGAAAGTAAGCCACTATGACTCAAACTACTTCATAATCTTTAGTTTTTTTAGTTTTTTAGTGCTTGACTGTATTGGGAGCACGCGCTGACAAACTTTCAGCTTTTATAAAATGAAGAAGGTCTGAAGTTCATGGGCTCTTGGTCCATTGCTAGTACCTAGTCCTAAAATTAAACCATGTTAGACTTTCTGCACGGGGTTGACTGGGAGGTCATATATTAAAAGAATGGACCCGGTGGTGGTGTATATTGCGCTCCACCATCTTGTGGGTCCAAGTCAACCCCGCATGCTAGCCAGTGCATGGCTCTGGCACAGGTTTACATCTCGGAGTTAAGAGAAAGGGCATGAGAGCGGACCCAAGTTCCAAAGTGTCAGCTTTGGATGATACTGGGGTTGACATTTGGACGAAGGAAGGAACAGGTCAAATACTTTCTGTTCGTACTAGCTTCTTACGATACAGCTAGGTCTAATCACAGGGTTCCGTACCAAATTGAATTGAGGTATGAACTTATACTACATAAACCACAATATTGAGTAATGAATGATTGAGTTGACATATAAATTTGATGTTTGCCAAGTTTCAAGACGTTACAGACCTGAGTATGTGGTATGAATTCCAACTTGATGCCTCAACGCATTCCTGAGAAAAAGGTTTAGACTGACAGACAGACAGGCAGACGGATAACACAGCCCTTTTGAGGTACGGAACCTTAAAAATCAAATGCGTTTTTTTTTTTTTTTTTTTTTTTTATATACGACACGCCAACTTGACCTCACCTCGCCTGATGGTAAGCTAAAGGCAAAGTCTCAGGAAAGAGGGTCACCATTACAGACACTAAGTGCTACAATGGTGGCACTCAGCTTGGCGGCCTCATCAGATGCTTTTTCACGCCCCGCTTAAAGGCCCCGGGACTGTAGGAAGAAGGAAACACGTGTGCTGGTAATGAATTCCAGGTCTTGGTGGTGCGGCAAAGAAAAGAGTCTCCGAACCGCTTGGTTCTTGCTCGTATATTCTGCACAGTGTGAGGGTGACATCTAAGGCCTGCACGTGTTGTCCTATGTAGGAAAGGAGATGGTGGGATTAGTTGGAAGAGCTCGTCAGAACACTCACCGTGGTAGAGACGGTAAAATACAGCCAAGGAAGCAATATCTCTACGCATCTGCAAAGGCTCGAGGGTGTTCGTGACCTCAGGGTTCCCAATAATTCGGACCGCGCGTCGCTGCAACCTGTCGAGAGCATCTAGTAGGTATTTCGCGGAGCCATCCCAGAGATGCGAGCAGTATTCCACGCAGGAGCGAATTTGTGTCTTATAGAGAAGACACCGCTGCTCCGGCGCGAAAAAACGTCTCACTTTGTTTAGGAGTCCGAGTTTCCGCGAGGCTGTTTTGATGATGCTCTCGATGTAATTTCTGTTATTCAGTTTGCAGCGAATATCCATGCCTAGGATATAGAGATTGTCCTGCAGTGGAAGTGGCGTGCTCTGAAGAGTGGGAAGGGGAAGGAAAGAAGATACCTTTGCTGTGAACGCACAAGCCTGCGTCTTCTTGGCATTGAACTCGACCATGTTCTCGGAGCCCCATTGAGAAATGTGATTCAAGATCCGGTCCAGTTCAGTGACAAGAAGCTGTCTTTTTTCCACGATATCAGACTGTTTGGCCGCAGGTTGTCCGTGATAACTCCCGTGTACGGTGCTATCGTCTGCATAGCAATGTATGCTGCCGGTGGACAGCATGTCGTTGATATGCAGAAGAAAGAGAGTGGGAGATAATACAGACCCCTGCGGTACGCCAGCATTTATTTGCAAGAACTCCGAAGCCCGTCCATCACAGAGGACGCGGATACGGCGCTCCTGCAGGAAACTAGCAATCCAGTTGCACAGTCTAGGAGGCAGACCAAAGGCTGGTAGCTTGGAGAGAAGCGATTTGTGCCAGACTCTATCGAAAGCTTTGGCGATATCAAGACTAATTGCCAGTGACTCGCCGTGCTTGTCCATAGCCTCACCCCAAAGATGGGTAACGTATGCTAGAAGATCACCCGTTGACCGTTTCGGCCTGAAGCCATATTGCCGGTCATTAATTAAGGAGTGATCCTCTAGGTGACGCATGAGCTGTTTGTTAATGATGTGCTCGAAGACCTTGCACAGCACTGAGGTGACGGCTATGGGTCGATAGTTGGCTGGCTCTGAGCGATCCCCCTTCTTGGGGATCGGCTGTACATTCGCCTCTTTCCAAGCCGAAGGCACTGTACCCGAGCTGTAGGACAGTCGGTACAGCCGCGTAAGCATCGGAGACAACTCCGCTGCACATTTTTTAAGACCACCGCTGGAATACCATCCGGGCCACTGGCTTTCCGGACATCGAGTGATTGAAGCACCGCACGAACATCGCATTGTCTGATACGTATTTCAGGCATTACGTGGTCACCATTGGGTAGTGTCGGCGGCTGTATACCGCAATCATCGACTCGGGAATTGGCCGCAAAGAGATTTACTAGCATATTGGCTTTCTCTTGCGGTCCATGGGCCAGGGATCCATCAGGGTAGCGCAGCGGTGGCAGCGAAGGCTGACAGAAGTTGGCCTGCACGGCTTTGGCCAGTCGCCAGTATCCACGGCTGCCCGTGGGATGTGCCACTAGCTCTTGACCAAGCCGCGCAATGCGCAGGGCATCCGCTTTGACGTAAGCCCTCTTGCAGACCTTTGTGGCTCTGTTGTACGCCGCCTTGAAGTGGCTCACATTGGGATCGTGCGTGGCATGAGCCCTTACCCAAGCGTGATACGCGGACTGCTTTTGATCAACAGCCCCCGCACACTCGCGCCCGAACCAAGGGCGCACTCCTCGGGCACCGGTGACATCAGTGTACGGAATATAGTATTCCATACCCAGACCGATCTCACCGGCAACAGCAGTAGCACAATCCGAGGGTTTCTTACCTTCAAAGCAGCGTTCAACCCACGGGATGGACGCAAAATAGTTGCGCAGCCCATCCCAATCTGCTGACGAGTAGTGCCAGAGACGCCGCTTCCCCTGCACGGGTCGTGAAGGCGCTATAATTGGCACCTTGGAGCAGACCAGACAGTGGTCGGAATTGCCTAAAGCGGCTTGTACCGAAACACTGTACAGGTCTGGGTGACTCGTCAGCAGAAGGTCTAGCAGAGAGGGTGCTAGGCCCGACCTTCTTGGTATTCTAGTGACCTCGTGTACCAATTGGGTCAGGCCATGCGCCAGAGCAAATGCATGGGCGGCTCTTCCCGCATGGTCTGTTTTGGAGGAGCCCAACCAGGTTTCGTGGTGGGCGTTAAAGTCCCCCAAAAATACCACTTCGGCGTTCGGAAACCGTTCCTGCGCATCATCTGCCGCCTGACTCAGATATTCAAAGAGTCGAGTTGTCTCAGCATCTCCTGTATGGGAACGGTAGAGGCACACATAGATCTGACTCGTAGAGCCATGGTCTACGTGTACCCATAGGGTTGAAAAGGATGGGTCCTCAAGGCAGCGCAAACGGCGACAACAAACATCCGCCCTAACAAACACGCACACCCCGGCTTTTGCACGGAAATTTTCCTCGATAACATAGCCGGGGTAAAGCAAGTAGGTCGTGTCATCAGGGCGGCCTATTTGTGTCTCCGTGAGAAAGAGCATATCTGGTTTCGCCGTCTCAAGGTGTTGGTGGACGGCGTTGAGGTTCGCATGGAGTCCACAGATGTTAGTGGACTCCACCTCAAATAGCGAGCTTGTGGGAGTCTGTAGAGCCGCTGTGTTGCCCAATACTCTTAAATGCGCTGCCATGATGAAAAGGAGAAAGCGTTCTACTTATATACCTAGATTGCTATGATAAAATATGCTTATATAATTTTATGTTTGTCAGAATACGCCCAGAACTTAACAAGATATGACGATGCCAATTACCCTTCGTTGAAGGATTTAACAAGCGCTGCAGCAGTGATTGCTGGATTCCACCATACGTCAGATTTACATAGGAAACGGCTTGTGGATAGAAATCTAACCAATCTTACTTATAGGTATACATTTACTTCAAGTAGTATAATGTAAAATAATATGTGTATTAATGAGAGTATGGGCCCAACAACATTAATAACATGACTGATCATTAATAACATGAGGTTCTACTGAGGAGCGAGGGTTTTCGGAAAAAAATCACGAAATATCACCAGGGGGGAGGTAGGGGTATAATAGATGTGATGTGTATAATTTATAACCCCTGTGGAGCCCAAATCAATTTCACTTGTAAGCTACTACACCTGTTTCTGGTGAAGGATACCCTTTCACCTTTGAGGACCGCAACGGTTCAGTGAAATTCAAAACATATCAAATTAATTAGAAGTCTTATCCCGTGAATCATAAGTGCCTGGACCGGATCTGGTCCTTGGATGATGTTGCATCTTTTAAAAATATGTTTTTTTGTTTTTTTTATACCACTTGGTTGGCAGACAAGCACACGGCCCACCTGATGGAAAGTGGTTACAGTGGCCTATGGACGTGTGCCAAGAGAGTCACACTCGCGCTGCCAACCCTGTAAGCACAAGAGTTTCTGTCCCGTTAATGTAAAAGACAAAGCAGGACAAGCTTTTGGTCTCCCCACTGACAGTACAAAAAACTCTCCAGTGAACTCTAGCTACCCTACTCACCGCCGGGAACATAACACGAGGTTATTATGGCCGCGGTACTCTGTAGGGTGGAAGTACTTCCCCAGTCGGACTGCTCAATTGGACGGAAATATCGTCGTGTCCCACCTCCTGTACCTGTACTATCTAGTTTGCTTTGCTATTTTGAATCCTAAGTGCCCGAACCGGATTTGGACCTCGAATGATGTGGCATCTTTTGAATGTAATGTTATTTTTTTTTACGTGCGCAAAATCCCCACGGACATAACCTCTTCCTTCGGAGCCGGTGGAAGAGGTTATGTCGGACTCGAACCGACCAAAACGCACGCCGCCTGTGGGTCCTTTTTGGGTTGCCGAAGGGGAGGTTGACAGGCATATCCCTTGCACACCAGCCGACCCAGGGCCATCTCTCACGATCTGGCCCTGTCCTCGGGTGTGAGGACTAGAGTCCCCAACTCGTCCCCGGAAACGGGGAGGCGTGCGAGGCGCACCACTGCCGCGGCTTGCTTCTGCCAGGGTGACAGGTGGCTCCACCAGTCACACCCAGGCCTGCGTTCATGGGGGGCGGAGGTCGTTCATCGACCTTTTGAATGTAATGTATGTACTATCTAGTTTGCTTTATGATTTCCAGTTCTTCATTAACAGCAAGTGATTGTTATGAACTAGGACAAAATTTGATGATGCAAAAAGATTTTGTAAATGGTATTGCATGGATGTCTGTAACTCTTCGCAAATATAACGAAGAAAGACTTGCTTTGTCTCATTCATTCAAAGCTATTCATGTGTATGAAAAGATTAGTCACGGTTATTATGAATTAGGTACGTATAACGTATTATTATTCTTTTATTTATTTTTATTATTTTGTATTATGAAGGCCCTATTTAGTGCTGTGTTGGTTCCCGTTGAAGCAGAATAATGCCACTCCATCTCTTCCTGTGGATGTCGTAGAAGGCGACTAAGGGATAGGGCTGTTCTCCATCCAACAGTAAACATACAGCCCAGGACTAAGTGCCCACTTGACGGCAATAGGGTCACCCCCTATTACGTCGGGTCGAAAATCATAGTAGACGAAATGTGGGTATTAATACACCTCTACCTACCCCTTCAGAGATCTACAGGCGTGAATATATGTATGTAGGTATGTATTTTTATAAATAGGTATCTCCAATGTAAAAGTAAGGGTACTATACAATAATAGTAGTTAGTTCAATTTAAAACCCTATCATTGCTCACATTGTTTGTCAAACTATCTGTAGGTACCATAAAAGTTTATGGTAGGTACACAACCACACAATACAACACAAACAAATTTCGTGTAGTAAGGGAAAGATTGCGGGTTCGAATCTCGTCTGAACCGATTCAATTTTTTCTATTTATTAATCGATTTGAATAGATTAATTCACTCGTAGTTTTTTTTAAAGTAACTAAGTATAAACAGAAGTCTCCCAATATGCGCCATAGCGAAATGAATTAAAAAAGATGGCAGCAGATAACTGGGGTAACAGTAATGGATTACAATAATATACTAAATATTATTATTTCTAAATTTAAATTTTTCTATCCTAGCTTATTTTGAAGTTTAGTTTCTGTGCATGTATAATATTTAATTAAATGTATTTCAGGAGATCTAAAGAATGCATTGCACTGGTTACGAAATATAATAAATCTGGATCCGAATAACTCTGATGCTAAGTGGAAAATCCAAGACTATCAAAAAAGAATTGATTATAAAACTATGCCAAGTGGGTGGGTAAGTAATCAGTTCATTATTTTACAATAGTACGGGACTTTTCGCGATTAAGTCTAGAGATCAGGATCACGATCATCGATCAATTTACCTATACCTAATAAAAAAGCCTAGGTATATCTAATAATAAAATATGTTTTTTGCTATCATTGCTCTCATTATTTAGTTAAAATAAAACTATGGTGAGGGAGCACTATTTGTCACTGTGAAATTGCTCTTATATACGAGTACCATGCTTACTATATTAAGTTATTTTCTGATATATATTGTATGTGTATTATATTTATGTATATTTAAAACATAAATACACGACACAAACTCGCGATCATGTCGCGTCAAACAACCCACTCCGCATCGTTCCCGGCGCAAAGCTGCCCATGATGCTGGCTGCGTTGCCTCGCTGAATCGCAAACCTTTGCCCCAAGAACGAGCCGGACCGGAAGTCACCGCCGTCATTTATTTATTATTTGTATGTATTAGATAGGATTACTTTATTAAATGTATTTATGTACATATACAGTTATATTTATTTATGTATTGGATATTATATATCTATGTACTTACTTATTATATTTGTATTGTAAAAGTACGCCAAACAACTACCACTTATTCCTACAACTTTAAATCACCATCCAAAGGTTGCCTGGCAAAAATCGCTTAAAGCGATAAGGCCGCCCATTGTACTGATTCTTAGTTATAGACTTTGTAATGATATTTATTAATGGTGTAGGTACAATAAAGTATATAATAAATAAATAAATAAAATATTATGCAAATAGTAACTTTTGTGTATCTATTTATATTTAAAACTTTATCTAGCTAAGTAGGTAAATACTTATATTAAAAATTATATTTTTACAGAATAACTGTTTCCATGCAGAAAAATTGGACCAGGATAACAATTCAACACAGAAATTTTGTAATTTTATATGTTCTGGGGGTACCCTTCGAAATATTCAACAGGTATGAAATACTGGCGCCTCTAAGTAATTTTTCAATCTATGTTAAATAAGAACAACAGTTGGACAGTTCTGTAAAAAATACAAAGACGACGTTGTCTCTCCACTTTGCTCTCAGGTAATGAGAAGGCCATGTGAAACAAGCAGACAACAGAAGCTGTCTTGTTTCCGCGATATCAGACTGTTTGGCCGCAGGTTGTCCGTGATAACTCCCGTGTAAGGTGCTATCGTCTGCATAGCAATGTATGCTGCCGGTGGACAGCATGTCGTTGATATGCAGAAGAAAGAGAGCGGGAGATAATACAGACCCCTGCGGTACGCCAGCATTTATCTGCAAGAACTCCGAAGCCCGTCCATCGCAGAGGACGCGAATACGGCGCTCCCGCAGGAAACTAGCAATCCAGTTGCATAGTCTAGGTGGCACACCAAAGGCTGGTAGTTTGAAGAGAAGCGATTTGTGCCAGACTCTATCGAAAGCTTTGGCGATATCAAGACTAATTACCAGTGACTCGCCGTGCTTGTCCATAGCCTCACCCCAAAGATGGGTAACGTATGCTAGAAGATCACCCGTTGACCGTTTCGGCCTGAAGCCATATTGCCGGTCACTAATTAAGGAGTGATCCTCTAGGTGACGCATGAGCTGTTTGTTAATGATGTGCTCGAAGACCTTGCACAGCACTGAGGTGACGGCTATGGGTCGATAGTTGGCTGGCTCTGAGCGATCCCCCTTCTTGGGGATCGGCTGTACATTCGCGTCTTTCCAAGACGAAGGCACTGTACCCGAGCTGTGGGGCAGTCGGTACAGCCGTGTAAGCATTGGAGACAACTCCGCTGCACATTTTTGTAAAACCACCGCTGGAATACCATCCGGGCCACTGGCTTTCCGGACATCGAGTTATTGAAGTACCGCACGGACATCGCATTGCCTGATACGTATTTCAGGCATTACGTGGTCACCATTGGGTAGTGTCGGCGGCTGTATACCGCAATCATCGACACGGGAATTGGCCGCAAAGAGATTTACTAGCATATAGGCTTTCTCTTGCGGTCCATGGGCCAGGGATCCATCAGGGTAGCGCAGCGGTGGCAGCGAAGGCTGACAGAAGTTGGCCTGCACGGCTTTGGCCAGTCGCCAGTATCCACGGTTGCCCGTGGGATGTGCCACTACCTCTTGACCAAGCCGTGCAATGCGCAGGGCATCCGCTCTGACGTAAGCCCTCTTGCAGACCTTTGTGACTCTGTTGTACGCCGCCTTGAAGTGGCCCAAATTTGGATCATGCGTGGCACGCGCCCTTACCCAAGCGCGATACGCGGACGGCTTTTGATCAACAGCCCTCGCACACTCGCTCCCGAACCAAGGGCGCACTCTTTGGGCACCGGTGACATCAGTGTACGGGATATAGTATTCCATACCCAGACCGATCTCACCGGCAACAGCAGTAGCACAATCTGAGGGTTTCTTACCTTCAAAGCAGCGTTCAACCCACGGGATAGACGCAAAATAGTTGCGCAGCCCATCCCAATATGCTGACGAGTAGTGCCAGAGACGCCGCTTCCCCTGCACGGGTCGTGAGGACGCTATAATTGGCACCTTGGAGCAGACCAGACAGTGGTCGGAATTGCCTAAAGCAGCTTGTATCGAAACACTGTACAGGTCTTAGTGACTCGTCAGCAGAAGGTCTAGCAGAGAGGGTGCTAGGCCCGACCTTCTTGGTATTCTAGTGACCTCGTGAACCAATTGGGTCAGGCCATGCGCCAGAGCAAATGCATGGGCGGCTCTTCCCGCATGGCCAGTTTTGGCGGAGCCCAACCAGGTTTCGTGGTGGGCGTTAAAGTCCCCCAAAAATACCACTTCGGCGTTCGGAAACCGTTCCTGCGCATCATCTGCCGCCTGACTCATCTATAAAATAATATCTATTCAAAGAGTCGAATTGCCTCAGCATCTCCTGTATGGGAACGGTAGAGGCACACATAGATCTGACTCGTATAGTCATGGTCGACGTGTACCCATAGGGTTAAAATGGATGGGTCCTCAAGGCAGCGCAAACGGCGACAACAAACATCCGCCCTAACAAACACGCACACCCCGGCTTTTGCACGGAAATTTGCCTCGATAACATAGCCGGGGTAAAGCAAGTAGGTCGTATCATCAGGGCGGCCTATTTGTGTCTCCGTAAGAAAGAGCATATCTGGTTTCGCCGTCTCAAGGTGTTCGTGGACGGCGTTGAGGTTCGCATGGAGCCCACAGATGTTAGTGGACTCAACCCCAAATAGCGAGCTTGTGGGAGTTTGAAGAACCGCTGTGTTGCCCAATACTCTTAAGTGCGCTGCCATGATAAAAAGGAGAAAAGGGCGTGAAAAAAGAGGTGATTGTCGTCGCAGCACCGCGTGACAAAGTGCTGGATTTTTTTTTTGTCATATTTGGTTTTGTCTATGATTATGAGGCATGGCGTGAGCAGACACGCCGTACCGAAGGGCCCCCGTACCCCCCCGAATATGGTCGCCGGGCTCCCACTTCCGGTCACCAACCGGCACGACGAGCCATACCGGGATTATGCGTGGTCTGGTGAGGCAGCCTTCCAGGGTGGTTAGTCCCAGTTGGGCCTCTGTACTATACCGCGGGCGGCCAGCGGCACCACCGTTTCTACGGGTCTCCCTGACCGGCGCGTCGCCCCGCACCATCCTTACTAGACTACGCCAAGACCCACTGGTCCCACTTGTGCTGCGACTACCATCACCTCTGCCGGGCTATGCATTTGCTGATCCCTGAACGCAATCCAACCGTACCGTATCAGTCAATAGGAAGGGGGGAAAATGTAGGCATTAAGATCATTTTGAGTATCATGATCGTCAAGATCGATCTGATATTGACTTTACGGCGACACACCATCGCTACATGGTGGACATTCCCCTTATATGCACGAAAGGTGTTCATAATTACACAGATTCCCTGCAATACATTCATTAGGCATGCGTAGTGCTATTGAAATGCCCTGTCTGAAATTGTGTTTCTTGAACATGGAAGTCCGGGAACATGGGAATTTTCAAGTCTAGAGTTAGACAAGCAAGCTCTATCCCATTCACGACCACATCATAACTTAACAATAGGTGAGATAGGAGCTATCGGTCAAATGCTGCGCGAGCTAATCGCCATATTATTATAATGTTAGACAGAAGCAGCAATGTCTCTCTTAAAGGAATGAAGATTGGTAATATTCCTTAATTTTGATGCCTGAGGTGCGATATTAGAAGGCCCAGCATACCATTATATGGAGTACCTTATTTTAGAAATTGCTATAACGATTACATTGTAACGAGATACAATAAAATATTATTAAAATAATCCTTGGTCATACTTATTATCTATTGTTTTGCTTCCAGTGTTCATTAAGTGGTTTCACTGAAAAGTTTAAGAATGTCTCAAGGTCGACAAAATGAGGAGAAAGAAGATTTACCATGGCGTTAAAAACATCAATATATTACTGGTTGCTTTAATCACTATGAGTGAGGCATCGTAGTACATAATCGCTGTATTACAATAGCTATATTATTATTAAATATTAAAAAATGTATAAAGGTACAGTCCATTAGTTTTTTATTTCTTTGTTTCTTTTTTAAATAATGGCGAACCCAGACATTCACCCAGAGTTTCGCCAATGTCCTTGGTTAGAGTAATAAACGAAGGAGTTAATTAAAGTAAACAAATGCAATGTGATGATCCCAGCTGAGTTTTTTATTTCATTTTATTCAACCAATAGGAACCGGGATTACCACTTTTTTTTCAGCCACAGATATCATAAAAAAAGAATGTTTGCCGTACAAAAAGAAAAAAGAAACAAAAAGGCGGGAAGCGACTGTTCGGCTCGATCTTCAGATGCTTATTTGTTGAGTCCTTGCAAATCATTAATGTAATTAATCTGAAAAGGTTTTAAAATACCAAAAACATACTTTTAAACATATCTGACATTTAAAAGAAAATTTATGTTCTATATAATTTGAATACTGGTGTTAATAATCCTAGCAAAAGTTATTACTACAACCATATGGTTAAATAATAATAAATAAATAAATATTCCACGTCATTCTATACAACACTATCAAGACCCATGGTAAGCATAGCTTAACTAGCTTGTGTTATGGGATCTAGAATGCGAATAAACATACTTAGATGTTTTTTTTTTTTGGAAAAACATACATATTATACATAGAAACACCCAGACCAATGCAAATATACATATTCATGCATACAAATATTGAACAAATAATGTTCTCTATACGCACAGGACACGGTTCATAGACTTGAAGACACTCTTTGAGTGACTTTGACTATTAGGACTTAGATTTGTTACATAGATGATATTATTACAAAATGATCTGCACGCGCAAGGGCCTCGCTTGTCTTGAGACTTAGGTCCACGATATGTGTCCTGAGGTATACCAAGATTTGTTGACAAAATATAAACTGACAAAAAATATATTACCCGTTGAAAAAATATGAGTAGGTATTATTGGGTTCTTATAGTAGATTATTTTCCGCTTGATACAATGCAATTATTTGAATTCATTATTATTACGTCCGCGTAAAAACCTGTTATACCTACCTATTTCAAGGTAATTTTTGAATCGATTACATCATTTTTATAGGTAGGTAGGTATTTACCTATTGTAGTCATACGCACAAATATCATTACTGTGGTATTAGTTAGACCGCAGATAGAGTGTCGTTTATCTTCAAGGCTAAGAGCGAATAAAGTTGTGTAGCTACTTATCTCTTTTGCAGACTGTATCTAAAGTTAAATCGCGGTGTTCATGGTTTTTTAGCTTGTGCTTCTATGGACTTTACACAATATTTGACTGGATGGTAGTGTTGAATTTCAATATAAAATCTTTTTACAGAATAATATTATCTAACCTATCCAAAATGTTTAATTTGTATGAACTGCCTGCGTTATACTCCCTGCTACTGTTCAATTTTAATGTACCAACATACGCAGAAGTTTACACGGCGCTAACAGAGCTCGAGAAATTGCTGGGACCCCATAACCGAGTAATATCTGAGTTAGAGGCTTACGTTGCTATGCAAGATAGAAAATTGTCTATATTAAAACGGTAAGAATCCTTCCTATTTCTTTTCATTTTGAGTAAATAATAATTTAATTTGACATACCCCGAAGGGAAACAGGCGTGGGCATATGTACCTATAAAACAAATATCTACTGGATTTTTGTTTATACCACTTAGGTATTGGGAAAGTGGTTACCGTGGCCTATGGACGTTTGTAACACCAGAGGAGCCACACTCGCGGTGCCGACCCTGTAAGCAGAGTTTCTGTGCCACCGGGGTAAAAGACAAAGCAGGACAAGCCTTTAGTCTTCCCACTGACAGCACAAATTCTCCAGTGAGCTCTGACTACCCTACTCACCGCTGGGAACACTACACGAAATTATTATGGCCGCGGTATTCTGTAGGGTGGAGGTACTTCCCCAGTCGAACTGCTCAATTGGGCGGAAATACCACCGTGTCCTACCTCCTAGATTGTTTGATTGATTGCTGATAATTGACATATCAATAAATTTGTATTTTTCAATGAAAAAAAAAGGAGTAGATTTAGTTTGATTATTTAGATGATTTTTTTAAGTAACACTGTGACCTATTTTCTAGTTATTTGGATCTCTACATAAGAGAACATAAAAAGGCAATGGAAGACATTTCTAGTTATTTGTGTAATCCTATCAATGGCTTCATACTTATAAAGAGACTAGTAGTGGACTTGAATCATATATCCATAATTATGAAAGCAGGAGCAGGTAAACTATATATATATATATATATATACTAACAATATTACCACGCAGAGGAGGATCCTCTTTTGAGGTTTGCCCGGTACTGCTTATTGTCTATGTGAGCTTATCAATTCAACACGTAAAATCATTAGTTTAAATTACCGTCAGGGATTTTTCTAGATTTAATGGAAAGTAGTATTCGTGATATCGACAACGAGTGCTAGCCACACTCAGGAAGCCGATAGCTTGGACGCCGCAACTTGCTTTAATTTTGCGGCCCGTGACAAGGGAAAATCTTAAAACCTGACAGTGAAGGCGCCTAAAACCTGTGGACACGTGAGGAACTCTACAGTATTTACCCCGCTTCCTGGAATGAGCGTCACCCGGGGAGTGTAGTTAATGTGGAAAGTTCATAATTGCTGGAATACAAGAAGTGCGCGTGGCACATCGGCGTGACTGTAGTAGGTGGTGGAGCCAGAGCCGGAGGAGGCGGATCAACCATTGTCGCCGACGTAACCGGTGTCGCTGGCACGCCAATGTCGCCGGTGCTGCAGTCAGCCCGGCCAGTTGAACCGCGGACTATGGCAAAGCGGCAGGAGGCGCAGCAGATGACCCATGAGGAACGAACACTGAGTAAAATGGAAGCCATCATGAACTTAATCCATTGTCCGCTTCTGGCGTCTCTGGCCGGGTACGCCGGCGCGGTTGGAATGGGTCTGCCCGCCGTGGTTGACCCGCAGTCCATCTACGCGTCCTCTACAGTTACTCTCACTGCGGGAGCTGAAGGGCCCCCAGGGTGCGCAGGGTACCCAGGTCAAGGGCAAGGGGAAGACATTACATTTATGTTGAAAGTGCGGCAAACAAACGAAAGGAAAGCGAAAAAAAGAACATTAATAATTATGTTGATAGTTTTTTATTTCAGAACAAATATCCTATTTGTTAGTGAAACCGGATGATAAATCCTATCCTGATCAAATGGATCGAATAGGCGCTGCGCGAGCAATCGCCAGGTTGCAAAAAACCTACAATTTGGATGTTAAGGATCTTGCTAATGGAAACCTGAATAACATTGCGTATACGTAAGTATCCATGTGCTGTTTGTGTATAGTAGGTACTGCCCTAAGTACTATGCCAGCTGGCTGATGCCTCTAGACCAGCCAGGTTCACCGCTGAACCCTCGTACTGTTGCCGTCGCTAGGTTGCTCTGAATGTTTGGACCGGAAGTTTAGCGTAGCCAAAGTAAAAGACAGAACAAAGAAGAACTATGTTTATTCGCTAAAATGTGTCTATTTATATTGTCAAATTTCTCTTTTTAACGGAATACAAAAAAGGAGGTTCTCAATTCATTGGAGTATTTTTTTTTATGTATGTTCACCGATTACTCAAAGGTGCCTGGATATTATTTTTTTGTTTGTTTGGTTTTACTTCCCAGGTGGTCCCATAGTCATCAGGTAGGGATCTGATGATGGTATCCTCGAGAAATTGGTAGAATTCTGAAAATTTAAGGGCAGTTTTAAAGTAGAAGGTCAATTCGATCGGTATTTTTATAAGCATGTACACCGATTACTCTTGAGACATAAGTTCCAATTTTCGTGATTCTTTTTTAGTGCGATGCAAAATAGTAGCCATTTGGTTCCATAAAATGTTTATATTGTTTGGAGCAGTATTATAAACATGCGGCATGTATATTTTAACCGACTTCTACGTTCTTCGATATTTCCATTGTTTTATAAACCGATTTAATTTTTCTTTTGCATTGGGTTCGGTATAACTCACAGGTAGTTCCTTATAAATTTCATTAGTACTGGACATTGAGTTCCGGAGATACACCAGATAATTCCTCGAAATCTAATAGGAAATGGGAAATGATTACTTTTTAGCTAGTTTTATGACAATCATGTGCCACGGTAGGCAATTTACGATGGATAAAGGCGTGCTAGAATTACCAAGTTTTGAACTAGGAAGGCAGATAACAGAATTTTTTAATGATGTATAGCATGAATATCTCGTTAAAGTTATTGAGAGTATTTTATCGAAAAATATGGTCAGCTTGCTGAACTACCAACTAAAAAGGAGGACAAAAATATTAATATTTAAAAACAACCACATTCACTAAAAAGTAATAAATAAAATAAAAAAACTACGTTTAAAAAAACCGACTTCAAAACCTAAAAACTATAAAATAACATTATAAAGAAAGAGAAAAAGTACTGAATTTACAGATTTACTGATCTTACTTTCTCTTTCTTTATTAGGTTATTTTATAGTTTTTGAAGTCGAAATGTATTTTTTTTTATAACTATACAGAAATAATAGGAGCTTACAAACTATTCTACATCAATCGGAACTCTTAATTCTATTGCTATTATAAACAATGTATTTACAAAATCTGCCGCGTGGCGCTTGTATCGCGACTATAAAATGTGCCAACATAAAACGAGCGGCTATCGGCCGACAGTCGCGCGGGTTGCGTGTTGCGGCTTGTCGTTGAATGCTTATAATATAATATGTAAGTAACTAGGTATTGCGTCCCTATACCAATATTTTAATGAAAAAGTAGCTCTTTCACCTCCCCCGCCACAGTATATAAATATTATACTGTATTTTTTATTTTTTTTTATTTTCTCTTTTTGCATTCTGTTTTTTTTTGTACTGTATGCTGTGTCGCAATAAACATCTTTCTTTCTTTCTTTCTTTCAGTATGTCGGTCTGTTACGCTTTGACGCCTAATCTACTGAACCGATTTTGATAAAATTAGGTACAGAGATAGACTAGAACAGAGAGCTTAAAAAAGTACATAACCACATTCACGTCTGCGGTGACACGGGCATTAACTAGTTTGCTATAAGTATTCTTAATCCGACCACCCATCCTTGCTCCAAAGCCACTGACCTCGGAATGCACTCTCCCACTTAGACCTTCCACAGTTTCATTTATTTTTGTTTTTACGGGAGCGACGCCACAACCCCGAGAGAAAAGCCTGCACTAGACCCTCATCCATCGCAGCATCATCGGTCCTCAAGGTTTATCGTTCTTTTTTAACATATTTCCACCTCCAAAACTAAAAGCATTGTGTAAAAGTATTAGTATTAGTAATTTCTAAGATCGCAGTTTTCTACTATTTCCAGTACATCAATGACGGCTGGTGACTGTTTCGAGTTGGGTCATGCATTAATATTCGATAGCAAAGATTATAAAGCTGGTCGACCATGGATGATTGAAGCTCATCGAAAATATAATGAAGAAAACGTGTCCTATCCCTTCACTGAAGTCGAAATAAACAAATATCAAAGCTTAGCAAAGGCAATGTCAGGTAATATGCAAACAAATATATATGCACAAGATTGAAACAGGCCTACCTGTAGGTATGCCTGTTTCAATCGGCAGGAACTAGGCATATCTGTAGGTACACCACGCTATGTTGTAACATAGCATGGGGCAGGTAGGCAAATTTAGAGATAATTTGCCGCATCGTTGAAGGAGGAAGGACGCCGCACGCACTATGGTCCAGAAACGGGTTCACTGTCTCAAAAATACAGTACGGAAGAATTAACTAGGAAAATTCTTGCACCTACACTAGTAGATTCTGAAGTACTGTGTAAGACTGATGCAGTGAATGCTTGGAAAATTGCATGTCCAAACACTGATCTTCCAAGGAACCTATTCTCACAGCGTCAGTGGGACGGGCCGCTCTGCAGTTTAGTAAGACAAAATTTATTAAATACATGCTCTAATTCTGCTGAGCGTGCTCGTTTACTGGCGGTTGGAGTGCGGGAATCGGGTCTTTGGCTACAAGCTCTTCTGTCATCTAACGTAGGAACTATGTTAGATGACATTACCTTCCGTATCGCAACGTGCCTTCGCTTAGGTGCGCCGTGTGTTTCTCTGCATCAATGCCGTTGTGGAGAAGCAGTTGACCGACTTGGACACCGTGACCTATCGAATCCCACGGCACGCCAGCCTCAACGACATGCTCCGCACGCCAGCCTCAACGACATGCTCCGCCGTGCTCTTGTCACCGCCGGTGTGCCAGCTGCGCTTGAACCAAACGGTTTGGCTCGCGACGATGGCAAGAGACCGGATGGTGTATCATTAGTGCCATGGAGAATGGGTAGGACTCTAGTGTGGGACGCAACATGCGTCAATACCATTGCCCCTACCCATATACCTGGCACGGCTGGCTGTGCTGGTGCTGCTGCAGCTTCTGCAGAGACTCTTAAGCGGCGCAAGTATTCTAATCTCATTGGTGATTATGAGTTTGTGCCTTTTGGAGTAGAAACGTTTGGGCCGTGGGGTCCAAGCGCCCGCAATCTCTTCAGGGAGATTGCGAAGCGTATGGTTGACGCTTCTCGTGACCAGAGGGCTGGCCTCTTCTTAGGTCAGAGAATAAGCATTGCCATACAACGTGGCAATGCTGCCAGTCTTCTGGGAACGCTACCACAAGAGGCATGCGATGCGGAGGAATTCCACAACGAATTTTAACTTTTGTTTTATTTAATTATTATTTTTTACTAATGTAAATATTAGCATAGATTTAAAATACATTAAGTGTAAATAGATAAATAAATAAATATGATATTAAAAAAATACTTTGAATTTGAATGAGATAATTAACAAGACAGCGGCAAACAGCGATAAACCTCAAATGTCTATTTGAAAATAAAAAAAACTACATATAAACAGAGAGGCATCTTCAAATAAGATTATTGGCTTATGCAAAATATATATTTATGTAATTTTATTTTTATCAACTATTTCATGCGTGGGGCTTTTTCTAAAAATATATAAGTTTTGAATGAAAAAATATACAACACTCATTTGAAATGGCTGTATGAGTAATTTACTCAAAGCAATTTTCGATTCACTGTACTTTAGCTACTCATTTTACCTATTATATAATCCAATCCAGTCCAATTCAACCCCACTAAGACACAAGTATGAGTATTCACCGCTAAGAAAACCTCATTCATTACAATGAATGAGGTTTTCTTAGCGGTGAATACCTCGCAATTCCTGGGCACATCGCTTACCATCTCCTCGAATATCGGGATCCTTGGTGTCGATATCTCCGGCGACGTCCAATACCGAAGTCATTTGCAGGACAAGGTTAAGTTGGCATCAAGAAAACTCTGAGTGCTCAACATGGCGAAGCAGTACTTCACTGCGGGGCAGCAACTCCTTCTTTATAAAGCACAGGTCCTCACATGGAGTACTGCTGTCACCTTTTTGCCGGAGCACCTGCATACCAGCTTGACCCCTTCAACTCAGTGCAAAGACGGGCATTGAGGCTGGTTGACAATCCCATACTCACAGGTATAGTGGAAACTCTTAGCCTTAAGAGGGACTTTGCCTCACTGTGTGTGTTCTACCGCCTATACAATAGTTTGTGCTCAGATGAATTGTTTGACATGATGTCCGTAGCTACATTCTATCATCGCACCTCTCACCATAGGCAGGGAATTCATCCTCACACATTGCGACCTGACACGGTGC
Organism: Eilema griseolum; assembly: GCA_963662185.1. NCBI lineage: Eukaryota > Metazoa > Arthropoda > Insecta > Lepidoptera > Erebidae > Eilema > Eilema griseolum. The sequence continues at coordinate 12,439,654 of OY759236.1, forward strand.
GCACTGTGCGGTATGAAAGAAACGTCATCCCACGCACACTCAAGCTGTGGAATGACCTCCCTGCTGCGGTTTTCCCAAGCGCCTACAATATGGGGTTCTTCAAGAGGGGCATCAGAAGGTTTCTTCATGGTCGGCAGCACGAGTGTGACACCCCTGGTGTTGCATACGTTCATAGGCCACGGTAACCGCTTCCCATCAGGTGGGCCATGTGCTTATCTGCCAACTAAGTGGTATAAAAAAAAAGATTCTTGTCAAAGGAATTCGGAAGAACCTATTTTCGCTAAAATCTTTTTTGAGACGGCGTTGTAAGGAGAGTGACCATAGTGCGCCGTACTGATTATATCATCGCTCAAAGAATAACATATGCAAATCTGCTCTGGAGACTCGATCCGAAGCACTGAGGTAATCTAATATTCCTATAATAATTCTGATATTATTTTGGCATGTAACTGAGTAACTTTTATTATATTAGTCTATATTAATATTATAAAATTGCAGAGTTTATTTATTTGTTTGTTTAAACGCGCTAATCCTGGTACTACTAATTTGAATGGAAACATTCTTTATTGTATTAAATAGTCCGTTTATGGACAAAAATAATTAACGCTATGATATGAGGTTTCTAAAAATACCACGGGAGATAATGGGGCGGGTCAGCTAGTATGTAATATAAATACTCACATATTCGTTACATCAGTACACTAAAATTCCACATAGGTGAAACAAAAAAAGCACTACCATCACCACCAGTAAGAGCTTCTAAAGCCAAAGATATTCCACAAGAAGAGCTTCCTGAATACGAGAAAAAGCAAGTAAGTGATCTGATTACTATACAAATCTCCCTCATGCGAATGTCAATCCCAGCTGCCTCCAAAGATTTTACTTTGGAGCCCAGGGCTATAATAGAGTTGTAGGAAACTACGGGAGTGCACCTCTTCTGCATCTCTTGGACATAGGCCCCGAACATTTAAATTCAGATTTGAATAGGTATATGTAAAATATATACAATTCGGATTTTAACTAAAATTACGTTGTGTACATTTCTGATCTTTCCAATTTTAATTTATTCGACCCATGGTCGTATAATTGTACTTCTCATATTTTTGCAGACAATATAGGTATTACAAAATTGGAACTGTATTTATTCGACTGATGTCTTCCATAAACATTTTAAATATAAAGTGGCTACATTATCGGACTATTTCTGTCCACTGCTGGACATAGAGGCCTATGTCCAACAGTGGACTGCACTAGGTTAATTGGTTGATTGATTGTAGAATGTAGCTACACTAATATATTGCGTACGCGACCCGAATAATCGACTAATTTGGTCAAATCGATTATGTAACATGCGTCTCAACTCATCATCATCTTAGCATGGTTCTTGTTTGCGTTCAAGGTATATTAATATGTACCTTGAACGCAAACAAGAACCACGCTAAAATAAGTGGATGTCTGCCTCGGCAATAATAATTTAATGCCGAGTCAGACATCCACTTTTGTTTCATGTCCTCTTGATATGGTTTATACAAGTTTTTTGACCACCAAACCCCGAGAGGACTTGCCCTTGGGCTCTTGGTAGGACCATAAAGCAGTCAACCGGCATGTACTATTGTGTATTGTGTGTTTCAATATATCTACTTTTACTATCTTACAGGCAGAACATGAGACTTACGAAGCTCTCTGTCGCGGAGACTTAATCGTTCCTACAAATATATCCAAAAGGTAGGAATAAAATTTTCATCAATAAATAACTTAAAATCGTGACAAGTGTCAATACCTATGGGGCAATTTTACCTATCATCGAAATAGTAAATATGCCGCCAAATTATTTTGGTAAGTAGTCTTGAACAAATTTTCGTACATTTTTACATATATATTTCTTCTACATTTTGTACTTGTTGTATCTCGGAACGCGCGGTTTCATATTCTGCGAACATTGAGGCGACAAATCTACTATAATTGATGGTAGATCTAAGTATCATTTTGAGTACCAAAATACATTTCCCGTTTTAATACCAGGGCACTCAGAAAGTTTTGCGAAAAAACATTTTATGTATAGCCGTGAGTCACAGGAGTGGTCGTCCTACGACAGCTGTCGCGGAAGAAAGTGTGGGGGCAGTAAAAAAAAATGACAACGTGACCGTGCACTCAGTGCTCAAAACGAGGAACTTCCTGGATAGCACACCGGTCAGAGACTTGGGGCACCCTCCTTACGGTCTGATCTGGCATTATAATACTTCGTTTTATTCCCTAAAATAAAAAGTCAGCTAAAAGGGATAAAGTTTTCATAGCCGGAAAACGCGCTAGTAGTGTTCGAGACGACCGTGGAAGAGGTGTCTGCGGCGACTGGAAAAAAATGTTTCGAAAATTGCTTCAGACATATGAAACTTTGTATAGAGGCTGGTGAAGAGTTCTCTGTTAAGGTTTAATAAAAACATTTTCCTCACAGAAGTTTTTTTTTAGTCTCTTAAAACTTTCTGATTGACCCACGTATTCCATATATAAAAGTTACGTATTTTATTGGCTTAGAACCTCAAGACTAACAAAAATTAAGTTAAACTATATCTAAACAATAACAAAAGTATATAAATAATAAAAGTAAATATATACTTCCAGGTTAAAATGTAGTTATTTGACTAAGAATCATCCATTCTTAATATTGGCACCGTATAAAATAGAAATGATGTATATTGATCCTGACCTTATATTATTTCATGATGTGTTGAGTGACATCGAAATTGAAACTATAAAGCAACTTGCCAAACCTAAGGTTAGTCTTCATATTTCCGAAAAAAAATTTCATCGGATTTATTTTTACGAAACTCGAAATTCATTAACATCTTATATTACTGTAATACCTAATAGTTTAGTTTAAATTTTTAGTTTAGCGGGGCGGGCTACAAAACAAGTAGGCACCTCGCAGAACTGGAGGTATACCTAGGTCGTATAGATTGGCACATTTTAGGGTTGTCCGAGATCCGAAGACAGGGGGAGAACACGACAACCCTTTCGGAAAAGCCGGGTTTCGGAAAGGCTATAGGACCGTGGGCCACATCCATACTGTTCGGCAGATTGTAGATGACGGAACCTATTAATCTTCAGCGTGGAGTAAGACAGGGGGATGTTATATCCCCCAAACTATTCACCAACGCACTGGAGGACGTCTTCAAGATTCTGGATTGGACTGGGCGGGGTATAAACATTACCGGTGAATACATCTCACATCTTCGGTTCGCCGATAACATCGTCATAGTTGCGGAGTCGTTGGAACAACTGGGTGAAATGCTGCATAGTCTAGATGAAGCTTCTTGACGCGTCGGCCTCCGTGTAAACTAAGATAAAATCAAAATTATGTTCAATAAAAATGTTCCACCGAGACCGATTGTCATCGAAGGGGCGACTCTCGAAGTTGTTAAAAATATATCTTCCTGCGGCAGATTATCCAGCTCGGTAAAAACAACTTCGAGAAAGAACTAGCCAGAAGGATACTTACGTCGGGTCTTCTCTTCACCCCTACCGCAATGCTTGAAAACTAAGGTCTTTGAACCGTCCGTCCTACCTATTATGAGTCACGGTGCCGAAACGTGGACACTTACAGCGGGCTATGGAGCTAGCTATGCTTGGAGTTTCTCTGAAGGATAGAATTCGGAACGAAGTTATCCAACAGTGAACTAAAGTATATAGGTTGCAGAATAAGCTAGCTGAAGTGGCAGGGGGCTGGCCACGTTTGTCGAAGGACCGATGGCCGTTGGAGCAAACGAGTTCTAGAGTGGGGACCGCGAGAAGGCAAACGGAAGGCACACACAAACACCCGCAAGCCAGATGGATGGACGACCTGAAAAAGGTGGCTGGGACATACTGGATACGGAAGACAGAGGATCGGAAAAATGGCGCACAGCTATGTCAAGCAGGGGACTACGGTGGGCTAATTGATTGATTGATTGCTTTTATTTTTAACTTTATTCATTATTCTTACGAAAGTTAATAAAAAAAATATGAAAACCTGTCTTCATTATAATAAAACCACATTATGTTAAACTTTGAGGTTAGTATGATAATGATATAATATCAGTACCAACAATGCAAGTAAGTACCTCAAAATTAACGGAATGGCTTAAATCAAGAAAGAATACCATCGCCCCTTTACTCGTAAAATAATTTAAAAGTCTACTTTTTATAAACTGATTCGAGAGTCATTACTTTAAAGCTGTGGCACGAGTAACAAAGATTAGAAGAGACAAAGAGAAAGTTCTAAAACAGCACACTGAAATTTCAAGAAATCGTATTTCAAAACTCTTGCCAAACTTTTCAAGTAAAACTTCGACTGTGGCTATTTTTACCTGACTGTAAGAAAAGGAGTCATGTTTTTCGAGCATATCTATTGTGTGTATGTTTGTTTTTATTTTTTTTACTATCTCGTATCTTGGTAATAGATTGCGACAGTAAAGGTAGGTATTCTTAGTTTCATCTTAAAATGTATCTTGTAATTTATAAATTTTATATGCTTTATTTCCATTGTGATTACAGCTTATACGTGCCCTAATTAACCATCCTGAAACTGGATACCTCGTTAGTGCAAACTATCGCATAAGCAAAATAGCCTGGATATTTGACAAAGATTCTAGCGTCCTGGCCCGAATCACAAAACGAGTGACTGATATGACTGGTTTGTTCATGGGTATGACTAATGAAAGTCAAGTAGTTAACTACGGAATCGGTGGACAATATGAGCCTCACTATGATTTTACTAGGGTAAGAAATAGTAAAAAAATACTTATTAATTATGATGTTATAAATGTTTCAATTCTAATTGAGGGGGTATTACTAATTCCTCAAATGAGAAATTTGGATTACGGATATCAATTAATTTTGTTACAGGACGAAGAAAAGTGCAAATCTGAGGAAAACAAAATAGCCACCATTTTATTCTACGTAAGTATACCAAAAGACGCCTCTGCCTAGTTGTTACACTGAATCCAGAAGGTGGATGCTACAGATGTAATTAATTTAATAAGTTTCTCTTTTAAATGAACAATGTAAATTCTTTGAGAAATACAATATCTTTAAACCCATATAGTGCACATTGAGAGTCATCTATGACTAGTAGTGGATTGCACTAAGAAAATTCAGAAATAATTAAATAATCTAACTATATTTGCTGCATTTATAGTGACGATCGGTTTTTAATAACAATAATAACTAGGTTTTTGAAGACAGTCAAATCAATGGCGTTCAAGGCAACCTTACTTACGATCCGTTACATAATCGGAATTAAGGCTTTCCTCTCGAGGTTGTGAGACTAGATGGCAGTCGCTTCAGTAAAAGCCAAGATAAGCCAAATAGGAGGATAAAATATATAGGAGAGACTCCATCTGGATAGAGGATGTCACATCTTACCTTCATCATCTCATCATTTCCCGGACTCTGCTCCAACGACCATCAGTTCTGTCTATATATTGGTAGGTAATTTTAACAGAAGCTAACCTAAAAAGGCCAATGTGCAGTAAAAAAGGTTCTGGATACATGTATATATAAAACTCTGTAACATACATAAGGAGATTAGTTGGAATTGGCTCGCAAAAACCAAAACTTCGTAAGTTTCGGTTTATTCAATCAAAAATTATTGGAAACCTCTCCTGTAAAGTTGTCATTTTACATATTTCCCCATATACTCGTATATAGGACCCATCAATATATAGCTATAGTTATACGAATTTAATTTACTATTTTTTTTACGTGCGCACAATCCCCACGGATACCTCCCCACTGGAACCGGTGAAAGGGGTTATGTCGGACTCGAACCGACTAAAACGCACGCCTGTAGGTCGTTTTGGTTGCCGAAGGTGAGGTTGACAGGCATATCCCTCGCACCCCGGCCGACTCAAGGCCATCTCTCACGATCTGGCCCTCTCCTCGGGTATGTGGGGACTACAGAGTCTCCAACTCGTCGCCGGAAAACGGGGAGGCGCGCCAGACGCGGCCTGCTTCTGCCAGGGTGAGAAGAGGCTTCGCCAGTCACCCCCAGGCCTGCGCTCATGGGGGGTGGAAATCGTTCATCGCCTCCGACGCCCGAGTTGCCTTCGTACGCGGGCAGCTTGGTTTGCGATCCTTCGTCGCTCCCGCTGCCGCTCCCGCCCCGCCTCCTTCTTCACGAGCATTACTTGCTCGCTGAAGGAGGCGCCGGCTGCCCACGAATTTAAATTACTTGACATAACAACCGGAACAAACTATACAAGTCAAACTCGTTCCATTTAAAGTTTCAGTTAATGTAAACACATATTGAGGGTACAGTGCTTACAACTTAACAAACTTAGTGCTCTCAAATTTCTCACAACTTTCTTCTGATTTAAGTTAGTTAGTTCTGGTAATTACAATTTTGAGGCCATAGAAAAACTAAAATCTAGTCATCACAACTGTTCCTCACGCACCTTTTTACTTGCGCAGATGTCTGACGTCGCTCAAGGAGGAGCAACAGTTTTTACTGAGTTAGGTGTGAGATTACGTCCAGTAAAGGGTACAGCTGCTTTTTGGTACAACTTACACCCTTCAGGAAATGGTAATTTAGCAATGAGACACGCAGCCTGCCCTGTACTTCAGGGTGAAAAGTGGGGTATGTACCCTATAGTATTTATTTAGTATATCTATCATATTCTAGTATCTCACAAATTAAGTTATGTCTTAGACTATTATTTTATTTTTGTTTTGGGATACATACAACTGATTTTCATCCATGCATCACGTTCACGTAGGTCTGCCTGAAAACCAGCACCTGACAGTTGTCTAGATATCTGTCAAGCTATATGCTGAGCCAGAACCTTTTCGGTTGGCGCGTGAGGTCAACAAAAATAACTAAATTGCATGATTGTTTTATTCAACGCCTTTGTCTCTGTACTGTGTATCTTAAGTGTCTAGCTAGAATAAATATATTTTCTTTCTTTCTATAATACAAGTTGCAACAATCTGTTGAATGCTACGTTAAGACACGAACAAATCATTATTGATGGCGCGGGCTATTTGTTAAAAGAACTTATTTTAAAGCAAAGTTTTCTTCATATATCTTTGCAGTGTGCAGTAAATTTATCCATCGACAATCTCAGGTATTTATCAGACCATGCAGCCTGGAGTATCAAGAGCAAGGCTTAATCAAGAAATTTCCCCGCCCAGTGCCCAAAACTAACAGTTAGAATTTTTATCATTACTTTCAGATGTAAAATTTTAGAAACCAATACCTACGTACTGAATTATATTGTATTTAATACTGAATTATGTATATATGTTGTTTTACTAGCTGTTTCCGGCGGCTTACCCCTCGTTGAATTTTGAATTATTCCCTCACCCCATGGAAGCTTATTCCCGGGATAAAAAGCCTATTATATCCCTGTATATCCCTGTACCTGTTCAGCCGTTAGAGTACGCACGCCATTGTACTTTGTTAAATAAATAAATAATAAAAATAAAATAAACAACCAAACATCTAAACATCTTAATTTTCACTTTTATATTAGTAGGCAGTACGATAACATGTTGAGAATTAGTACTTGGGGACGAGAAATGCTTAGTACCTATCTGATAAGCAAACTGAGTATTACTTTTTCAATTTTATTGTTTCATTAATCCATTATCTATAACATAAAACTCGAAATTATTTGTGACACAAAATGTAGTAATACTTGTTATCTCTATAGTAGGATTTTATATGTAAGTAATGTTAGTCCATGTGTGTATGTATATAAAAAATACAGATTTTAAAGTGAGCGTTTGGACCGCTTGTATAGGTACCGATTATTTCTGTTAGGGGACGTTAATATCGCTATTTCTTTTTGATATTATACACATATATACCTGATGTGTACCTCAGTGTACTGACTATTAAATTCAGTGTACTCCTTCTGATAAAAACTTATATAACAAAATAGGTACACCCGCCATTTAAACGTTTGGACCGCGGGTGTACCGATTATTTCTGATAGGAGAGGCTAATTTCGTTACTTTTTTATGAATATATAATATTGCTGCTTTGTACCAGAAATAAAAGCGCTCTAAGAAGATTAATTCATTATGATAACTATGAACATGCTACAAACCGTATGGCTGGTACTACTGCCTATCCTTTATCCAAGTTACCACACTACAATAATAGATGTTGAAAACTTATTAAAAATTCATGAGATGGTAAAAAATGATCTATCTTTGTATATCAACAAAGAAGAGGAAAAGCTCTCTATTGTAAAAAGGTAAACGTAATACTGCAGTTAATATAATATTGTTCACATGTGTATTTAATATTTCGTTTCATTTTATATTTTTACAATTTTCAGATATTTATCTATTTTTAAAAAAGAACATGAAAAGGCAATAAAGGATGTCCCCGGTTATATAGGAAACCCCATCAACGCTTTCACTTTAATAAAACGACTAACGAGTGACGTAAACTATTTAAAGGAAAATCTAAAAATAGAAAAAGGTAAAGTAAGACTAAGGTGAAAAATACAATTTCTAAATTATAACACTCGATATTTATTCGCCAGACACTGCTCGAAATTGTGTTATTTTGATATGTTTCTTATATTCAGGATATGTTAACTATAAAATACTGGTGATTTGAAAAGTTACTAAAATAGTATATGAAATGAACGTAGAATAACCCCTTTCTTTTTTGTATTTAAACCATAATATACATACTTGCGTAATACACAAATAGTCACTATTATGCGGTACAAATGTACCGCATAATAGTGACAATTTGTGTAATACAGGAGGTGGAACATGACGGTATTCCCGTCCGAATTGAGCAGTCCGACTGGGGAAGTACCTCCATCCTACAAAATACCACGGCTATAATAACCTCGTGTTGTGTTCCCGGTGGTGAGTAGAGTAGCCAGAGCTCACTGGAGAGTTTTTGTGCTGTCAGTGGGAAGACCAAAGGCTTGTCCTGATTTTGTGTTCTGCACTGAAGGCACATAAAATCTCTGTTCTCACAGGGTCGGCAGCACGGATGTGACTCCACTGGTGTTACACACGTTCATAGGTCACTTGTCTGCCACCTAAGTTGTATAAAAAATAAATACACGTCAACAGTTTTAACTCTGATTTATGAATTAATGTGCCAGTGCTAGAAGTAAACCGGCCCTTTGCGATATTATGCATTGTTTTATTGTTTTAATGTAGGTCTAACATTACATTTAGTTTGTGTACAGGCGTGTGTGCATTTTTAATAATTGTAATCGTTATCTACTACACAAATGAATATTCCTCTAGCGAGTATTAAGCGCGAGCACGTCCAGTACCCTTCTGAGGACGACATGGCTGACGCTGCGAAAAATCTTTTAAAATTGCAAGAAATATACGATTTAGATGTGAAGGAACTTGCTGAAGGAAAATTGAAAGGTGTTGCTTATAGGTAAATTATTTTATTTCGCTTGTAAGGGTTTATGTGGCCTCACCAAGACCTTTAGGGCAAAGTAAATCTCAACTGCAAGTCGGTACACTTGCAGAGTGACGATTGAGTCTTTGGCGCAGGTTTTTTTCTCGGGGTGGCTCGGTCTGGTAAGAGTCACTCCAATAAAAACCGGATAAGCTAAATCAAAAGCAGTTAAATGAATAAGTGGGCCCTAGGTTCCGTGGTGAAAGCCTCTAATGCAATTGGGAACAACAACACTAAGATGATATTAAATTATTAAAAGTTCGTTCATTTCGACATTCACATCAATCAGACAATCTACAAATTTCAATAAAAAGTCATCGATATACATGTACATACAATATTCTTTCAGCACACCAATGACAGCTGGAGATTGCTATGAACTTGGACGGCTTTTATATAAAGAGTCCATATATAGGAATACAAGATACGTACGCGAATGGCTAATTGAAGCTTATAGAAAGTACGACGAAGATGACATGTTCTATCCGTTCACACAAATTGATGTAATAGAATATATAAGCATGGCGTGTTCTAAAATGGGTAAGGTTATTTTGAACAAATGCTGATAACAAAAAGATACAATGAATACCTAATGTTAGTATTATAGGTTTCCACGATGGAAATTAAACGGAGGGGCTTATAAATTACGGTTACGAGTTTTAATTGCTAAGCCTATTAATTTTGACCTCTAAGCTTGAGGTAGTCTAGAAGAGTGAGAAGGTGAGCTGTCTTAAATAGAATACAAAATATTATTATACTATCTAATTACCTAGTCTTACCATAAATACTGTAACGAAGAAAAAAAAGTTTCAATGGCAAATAACATTTATTACTTTTACATTTAAATATAAAACAATTTAAAATACATATATAAAACAATGTATAAAACGCTTATTCGAAGTGGTGTCCATTGACCGTAATACAGTACTTTAAACGTTGAGGATCTATAGAAGCACGCACTCTTTCCATGGGAAAATTCTTCACTGCCAATCATATGGATTGTTTTAGGGACTCCAAATTATCATGGTGTTTAGAGCGTGCGATTATGATTTATGATCAGTTTTAGAGAGTACTCTAAAACTGATTATAAATCATAATCCAGCGGAATAAGACCGGGGGATTAAGGGCTAGACGACAGCCAGTCTTCAGCTCTGATGAAGTCCGAAACGTTCGTTTCCAACCAAGACTGCGTCGATCCAGTTTTAGGAACCGGCGCCGAGTCTCAAAAAAATTTCCATTACAAAGGGATCGTCTTTAGTGTGTCAGTCGATTTTAAATAAAAATAAGGTAGTAGTTCTTCATCGACAAATTTGTGAATGAAGAACATTAATGTTTAAATTCTGACTTATTTCTAGTTGATACTCTTATAGTCCATTATATCCATTATAAACATGATAAAAAAGATTAAGTAACCAACCATGAACATAAAATAGACTAAATAATTGCAGGAGACATTGAGAATGCTTTGAAGTGGACACAAGTCCTATTAGAAGTCGATCCGCATCATGCCGATGCTAAGGAAATCATGGTATATTTCAAAAGTATATTAGCCAAAGAAACTGAACTTATTAAGGCGGGAGAAAAAGTATGTCATCTATGACTAGTAAACAAATATAAAAAGCTAAGAGAGTGACAGGTAAAAGGAAATAAAAAGGGCCATTTTTATTTTTCAGATAACTCCCGAGGAAGAACTTGGTAATTACACTCTGTTACAGAGTACATACAAAGCACTGTGTCGCAGAGAAATGAACATACGTCCAGAAGTATCTAATAAGTAAGTATACGAAATTTTTCATCACAGAAAAATATAATAACTATAATCTTTGTAATAGCTTTAATCTTTTTAAATTATACTATTTAATTCTATTATTATTCTATATACGAACTTAAAAATACTTAAAATGCATCGTGATATTCCTCCGCATCACAAGTAGCGGTTTTTTTTTTTTGTTTACGTGGTGGAATGCATTTACGCACTTCGCTCACCTCCCGCGGGGGCAGGGGGCTCGCTTCGTGTGGGACTCCTGGCCTTGGACAACGGCCAGACTACCCACTAAACCACCACGGTGTTCCTCCGTCGCCTAATCCGAGCCGCGGGATAGTCTGCTCACCGCGACTCGGCTAGGGGCGCCCTTGGTAGGCCCGCTACTCAAGACCCCACCATCCCGGCAATCAGGCCGGAATGGTGGGGGTTTTTCACCTCTAGAATGCACCCCAGGAACACACAGGGGCGCATTCCGCCACATCAGCATAGGGGCAGCGGGTCCCCCGACCCACTGCCCGTGGCCACTCTCATTCGGGGACGCGGGCGAATTGTGTTCGCCGACGTCCCCTCGCCGGAAGCCTGCGGGGCGGAAGAGTGAGCCCAGCTCGCTCCCGCTCCCGCAGTGCCTCTCTCTTGGCCGCCATCACCTCGCTAGCGAACGAGGCGACGGCGGCCCAACATTGTTCGCTGCCGGCCATAGCTGAAACTACGGCCGACAGCGAGAGGTCCACACCAATGATGCTTGTGAGGGCCGCTCTTTGGCCGCCCCACGCGTCACACACGGCCAAAGTGTGGTGTGCCGTATCGGGGTCGCCGCTGGTGCAGTTTCGGCACCGGGGCTCCGCTTCCACCCCCACCACCTCCCACAGGTACTTGGCGAAGCAGCCATGACCCGTGAGAAGTTGGGTGAGGTGATACGTGGGAGCCCCATGACCCCGTTCTACCCACTCACACAGGACGGGCCGAACGGCCCCCACAAGCAGCAAGCTACTGCTCGTCGTAGCCAGCCTATCGGCCCACTTCCGGAAGAGAACATCGCGAGCCTCCTGTCTCCAGCGATCGATCTCCTCCGGAAGCGGCCGACCTCCTGCAACACGCCGCATCAGGGCGCCCTCCTCGTAAACCCTCTTAAGGACGCCAGCCTCGAGATCCCAGGGGATACTGCCCGCAATCAAACACGCCGCCTCATAAGAGACGGTGTGATACGCCCGTGCGGCCCTCTGCGCGATGGCGCGCTGTGGACGCCGCAGCAGCACGACATTCGCAGGGCAGAGGGCCTCCTCCCAAATGGGCGCTCCATAGAGCGCCTTGGTGCGCACCACACCGTCGTAGAGACGGTGGGGCCCGCACGGTAACTAGGGTATCATCGGCGTAACAAAGTACGTCGACCCCCCGAAGAGTAGCACCGCACAGGACCCAATCATACCCGACGTTCCACAGAAGCGGTCCAAGGACCGACCCCTGCGGAACGCTGCACGCCATAGTTCGGCGGTCCACCCCGCATTGGGTCGGGTAGATGATAACCCGGTCCACGAAGTAGTCCGCCAGGATGCGCCTGAGGTACCACGGGACATTGTGGTACCTCAGCGCCTCCGCAATTGTCGCCCAGGGGAGGGTGTTGAAGGCGTTGGCTATATCAAGCGATACAGCCAACAACACCTCCCTCCCGGCGACCGCTTCGTCGATGCCGTGCCGCAGCCATCATATGGCGTCGAGAGTCGACCTCCCGCGATGGAATCCGAACTGGCCGTCACTCAGGTTGGGCCCCGCCCCCTCAAGGTGACCAACGAGACGCGCAGCGAGCACCCGCTCGAACAGCTTGCACATCTCGTCGAGCAAAACGATGGGGCGGTAGGCCGACGGCGACTCGGCTGGGCGCCCGTGCTTCTTGAGAAGCACGAGCTTGCCGGTCTTCCATCGTCGCGGGAACCTCCCCGACGCCACACACTCCGACATGAGGGACAGCGTCTCCTCTTCTAGTGCCGGCATAACTGTGGTAATCACCTTCCCCGGGATGCCGTCCGGGCCCTGGGCGCGGTTCCTGGACTTGAGCGCCAGGATCGCGGCCCCTAACTCGGCCTCAGACACGGGAGGTACCACACCTTCGTCTGCCGGCACTTGGCTTGGTGCTACCATCCGCGGCGGGACCCACTCTTCCTTCACCGGGAAGAGTGAGCTGACTACTCGGTCCAGGACCAAGTAGTCAGCTCACTCTTCCCGGTCACTCTCCAAACTCTCGAGCCGAACGCTCGAGAGTTTGGGTGAGGGGAGGCGCCCAGGGCCGAAGTTTTTGACTCACGACCCTGTACGGGCGCCCCCAAGGGTCTCGGTCGAGACTCTCGAGCCACTCCCTCCAGGACTCTTCCTTGGCGGCTTTGATCGCCGAGCACAGGGCCTCACGGGTGGCCCTGTACGCAGCGTGCAGTCGCTCCTCCCGGGCGAGGTCTCGGACAGCCCGCCTTCGGCTGCGAGTGTACTGCCTCTGGGCCGCGTAACTTGCGGTACGCAGCCCGGCTAGGTGGAGACGCCACCAGTACACCCGCCTCCGAGGCGGGACAGGCCTCACCCTCTGCATAGCCGCGTCGCAGACGCAAGTCAGCGCTCCGACGAGCCACTCGCACCTCGCATCCACGTCCAGGCCACCGTCAACAGTAGCCCATCGCTCGACGATAGCCGCGCCGCTTCTTTGGCCAGCTCTCGGTCCAGAGTGCCGAGGCGCCACCGTGGACCTTGCCCCACCAAGGGCGGTCAAATTCAACTCGAGTCACCGAGGCGGCGGGGACGACGTCAAACCGGATGTACCGATGATCCGACGCGGTCTCCACTCCCTCGACGACCCGCCAATCGTTGACGCGTCGGGTCAGGGCAGAACTGGCGAACGACAGGTCAACAATCGAGCTACCCTGCGGCCGCACAAGTGTGTGGACCGCCCCCTGGTTTAGCAGCACCAAGCCTTGGGACACTGCCCAATCTACCATCATCTCCCCCCGGGCATCGGTAGCCGGAGATCACCACGCCCGTGAATGAGCGTTGAAATCCCCGGCCACGACAGCCGATGCACTTCCGCCAGCAGAGCCCCGACCTCTGTGAGCAACTGCTCGAACTCAGCGAGGCTCCTGCTAGGAGGACAGTACACCCCAACCACTGCAGCACCGCCCAGCACAACGAGTACGCACCCACGGCCCCTTCGCACTCTGTCGAAGGGTGGGGTCGCTCGCTGGGCGACGATAGCCACCAAGCCGCTTTGGTCGCCGGCCCTGTTCGGGACGTCGCGAATGTAGTACGACTCGGCGACTACTGCCACTGTTGTCTGCCACTGCGCCATGGACTGGGCCAGAAGGTCCTGGGCGATGACGCAGTGGTTGACATTGGCCTGCAGTATGGAGATGGGATGATCCATTATCCTTGGGCGGTGTCCATCTCCTCCTCGCGTTGCTGGGTGGAGGGGGGGGGGGCAGGATTCCCACCACCCGCAACTATACTCTTTCGGGGGGCCCCCCTTTTTCAGGAGGTCGCCCTGCAGTCACCGGATCCCAGCCGGTGACTCGACGCCATCCCCTCCGCCGCACAGACGGGGCAATTGGGCTCCGCGGAGCAGGTGGCCGACTTATGGCCCGCCTGCCCACATCGGAAGCGTCCCCCGGTAATCGCGGTGCGAAACCGGAGGCCGTTGATGCCCAAGGCCTTGAGGTCAATGACCCCTTCAGCCTTGGACATCACATCACGATACGTGATGCCCTGCTCTTGCGCGCCCGGCTGCAGAGTTAAGCACACCGCAGCAGTTCGCGAGACGCGCAGTTTTCGAGGCTTGCGGGCACCACGTTTCCGTTTCCTGGGGGCTGGCGTTAACAGAGCCGCAGCCGTCGGCGGGGCAGTAGCCGCCTGGGCCGGAACCGGCCTTGAGGCCCTCGGCCGCGCCGCGACCTTATTCCACCCGCCAAGGGGAGCCAACGAGGACGCTGCCGGAGGCGCCGAAGAGGGCGGCTCTCAGTTCCCGCGGGCAGTTTCCACCTCCCTGGCAGCGGCCGACTGCTTTTTGGCCTTTCTTCTTTTCTCCTTACTCCCTTGTCCAGAGAGGAGGGGAGGCGACAGCGTTAGACCCGGGAGCTCAGAGGTGAGCTGCGGCTGAAGCTCAGGCCTGCTGGCAGACCGAGCCGCATTTCTCCTATCCGCCTCGAGAGGCGGACAGATGCGGGTCTCCGGCAACAGCCGGTCTGCGATTCCCGCGAGCCGCGCGTCGATGAGAAAACCGATCTCATCGCGGCTCATTCGGCGCAGATTGCGCTTGCTGCTGCCAGGCCCGCATCTCGGCTCGCACAGCAGCCAGCTCGGTCTGAAGCTGGGCCACCTCCTCCGATTCCGTGCGGGACCGAAGCACGCGCACGTTCTCCAAGATGGAGGAACATGCTAGCTTTAGGTCCCGCACGTACTGCCCCTTTAAGTTCGAGGACTTCGTGGCGACGGTTTGCACCACCGGCACCGCCGCCTCGATCGCACCCGTCAGCCGCTCCGCGCTAAGGGGTTCGGAGGTTATGCCACTCCTGAGTTGGGCTGTTGGCTGTTCCCGGGCTGCGAGCTAGGGGGCTCCCTTAGGTAGAGAGTCCTCTGCCGCTGCCGCTGCATGGCCTCCGCCATCTCTTTCACTGCGCGGAGCTTGAGCTCCCGCTCTGTGGCCGCATTTAGTTCGGCCCCGCTCTACGCCAGATCGACGCACTCCCCCGCTATAGCAGGGCGACCACGGGGCTTTTTGGAAGCCTCCGTAGACTCCTTCTCGGGAAGCCGCTTTCTCCACAGCCTCCCAGGGGAAGACGAGCGGGAGCTTCCCACACTTGTGCTTGGAGCGTTGGCCTCCAACCGCTCCAGCACTACTACCGCCTCATTGAGAGAGCCGTGGGGCCTTGCGACCCCCGTCTCCATCTCCTCCTCCACGTTTGGGTTTAAATTAGTGCTATCCATAACTTATCCCACGAGTAGAACCGTTAAAATTACACTCCCCGTGACTCCCGGTGACGGCCATTCCGGGAAGCGGGGTACATACTACGGAGGTCCCCTGGTATCCGTAGGTTTTAATCGACTTCGCTGTCGGGTTTTATAGACTTTTCCTTGTCGCGGGCCGGCCAGTTAAGGCAAGCCCCACGTTCTCCAAGATCACGGCTTCCCGAGTGTGGCTAGCACTCAGGTCGTTGTCGATAACTTGATGGGTACGCGACGCGGGCAGGCAGCCAACCCCCCCAACTCCGACGGTGGCACGAATGCCAGTTAGCCCCCGCGCGAGCAGTGGGCCAACCCGTCACCTGATCCTCTCGGATCCCACCTCGCGGACCTAGCAGGTCTGCCGCACCACGACCCCCCTTCATGGGGTCAACTAGCCCTGAGAAGGGCTGTTAGAGTAGCCCTGAAAAGGGCTTGTCGGTCTCCCTATGGAGGGATTCCTCCTCGCGGGCCTTGCAGGCCCGCCATCCCACGACCCCCTCGTGCAATGGGGTCAGCTAGCCCTGAAAAGGGCTTGCCGGGTTATTAGTCGATGGCTAGCAGAGCTCCTACTCCTTAGAGTCAGAGTCTATTAACCGCCGTCCAGGGTGCACCAGCCCCCTGCTTCCGATCCCCAGGACCGTGGTCCAGAGGGAGAAGAAACGAGGAAGCCAACGTGGAGGTTACCCGACCAGCACCCCCAAGTAGCGTTATGGTAGCGTTCCTTGACGACTGGCAGCATTGCCACGTTGTATGGCAATGCTTATTCTCTGGCCTAAGAAAAAGTCAGCCTTCTTGTCATGAGAACCATCGACCATACGCTCCGCAATCTCCTTGAAGAGATTGCGGGTGCTCGGAGCCCATGGCTCAAACGTTTTGACTCCAAACAGCACAAATACATCATTTACAACATGATCGAAATATTTGCGTCGCTTAAAAGGCTCTTCAGAAGCTACAGCAGCACCAGCACAGCCAGTCGTGCCAGGTATATGGGGGCAATGGTGTTGACGCATGTTGCGTCGTACACCAGAGTCTTACCCATTTTCCAGGGCATTGATGACATACCATTCGATCTCTTGCCATCGTTGCGCACCGAACCGACTAATTAGGTGTGATAGACAAATCATTTAATTTTTTTTATAGACTGACATGTCATTACCTAAGAGAGAATCATCCGTTTTTGAAATTAGCTCCTTTCAAAGTAGAAATTGTGCATCACAATCCCAACGTCATTTTCTTTTACGATGTATTGAGTGATGACGAAATTGAAACTATGAAGCAAACACCCAATGGAACTGAGATCATCGCTCGTATTTCACGTCGAGTAATAGACATGACAGGACTCAACGTTGATGTAGTGAAAGAACTGTATATCATCAACCACAGAATTGGTGAAAACTATATGCCACACTACGACTTCAATAATGTAAGTTATAGTTATGAAATAACGGTTAACTAACTTATACTATTATATATAGGTATAATTATAACTAGAATCGCATGTGTCGCACACAAGCTCCAGTAGCTTTAGAGGCACATTAAGTCTATTTTTTTGTTAAATCTGTATTCCGATAGTTAAATAAATAAAAAAAATAAAATAAAAAAACTAAACTGTAATTTAGAAAAAAATATTAGTTGTACGCACAAGTAGTTCAAAACAAGCCTTTTATACCAGCGGGTCTGAAAATGCCATATTGAGCGATTCTGCGAAAAACGAGTAACTTTATGACCATTAACTGATAGCTTCAGCAGTTGGTTTTAGTATTATGTTATCTGTGATATATTCTCGTGCTTAACATTGAATTACTCCTTTGGCTAGATGGTGCTGTAGCCCAGCTCAGATAAATAATGGTTTAAGTTAAGTATTACCTAATGATAAATTTGTGGATGAACATAATACTAAGCGCTATTTTATTTTTTCTTTCTTTATATTATAGCGTATTTATTAAAAAAATATCAAAAGGAATTGAAGATGTTGCTGCTAAGTGACATTTCATAATATGTGAACCTTTTTGCGGATTTCTAAACAACCATTTGAATTTCGGAATCAAAAAATAGCGCAGCTTACATCACCTTTTTATAAACAATATTATTATACCAATACGACTCCATCAAAGCGGCCATTTAGACATGCAGAGCACCTTATAAGCCGTACTGGGTGCGCTTCTTTTAAATAAATAATCAATTTGCAGCAAAACATTGAGGATTCTTCCGATGCAACCTGTAGTATCAAGATGGGCACTGTATTATTTTATGTAAGTGAACCACATGAAATCGTTCTTATTCTCGTCGTTCTTATTGACGTGGGTACCTACTATACATAAAAAAAACTTCCCAAGTAAAGAGATTAATGACGTTGAGTGACATTTATCTCCAGGTATTCTCGGTGAATCGTGTTAGGATTATATAAACTGGAAAAGACAAGTCAACATTTTTATTATAGGATACGTAAATTAGACTTCGCCTCGACTGAGGGTATGCTGAAGGCAGTCACAAGAAAGAAGGTCACCATTACTTACCTATACCATGTTACAATGGTGATACTCAGTTTGACGGCCTCATCAAATGCTTTTTCACGCCCCGCTTAATGGAACCGGGATTGTAGGAAGAAGGAAACATGTGAGCTGGTAATGAATTCCAGGCCTTATTGGTGCGACAAAGGAAATAGTCATCTAACTGCTTGGTTCTTGATCGGATATTCTGCACCGTGTGCGGGTTACATCTAAGTCCTGCACGTGTTGTCTCGGTCGGTAGGAAAGGGAAGGGGGGACTAATTGGAAAAGCTCATCAGAATATTCACCATAGTACAGCCGGTAAAATACTGCCAAGGACGCAACATCTCTACGCTTCTACTAAGGCTCTAGGGTGTTCGGGACCTCAAGATTCCCAATAATGCGGACCGCACGTCGCTGCGAACTGTCGAGAGCATCTAGTAAATACTTTGCTGAGCCATCTCAGAGATGCGAGCAGTATTCCACGCAGGAGCGAATTTGTGTCTTGTACATACTGAAACACATTTTTTACCTTGTGACTAGTTTTTTTGACGTGGGACACAAAATGTTGACTTTTACAAACTTTTCTTTTATTAATTAAATTATTTTATGACTTGACCAATATTGGTCAACCCATAAAGTTATTTCTGTATAAAAACGCAGTCTGTCTAAGTGTAACTCCGTGATAAAATCGTTTATGGCAGATATACCATATCTTATTTAAAAATGCGATATGCATGTTTTTCTGTGTAGATGTCGAACGTAGCCCATGGAGGTGCCACAGTATTTCCAGCGCTAGATCTAAGCGTATTTCCAGTAAAAGGCGGTGCAGTTTTCTGGCTCAATTTGCATGATTCAGGAGAGAATGACGTCACCACCCTACACGCAGATTGTCCAGTACTTCAAGGCTCCAAGTGGGGTAACTCTTCAAACTTGTACAAAAAATATACTTTTATCATGATAATAGTTATTGTTTAAAATATAAAAATTTGCTCATCTGAATAGAAAAACAAATGTAATGAGATACGTGATCAATCACATTTCAAATATACGTAGTTAATACAATTTATTTCTTCTGGAACAATCCACATAGTGCTATCTAGATTCAAACTAAGCTTAGCTTTTAATCTATACTAATATATACAAAATATGTAAAAACGCTTCTTAATCGTTATCATATAAATATAAAATACATTTTGACTTTAGAACTCAGGAGTTTGTTTGTTTGGTTGAACACGCTAATTTCAAGAACTGTAAATGCTGACATCGAACACGTGAGGTGAGCCCGGGCGCGTGTCGTGACACTTCATTAAGAAAGTAGTAATTAGAAATAGTCAGTGTACCAACAGCGGTCATCGCGATCACTATAGCATCGTAGTCGATTCCGTCGCGACCGGGCGCACTCGAACATTCATCAAACATTAACATTAATTGTAACATTTCATTATAAAATTATTAACATCATAAACAACAACTTTTACTCACGAATTTCCGAACCCAACGCGCTATAGTCAACGTTTCCCGAACATTGGTCCTTCGAAGACTTTACGCGAAGCGTCGCCGTATCCGAGTGCAAACCGCGTGAAGTGAGAACTAGCTATACATTTAGTGGAACGAGGATAGTGTCAGGGAGCAGCAGTTCGTGAGCAACCAGTTGCCATCAACGTATGTAAGCCACACGTCGTCAGCCGCATCTCAAGTAAGAGCTTTCCAATTTTAACACTAACATCACGATGTCTCAAATTGAAGAACAGCGTGTACGCTTGGCGGAATTGGAGAATCACTTCACCAACTTCAAGAAAGATGGGAAGGATAGGAAGAGTAGAGCTGACTACTACAAAAATCAAAGGGCAAGAGTAGAGTCATTGTGGCAAGACATACAGAATCACCATGAGCTTCTGACCAAGATAGTTAGCCCTGCCGACCCTTATTTTACCGATAGGTGCTACGAAGCGGCTAAAATCATTCACCAGAACTATATGACTGCTTTTCAGACATGCAGCTTAGAGCAATACGCCTCAACTTCGGGTAGTATGTTAGGTAAAACAGGTTTATTGGAAAAAACAGCTAAGGACATGGAATACCAACTGTATTCTTCTAGAACATCAGATGAACCCAAAGAGCGACTCTTGTGTTCACCAAGCAAACATACTGGGAGTTACAGCAAGCTGGATGATCTTTTACGCCAGCAAGTAGCTAACTTCCGAGCATTTAAGCGAACAATAAACAACTTGAATATAGAACATTTATCCGTCAAATGGGAGTTTGAAGATGCCCTAAAAATTTTAGAACATCGGTGGTCAGTCATTGATAAATTGCATTTGCAAATTGATGGCGAGTTAGAAGGAGGAGAGGAGACATATGAAACAAATTTCATGAACAACAATTTTATACCTTGAAAAGGGAAATGAACAAGAGAATGTGGTCAGCACACTATAAAGAATACTCTACGCCAAAAGTAGAGATCCCTACATTCAATGGTAATTATAACAATTGGATGTCATTTAAAGATTTATTCTTAGATGCCGTACACAGCAATTTGCCGAATTCGCAAAAAATGCAAATTCTAAGAACCAAGGTGATAGGAGAACCTAACAAATTAATTCAGCACCTAAGTATTTTGTCCGATAACTACACATCATGTTGGGAAATTCTAAACAATCGTTTCAACAATCACAGATTAATTTTCACATCCCACATGAATAGTTTATTTGGCTTACCTAACATCCAACATAACTCGGTAGCACTTCTTGAAAAGATGCATGACGTAACAATAGAAACCCTTAACGACATCAAGAACTTAGGGGTGGATACACAGTCATGGGACCCAATTATAGTACATTTATTGGCCCAGAAAATGGACCCCGATACGCACAACGACTATATGGAGTCCATAAGAAACCCGCGGACTCTGCCGGTGCTCAGTGACCTATTAAACTTTCTGGAAAGCAAGTTTACTACTTTAGAGACCTCCGCACGTCGCAAACAGGAAGTACCTCCACAGAAACAGGCTCAGACCCCCGGGAGCAATAAAAAAAATGTCATCTCATGGAAAACAGGGTGCTAACTATATCCCAAGGAGCACAAGCAATGCGTCAGTTGTGAAATCTGACAACGTGACCGGAGCAGTCTTCAAATGCCCACAATGCAAAAATAAGCATGGCTTGTACAATTGCAAAACTTTCTTACAATTACCAAATGAAAAGAAATTGATGACTGTCAAGAAACTCGGACTTTGTCTGAACTGCTTATTTTCGCACAATGGGAAAGATTGCAATGCCGCACATACATGTCGAAACTGCACGGAACGTCATAACACTATATTGCACGAGGCCTGTGTTACTCAGCATCTAAACCATCAACCTCATGTCAGGCTGTTGCAACATCCACCGACAATAAGGAGGCCAGTAGCTCACACGTGTATAATGAGAACCATTCTGCGATACTGTTGGCAACTGCACAACTAAAAGTTCTAGCAGCGGATGGTACCTTTCACAACATGCACGCACTAGTGGATCAGGGTTCGCAAGTATCACTGATAACGGAACATGCTGCCCAGATTTTAGGTATCAAGAGAGATAGTTACAAAGGACTTATCTATTAATGTAGACCGATTCGAAATCGCTCCAATAAACAACATTGTGAACCTAACAGTACCCGAAACAGAGCTCGATGGCAACAACAAACCCAATGGCACCCCGTCACCATTAGCAGAAATAGAAGAGAAGCTCAAGAGGTTGAAAGATGAACCCGACATCCCATCCGACGACATATCAGTTCATGACATACACCATTATGCCCTGATTTACGGATCACGGGCTATCGCCGTCATCGCTGCCGGGGCTGTCTTCTGCCTACGTTTACGTCGCGGTAGGCAGGCAGCTCCAGAGCCGGCTCCGCCTGCGCCATTGGTTGTGGTGTCGCAATTACCAACCAGGAGGCCTAGGTCTACATGCGACACAAACTGTGAAACATCTTTTTGTGAACAAGTGGAAACTAGTGTATGTGGCACTGAGCCACATGAACCTACCCACCAGGATAAAGGCTCATCCCCGATAGTTAAGAAAACAATGTGTGCAAAACTATAGTGCTTGAACATTAATCCCTTATTAAGTGCTCATTCTCATTACTAACAATTAATTTTTAGAAAAATAAAATATATTCACCTTGTCACATCCCTCCGCTACATCAAACCTAACAATTTTACTTTTATTCTCATCTCATTCACTTCGCCCTCGGCAAGATGTTCGGTGTAAATGCTGACATCGAACACGTGAGGTGAGCCCGGGCGCGTGTAGTGACTCTTCATTAAGAAAGTAGTAATTAGAAATAGTCAGTGTACCAACAGCGGTCATCGCGATCACTATAGCTTCGTTGTCGATTCCGTCGCGACCGGGCGCACTCGAACATTCATCAAACATTAACATTAATTGTAATATTTCATTATAAAATTATTAACATCATAAACAACAACTTTTACTCACGAATTTCCGAACCCAACGCGCTATAGTTAACGTTCCCCGAACAGGTTCGAATTGAAAATTTATTATAGTTAGTATTGAATAGCCCGTTTATCGAGGAGGTTATACGCTACTTATTATCACGCTACCTTTAAAGGAGCGGAGCAGTAATAATAAATATCCACAAATCCGGCAGATTCCTATACATTATTTGAAAATTAATAAAATGCGGGCATATATGGCTTATGGTGATGCTAAGTTTCGAAGCATGCCATAACCAATGTCAGGGCGATAAGCACATTTTCATTGTCGTTGAGCACTGGGGTTTATTCAATTTTATTTTCACAGTGGCTACCAAATGGATTTACCAATGTGGTCAAGAATTTCTTAGACCTTGTGATGGTCAAAAGAAGAAGCAGACTCGTTCGAAGTCTATAGCAAGCAGGTAAATATGTTTTCTTAGGATATTCGAATGAATTTCCTCACGACGACACAACTGTATTTTCTTGAAACAAACTCAAATGATAATTAGTAGATTACCCGACAAGCGAAAAAATTGGTTGCCTGTAAAGTCGGTATACGGGCGAAAGTTTTACGTGACAACGACTTTGAGTGGTAAAATAATTTTAATGTGAATATTCATTCGTATAGTAGGAAGAAGGATGAAATAATAGTAAGGACGCGTGCCTTTCACTTTTTATGTCTGTCTCTCTCGCTCTTAGGCGGGCTAACCATGCCCGAGTGGAAGGGACGCGTGCCTCTCACTCGCTCTCATTGTGAGCGCATAACGTGAGCGGAGCGTAACGCAGTTTCTTGAAGTGTCACCCGGCAAACCAATTTATAAGACGTTGTCACGTCAAAAAGGTGAATTCCTTTCGAGTTTTTTTTCACTTGTTATGCACTTTCTGTATTGACTACGAGAAAATGAGAGTGAGAATTAGATTCAAACAGAAACTTTTCAAGGATAATTGCACAGAAAATTGGCGACATTTTTATTCTAAACTGAGCCATATTTCATACAGCCAGTTATTACGTTTTGGTGGTTCTTAGTACGTTTTTATAGTGAGAGTATGCGACCTATTTGCACATTTTCCTTTTTTCTTACTATAATCCGTAAATTCGCGCATGTTCCAAATTCCATTTTTTTTCCACTGAAACAAAGAGCCATTTATTCTCTTTGTTGAATGTCAATGGTAAAAAAGTTCTTTAGTTAATATTATATGATTAAAGTATTATATTTTATTATGTTATGTATATTATCAGTTGTAAAAGTAATATTTATTTTACTCCCTTAGGGGCGAAATAAAAAAAAAGTGCAATCACATATTCAAATTTCATGCTTATTAATTTGAAAACGACGGTTTTCCATACCTTTTGTATTATAATGTACTTATAAATAGATAAATTTTGAAAAACCTTTTCCTAAAATCCTTGCTTACCACACCAATAAAAACTAATTTAAGCTTAATAAGCAAAGTATATACTGCTGAAATTTCCAGTTCCGTATTCTCAAAAAGTACTAAAATAATGTATTTTTACTGATTTAAGAAGGGGAAGAGATTTTTTTGAAGAATGCAAGAGGACTTATATGAAAGATTCAGAACGATCAATGGAAAGATTGACGCAGAGGAAAACAGATGCTAAAAATGAATATACTTAGAAATTTTATAAATGAAGAGAGAGATGCGTAATTAAAGATTGAAGTAAAGTTATATCTTTAGAAAATGTAAAAATAATATACAGATTTAAAAAATATATGTGTACTAGTGGTTGCCCGCGACTCCGCTCGCGTGGATGTCGGTTATCGCGGCAAAATATAGCGTATGTAAGAACTTTCTCAAGGTCTAATCTACCCCTATACCAAATGTCATATACAATAATGTTACAGGAATTCACGCAATCATGGTATTGGTGCATATATACAAAAATAGAATGAAGAATAAACTCACGCCTATATCGTAGGCAGAGGTGCTAGGAGTAACATTTCGTCAGTTTATATTTAGGTTCCAATGTAATAGGTGGCGGCCCTATTGCCATTAACCAAGCTCTTATAAACTGACGATAAATACACACTTCGAAAAGCATCGAAAAGTCATTGGTGTGTGCCATGGTAAAACCTGGGATCGAACCCGAGACCTCGTCTCAGCAGTCCATTACCCATACCCTTTAGGCTACCGCACCTTTTACCATATATTATGTTAATTCGCGTGAACATTATATATTAATTTCGCACAGGTTGGAGTGCGGGGTGAGACAAGGTGGGTTGAGTTCTCCCAAACTCTTCAACCTGTACGTGAATGACCTTGTGGTTGGGCTTAGCAGCACTAGAGTCGGATGCTGGATTGACGATACAGCAATGAACAACTTCAGTTACGCGGATGACATGGTGCTGCTGACCCCAACTGTAAGCGCAATGAGACGGCTGCTTGCCATTTGTGAATCGCACAGCCAAAGACTGGGACTTATCTATAACTGTGTAAAGAGTGAATACATGGTCTTCAGGGCCTCCGGTAAATGTCCGTTAACTGTGCCCGCAATTAAGCTGAATGGTACGGAGCTAAAACGGGTGTACAAGTTTAAATACTTGGGGCACTACATTACCGACGGCCTTGAAGACCAAGTTGATATTGAGAGGGAGCGTAGGGCGTTGGCGGTCAAAAGCAATATGCTGGCTCGCAGGTTTGTACGATGTGGTGATGCAGTCAAAATTACCTTGTTCAAAGCATACTGTCAGACCTTCTACACGTGCAGCCTGTGGTTCAGCTATACGCAGCGAACGCTCAATGCCCTACGCGTCCAATATAATAATGGGTTCAGGATGTTGTTAGGGCTGCCCCGCTTCTGTAGTGCATCTGGCATGTTTGCCGATGCTGGAGTCGACGGCTTTCATGCCATCATGCGAAAAAGACTCGCTTCCAGCTTAAGTAGAATACGGGGTAGCACTAACGATATCCTGAAGGTCATTGCAGATAAGCAGGACTCGGCTATAGTGAAAGCCTTGATCCGAGCACACGTATCTTGATGTGTTTGTTCAGTGTGTGTATTTCTTTTTTAATTATGGACTATGGTCTGAAATAAATATTTTATTATTATTATTATTATTATTATTATTATTATTATTATTATTATTATTATAGTATATCACGGAACGCGAAAGTTTAAAATTTAGTTAAGAGAGATTGCTAATTCGGATATTTAATCATTCTGCTAATATATGATTGTATTCAATAAATTATTGTTCCTCAAAAATGTTTGTTTAAATAATGGCAAATGTGTTAAGCCAAATGAATTTCGGAGTATAAAGTTTCTACCAGATGGGGAAACCCAAAACAAATCCCAACATAAAAATTAAACAAGTATTACTTTCATTCCGTTTTTCTCAAAATACTTGTACTGAAAATCCAAGACTGCAAATTCATTACTCCTTATAGAAAGTTCGTATTTTGATAGTTTTCTATAGTCTGTTATCTCGGGTTAGTCTGAACTCCTTAAGTCCTACGGGACCTATTGCGTTTCTGCAAAAGATGCCAACCAAAAGAAAATATAGAAAGATGCCAAATTTTTATGCATTTTTCATCACAATTGGCTAGCTAGCCCACCAGGAAACTAAAAATATCAAGTCACACTTCCAATCTCCTACACTTTACAAATTCACTGTTGTATTTTTTTATTTTTGCTCGATACAAGTTAGCATTTTGAAAATAATTTTCAATAGCAATAATGACTTCAGTGTAATTCAAACAATAAATGCTTCATTACTGGTTAAATTACCTAAGTCATTAGGCCTTTAAAACATTAGCGAGCATGATTACGCAATACTTTTTCATTTTTCCTTTGACTTTACAGTAGAAAGTCAACCACTTACCAACTATTTCAGTTATTTATTATACATATTTGTTTTAACAACTTGATTATCTCAAAGAGGGACACCGATATTTCTTCTCTATAATGTTAATATAGATATATATGAATATGCTATTCCCAGTATATTTCACGTTATTCTTCACCCTTCTGGTAAGTATACGAGCGGAATTCTACACGGCTCAAACAGAACTAGAGGACTTGATAGAAACTCATGTGAGGGTTATAGAAGACCTTCAAAGTTACATGGACAAAGAAGAAGAAAGAGTTTCTTATTTGAAGAGGTAAGAATACATTTTCTTATAAGATAATTGATGTTGATCTTCTATTTCGATATTTTTATGAAGTATTTGCCATTGATATAATTATTGTTACAAGTACGTAACAAATACCACAGATGATCATATGACAACTGGGACAGATAGCGTAACGTGCTCTCCGAGACACAGAATTTCTGTTCTAATTCTCGGTGTAAGAATAATAAGAGATTAAAACTTACTTATGCAACGAAGACAGCACACATTGAAATGGAATAAAATGGATTGAAGTTCCATCGATCACCTAAAAAATTGGAGTCACTTCTTTTATTATTACTCAGGTATATTTATTTTTCAGATATTTAAACATTTACAAAAGAGAACACAAAAAAATGATGGAAAATGTTTCCGACTATTTGGGTAATCCTATCAACGCCCTGACATTTATAAAAAGATTAACTCTAGATCTAATGGATATTAAAAATAATATTGAATTAGCACAAGGTATTATTTTCATTCATTTAATAGTCACACCAACGCTATGTAAGTGTGCAGATAGATCGAGATCGACCTCACAAAACAACAGTGATCAAATTAATGATGTATTGAAAAAGAACGAGCGGATCACAGCTGGAAATTTACCTATATTAGGGCTTCATATTCAGAATAAAACGCAAATAAACTAGGATTTTCTTATCAAAGGAATGAAATAATGTATTGTGCCATTATTGACCAATTTAGTTCTACATTTCGTTGAAATGTGATAAAAAATGACCGTGTTCATTTTAATGATGTGATTAATAATGTCTCGCAAATCAATATTTGCCTATATTAATAGATCTCGTTTTCAGAATATATGATCAGTGTGACTGTGAATCACGTGGGTCTTAAGTACCCATCTCTAGATGACCTAAAGGGAGCAGCGAGTGCGCTTGCTAGATTGCAAAGAACTTACAAGTTGGACGTGCGCGATCTTTCCGAAGGAATCCTAAATGGTGTTGCTTTAAGGTGAGCAATTAATATTTTGGATAGGGACCATCCTTATTCTTTTGTCGTGAACTATGTGGCAAACAACTATTCTCATTCCATCATGGGGGAGTGGCTAGAGAGGCTACACGGCAGCCTCTCGTACCATTTGGTGCAGATGATGCTCGTGAAGGAAACGGGGCGGGAGCGGCAGTGAGAGCGACGAAGGATCGCAAGCCAAGCTGCCCTCGTACTAAGGCAACTCGGGTGTCGGCGGTCGATGAATGGTCATCGACCTCCGACGCCCGAGGGTCCGCCTATCATGAGCGCAGGCCTGGGGATGGAGCCGCCTGTCACCCTGGCAGAAGCAGGCCGCGACGGTGGGGCGCCTCACGCCCCTCTCTATTTCCGGAGAGGGGTTGGGGACTTTGTGGTCCCCACACCCGAGGGAGAGGGCCAGATCGAGAGAAATGGCCCTGGGTCGGCCGGGGTGCGAGGGATAGGCCTGTTAACCTCACCTTCGTCAAACAAAGAACGACCCACAGACGTCGTGCGTTCTGGTCGGTTCGAGTCCGACATAACCTCTCCCACCGGCTCTGGTAGGGAGGGTACCCGTGGGGATTTGTCGCACGTAAAAAAAGGCTCTATTCTGATTATGAAGAAATTACCTCTCAGAAGAAATAACTATAAATAAGTACTGAACGTATATTTATATCTACATCTACGCATTTCCCAAGAAAATATGTTTGTCCTAGAAATTGTACTTACGAAAATCTGAATGAATAATGTTTATTATAAAAAACGATACATTTAATTATTGTAATATCGTTTCTCTTCTGTGCAGTACTCCAATGACAGCAAGCGACTGCTACGAATTTGGCCATGTGTTGATGTTCAAATATGCAGATACAGCACGGGCATGGATGATTGAAGCACTTCGCAAATATAAAGAAGAAAACACCACCTACCCGTTCACTGATATTGACATAATGGAATATTTAAGCCTCGCGTACTATCTATCAGGTAATCACATTCTGAATGAAATGGATGCATAAAATAGTTCGGACACGTAGAATGGTTGAAAAATCATATTTATGTGTAAGCATGTCTAAATATATACCTATAAACAATGCCACAGGTCAGGTCACAAGGTATGTTACCGACGAAACAGTATAATCACCAACTAATAAAACTATTAACCCTTGATACAACTAATAACAACCATAAAATTGACATTTATAATACTTTGACATCTATTATTCAATGGCTTGAAATGAATAGTCTATTAATCAATTTGGAAAAAACTAAAATCATACACTTTAGCCAACGCCCAAAGCCGATCAACGGTAATATCGCATGTAATGGCAAAACAATACAAGATGTACCAAAAACCAGTTTTCTTGGCTTAGACATAGATCAAAGGCTGGACTGGAAAGTACATGCTGAAAAACTCAGCAAAAGAACCTCTAAATCTGCATATGCGTTACATAAACTGTCAACCACAGTAAATACAAAAGCTTTGGTGACCGCCTACCATGGACTAGCTGCGTCTATCCTACGGCACGGTATAATCTTTTGGGGAAATTCCACTGATTTTGATGCAATATTTAAGGTTCAAAAGAGGTGCATTAGGTCGATGTTTCGATTAAAAACAACCGATAGCTGCAAATCGTACTACAAAAAAAATAGCATTTTAACTTTGCCATGCATGTACATTTTTGAGGTTGCGGTGTTTGTCAAGACTAACCCTGATTTATTTCCACGACTTCAGGATTCCGTTACGCGAAATAGACGTGATAACACTCGACTTCGGCTCCACAAAGCACGAACTGCACTTATGCGCAGAAGTATCTTTTGCATGCCGCCAATTATATTTAATAAGCTACCTAAGAACTGGAATGAACTTACCACCAGTTCATTCAAAAAAGAAATTAAAGGCCTATCCCTGCAAAAGGCACATTATAGCATTTTACTGGTGGTAGAAACTTGGTGGCACAAATTTGTCTCAAGTTTCGACCGGGTAGGTACCACCGTGCACTATTGCGAAAAACCCTCCATAGCAATTCAATCTCGGTTGGATTGTGTTCAGGGGTCAGCAAGTGCATAGCCGGGCAGAGGTGGTGGTTGTCGCAGCACTAGTGGGACCAGTGGGTCTTGGCGTAGTCTAGTGGGGATGGCGCGGGGCAATGCGCCGAACAGGGAGACCTGTAGAAACGGTGGTGCCGCTGGCCGCCCGCGGTATAGTACAGGGGCCCAACTGGGGTTAACCACCTTGGGAGGCTGCCTCACCAGGCCGCGCATAATCCCGATATGGTTCGTCGTGCCGGTTGGTGACCGGAATTGGGAGCCCGGCGACCATACTCGGGGGGGTACGGGGGCCCTTCCGTTCGGCGCGTCGGCTCTCGCCATGCCTCACATTCATAGATAAAACCAATATCCCGCGCTTTGTCATACGGTGCTGCGGCGGCAATCACCTCTTTTTTCACGCCTTCTCCCACCCAAACTCATGGCAGCGCAATTTAAGGAAATAGGCAACACAGCGGCTCGACACACTCCCAAAAGCTTGCTATTTGAGGTGGAGTCCACTAACATCTGTGGGCTCCATGCAAACCTCAACGCCGTCCACCAACACCTAGAGACGGCGAAACCTGCCATGTTTTTTCTAACGGAGACGCAAATACACCGCCCTGACGACACGACCTACTTGCTCTACCCT
The DNA here is from genome assembly GCA_963662185.1 of Eilema griseolum. Lineage (NCBI taxonomy): Eukaryota > Metazoa > Arthropoda > Insecta > Lepidoptera > Erebidae > Eilema > Eilema griseolum. The sequence continues at coordinate 12,470,569 of OY759236.1, forward strand.
GGCTATGTTCTTGAGGAAAGTTTTCGTGCAAAAGCCGGGGTGTGCGTGTTTGTTAGGGCGGATGTTTGCTGTCGCCGTTTGCGCTGCCTAGAGGACCCATCCTTCTCCATCCTTTGGGTACACGTAGACCATGGCCCTACGAGTCAGATCTATGTGTGCCTCTACCGTTCCCATACAGGAGATGCTGAGACAACTCGACTCTTTGAATATCTGAGTCAGGCGGCAGATGATGCGCAGGAGCGATTTCCGAATGCCGAAATGGTGTTTTTGGGGGATTTTAACGCCCACCACGAGATCTGGTTGGGCTCCTCCAAAACAGACTATGCGGGAAGAGCCGCCCACGCGTTTGCTCTGGCGCACGGCCTGACCCAATTGGTGCACGAGGTCACTAGGATACCAAGAAGGTCGGGCCTAGCACCTTCTCTGCTAGACCTTCTGCTGACGAGTGAGCCGGACCGGTATAGTGTATCGGTGCGAGCCGCTTTAGGCAACTCCGACCACTGTCTGGTCTGTTCCACGGTGCCCATTATAGCGCCCCCACGACCCGTGCAGGGGAAGCGGCGTCTCTGGCACTACTCGTCAGCGGACTGGGATGGACTTCGTGACTATTTTGCGTCCATCCCGTGGGTTGAGCGCTGCTTTGAAGGTAAGAACCCATCGGATTGTGCTACTGCTGTCGCCGGTGAGATCGGTCTGGGTATGGAATACTATATCTCATACACCGATGTCACCGGTGACCGCGGGGTGCGCCCTTGGTTCGGGCGCGAGTGTGCGGAAGCTGTTGAACAAAAACAGTCTGCGTACCGCGCTTGGGTAAGGGCGCGCGCCACGCGCCATCCCAATCTGGGCCACTTCAAGGCGGCGTACAACAGAGCCACAAAGGTCTGCAGAAGGGCCTACGTCAGAGCGGATGCCCTGCGCATAGCGCGGCTTGGTCAAGAGCTAGTGATGCATCCCACGGGAAGCCGTGGCTACTGGCGACTGGCTAAAGCCGTGCAAGCCAACTTCTGTCAGCCTTCGCTGCCTCCGCTGCGTAACCCTGATGGATCCCTGGCCCATGAGTCGCAAGAGAAGGCAAATCTGCTGGCTAATCTCTTTGCGGCCAACTCCCGAATCGATGATTGTGGTACGCAGCCACCAACACTACCCGACAGTGACCACGCGATGCCTGATATCCATATCAGGCAACGCGATGTCCGTGCAGTGCTGCAATCACTCGATGTCCGGAAAGCCAGTGGTCCGGATGGTATTCCAGCGGTAGTCTTGAAAAAATGTGCAGCGGAGTTGTCTCCAATGCTTACGCGCCTGTACCGGCTATCCTACAGTTCGGGTACAGTGCCTTTGCCTTGGAAAGAGGCGAATGTTCAGCCGATTCCCAAGAAGGGGGATCGCTCGGAGCCAGCCAACTATCGACCCATAGCCGTCACCTCAGTGCTGTGCAAAGTGTTCGAGCACATAATCAACAAACAGCTCATGCGGCACCTAGAGGATCACTCCTTAATTAATGACCGGCAATTTGGCTTCAGACCGAAACGGTCAACGGGTGATCTTCTAGCATACGTTACCCATCTTTGGGGTGAGGCTATGGACAAGCACGGCGAGTCACTGGCAATTAGTCTTGACATCGCCAAAGCTTTCGATAGAGTCTGGCACAAATCGCTTCTTTCCAAGCTACCTGCCTTTGGTCTGCCTTCTAGGCTGTGCAACTGGGTTGCTAGCTTCCTGCAGGGGCGCCGTATTCGCGTCCTTTGTGACGGACGAGCTTCGGAGTTTCTGCAGGTTAATGCTGGCGTGCCCCAGGGGTCCGTCTTATCACCCACTCTCTTTCTTCTGCATATCAACGACATGCTGTCTACCGGCAATGTTCATTGTTATGCAGACGATAGCACTTTGCATGGGAGTTATCATGGACATCCTGCGGCCAAGCAGTCGGATATCGCGGAGAAAAGGCAGCTTCTTGTCACTGAGCTTGACGGGATCCTGAATCACATTTCTCAATGGGGCTCTGAGAACCTGGTTGAGTTCAATGCCAAGAAGACGCAGGCATGTGCGTTTACAGCAAAAGTATCTTCTTTCCTTCCCCTCCCCACTCTTCAGAGCACGCCACTGCCACTGCAGGACAATCTCAATATCCTAGGTATGGATGTTCGCTGCAACCTGAATAACAAAAACTACATCGAAAGTATCATCAAAACAGCCTCACGAAAACTCGGAGTCCTGAACAGAGTGAGACGATTTTTCACGCCGGAGCAGCGGTGTCTTCTATACAAGACACAAATTCGCTCCTGTGTGGAGTACTGCTCGCATCTCTGGGATGGTTCTGCAAAGTACTTACTAGATGCTCTCGACAGGTTGCAGCGACGTGCGGTCCGCATCATTGGGAATCCCGAGATCACGAACACCCTAGAACCTTTACAGCTGCGTAGAGATGTTGCGTCCATGGCTGTATTTTACCGTTTGTACCATGGGGAGTGTTCTGATGAGCTCTTCCAATTAGTCCCACCCTCCCCTTTCCTACACAGGACAACGCGTGCAGGTCTTAGATGTCATCCGCACACGGTGCAAAACATCCGATCAAGAACCAAGCGGTTCGGAGACTCTTTCCTCTGTCGCACCATTAAGGCCTGGAATTCATTACCAGCTCACGTGTTTCCTTCTTCCTACAGTCCCGGGTCCTTTAAGCGGGGCGTGAAAAAGCATATGATGAGGCCGTCAAGCTGAGTGTCGCCATTGTCACACGGTATGTGTAAGTAATGGTGACCCTCTTTTCTGAGACTTTGCCTTCAGCTTACCATCAGGCAAGGCGAAGTCCAATTGACGTGTCCTATATAAAAAAAAAAAAAAAAAAAATAACAGACTTCCTGGCAGATAGTGTTAACTAACTAGCATTAACTAGTAAATACTGCTATTATATAAATTACAGTAAATTACTTATTAGGTAGGCCTAATATTCTGACATCGTTGACTGTATTTTGACCACTAACTTAATATATACTTGCCATTGTTATTGATATGTAGTACATTTTCTATTGTATTTTAATCTATTTGACATGATTATTGATCAGATATTGACATTTCGACTGTATTTTTGAATCCATTTGACATTACATTACATAACGATTATTGAACTGTTAGTGAAAATTGAAAGCAATTAATGTGCATCTTATGACTAAGCGTCTCCTTACGCATATATTTGTACGCCGTTATATGGGGCAAAACATGACTGGACTATATAAACTATTACTAACCTATTGCATGCTTTTGTATGTACACACATGTTTTGAACAAATAAAACGATTCTATTTTATTCTATTCTATTCTTGCAAAATAGTGGTGAAGCTATTTAAACCTCATTCAGAACTCATCATTAGCACAGCAGTTCTTTTACAGGAGATTACAAAAATGCTATGCAATGGGCACAAGAACTGACAGATCTAGAAGATGACTACCCTCAATCTAAAGACAGCCTACGATACGCAAACACTGAACATGACCCGAAGACTCTGCTTCTATTGAACGAAGTGAGTTATTATATTATACTTAATTGCTGATATTATTAGCCGTATCCATATTACCTACTAAGCTATTCCACAATACTATCATTCCCGAGCCTTTTTCGAAACCTCAAGTGGGGATCAGCTTTCCGGTCTACACGACCAACAAACGCAACATATTTATCTCAATTTTATTTTTAACACTACTTTATGACCGCTAGAGGGCGTCATAATAGATTCAATAACAGATTATATAGCCTATAACCAGCTGATGACTAAGGCGATTCTTACGATACCTCATTTGTCCAGTTCTAGTACGTGACTCAAGAGCTATGGAACAGATGAACCATACATACATACATACATACCCTGTCAATATCATAACCCTCCTTTTGCCGTAGTCGGGTAAAAAGTGGGCTATGATAGCACTGTACAAATTAATTTATAATGTAAATTATTTTATTGACAAGAGATATAAATAAAAAGTTTTTATAGATTTATAACAATTTATTATCGATTAAAGAAAGATGCGTTACATATATTTATAGTAGGTATCTAAGTAAATGAATCTCAGGGAATGGTTTCCCAATAAATTTTCTGGCGTGGCTTTATTCGGTCCGCTACGCAAAGATGGTAGTATGCACTTAGCTAATGGACATCAAGACTGGTGATGGTGCCGGCGTTCCAGAGTCTTCACTGGTGTGCTTTGCTACCGCAATGATAGTGCGAAGCCCGGTGCCGTGACTCTGGAAAAAGAAAAAGTGCGGGTCAGTTTGTCACTAGGTAAATACATTTAAGTGACCCGTGAAAAATAGCAGGGGAAGAGAATCTCCCAGCGGCAATATAGCGTAGCTAGAAGCTATAAGAAAAGAGAAGTAATGAGGCAGCGCAAGCTGATGACGTGACCTTTGACCGCAGAGGTCATCGACCTCGTGTCACTACAAAATATAGGCTGGAAATAGCACAAGAATAATAGAATAAAAATAAAATATATTAAGTCACTTCTAGGGTGTCTGTTTCTTAACTCACTAGGATCCAAAACGTCAAACGCTCGAAAGAATCTATGAACAAAGTGAGGAAACCTTTTCTTTTGCATTTCAGTTATTATTAACCTCAGTATTGAATACGGACAGGAGATGAATAGGTTGCGTCTGATAAAATAATACATCGTACTTTTGATAAAGTATTTATTTGCTCCACCACAGTTTTTATTTCTATACTTTATCTATAGTGGAGAGTAATGTAATTGGGCGGTATTTCGACGACAACGACGACTATTCCTTTCGTTTCACCTTTAAAAAATAGGCCTTACACATCCTTCTTTTAGCTCGACTGGATTACATTGGCTATGTTCTGTCATACGCATTTAATATCAGACACATTAATATTATTAAAGCTGGGAGCTTTTCTTATTTTTCTTAAATTTTGCGTTCTTACGCACATTTTCACTCGAAGTTTTTTTGAATAATATACTGGAATTAACCGGCTTACAGTACTTAAAGAATTCCGTATAATTTATTTGGATTGGTAAAGTTTTCTTGTTACCGGATTTTTAACAATTTGTCCCGTTTATCATTAAGTCGTACAATATTTACATCTATCCAAGGGACTCTGAAACCCTATGTTTTTTGTCTTAATTCTATATTAGACGTGGCAGCAGAGAGTTTCGCTCAATGTTTCTAGATTTAAGCCTGGGTTGGACGTAGTGCGTTTTAAGTCTATATTAATATCCCCGAAAAGAATGAAGTTTTATTTATAGTCATATTTAGAGATACATTTATTTAGTTCCCATACAAAAATGCTTTTGTTAGTTGATGGTAGCTGATACACTGCTAAAATGACTACGTCATGACCGGATCATAATTTAAAAAGGCTGATAATGTTATGGTCCAAGTATTAGTAAATTTAAATTTTAGATAATTCTTGACAGCTTCTGTGGTGTGGCGGTAGTGAAACGACTGCTACGCAGGAGGCGCGGGTTCGATCCCCGCTCAGTGCAAATATTTGTATGCATGAATACGGGTATTTGCACTGGTCTGGGTGTTTCTATGTATAATATGTATGTATTTACAAAAAAAAAGTATTTAAGTATGTTTATCCGTATTCTAGATTGCATAACACAAGCTAGTTAAACTATGCTTACCATGGGTCTAGATAGCGTTGTGTAGAATATTGTAGAATATTTATTATTATTATTATTATTAAATAATTATCCCCTCTCCCTTTTTGTTACTTCGTAGTTGTGAATACTTATTGTATCCTGGAATGTTATACAAGTGAGAAATATATTGTGAAATACAGCCCTCGGTGATGACTATTATATCTAGAGAGGCTGAGTAACTAAGTGTAGCTGCAGTAACTTAGTGTAGTTTTTAATAATTGATCTTATGTTAAAATGTAAACATGAAAAATTTAACCAATTATTAAACAGTAGAATATCGAAAACATTATTAGGTAAATTATTATCTGGATATCCATAGATAATTTAGGTTAAAGAAATATAAATTTAAGGCGAATATAAATACTTCTATATGTATTTATATTCGCCTTAAATTGATATTACAAGCTTCTGCAACTGATATTAAACCTAATTACAAGAGTGGAGTGGCTTATTTGTTTTTGGAATTTATTCAAATCCGGTACGGAATGAATTAGATTTTTTTTAATTTTAGAGGTTTTCCTAACAAATACCGTTCCATCCTTGAACCATATAAATTGGAATGAGTCCTTAAGTTCTAAACTTCACATTATACAGAATTGTCTTAGTGTGTTTGGTAGAGCTTCTCGAATAACTTTTTTATCTTCAACCTTTTCTTTAGCGATATCCGATAGTAAAGTACCTAAGTAAGGCATTTTACCCTTCCAGCCTCAATCCATAGTCTCCAATCGATCCGAGTTTGTCGTTAGTTCTTGGTAGGCATTGGGCGTATGTCTGGTTTATTCATGTCAAATTTAACCGCATTTTTTTCTAGTAGTGGTTTTATACTTTGGATAACTATTTTTGGTATTGCTCATATTTCTACAGAAGCTGAGAGTATACCTTGATCTATTTTTTGCATTTGTTGGTAAAGTGTAGATAGTCTCAAGTCCAGATTAATATTTTAATTTGATTTTTGTAGGTATTGGGATTCGTAATAATTTATTGACACTTCGACTGCTCAATTCGAAGTTGAACAACGTATATATATATTAGCGTCTAGATTTATAAAATTTTATAATATCTAGTAGGTAATTAATTGCCTTTAATATTTTTGTGTGTATGTCTTTCGTATGTCAATTAAACCTACGGCATTTTAAAGAGAGGACATGGCAAGAGTACCCAAAATCTGCTAGCATGTTTGAAAACAATTATGAAAGTAAACGAAGCAAAAGATGTATGCCAGACTCGTAGCGGATGGAAACATGTGGTCTCTACCTACCCCACTGGGAAGAATGCATTTATTTTCGTTAGAGGTATAATTTTCGATTGCATTCACCTAGGAAAAAGACTATGAAGACGACGACAGCGACTCGACTTTTCCTAACGAAGAAATGTTGATGAAGGTGTACGACCACTCATGTCGCAATGGAATTGGTATCTTATCAGAGATATCTAAAAGGTCAGTATATTGCGCTTATAATGCTTTTACTGAGGAATAATAGTTTTACAGTGGTTCTTTTCAATCTATCCAATTCTCTGAATAGCTGTGAATGTTAACTTTTATATTTGATCCTACTTTTTATTGGCCATCTTATGTTAGGCTATTCCTTGTTGTTCGTTCACTGATTTTCTATTAGAGAATCTGATTCTGTGAAGAGTAACATACTAAATCTGTCAATTAAATAACTTTTGGTAGAAATTTTTATTTATTTATTTAATTACTTTTCCATACATACAACTACCTTTATAGGATAAACCCAATGTGATAGTGTACACAATTATAAATACAAAATTTAGTATCTACCAGACAATATTTGACAATATAAGACAATACATAACAATTACAAGACAATACAGGACAATACAAGATACTACAAGACAATCCCCAAACAATAAAGACAATAGAATACCATTTTTAAAACATAATACAATAATACAAGATCAATACAAATCTAATTTACTCATAGCAAATTACAAATAAAGCTGTCCTCGTGAATTCACTCAGAGTACAAAAGAAAAGGTCTGTCTCCCTAGCAATGAGGTTGAGCGTGCGGAGTGCCACGTTGACACATACCTATAGGTAAACCAATCAATCGATCAACTATCCCACCACAGTCCACTGCCGGACACAGGCCTCTCCATTTCATTCGATCCTCTGCCTTCCACATCCACCTTTCCCAGCCACCTTTAAAATGAGAAAGGTAAATGTACACTGAATGGAATTTAGAAAAGTTAGAGCCCTTCTCTACTTTAATTATATTGTTTTGTTTTTGTTACTATAATATACTCTTTCTTTATACGAGTACATAATAACCATTTTTGCAGGTTAACATGTAGATATTTGACAGAAAGTGATCCATTTTTAAAAATCGCGCCTATCAAGATGGAAATGATGCATCTAGATCCCGACGTGGTTTTATTTCACGATGTTTTAAATGACCATGAAATTGAAACTTTAAAACAAATATCCAGGCCTTTGGTGAGACTTACTTGCAATTAGCTTAGGGCTATTGAGTCTTCTATCAACGACCGCCTTTTATCTGGCACTTGTAAAAAGAATAAAATAAATAAGAGAAAGAATAAAATATTTTCGTAAGTACTCGCAAAATCAAGAGCTATTTAAAAGATGTTTAATTTCATAGCTCCGGCGTGCTGAAATCTACTCTGATAATAATGAAATGGAAATCACCGAATACCGTACATGTAAAATATCTTGGCTGTACGATAAAGATTCTGACGTCATGGCCCGCCTCTCTCGCAAAGTATCACACATGACAGGATTGAATGTTGAAACAGCTGAACCACTACAAGTTGTTAACTATGGGATTGGAGGACATTATGATCCACATTACGATTGTGTTAAGGTAGGTAATTAAACCGCGTGGTTCCCGGCAGAGTAGAATTTGGACCACCCCATCTCCTCCCATACGGTGTCATACAAGGCGACTAAGGGATAGGGTTGCTTAACATCAGACAGACAGGCTGTTTTCATGGTCGGCAGTGCGAGTGTGACACCCCCGGTGTTGCATACGTCCATAGGCTACGGTAACCGCTTCCCATCAGGTGGGCCGTGTGCTTGTCTGCCAACTAAGTGTTATAAAAAAACAGATATTAACAGCTCAGACTCAGGCACAGATACAAGGCTTGAGTCAACAATAGTGCCCGGAAGACGGCAATAGGCTCGCCCCCTATTACGTGGGACCGAATTCAATTATTGGTGAAATGTGGGTGTTAATTTACCTCTGCCTAACCCTCCGGGGATAAAGGCGTGATTTTATGTATGTATGTAGGTAATAACTAAAGTAATATGTTATCGGCTAGTCCTATCACAACTCTAGAAGTTTATTTGTGTAAAATATATTGGAATATGTACCAAGTAGGTACTAGCTATTAGTATCGCGACCAAACAATAGGCTATGTTTCCTCATTAGGAATATCTAACACAGTAATACTAGCTTAGTCAGTGCTGCTGAGCGCCAGGTTCTTCTTCTCTTGAGACGGTTTATGTTGTGCCGTAATGCTGCCGGACAACATAAACCGTCTCAAGATGTAAACTCACACAGTTTATCATACCTATGAATAAAAAATATGAAGTAGAATATAAGATTTCATAAATTGGTAACTGGATATTTATTTGTCTATTCAGAACGAGTATTATTACAATGCAATTGAAAATTAAAACTAAAACTATTATTAGATAGCTACTAAAATACAATAAAATAAAATAAACTTAAAAATTACATACATCATCACCGACCGGTAACGTACCCAGAAGGCTGGCAGCATTGCCACGTTGAATGGCAATGCTTATCCTCTGTGCAAGATAATAACCAGCCTTCTGGTCACGCGTAGCGTCGATCAGCTGTTTTACCAAGTCTTTATATAGAGATTGAGCACTTGGACCCCACGTCCCTATTTCATAAATAGATTTATCTAGAGTCTAAAAAAGTTTTCCCTTTTATATTAACTGTTTACTCAATTTTAGGTACATTTTACTTTAACCATTGCCATTTTTATGTTACATTTCTTTCTATTTATAGCAAGTCGTTGATTTGTATGGCGGTAACAGGATTGCAACGTTGATGTTCTACGTAAGTATACTTCAGCTGCACCAAGATTATTCTTTTTTTATTTTTATTTATCTAGCTGGAAATTATGTAGGCGTGTATCCTTGTGGCGTGGTGGTAGAGCATTCACATCAGACTCAGTATAAATATTTGTATATATGAATACATTTATATTTTCAGTACCGCAGTCAGTTGGAGGACAAGGTTAAGTTGGCATTAAAGCAACTTGGAGTGCTCAACAGGGCGAAGCAGTACTTCTCTGCGGGGCAGCGACTCCTCCTTTATAAGGAAAGGTTCGGCCCCACATGGAGTACTGCTGTCACCTTTTTGCCGGAGCGCCGGCATACCAGCTTGACCCCTTCGTTAGGTACAAAGACGGGCGTTGAGGGTGGTCGACAATGCTATACTCACAGGCGATGTGAAACCTCTCAGCCTTAGGAAGGACTTTGCCTCGCTATGTGTTCTACCGCCTATACAATGGTTTGTGCTCGGTTGAATTGTTTGACATGATGCCCACAGCTTAGTAGTCTCAACGATAGCTTTGTGAGTATACCGTCTGTGTCACTCGAAGATACTCTTTGGTCGCAGATCCCCAGGCATCATCACTGGTGGTAGAGATTTGACGGTACAAATTTTGTGCCGTGCACACGTGTTTCCTTCTTACTACAGTCCCGGGGCCTTTAAGCCGGGCGTGAAAAATCATTTGGTAAGGCCGCCAAGCTGAGTGCCACCATTGTAACACTTAGTGTCTGTAATGGTGACCCTCTGTCCTGAGACTTAGCCTTTAGCATACCATCAGGCGAGGTGAGGTCAAGTTGGTGTGTCCTATATATATAAAAAAAGGCATTTTAATGTAGTCCATATAAATGCTCAGAGTATGTCTGTTCATTTCTCGGATATGCTTGCTCGTGAAAATATTCATGTTATTCTTGTTTCCGAATCTTGGCTGAAGCCTTGTCTACCGTCTACTTCTTACACACTTCCGAGTTTCCAGCTTATTAGGAAGCTCGAGCTGAGCTAAGCTGATTCACTTTTCCCTATCTCAATCGAAGTGTATATATTTCTATATATGTTTATAACATACAAGTTAAATTGAGTCTTATATAGCTTTAGTATCCTTTAGAGGCTGTACTTGCGACAGAACACCGAATGGGCAGACAGATATAGATTTATTTTATATTATCAACCTTTCGAAACACATATATTGCTTCTAATGTTTTTATGTAGATGTCAGACGTGGCTCAAGGTGGTGCTACAGTATTCCCTTGGCTTGGTCTAAAAGTGCAACCGGTGAAAGGTGCGGCGGTTTATTGGCACAATTTGCACGCCTCTGGTGAGATTAATATGCACATGCTGCATGCCAGTTGTCCAGTACTACAGGGCTCAAAATGGGGTAAGTATATTGTGTAGCACTTAATAAAACTGCAATAGAATGTTATGATAGTGCAGTAAAGAAACATTATGTTTATTAAAAGTATCTGAAATTCTCATGTTACTTTAGATTTGACCATGAGGAGGAATTTATTTATTTATTAAAAAATTTAACACAAATACAAAATGATTGTATAAAGGCGGACTTAATGCCATGCATTTTCTGCAGTCAACCGTAGGGCGATGCAAAGATATTTATATCAAGGGTAGGTAGGTGTACAAAGTATTGTGGTGATAGTTTGACGTAGTTTAGTACAATTAATAAAGTTGAGAATATATAAACATAATAATATATCTGTATATATATATTAAATATGTATTTATAAACTTCATAAACCGGCATATTTTTTTTTTTTTATTTATTTATTTATCACCTTAAAAACATCATATATACATAATTATTTACAGTGCATTTAGAAACCACTGAGGTTTGTAATAAATGCAACGTGTAGCGGATAATCCTAAACTCCCTCTCCGTAATACACGCGGTAGGGCGCCGAGACGTTATTCTCCGTCTACTAATTTACGAACGCGCCCATAGCGCTAGCCAATCACAGGCCCGCGCGACCGGCTCGGAGAGTCGGAGAAACGAACGCCAACATACTACACGAATTATAATCATTGTCCTAATAATTAAGTTTATTTGTTCCTAAAATTGTGAAATTAATCATTAAAAGGAATGTGACAACTACACCTGGCTCCTTATTGGCTCCATCCCGACTACAACTGACGCCCAACGTGTATATAAGGAGCATAAAGTTCGTCCAACAAGATGCCGCGCAAACGACAATCGCTAGATCAAAATAGTTCTGTACAGGAGGGAAATAGCAATAACTCAACAAATAATAACGTTGTGTTTACACAAGAAGCACTTACAACGCTTATTACGAGTATGCAGCAGTCTCAAGCTGAGTTATATTCTCAAATAATGAGAGAGGTACGTTCGTCCACACCAAACGAGGTTAATGTCTCCGCCATTATGAAAAATAATTTTGCGAAATGTGCATCGCGTTTCAACGGAAATACTGGTGAGTCTGTTGACAATTTTATTGATGCCATCTCAGTATACAAGGCGTGCCTAAACATAAGCGACGAGAACGCCATGTTAGGACTTTCTATGTTACTGGGTTCATCGGCGGGAACATGGTGGCAAGGCGTCAAAAACTCAACGAAAACTTGGGAAGAGGCCCTAAACAGATTGCGCAGTGCCTTCGGCGAGCGTCGTCCGCCATTCAGGATTTACTCCGAAATATTTTCAACCACTCAAGGTCAGCAGAATACAGATCTTTTTATTGCGAAAATTCGAGCTTTATTAGCAAAGCTTCCGCATGGTGATCTGTGTGAACGAGTGGAGTTGGACATGGTATATGGGTTATTAGATCGCCGCATTAAGAAAAGATTAGATAGATCAGCTATCAGTACATTCGACGAATTATTAATTAAAGCTCGCGCTATTGAGGACTCGTTAAAGGAAAACCACAAGTCCGAGAGCTGCAACACATCAGTCGCGACGACTTCGGAATCTGCGCGCCCCGCTTCTAACCCTATGCATGCCACTGCAGTCCCCGCGCGTGCCTCTGCAGCACCTGCGTGTTCCACTAGCACAGCTGTTGATGGTCAAGATGCAAGACGTGGGAAACCCAGGTTGTTCTGTGTGTATTGCAAGCGTAGTGGTCACACTAAAGACAAGTGTGAAAAGCTTAATATTAATAAATCTAATGATAATAAGTCTAGTGATAGTGATACTTCAAAGTACAAAGATATTAAATGTTATGGTTGCGGTACAGAAAATGTTATAAAATCTAAATGTCCTAATTGTAACCCTAAATTAAGCTCATATGGTGAGCACACTGCATTTTATTCCCTTAGTTCAAAGACTGAGACTTCAACTTGTATTTGTAACAATTGTAATCCCCGCTTTATGTTGTCAAATGGTTTTCAATGTGTTTCTGGTAATTTTGTCGGATCAAAATCTCATGTTAATAATGATTTTAGGCCGCACACCAGTATTGCTGTACCATTATCTGACAAAGTTGGTGGCTCACAATCTTTATTGGAAATGTCAAGTAGCTCTAAACAGTTTCATGGGAAAGTCAGTGGTGCTCAAACATATTTGGTAAATGGTGCTCAAACATGTTTTGCTAATGATTCTCAAACATGTTTTGCTAATGAATCTCAAAGTTTTTTTAAAGTTAATTGTGAAAATAAATCTTCTCTACGTCCAGTAATAAAAATTAATATTTTAGGTGAGAATGGTACAGCAATGATTGATTCAGCAGCCAAATGTTGTGTGGCTGGCTATACATTGTACAATCTTCTTAAAATGAGAAATCATCGTATGTTGTCTTGTGTGAAAAATGTAAGCTTAGCTGATGGTGTTACTAGATTAATGAATGTACTTACTACGGAAGTGTATGTATGTCTTGAAGGTAGAACCAGGCTCATAAGTTTTTTAATTTTTCCAGACGCGGATAGTAATCATACTTTGTTAGGTATAGACTTTTTGATAAATTTTGATATCAGTGTGGATTTTGGTAACGCTAAATGGTACTTTAACGATAATGATAAAAAGTTTGATCTTCTTTTCGAAAAAGATTTATTTTATGAACATGTCTATGTTAACAGCATATTTAGGGATGATGAAGCATCAGGTCTTACCGATCAACAACGCGAGGTTCTTGCTCAAGTTCTCACGGAAAATGAGGACATTTTTAAGTTGACAGGTGAACCAACTAGTTTCGCGGAACATGTAATAGATACCGGTGACCACGCTCCTATCGCGGTACCTCCGTATAGGTTAACGCCCGCGAAAAAGGCTGTTATGCAGACTGAAATAGAAAAGATGTTAGCCGAGGACATCATAGAGGAATGCGAGTCGGCATGGGCCGCTCCGGCGTTATTAGTTCAAAAAAAAAATGGTCAGGTACGTTTTTGTGTCGACTATCGTAAGCTTAACGCAATTACTAAGTCTGACGCGTATCCAATGCCGCTTATTGACGAACTTGTACAGTCAACAAAACGCAATTGCATCATGACTACGTTAGATATGAGAAGTGGGTTTTGGAATGTAAGCGTACGCGAGTGTGATAGGGATAAAACGGCCTTTCAGACACATTTAGGAACGTTTCGTTTTAAACGCATGCCTTTTGGTCTTAAAAATTCGCCAATGACGTTTGCTAGGCTAATAGACAGGTTGCGCTCCGGTACATCACTGAAAAACATAAACATTTTAGCATACCAAGATGACCTGCTAATTATATCAGATGGATTCGACCAGCATATCGCAGATTTACGTATAGTTTTTGATAGACTACGCCTATTCAATCTTCGCGCCAACCGCGAAAAATGTGTTTTCGCACGCAAAGAGGTTAAATATCTTGGCCACGTCATCACACAGGAAGGGATCCTCCCTGATCCTGGTAAAATACGCGCTATCGTGGATATGAAAGAACCAAGTTCGGTACGCCATCTCAAAACTTTTCTTCAAACGTGCTCGTGGTTCCGAAAGTTCATTTTGAACTTTTCGAAAGTCGCTGAACCACTAACACGTCTTCTGAAAAAGAATCAACCTTGGAAATGGGGTAATGAGCAGAAACAGTCGTTTCAAGAGCTCAAAAAGAGTTTAACGTCTGCTCCCATTTTAATCCAAGCTGATTACAGCAAACCATTTGTATTACGTACGGATGCTAGCAATTACGCCTTAGGTGCCGTCTTGCTGCAGGGCGAAGGAAACAATGAACGGCCAATTGAGTATGCGAGCCGTCTCCTTAACCCCGCCGAACGCAATTACAGTACTACTGAAAGAGAAGCTCTAGCAGTAGTCTGGTCTGTTGAACGCTTCAGAGGTTACATTGAGGGTCATGAAATTGTTGTTAGTAGTGACCATCAACCTCTTAAGTGGTTATAAAGTTTAAAATCGCCTTCAGGTAGACTCGTGCGATGGGCTTTAAAGTTGCAAGAGTTTAATATTCGCTTTGAATACACTCCTGGTAAAGCCAATGTTGTCGCTGACACTTTGAGTCGTCCTACCTGCGAAGAAGATAGTAAGGATCAGTGCGGGATTTGCTCAGTCATTGTAGACTTACCTTCGAGAAGTCCTGCTGATCTTCGCCAAGCTCAGTTAGATGACTCGGAACTGAGAAAAATTATTAGTAGTCTTGAAAGTAATGATGCTCTTGAAGACAAACGCTGGTCTGAGCGAGGTTACTTCATGCAACAAGGAGTTCTTTATAGGTATAATCCTGACGTCGATGTTGAAGAACCACAGCTCGTACTTCCTGTGAGTTTAAGACTCGATGTCCTGCAGGAATGCCATGACACTCCTATTGCTGGTCATCAAGGCATCGATAGAACGTTACAGAGACTTTCACAACGGTTTTTTTTCACTGGTATGAGACGTCTTGTGGCTGATTTTATTAAGTCTTGCCCTACATGCCAGCGGTATAAGTCGTCAAATGTAAAGCCATCAGGCCTCTTGCAAACACCAGTTTTGCAACAAAGAGGTGAGGTTATAGCAGTTGACTTATTTGGCCCGCTCCCATCTGGAGAAAAGGGGGAGAAATACATATTGTTGGTTGAGGACACAGCTACTCGGTGGGTCGAGCTCTTTGCTCTTGTTGACGCCACGGCAGAAGTCTGTGCCCGAACACTGATAGAGGAATATTTCCTCAGGTATGGCCTACCGCGTCGTGTCGTCTCCGATAATGGAGTACAGTTCGTCTCATCTGTTATGCAACAATGCATGTTTATCCTGGGGATTCAACAGGATCTGTTACCCTTATACCACCCGGAAGCAAATCCGGCTGAACGTAAAAATAGAGACCTTAAGGTACAGCTGGCTCAGATAGTTGACACCAAGCATAACTCATGGCCCAAACACCTACCGTCGGTTCGTTTCGCTATGAACTCAGCTATGTGTAATACAACTGGTGTCTCGCCCGCATTTCTCACCTTTGCTAGGGATCTCCGTTCACCTATCGAAGTCAATCTTGACATCAGGACAGTCCTAGAGAAAGATAATTTTGTACCCCAGATTACTCCTTATTTAAAGAGTTTCTTGAATTCTTTAATTTCAATTCGAGATAGAGTAGAGAAGGAACAGGATAGACGTAAAGAATACGCGGATAAAAATCGTAAAATTGAAGAGTTTCATGTCAATGACCAAGTGTTAGTTAAATCGCACGTATTAAGTAACGCTGCAAAAGGGATTTCAGCTAAATTTGTACCAAAAAGAGATGGTCCTTATACAATAATTAAGGTAGCGAGTCCTACTACTTACATTCTTTCTAAACTTGATAATCCTAACGACATCATAGGTAAATTTCACGCGTCACAACTTACGTCATTTGTTAAAAGGAACGAGGTTTCTCTACCGGTCATGCCCAAACGTAACCGAGGCCGCCCTCGTCAGATTAAGCCTGTTTCCATTTCACCTGAACGGGTTCCAGAGCCTGTTTCTATCTCAAACGAACGGGTTCTTGAGCGAGGACGCTTTATCGAACCCGAGGGGGAGTATGTAGCGGATAATCCTAAACTCCCTCTCCGTAATACACGCGGTAGGGCGCCGAGACGTTATTCTCCGTCTACTAATTTACGAACGCGCCCATAGCGCTAGCCAATCACAGGCCCGCGCGACCGGCTCGGAGAGTCGGAGAAACGAACGCCAACATACTACACGAATTATAATCATTGTCCTAATAATTAAGTTTATTTGTTCCTAAAATTGTGAAATTAATCATTAAAAGGAATGTGACAACTACACCTGGCTCCTTATTGGCTCCATCCCGACTACAAACGAGTTATTTTTCAATAGGTAATACAGGTTACAAAAAATAATCACTAGAAATCACAAAGTAAAATATAAGAAATAAATGTAGGTAGCTTAATATTATAACGTAGGTGTACCGGCGCAGAATGGCGACACGTACCTACTCACGGCTAAGCAAACATCCTTATTGAAATGGTATATGTTTACAAAAATCCAAAAAAGAATCGCTTCAATACATGTTTAATATTTTTTTCATTTAATTTTTCCTTTACAATATTTGAGGGTAGTTTATTAATTAAGCGCGGTACAATGTATTGCGTTGTTCTCTCACCGAATACGTTAGCAGCGCGTGCGGTTTGTAACCGGTTCTGTGAGACTGCTCTTGTGCATACATGATGTTCCACTTTATCACCCAAATAATATTTAAAGTAGTTTTCTTTTAACAAATTATATTTTATTTTTAAATGAATGGGTAATACTTTACAGTGTTTAAAAAGACCCAGATCATCATTGCTATATTCTAACTTAATTTGTGGCGATATTATTGTCTTTAATATTTTCAATTGCAGATTATATATTTTATTTATGTGTGTTTTATAGGTCCGTCCATAGCTGGTGAGTCCATACAAAATATGAGACTCGGCTAGAGAGTTATAAAGTAGTATTTTCACATGATAGGGGATACGACGATTTAAGATTTTAATATTTGCCAGGAAGCTTCTCAGCTTATTACATACTTTATCGATATGGAGTTTCCAGTTCAATTTATCATCAATGATGAGGCCCAGATATGTATGAGAGGTAACACGTTCAATGGTTGGACAGCAACAGCCGTCACTATTAAAATTATGTAGGCATGAGTGATCGTGAGCTATTATCTGATTGTTGGCTGTTGAGGACTTTAAGTATGGTGACCTGATATGTAACAGTTTGGTTTTGTTTGCGTTAAGGACAAGCCCTGCATCATGACACCATTTACAGAGGGTATAAAAATCTGCCTGCAGGTACTCGTACGCTTTATCTAGGTTCCTATTACTAACTAGTAAACACGTATCATCAGCAAATTGGTAACAGGTGCTTTGTTCGATACAATCACTCATATCATTGACGTATGTCAAGAAATGAAGAGGTCCCAGCACTGATCCTTGTGCCGTGCCCTTGGACACAGTCACCGTATCACTGAAAGCATCATTGACCTTAACATATGTGCGGTCAGAGAGGTAACTTTTAAACCATTTTAGTAAAGGCCCGCGTATTCCACAAGAGTCAAGTTTATGAAGAGGCACCTCGTGATTAAGAGTATCAAAAGCACGGGAGAAGTCAATGAAGAGTGCTAGGGTATGCTTCCTTTGATTCATGGACTCGTTAACATGGTCAGTAAATTGAGATAGGATGTCACTAGAGCCCTTTCCCTGTTGAAACCCAAATTGATTTTTATAAATGATTTCCTTATCGTTATAAAAATTATTCACTTGACCACAGACATACTTTTCAACTATTTTGTCGATAGTGGAGAGTAGCGTGATAGGGCGATAGTTGCCATATTCATTGCGAGGACCTTTCTTAAAGATCGGTCTAACGCAGCCAGTTTTTAATTCGTCAGGATAATCACCCTTTTTAACGCTGCAGTTAATGAGATTAGCTATGGACTGAGAGATACCACTGCTTACTGTTTTTATGTCTGAAACTGAGATATTGTCTATACCTGGAGCTTTCTTGAAATTTAGTTTTTTTATTATTTCACTTACGTTTTTTTTTGTAGCCTTTTGAAATCGAATACTGGAGTTTATCGGATTTGAAAACGTATGCTTACCTAGTAATTGGGTCTTACATTGTGGGATAATTATTTTAACCGCCTGATCAAATTCTTTGGCGAATCCATTTGCCAGATCTTTGGTGGACAGACCTTGCGATTCGAAGGCTCTAATAATGGCTTCATCGACGGATAAGGATGTGCGACCTAGCATGTGATTTATTATTTGGTAGGTTTTTTTAATATTATTGAAATTATCGCTAATAGCATTTACATAATACGAGTTTCTACAATTTTCCAGTATTTTATGTGTTTTATTGCGTAATTTATTGTATTCAAGTCGCAATTCAAGATTATTGGGGTTTTTTCTCCAAGTACGAAATAGACGGTCACGTTTTTTACACAGTTTATTTATATTACCATTGATCCAGGGAGCCCTATATAAACCCTGGCTTACTTTATATTTCTTTGTCATACTAGCTTGGTTATGAGCACCGGTTAAGGAATCCCTAATGAAAGTATAAATTTGTTTTGGGCAGTTCATGTCACCAGTCCGCGCCCATACAACTTTGTTAAGTTGATCATTTAACACTTTATAATTCACATGTGTTTTGGAAACCTCCTGTGTGCGTCGGGTATGTAAGCACTGACTTACGCATGAAAACATAATGACCTTATGGTCGGCTAGTACTACATCGAGCGCTGCCGAGTACGGATCTAATGTAGGGAATCGCGCAAATAAGTGGTCAATGCAAGATTTTGTTATTATATTTAATTTTGTCTCAATTCTTGTGTATTCTGTGATTCCACACATAAGCCCGTGCTCACTCAGTGTTTCCAAGTATGATTCAGTATGTGATGACATAGTTTTTAGGTCTATATTCATATCGCCGATTATTAGTGCATCGTTTTGTAACTTGAAAGTAGACACTTACTTATCAAGTTCTTTAATGAACAGTTGTTTACGAGTGTATGAAGATGGCGGTCTATAAACGGCACTTATAATTACGGTTTTACTGTCTGTTTTCAAGATACCTGTTATATTTTCGAAAGTGAAGCTTTTATATGGGGTTATCGTAAATTTTAAGTACTTTTTTGTGTAAATAATAATACCGCCACCCTTCCTATTTGTTCGTAGTTTCGAGTGCATATTGTAGCCAGGTATATTAAATAACATGACAGTATTCTCAGATATGCCAACTTCGGTAAGTACAATCACGTCCAGCGGATAAATACATTCATGGATAATTTGTAACAATTTAGGAAAATTCTTTAAAAATAAAATTATTCTTTAGGTATGGCCAAATATCGTATAAAATACTTCAATAAAGTGGCAGTATGTAACGAGTAAATGAATAATGTTAACGAATCAACAAGTAAATAATTTCATTTCTGGACTTTTAAAGATGCTAATAAATATGCGGCCCGCACTCGGTTACTTTGTAGGAGAAGCTCATTAGGATGCTCTAGAAATCTTAAAAGTATTTCATTCAACTTAGGTTTTATAAATTAAGGATTATAAAACGAGGAACATTAATTGGACGTGGTCGAGTCCTACGAACATTGCATTGAATTAAGATAAACTAGCAGATAAACTTGATTGTAGTGATTTCTTTTACGTAAAGTATCAAACATACTGTGCATTATTATTGGTTGATAGTATTAGTACGCGTAAAAACTGTTAATTAATCTTCTAAGTCCTTAACCGATAATTGCGTTGCAATCTCATTCTATTTATCTTTAAATTACTACGACTAATCACAAGTATTAAAATTCACAGTGGCCAACAAATGGATTCATCAAGTGGGGCAGGAGCTGCGCAAACCATGTAACTTAAAGTTCAAAGATGACAACGTGCCCGATTTTATCTCTGACCACATATTCGACGCAGTTATGTTATCTGAAAATTAGATCATCAGAAAAGTTATATTTCTTAGAAGCCTTATGTGACATTTCACTTTAAGATTAAATACCTACCTACTTAGATTTTAGATTTACCATTAGGTTGACAATTTTAAGTATTTTTGTTAGCCTCTCTAGTTTCGTTTTATTAATAAACATATATTTCGTATCCTGTTGGTGTTTGTTACTGCTTATATTCATTAAACTACAAGGTAATGTAAAACATAGATTACAGTTCAGGTAGTTACCTACAGAAGGCAAAAGGGATGGGGGTGCAGCAAGGCCAACCTACTGCTATGACAGCTATCGGGTTCACTTGAGTGGTTGTGCTAAAATCCGCTAATAACGAAAAAAAGAGAGGTTCCCACAACTCTCACGGCTTCCGCGTGGGTAGAGAAGGACGATGCCTGTAGCGTAGGCCTGTATAGACAAAGTGAGGGCCGAAATAATACCCTTGGATCCCGGTGGTCAAGGGTCAGTTGTCACCTCCTCTGTCACAGCAACCCAAAAAGTTATACATGGACAACATCTTCTTGAAGGTTTCTTCAAGGACACATCTAGTGCCTATTCGTCGAGCATATTGTGGTTCTAATGCACGATGGGAGTTATTTGGAGAGATCGAAAACAAAGCGTTTTCAGTTGATACATTTTAAAATAGTTAAAATTTTAATTGAGTTTATAAACATATAATCATAAATTTCTATGATTATCGATTTGAATAGTTAGCCTACCAAATGCTTTAAAATTTCATTCAATAATCATAAATGACATAAAAACCTAATAATGATTTTTATGTCTCTACTATATAATTACTTTTTTTAATGACACACATTGCTATATTACTGTGATAGGCTCCTTACGTACCTAACAATGATATTCGTTTTATGTTTTGCAAAACTAAGTGCCAAATACTCTTACCTATGTACTTAAGAAATTAAAATCAATGACGTAATCTACACAAATCAGTACCAATGCGATCGTGATAAAGAAGTTACGGCATATTATTTAGCTTTTAACAAAATTCATGTTTATATACGGATGAATTTCATGAACAATGCTCCCTAATTTGTTTAATAGTAGGATGTATACAATATATTTCCTACTAATATGCAGTCTTATCAATTGGACCAACGCAGAACTTTTCACGGCAATTGTAGATCTTGAAAACTTATTGAAAACTCAAAAGAGAATTATAGAAATTTTAGATTTATATTTTCAAAAGCAAGAGAAAAAACTTGCTTTCTTGAAAAAGTAAGATTGAGTTCAGTTTTTTTATCCATTTCTTATAATAGTACCTATTATAACAAGATCTTATTTCCAGATATCTGAATGAATTCCAAATACAACATAAAAAGGCTGTGAAAGATATACCCACATATTTAGGCAACCCCATTAATGCTTTCATCCTTATGAAAAGATTATCTGTTGATCTTGATTATATTGAACATAATATTACAGAGAAAGAAGGTAATTAAGATAATTATGTCTGTTTGTATAGAGTCATAAATTCGATGAAGAAAAACTATAAAGTAAGCCTTATTTTATTCTCTTTTGCAGAACACGTAATGAATTTTACCATTATAGATAAAACATATGTGTACCCAACGCAGGAGGACCTAATAGGTGCCGCACAAGCAATCAGTAGGTTACAGGAAACGTATGAATTAAATGTAAAGGAGTTAGCAAAAGGAAAACTGACTGGCGGAGTTTATAGGTAACTTTTGAAAATCACAAAAACACTGTGTATATGTTTCAAGAAAATAATTAATATTTACTTTTGAAAACAAATGTTACCTAAACTATACGAACGTTACCTAAACTACTAAATTATACGAACAATTTCGATACAAATTAATGTAACAACTCAAACAGTTAAAAAATATCGAGTGTGTGAACAAGACATGGCCAAGAAATAACTAATGCGATGACATGCGTTCTGTCAGGAAACTATTGATATCGTAGAGATCATATTGCACCGATCCCTAAAAAATAGCAGAAGGACAGGCAGGTGATGATGAACGTGGATCACATAAAACTAGCAATCTCAACTAAAACAGAAATCTCTATAGGTTCAAGATAGTTATGCTATTTTTAATTTATGCTCTTTTATTTTACGTGCGCAATATCACTACGGATACCCCAAAACGGGACCGGTGGAAGAGGTTATGTCGGACTCGAACCGACTAAAACGCACGCCACCTGTGGGTCATTTTTAATAGCCGAAGGTGAGGTTGACAGGCATATCCCTCGCAATTTATGCTCATTTACACGTTAATCGTTAAAAGTTTAGTCTTTCTGTAGTTCAATTCGAGAGACCCTGTGGCTTGAGGCCTGGGCTGTGGGCAGGTGAATCTTTTTTGTATTAAAATGTTTACAATTAATATGTCTAATTGTTTGGTCTCCAGTACGCCAATGACAGCAAGCGACTGCTTTGAACTAGGCAAAGTATTCTATAAAGAGGCAGATTATGAGAATGTATGCGCATGGATGATTGAAGCTTTTCGCAAATACACTAATGAAAAAATATTTCATAACTTCAGCGCAGTCGATATACTGGAATATATTATTTTTGCATATTACTCGTTTGGTAAAGATTTATTCACTGTCTACTTCTCATACTCACATGTATTAACTCGTTCATATAAATAGGAAATTTGTGTGAATTGAAACTTGAAAGGAGTAGGTTGTAAGATAAATACCAAATTGGATCTATAATTTTTTGTAGTGTTGAAGCTTTCTTTCTCTGCGGTCGCAATATCATTACAATATTTATTAATGTTCTCCCTCTTAGTTGATACTCTTAATTGATATATAGATAGATAATTCTTTATTGTACACCAATAGATTACAGTAGCATAACTTGTTATTCCTTTTTAGTAAATACACATTACTTATTACTCCTTATCTTTGTATCCTCACGGAAAACAGTCAGAGTCGGTGGGAATGGTTATGTCGGACTTGATACGACTAAAACGGACGTTGTCTAAGGGTCGTAAGTTGCCGGAGACATATCCCTCGCATCCCGGTCGACCCCAATTTTTGAGCTGGCCCTCTTCAGGTGTGGAAACGACGGAGTCCCCATCAAGTCTCCGGGTATAGGGAGGTGCATGACGTGCGCCGTTGCCGTCATGGCCTACTTCTGCTAGGGACAGGTGGCTTCACCCATCACCCCCAGGCCCGCGCTCATGGGGGACGGAGATCATTCTGCGACCTCTAACGCACGAGTAGCCTCCACTCGTCGTGGGTTGTGCTGTTAGAGAGTCTCCTCCGTTCCTGCTCCGCCGCCTCCTTGACGAGCTTAACATGCTCGCAAAAGGAGGCAGTGGCGACAGCCCCGCATCCGCCTTATTATTACTTACCTAAGAATTTTCAATTTTGAAAAACAACCCTACAATATATTGAGAGTGATTGTTTTATTACATTTGATTTTTATACGAGAGAAATATTTAGACAGACAGAAAGTAAGAAAATTTCGTTTACAACTAGGAATTGCATTTGTTTCTTTCTCTTTACGTAGTATTGCGTAAACACTTATTTAAATAAAATGCGTGATTTCCAGTTAAGGGGATGAAAACATTAAATCATATTTACAGGAGACATGCAAAATGCATTAAAATGGACATACACGTTGTTAGATATAGATCCGTCAAATTCACGAGCTAAGTACAATTTACCATTGTACTCTGAAATAATTGCCGACGAAAAGATGTCTTTTGTGAATGAACGAAACAAAGTAAGCTATTTTACTAATTTGGTAAATGACTTTAGATATAAAGGTCCATTTCTAAATATGGTTACGTGTCTATACATAGAATTCTGTGGGGAAACCAGAAATTATCGATAGTTACACTGAAGTCAAACATACGTATGAGTCGCAGTGTCGCGGCGAGTTGATTGTACCCAAAGAAATATCCACCAGGTAAGAAATATCAATAAAACAACAATGTCCACCAGACTAGAGTACACCAGCTCTATAGCAACCCATAGTTGGCAAACAAATCATTTCAGATCGCATCTGTATGTATTTGATATGTATTCGTGTAGGTATATTTGTATAAAAAATAATGTATAAAAAAAAATATATAAATATATGTTCTTTTTTATTTTTTTATTTTATATGCATATATTTATGTATATATTGGTCTATATGTGTATTTATGCATATATTGGTCTATATTTATTTATTTTTAATTAATTTTTATTATATAAAATTATTATTTGTGTACCAAACTGTACTATCACCACAACACCTCGTCCACCTACTTATAATATAAATATCTCTGCATCACCCTAAGGTTGACTGGTAGAAAATGCCTGTGGCATTAAGTCCACCTTTGTAAAATCCTCGTCTGTTTGTGCAAAAACTTTAATTACATAAATAAATATATAAATGTCCAGCAACGCGTAAACTTTCCATAATATCATATATTAAATAAAATACCAAAACAATTTACGAATAATACTGTGTCAGGGATTATATAGTCGGTGCTGCAATGGAGGATGTTGCGCCGTTTTTTCTCCACTAGCGCCTAGGAAGCGGTGATAAACTTAATTTTAAACAGAAAGTGTAGTTAAAAAGATGTAATTATGGGGCACTATTTTTAGAAATAAATAATTTGAATTTGAATAAATATCACGATCCAATAGCGTGGTCAGGTAATCACATTTGCACATCATATATTAACAGGATCGAGACATATTGAAAAGATACCTAATAATAATTACACCCTGCCGATAATTTACTCAGACCCTGTTTCAGATTAACATGCAGTTACATGTTTGACAATCATGCTTTTTTAAAAATTGCACCTATGAAAATGGAAACGAAGTACATAAATCCTGATATAATATTATTCCACGATATAATAAGTGACAGCGAAATTGATACCCTTAAACGAATTGCTACTTTTAAAGTAAGTAAAACGGATTGTGATTAGTTAGGTATGAACACCAACTAATTTTATGACAGGTGACTCGCTAACGCATTGATGTTATATGTATTTACGCAAAGCTTGTCGTCAAAACCTTAGTGTGGAGCGCTTCTATATTCGAGCAGTACCTATTTTAGCAGAAAATCTGCTGACTTATCCTCTCCCTTAGCTCTGATTCACCATCTATAACCCTCATGTATGTCTACAGTTTATGGGTACCTCAGTCTCCAATGGGAAACCCAAACTAGGTCAGTTAAGATATCGTGTCAGTAAATCAGCCTGGTTGGAAGACAGGGAATTTGATATCGCTGCCCGCATATCTCGCCGAGTAGCTGACATGACTGGTTTGAATTTGGCATTGACTAACCGACTGCAAGTGGTTAACTATGGGATTGGAGGACATTATGAACCTCACTTTGATACACCTTCCGTAAGTAATAATCATGTGTTTACAAGATACTGTTCACTGGAGCCTCAATAAAATGGTTGGAATTTGGAATTAATTAGTATGTTAACTTTTCCTATAAATTTATATCAACTAGGACTAAACAGGAAAAGTAGTCGTTACAGAAGCTCGCGTGGCAGCCGATGCCGAAGGCCGGCAGCACTTTAGTTACATATACGTAGCATTGGCCACGTCACAGAGTAAGACAGTTCTATGAAGACTGTCATGTGTTAGATATACTTAGATAAAGTGTCTTTATAATTTATAATTTTATTGGTAATAGTAAGTACCCAGTTGAAAAGATTAAAGTAAATAATAACACAATCAATTTTTATTATTTATCTACAGAGAAGTGCCCGTCAACATGAAGTAAGAATTCTTTTTAAATAACCTAGTACCACTATTAATTAGAACTTTTCTAGGATTTTTTCTGAAAATATAACATTTAAATAAATCTTCAATCATTAATCAACTTTTCTATTTCTCGTAGACTTTAAATAAATTCGTAGCATATCGAAATATAGTCGTAGACCCTCATTAATTACGTGATATTTTTCGGAAAGAATTTAATTTAATTGTCAATTTTTTTTCTATTGTCATAGGCTTTAATCTATTCGTAGCATATTGGGATATATTCGCAGACCCTGACTAATAAATTAAACTTCTCCATTTCTCTTAGAGTTTAATACTATTCATAACATATCGATTTGTCATCGTAGACACGAAAATGTTAATTATCAACAAAAGGTTTTACTCCTACTTTTAAATTGTCATTTTCGTAAGCCAAGGGAGTCAATGCGTACCTACATTTGTGTAAAACTGTAGATATTACTTAAATACCTACCCACTGTTACAAAATAATACAAGTTAGTATTAATAGGGCTCTTGGGGAACGGAGATCATTCTGCGACCTGTAACGCACGAGTAGCCTTTGATTATTTGCTAAAAAAATTAATATTTGGTAAAAAAAATATTTTTGGTTTACAGGATATTCCTCCAGAGTGCACAAACAATGATGAGAATAATTTTGCAACTGTAATGTTTTATGTAAGTTTTTCTAAAGAAATGCGAAAATGTTCTGTTCTTTTCTTCATCTGAGTGCCAAGCCCAGTTACATCCAAAACCTATATTTTGCAAAGCTCGGTCTTCACTCTCCTACTTCTCCTTTTCCTGATTTAGTTTTTGCGAGACTAACAGCTGTTGATTTCATAATCCTGAATAAGGCCTGTACCTCACCTCGTCGGTCGATCAGCAGGTAAATAGGCTTGCAGGTAAGATTGACTTGAGAAAGAACGAAATATATTCAAACTTTGCTAATAGTAAAATTTGTACTTGTTATTCGTTATAGTTGTCAGAAATACCTCGCGGAGGTGCTACAGTGTTCACTAAACTTCATCTTAGAATAAACCCGGTAAAAGGTGCAGCTATTTTCTGGTTAAACATGCATGCCTCAGGAGAGCGTAATCTCGCTATGACACATGCAAGCTGCCCAGTACTGCTGGGCTCGAAGTGGGGTACGTAAATCTGCTAATTATTAACAATTTGTAAATCCCACAATAAAGATGCTTTAATTGGGGGTAGTAAATATCAAATCAGTCGAGTTGCTTTGAAGGAATTCTACTATACACACCGTGACACGAGTCTGTACTTTATCTTTAACCAAATTTTTTTTACGTGCGCAAAATCCCCACGGGTACCTCCCCACCGGAGCCGGTGGAGGAGGTTATGTCGGACCGAACCGATTAAAACACACGCCGCCTGTGGGTCGTTTTGGTTGCCGAAGGTGAGGTTGACAGGCATATCCCTCGCACCCCGGCCCACCCAGGGCCATCTCTCACGACCAGGCCCTCTCCTCGGGTGTGTGGGGACTACAGAGTCCCCAACTCGTCCCCGGATAACGGGGAGGAGCGGCAGGCGCGCCGCCGCCGCGGCGGGCTTCTACCAGGGTGACAGGCGGCTCTACCAGTCACCCCCATCTTTAACAACATTAGTTTATTAAGTCAATTACGTTGTCTCTATTTTTTCAAAGATGAATATATTTTTAGTGTGTAATAAATGGATTCCACAATGCGGTCAAGAGTTAATCAAACCCTGTAACCTAGTACACCAAAAGGAAACTGACGCTAGTAATTTCAAAATACCCCAGTCTATACCAGAAACATTCAGGTAGTAATAAAATCACTTTTAATATTTACTAACCTCTCTTTTTCATCTTAGAGTCTGGGATCCGCTTTGTCACTTTACTGCGAATTTGGCTGAACTTCGAAATTTTCGGTTCAACTGCCCTCCACAACTCAAAGCTGATATCGAAGCATGGCAGTCAGACCAGCTGTTAGCCTTTTTAGCGCTCCAACTACTTGTAACGACTGCCACAGATGTTTGTATGGCAACACAGGGACGGACGGTTTAACTTGCTTTTCGAGGCATCACTAGACCAATGCAAATAAAACCCAACAAAACTTGCAAATATTTGTACTGAGTGGGGATTGAACTCGCACCTCCCGCATAGCGGCCGCGTTTGCTACTGCCACGCTACAGAGGCTTTCTTTACTAACCTCTCTAACCATATAGAATTCAATTCTCACGTCTTATAGGGGCATGTAGGTTAGGTAGGTCATGTATGGTTATCCGTCTTTTAAGGGTTGCTGTGGCATAGCAGCAGAGCGTCCGACTGCTAGTTAGTCAAGAATCATAGATTCTATTTCCACATAAAATAACACATACTGCATTATAAATACTCTTCTTTTTCATCCAAATGCTAATTCTGGTTGCATTGAAAGCACTGCATCTTGGTTCATAGGGTCCACGCTCATATTCCACCTTTTTATGATATGGATTGTTTGAAATTTATGGACGACTGCCGTCTGACGTACCATTGCTACAGGAAAGCTTGGGTCAGAACCACATCCGTCAATCCAGTGAGGTAGGCTTGGAAGGTCTTGGTTAGGATTCCATACTCCATTATTGTAAATACTAACATGATATTTAAATGAGAACTTTGTTTGAAAAATCTAGTGACGAAGATAATTATTGAAGAAAAACAAAAGACGGCAAATTGAAGATAATCATAATAAATATGGTCACTACAAACTATTAGCTATAATAAAATATAAGTTATCTATTCTTTGTGCTTGTTATTTTTACCCTACAAAGTGTACAAATCTCCTTATCGGTACTAAAACTCTCTTTGCTTAAAACTAGAAAATCAATTAAACCCATGCTATGCCATGCATACGAGTTAGAATTTCAGACATCTTGAAATTTCTGAATTTTCTCGTCTCTCTAACTCAGGAAAGGTTCATTAATCCCTAAATGTTATTATATTTAGAGACTAATGAGTAATGACCCTTTCCCAACTCAAAGGTTAATTAAATCCAATACGGTTATGTAATATTGAATATTAACGGAATATTAGATAAAATTCCAGGGAGCAAATATATCGAGGCAACATCTTAACCCCTTCAAGTTTTGGGGCAATAATTGTTTTGTTCTGATTTTATATTTTTTTGGTGTTAGATAAGATAAGATAAGATAAGATAAGATAAGATAAGATAAGATAAGATAAGATAAGATAATCTTTATTGTACACCAACACATTACAGTACATGTACGGACAACATTATGAAAAATGTACAAATGGCGGCCTGATCGCTACAAGCGATCTCTTCCAGGCAACCTTTGGATGGAAATGTTTTAATCTATTAAAATTTTACATATTACTGCTTGCAGTATCGCAAAATGGATTAAGTACGTCAGTATCAAATCTATTTTGCGATACAGTGTCCGGACTTTGATTTGAAACTTCTGTACAAGAAGAAAGAGCTCGGTTAAAACCGACCCGGGTACTGTGCCTACAGATTGCAAATATTGGTTTCCAGTTTATTATTTCGATTATGAAGATACACATTCACTAGTGCCAATTTATCGCATAATATAATACGATATTAAAAAACTTATTCCATTAATACTTCATGAAATTGAAATCAATTATAAATGTAATTGAAAAATACAAATAGAAATGGTCCATTGTATATTGATTATTAAGTGTATTACCTTCTATGAAAAGAGTGTTGAAATAGCCTATACCTAAATTATTTAGTATATTTTATTCATTAAAACTTTTGACATCGTATTTCAACTCTCAATGTATTACTGAATTCTTAACGTACCCTCAAAATATAGATCATGTTATAAATTGACTTCACGCTGTGAAGCTCAGTGCTAATATGCTACATGATTTAAGAATCACACTACTATGCAGTCTAATTGTAACGACGAACACAGAATTTTTTACTTCTTTGGTAGACCTTGAAACGTTACCACATACTCTAAAAAGGATAATAGATGACCTAGACAACTATATTACCAGACAAGAGCAAAAACTTTCTACCCTGAGAAGGTACGCATAAACTCAGAATAAAGTAATCAAAGGGACTCATCAAAGTTTCTCTTAACCATAGTTCTTTCATCACTAAGATAAAATTTTGCAGAGTGTAGCTTGATTTTTAAATGGAAAGTTTTGGATACCACTTTTGCAATTGTCTTTACCGACCTACTAATATTACTGGTTTACTAAACAGATTTGGACACGATTTCTTTCGTTAGAAAGGTTTTGGTCAGACTTAAAATCTTACGTTTATTTGATTGCAATCGGTTGAGTAGAACCTGAGATAAGATATTCGGGTCATACCCAAAAGATCCGTTTAACAGTAGACTTGACGGCTGCATATACTGTGCTGTTTTTGCTTATATTACAGTGGCATAGAGTATATAAATAGTGAGCCTACCACGGCTTGCAAAAAAGTGCCTCGTAGTCCGGTAGTAGGTGGCCGAAAACACAATCACTTATCATATTTTATTTGATAGGTTAGGTTGTATCACCTATTCATGAGGACGGAGCCGTTGGTGGAAAGCTAGTTTTGAAATAAATAATATAATTATTGTTTTTATAAATATACATACATACATATAATCACGCCTTTATCCTCGGAGGGTTAGGCAAAGATGAATTATTACCCACATTTCACCAATAACTGTATTCGGTCCCACGTAATAGGGGGTGAACCTATTGCCGTATTTCGGGCATCAATGTTTACTCGAGCCATGCATCCGAGTCCGAGTCCGGGCTGTATATATATGTCCGATGTTAAACAGCCCTATCCCTTAGTCGCTTTGTACGACACGACATGGGAAGAGATGGGGTGGTCCAAATTCTACTATGCCGGGAACCACGCGGCCTATTATTTTATAAATATCCATTCATTATTTTAACACAACATTATCACTTATATTTTTGTCTCGTATTTTATTTTTAGGCATGCTGATCGTTACAAAACAGAACATGAAATTGCGATGCAAAATATTCCAAAGTACTTGGAGAATCCCATCAAAGCATTCACACTTATAAAACAATTAACTTCTGATTTACATAGTTTGAAAAGAATAATGAAAACGGAAACAGGTAGTCGTTCCTTTTTTTTATACCACTTACGTGGCAGAAAAGCACACGGCCCACCTGATGGGAAGTGGTAACCGTGGCTTATGGACGTATGCAACACCAGGGGTGTTACACTCGCGCTGCCAACCATGAATAAACCTTCTGATGCCCCTCTTGAAGAACCCCATATTGTAGGTAGTGTCCTTTACAGACTTTAGATACAGTCTCTAATTTTCTATAGAATAGATTGCTTACTTAAAATTGTACAGGAGAACTATAATAAAAGTGAACAATAATTTATAAGCAATATTTTAATTATCCTTAGGAAATATAACAAAGAAGTACGACGACCTCAAGTATCCCGTACTAGCAGATATTGAAGGCGCAGCAATAGCCGTCGGTAGGTTGCAGAAAACATATAATCTGACTATAAAGGACCTATCAAACGGAAATCTAAACAACGCCGCTTATAGGTATGTGATATTTCATAGAGTTTTAATATACAACTTAAATTATAGGCAATCATTGTGTGAATTGAAATAGTCGTATTGATAGATGATATTGGAATATTGAATAGGACATTTTGTAAGAATAGTAAGATACATCATGAATATAATAAACATCATGATAATAGCATTTAAAACTTGCTCACCATTGTAAACATGAGAGGAATAATCTCAAAATAAGTAAATAGAGAGAGTAGGATATGATAAAGCAAATTCACTGTCTGACAGCTCCCTTTCTCTTTCTTGCTAGTATCCACATGTGTATTCTAGATCGGATTTCTTAAGATTATTATCTACAAATTCCAAATTATTTTAATACCGAGGAACCTGACGGTAGTGAATGCAAAACTTGCAGACGAATTGTATCCCTCTTATGACAAATAGACTGGTAAATAAATGCCAATATTAATATCATCTGTTAAAATAAATATTCGTAAGCCAAACAGCAACAGCCTACAATAGAAAATACAATTTTCGAAATCTGTACCTAATACGTTGCATCGAAAACCAACTCCCTCTACAATTTTGTTCAATTGCATTAATGATATTCTCTATTATGTGTAACAATATTTATTAAAAATATATCAAATATAATTTTGCAATATTTATAAAGAATATCATATCCGAAATCAGCTCCATTAATTTTTGAATTCCTTTTTAAGACCTCCGCCAATTGCTAGCGACTGCTATGTGCTAGGCCAGGTATTGTTAAAAGACAAGACTCACGTTGCACGATCTCTCTCGTGGATGATTGAAGCTTTACGCAAATATAATGAAGAAAATAACTCCTATTCGTTCACTAAGATCAATACATTAGCGTACATAAGCCAAGCGTACAGCATTCTAGGTAATGTTCTAACGTCTTTATTCAGTCTTTTTTGTATTTGATAAATCTCTAACTAATATTTAAAAAAAACTAACTATACTAATAATTATATATTGTACTAATTTGATAATTTCGACATTAAAGCGTCATTTAGACGGGGAGAGTTTCTCGTACGTTTCGGTTCAAGAAATCGCTAGCGATAATCACCTTACCATTATCGTATCAAAATGTTTACACACTGGCAAACACTAAATTTTCGCCTACGATTCGCTAGTAACATTATCGCCTTATGACAAAATAACGATTATAACTTTAAATTTCTGTTTAAACGGACACTATCAATATTCAAATACGAGGCATTTTCCTGTAGATAAAATAAATTATTTGTCTGAGCTTGTTACATTAAGAATGGTAAAAAAGAGCGCTTAATTTTATATATTTTCAATTATCTATCCAACCTATACTACTAAATGATTTGACTATTGAGTATTATGACGACACAATATTTTGAACAACTTTCCTATTGTACAATAGTCCTATATAAAAAACTTACCGTTTTGATGTTCAGTAAAAAGAAGCTCAGCAATTCTCGCTTGCGTGGCCAGTGGCAATTGTTTTCACTACTATTTAGACGTACCAACTTTTTTTATATACTTTCGATAATCGTATCTTGCAGGCAAGTAACTCACCTCGTCTAAATGAGAGCTTATTCCAATATTGATTTAGGTCAATTCTAGAAATTTTAAGACTTATACATTCATAGGAGACAAGAAAAGTGCACTACAGTGGACTGAAAAGATTTTAGAAATTGATCCTACAAATGTAAGAGCAAAGAAAAAGATGGCATATTACCAAAAACAAATAGCTAAGGAAGAGGCACATTCAAAAGTGGTAAGCTCTTAATGTTTAGTATAAATTTATTCATAATTCACTAGAAATGGTAGAAATGCCGCAAAAATTGAACTCACATTTATTTACATAGTAATAATAAGCTAGTAAGATTCACTCAATCATAGGGGCTACTTTATATTGTCATAAACAGGTAAATGGAAATAAGGATTTAGGTGAGAAGTCAATTAATGTTGCTGGCGTCGAACAGGAAACTGATTCATATGAAGCACTGTGTCGCGGTGAGCTGGTCGTACCCTTAACAATATCAAGCAGGTAAATAATTTGAGAATGTTCATGTATTCAGATCAATATTTGTTGTCTCTCGTCTTCCATGCCATGGTATATTGTAACTAAATGTCTTCAGCGTTCGCTACCAAGATTTATAGTGGATGGATGAGAGCCAAAATCAATACAGATCCCAAAAGATGAAGTTCTTATTTTACAATGTTAGTGAAATCAATATTTATAAAAGTAAATATTTTGTCACATTTTTATTTCTTAAAATTATTCAGAAGTACACAACAAATTCTTATCCACAGATTTTTCTGTCACTACCTGAATGTAAATCATGCATTTTTAAAAATAGCTCCCATTAAGATGGAAGTCTTGTACCGCAACCCTGATGTAATTTTGTTCTATGAAGTAGTTAGTGAAAGTGAAATGGAGCTTATCAAACAAATTACCCGATCTAAGGTAAATGCAATTAGAAGCACCCTTAACCACCGTTCAACTAGCATACACAACAAATAATGCAGCGGAAGCTGTGACTAGAAGTTACTCTTACACTTACTCAATTTTCTTTTTACGGATTATGTCGATCGCATCTGTACGGACTACGGCAACACGTTCAAAATTTGTTTACTTCATTTACAGTATAATAATAGGTCGTTACATATGAAATTGCCGTTTTTTTGTGTATGAGTGAGACAACATTAAGCTAACAAACACTTTTATTACATTTTGAAAAGTGACAGCCGTAAAAAAGTAATATGAAATGTATCACCAAAATGGATAGCATTTAGGAAGTACTGTTTTTGAAGCTCGACTTTAATTTATTAAGCAGCCAATAAAAACAAAATTTAATACAAAGTTGTAAAATCTTGAAATCAACTTTCAAACAAAATATAAGTAATGGAAATAGCTATTAAATTACAGGAATAACGAACTCATGAATCTGTAAGAAAATTTCGGCAATATCATAGGTAAAGACCTAATATTTAACATAACTTTTACAACTCAAACACGCTTAAAATTTCTATTTCCTAAGACCTTTTCTATTTCCCTCTCACACAATTTAAATAAGTAAAAGTTTATATTAGAGTCGGCAGCGCAAGTGTAACGTCATTGGTGTTGCACACATCCATAGCCCACGGTAACCACTTCCCATCCGGTGAACCGTGTGCTTGTTTGCTAGTACATTAAGGGCGGGACTTAACCCCACGAATTGTCCTCCATACATTCTCCTATAACTAACAGCCGTCCTGGATGTTGATGTTTTCCAATTTAAATATATTGTATAGTTAGCATATATATTTTCTGTATATTAGAATATTTTACTGTTAAGTAAATATAAACTATTTAAATTTCTAAGAGAAGTTACTAGCATATTAGTATACTAATTGCTGCAAAATTTGATTTATCCTTCACAAACCCAATCTTCAAAATTTACTTTTAATATATATATATGAATGTATGTATAATGAACTAAAAAATCATTCAATTAATATGAGGAGTATATTAATTGAATGATTTTTTATTTCATTAAAGGAGCTTTAGATCGCTAAATACAGAGCTTAACAAGGCACGTTACTGAATGTGTAATGACATAGGTACTTTCTTTTTGATACAGTTAAAAAGAGCTAAAGTCCGTAATCCAGAGACTGGCAATACGCAATTTATTGATCAACGTATCAGTAAATTTGCCTGGATACTTGATAAAGAATCTGACACTATCAGACGCATCTCACACCGAGTGATGCATATGACCAACTTAAATATGGCCTCAGCTGAACCACTACAAGTGGTTAATTACGGAATTGGGGGATATTTTGAACCACATTGTGATTTCCCACCAGTAAGTTATAAATTAGTTAGTACGAGTATTAATGCACTAGATTATTGAAAACTTGGGAAAATGTTGAGAACAGGGGTAAGATCAATAAAATATTGCCACAAGTCAGTATACCTGCAGATAGACAGTGCTTGGGGGTCAGAGCTATAAGAGTAGGTGGACTAGGAGAGCGAACGTCACGGAAAGTGCTAACAATCTTTAGATGCAACTGGGATTGACGTCTGAATGATGATGACCAAAAGTATTGAATTTATCAGATAAGTCAAAGTAGATATAGGTATTTAAACTATCATGGTCACTCACATCTGTATCAAAATAATCGGGATATTTACCATATTGCATTGTTTTGAGTTGCCGATATTTCGGTGCTGTTGCAAGCACCATGATCACGGAGCACGGAGTGCTACATGGTAAATATCCCGATTATTTTGATACAAAAGTAGATATAGTCGGTATGCATGTTTTAATTTGTACTATACTTACTACGCCTATCCATCACTAAGGAATTCTAAGTCGTAACTTTCATCTGCGCCTGAAGTGGACCTTGCCTTTACTTTGTTACCTTATACAGTTCCATTCAAGGTGCCTTAAAATGGCCTTTTGGCCGATATGCTATGCTTCTACGCCTTTGTCTTTTTTCTTTAAGTTAGTTATGATAAAATCGTGATTCGTGAAGGAAATAGTAGAATATAATTTCGTTATCACTTTCACGGTGCGTTGTAACC
Organism: Eilema griseolum; assembly: GCA_963662185.1. Lineage (NCBI taxonomy): Eukaryota > Metazoa > Arthropoda > Insecta > Lepidoptera > Erebidae > Eilema > Eilema griseolum. The sequence goes on from OY759236.1 coordinate 12,506,955, forward strand.
CTAAGGTACCGGGTCTTATTTCGACTTCAAAAACCAAAAAGGCACTGAAAATTGAATAATAATTGAACAATATATTGAATTTGGAACCCTAAATAAGCAGTCGTCGCAGTCGTCCACTCTTTGGACTTCTGCCATAGTTCACGCATGACAGACTCAGTTTTTACATTGTTCCTAAATTGGAAAGGATGAAATTACTTGTGATATGTACAATTTGTGCAGATAAATGCTGAAATTTATTTTTTTGTTCAGGTTGAATCTTCTGTTCTTAAGGTTTGTATCTTTGAGTGAGTTTAATTTAATTCTTATAATCTCAAAACTTAAGGTAGTCCTATCCTAAACATATTATGATATAGGTAATTTGTCGACATAATGACACCTCTACAGACAGAGGTTCCGTTCCGTTCCTTTCAGTTCCTATCATAGAATTTACATAATAGGATTTAAAAACCCACGTTTTAACAGGATATCAGATACGCAAAGACTGGCGGAGACAGAATTGCAACTGTAATGTTTTATGTAAGTACCTAATTAAATTATTGTTGCATTGATTTCGACACATACATTGTTTCATTTCAAGATATACTTACCGGCATATACTTGACCCTTTTTTTATACGGATACCTCAACCACCGGAGCCGGTGGGGGAGGTTATGTCGGACTTGAACCGACTACAACGCACGCCGACTGTGTGGGCCGCATGTTGCCGGAAGTGAGATTATCTGATATATATTCCTCGCACCCTGGCCGGCCCAGCATCATTTCTAATGAGACGGCTCTCTTCGGGTGTGGGGACCATGGAGTCCCCATCTCCTCCCCGGGGGCATTTATTTGACCCTAAACACGTCACAAAATGTACTCTTTATAGGTACATTTTGTGACGTGTTTCTCTCGTTTCATAGGTATCTTTAAAGAAAGCACGGGGTGCTACGGCAGCGGAGAAGCTTCAATCCACCAATCATTCATTATATCAACATAATCCGCACGCGTCACGGCCACGTTTCTCTCGCAACTTGAGGTCAAGATACATGCCGCATTGTTGAAATTGTTATGTGTAATCCTAAATATGTTTTAACATCTCACGACATAATATTTTCTTTTCGACTTGCTATTTTAAAACGACAGCATACGATAACTGGCATTGAAATAAATTATGACTAGTCTTATTGTGTTTGTAGCTATCGGACGTAACCCAAGGAGGTGCTACAGTATTCCCCGAGCTAGGTTTAAGTGTACGCCCAGTCAAAGGTGCGGCAGTTTACTGGTCTAATTTGAATGCTGAAGGTGAATTTGAGGTCGCCACGCTACACGCAGGCTGTCCTGTACTGCTGGGCTCCAAGTGGGGTATTTATCTAATTTATGTTAACGCCGCGTGGTTCCCGGCAGAGTAGAATTTGGACCACCCCATCTCTTCCCATGTGGTGTCGTACAAGGCGACTAAGGTATAGGGCTGTTTAACATCGGACAGATATATACAGCCCAGACTCAGCCTCAGATGCATGGCTCGAGTTAACAATAGTGCCCGAAAGACGGCAATAGGCTCACCCCCTATTACGTGGGACCGAATACAAATGTTGGTGAAATGTGGGTGATAATTCACCTTTGCCTAACCCTCCGGGTATGTATGTATGTATGTATGTATGTATGTATGTATGTATGTATGTATGTATGTATGTATGTATGTATGTATGTATGTATGTATGCATGTTAACATAATGTACCATTACTGAACAACTGTATGTGAACTACAGAATATGTTAAACCTTCCACATTGAAATTTTTGAACTAAAGTTCAAGTGACTGCCAAACAGTTTTGTATTCTAACCAAAGTGACATGACTGATGATCCTAAAATTGTAAAAAATAGAATAAATTGTTCAAATATGGGATTGTCCATTAATCACGTGGAGGGGCACGAAAAAAAGAACGAACTATCACCAGGCGGAGGTAGGCATATAGAGAGATATCACGTGAATTGATTTTTCAACATTACGAGCGATGAAAGTGAATATTCTGTTTTTTTAAATCACTTGTACCAACTTGTGCCGCGTGGTTCCCGGCAGAGTAGAATTTGGGCCACCCCATCTCCTCCCATGCGGTTGTCGTACTAGGCGACTAAGGGATAAGGGATATACAGCTCAGACTCGGGCACAGATACAAGACTTGAGTCAACAATAGTGCCCGAAAGACGGCAATAGGATCACCCCCTATTACGTGGGACCGAATTCAATGATTGGTGAAATGTCGGTTTTAATTCACCTCTGTCTAACCTTCCGGGGATAAAAGCATGATTATATGTATGTATATACTCGTACACTGATCACATGATTTTGGGTAGGGGGGAGGGGTAGTCTGAATACCTACCACGTACCACCATAGCGCTACAGGTCTCTTACCTAATAAACTGGAAAATAGTTATATAGTGCAGAAAGTTATTATATGAAAAAAGGACATGAATCACCGCCCTATGCAAATATATCTATTTCGGTCAAATCAGTCATAATATAATCTATTAATGTTTTGTACAGTGGCCAACAAATGGATTCACCGAAACGGACAAACGCTTTTCCAATTCTGTAATGAAACGCATTAAAAACAGAACGGTAAGTTCCCTGTAACATCGGGAAAGCATCTATTTGCTGAAAGACTTCCAAAAAGGAGGAGCTTCTAAATTCGATTGATATTTTTTACTAAACATATTGAAACAACCACAAGCCAGTTTGTCATCTTGGGTACCTAATCCTTATATTTAACTAGGACTGAAAACAAGTAATGCATGGACTGAAATTAACTTTATTAATTCAAAATTGTTGCTAGTAACAAAAATTCAAGCCTTTATTATGTACACTTATAGATAGTTAACAACACTGTATAACGGAAAACCATTCTTTTCATTCATTCTGTTGTCGAATGTAAATATTTTGTTCATAATAAATCAGACTGTCGCGTAATAAAGACTTTATTTTCTGTTTTCCAGCTCTAATTATCCAAATAAAATTATTCGTAATTCATTCACAGCATTCATATTAACAAAACTGAGCCTGAGAAATGATTTCACTATTTGTCCAAAACATAGAAGATTTTATTAAAGAATTTAGAGAATGAAAATTATTATTAAAGAATGTAGAAAATTTGATACAGCACTTTATATAATGAATTGATATAAACGTAGAAAATTGGTAACATTTCAGAAACTAGTGCGAAAAATAATATTTTGAAGGACATACAAAGAAGCGATAATCCGGAAAAGGAGCGATGCACCGACTCCAAATTGAAATGAATGATCCTACTACCACTTCAATTGAAGCAGGTTCACAATACATGAGACAATAAAATTGTAAGAATTCAAACTACTGAGTAGTTACTTGCTTATTACTTTTATTATTGTTAAATTTAGGTACATTCATATTCTGTGATATTTAAACTTATTCTTATTCTATAAGGGAGGAGGGGGAATCACTCCTTAAAGCAGCATATGCTGCGCGCAAGAATATTCTTGTCACGAGATGTCAAGAATCATTCGCTGCATAAAGGTATGGCTCCAAAGCAGTATTTACTGTGTATGCAGCAACTTTCAGGTGTGCCTCCCCTCCTCTCTATTGTGCAATTAAATGTTAGCAGTTAATCGGTCATTCATAATTTGTTAGCTGTTTAAAAATACATGAGTAAAAATATATATTAAAATTTTTGCTCATGAGAGAGATTACACTACGAATAAAAACCGTTTATTTCCAACCTGAGCCACATTCGTATCCCGGTTTTGGAAACGCAAAATATTAGTAAACTTTGGATTAGGTTTGGAAAAATATAGCGAATCTCGTTATAAATATATTTGGCATTTCTTAACTTAACCTGTTACATGCTACATTTTAAAATTATAACTGCAGAGCAATAACATGAATGTAAAAAATATTCTACAAAACATTTTATCATTGGCCACCATTACAGCTATATCATCATCACAGATTTGGCTTGTCTTACTTTCATGGGAGCGACTACCATATAACTGCCTAAGCAAAGCTTGCTTCAGAACCTCTTCTTAAATATCTTTGTAGACTTGCCGCTCATGTCAGCACGCAACCAGTACTTCCCCGTCACTCTTTGTCAATAAGTAGTCCTCACGATGATTACGTAGAGAGGTAACTTTAGAGCAAGAGGATGTAATGAGATCCTGATGAGACAGTTTTTCATTTGACTGCTCGATCCACGTAGGGTACCTACAGTACAGTACATTGCTGTTGTGTGCCCACTGAAAGAAAGAGAAAAATAACATTATCGGAAGAATAACCTTTTATATCTACAGCTATTTATAAAAATGTTAAGTTGATTTAATTATGCTTCAAAAACTCAAATAGTTATGCGTCAATTGAGCTAAAACCTTTTCCAGGTCAAAATACAACTCAAAATTTTTCATGTTATTAGATGGCGCTGCAATCTGGGTGTACTTTTTTTAAGAGTATATTCCCGGGGGAAGTTGGGAACCGAGTCACTAGTTTATAATATACTAGCTATTACCCGCGACTCCTCCCACGTGTATGTCGGTTATCACGACCAAACATTGACTGTGTCCTTTATTAAGGTCTAATCTACCCTTATACCAAATTTCATCAAAATCGGTTCAGTAGTTTTAAGTGTAACAGATATATAGACAGACAGACGGAGTAACTTTCAAATTTCTAATATTAGTATGGATATGGCTTGTAGGGTGTATACTACACAGCACTATCTACCTAAGCCCAAAGTAAGTGTAGGCTAAGTAACTTGTAACATGGTTTTTAAAATGAAAAAAAAACATACATAAACTTCAATATACACATATATACATAACAATGTATTACATAACATTAGAACCACTTACAAGTACTGCCGCAGGAAAGTTCTCCAACAGTGGCCTTCGAGTAAGACATCGGCATGTCATTATCTGTCCTCCGTGAAATTTTAGCAGTAAATAGACCGACGAACTATAGTAAAAATACCTGATGAGGGTAGCACAAGACGTCTCACTATAGCAGTCTTTTAGAGAACTCTGAAGTCACTGGTGATCAATAAACTGTTAGAGAATACTGTAAGGTTCCAAGTTATTACAAAGGTAAAACGGGGTGAACAGAGATCAATGGGTGAATAGAAATAAAATTGTCGTTAGAATTTATTTCATAATTTATTTTACTTTTTTTTATATCTAACTAGATATTGGATAATTCTTTTCATTATAATATTGAACTAGTTCATAGTATCACTTGAAAGAAAATAACTACAGAATTTAACTGACCATTTTATGTATATTCAACTATTGGTCTTTATTCACCCCGTTTTACTAGGTATTAAAAAAAAAGGATTACGCGCTATTGCCCGCAGCTTCGCCCGCATGGATATCAGCTGTCGCGACGAAAACTAGCCTATGTCCTTTTTTAAGGTCTAATCTAAGCCTATACCAAATTTCATCAAAATCGGTTGAGCGGTTTAAGCGTGAAAGCGTAGCATACAGACAGACAAAGTTACTTTTGCCTTTATCATATTAATATGGATATACTTAGTAACACAACTCTATTACGTATAATTAGCAACGGAGATAAGTATACACCTATTCCAGTGAAGTTGTATGTGAAGGTGTTAACTTATTTTGCCTTCAAAACGAGACAAAAACATTTATTTCCATTTGAAAAATAATAATAACAAATAAATAAATATTCCACGACGCTATCTAGACCCATTGTAAGCATAGCTTATCTAGCTTGTGTTATGGTATCTAGAATGCGGATAAACATACTTAGATTTTTTTTGTAAATACATACATATTATACATAAAAACACCCAGACCAATGCAAATATATATATTCATGCATACAAATATTTGCACTGAGCGGGAAACGAACCCGCGCCCCCTGCATAGCAGTCGAATGCTCTACTGCAGGATTAATATAGTACATGAAATTAATAATTCAGAACTTCCAGATGCTTATAATTATTATGTCGGATACATTATTCTATAGAACACAGGACAACATTTATTACCATTTGAAATTTTTATGTGCATGAATACATTGGGTACATCATTCTACAGGAAATTATTTATGTAACATTCTTAGGTCCTCACTTTCATTTCTTCACTAGGCCCAAGGAAACGGTAGGATAGGTCTAATAATCTTTACTTCAAGCTGTCGATTAAACACTTCTGTTGCAACCTTCAACTGGCATCTATTTTGTGTCTTGTTATCTGCTATTCTAAATAAATGTCCCTTCTTAGACGTTACTACTGAACTGAAGCAAAGCCTCACAATAATATCACGTCCATCAGGACGGCTCGTCTGTCTTTTGTCTTCGGGTTCGAAATTCGATATTTCTCTTTTCAAGGTTTCTTCATTCATGTTGAGATGTGCGGAGAGCAATTTAAGACAACAAAAACGTTACATATAGAATTAAACGTATACTGTACATAACATTCCTGTTGTTTATACATTACCCTAAGGCTACATACAGGCTTCATAATACTGCAAAACTTCGGGTGAGGCTTGAATTGGTGGTTGTGAGAATATTTCAGAACAAACAAAGTAAGTACATGCATGGTTAGACTTTAGCATTGCACACTACTGTGTTTGCTTTAAAACACTCCTGTTTTCTTCAGCAGACTGGATCTTCGGTAATTGGAAGACATATTATGCATTTTTAATGTGTTAGTTAAATGTATTCTACATTCATAATATCATTAAACATTTACAGCATCTTATTAAACATCATAATGAGATTTACAAACTTGACATTTTTCTTTTCTTTACTTCAATGGTAGTTATAAGAAAAATAACATGAATGTGCTCCAAAAATATTAAAAGTACATAGCATAGATTTACATTATATTTGTACGCATTACAGATTTAAGTACCTTCTTGAATTAGACCAAAGTTTTGAAAAGCAAACCAAAACTGTCCAATTTTTATTAAAATAATTTATAATTTTTATTTTATAATTCAATTTCAAAGACTTAGGTTTATCTACTAGATAAATCTATTAAATTAATTCAACTTTACTTACCAAATATAAGAAAACATGATTTTCTTTTGGGTATAGGAAATCTAAAATTGGTTTCAAATAAACTTACGCAATCTTGTATAGACTTCAGGCTAAGAAAAAACTATCAAGGGGCGTATTATCGTACTCTATGATGAAAAGCCTTTTCAGCCGTAACGGCTTTTATTATCTGCATTTCCTTTTTTAAATTTTATTATTATTCAATCATTCAATTTCAATCTTTAACTTTATACAAATAAAGTCCGGTTCCCATCGGCTGAAACCGCCGCGTTGCATTTCATTGTCATTGTATAATGGCTCTTTGTGTTAAGGTCAATAGTATAATGACTGGAAAATGGGTTCTCGTGTTACTTCTGCGGATTCCACTTTCACGGAAACATTAATGTTTCTTCGCCAACATTGGATATGGAAATGTAATGTCACTTGATCATTTCTTACGTATTTGTTCATTACCATGCATTCTGTAAATAGAAAGTAAAGTATAATTTAGAAAGTGCTAGTATAATTATTGACATTTAAGCAGATGTAGGACCAAAAAAAGAGAGAGATAGAGAGAGAGAGAGAGAAGGGAGTGACTGAGAAAATAACATCTGAAATCTTCTTAGATATATCTCGGTTTGTAAAGCGATTTATATTTTGAGCCTTTCTAATAATATTACTCTGTCATCTTCTAATAATGGGCCGCGGAATTCTGTAAGGTGGAGGTACTTCCCTAGTCAGACTGCTCAATTGGTACGAGAATACCGTCGTGTCCTACATCCTGCAAGGACCTGCTATATTTAAGAATTTAGTAGTAGATATTTCTGGGATCCCACTAAAACCTCCAAAGCTCTAATTTCAATATTTCAATTTAAATTCATCATCTCAACCAGTAACCGTGATACAATTTTTATTCTAAACAGCCTGTCAAGTACACAAAGAAGAAATTGGATAAAAATAATTTTTGTAACAATTTTCTTACAAGGAAACTAATTATTTTTTTATGTAAGTATACCTCATAACTGGAGTAAGTTTGGATTATATTAGATCTGTCAGATCCAAAACGGGGGTTTCCACTCTCCTGAAAGCTAATCGATCTCGACTGTCACTGAAACCTTGCGATGTACAAAGAACTGGCTAGCTGAAACCTACCGGCGTCAATACTGTCTGCTAATGTTCATATCGTGTTACTTTTGAAGGCATTTTAATTCAATAAGTTAATTACCTAACTTCTAATCTTATAACTTCGTTTGGTACCGTTTTCTAACTTCCAAACTATTATTATGAATGCGAAAATCAGTTTTATTTGTTTGTTTCATTCTCAATCATGCAAGAACGGCTGGGTAGAGTGGGTTGAAAATTTACAGACATAAAGATTTCTATAGAATACGCGATAATTATTACTCTGTGGCGTAGCTCTCGGCTGTAAAGTTAAATAACGAGGGATCGATCTCAAATATTTGTATACATGAATACATTTTTGTTTATTATTATTATTTGCTTCTATGTATAATATGTATTTATTTACAAAACAAATGTTTATAACACTTAGATGGTTGATAAGCAGGTGACTCACACAATGGAAAGTGGTTACTGTGGCCTATGGATGAGTGGAACACCAAGGGAGTCACACTCGTGCTGCCGACCCTATAAGAACCTTCCTATATTCTAGAACTCGTTTCACGCCCCGCTTAGGTACTTAGTTTGAGCCTAGATGGCGCTAAGTATCTGTCTGCCAATTATTTCTTTAATAAATGATTAATAGGGATGACAGAGTACGCGCCATGAAATAAGTCCCTTGGCAGTCGCAATATGTGTTCTTAATGCCATTATCGTATTTTTATTTTACGAGATCTTTTATTGTTCAGATATAAATTTGATAGTACTTCGTTGAACTGCTGAACTTAAGAAGTTATAGGAGTGAAAATTTCAGCCAAAGTGTATCAAGAGACAGTCTTGGAGTGTGTTGTGAAAACTCTCAGAAATACACTTTTCAATGTGTTTAGTGGATTTGACTCCTCCGCCGCTATAGCACCTCATGTTATCCTCCAAATAAACACGTATTGTGGTTATTATACTGTACATGTTGTGACTAGATTGGGATCAATATATATGCCGGGAACTATAATTCCCACTAGTACATCATAAAAAATGTGCTGGCAACTCTAAACCTTCCCTCTAATGACCTAAACCAACCGACACACAGCATGATCGACTATGGCGGCGATGTAATTTTTAGTTCCGAGTTTTGAGTTTTGCCACGGGACTTATGTGCTGGCGCGGACTCTAACAAGGTTCTCGGATTCATACTAAATCTAGTTTAAGAACTTTTTATCTGATGAAATGTGTAAAACTACATATCATTTTCTCTTCCCAAAATATGTCAAGCTCTTCCACCGGCTCCGGTGGAGGGGTATCCATGGGGCTTTATGTGCACGTTAAAAAGGGGACGCTGCAGGAAGGTTTCCTGCAGCGTCTCCTCAACTTCGACTCTAGTGATTGCGTATATATTCAACCGAAATTACTAATATTCCTTCTAACGCCTCCAGCTAAGCAAAATTGCTTGCGTTATCAGTGGGTCCACGTCAGTACTGTAATGGCCAGAATTCGAATTCGGGATCTCTCGATCGTAAGGCCAACGCTTTAACCACTAAGCTACCGACGCTTTGAGGGATCATGAAATAAAACCGAAAGTAGCTGCATAGTCTCTTGGCAACAATATTTTCTTTACATATACAATTACTTGTCCTGACAAATATACTTCATATTTTGGCAGTTGATGCCCTTTATATTCTTAACATCCACTAGTGTGTGGTGTAAATTTTTGGTATTTTTCAAAATTTCACCCCCAAGAGGGTGAAATAGAGAAAGAGTGAGATCATGAAATCATCTTCAAAATAAGAAACATATGTATCAGTGATTTTTTTTAAAGTTCCCTATGTGGGTGAAATATGGGTTGAAAGTTTAGAAGAATGTTGCATCGCTTTTGAAGGCAGAAACATGAAATTTAATTGTAAGCTGATACAATTTCGTGTGTAAGTAGGTATGTTGGCGTAGGCTGCTGAATGGTTTAGATTTATAATTAGAAGATAGCATGGCAGAATTCGATCATACAACGAATTTTACTTAACATATCTGCGAACCCCTGTACACGGTACCAGGCGTGATGTTATGTAGCGTGATTATGTTAGAACTGTATAATCTGTATATAGCCAATACCAGTAAATTCAGTTGGTTTGCTGCTATCTATTGAAGAGTTACGTTATCTATATTAACGAAACACAAGTGGGACTATTTTGAAATCAATTTTCAAACTAAAAATCATAACCTATATCAAAATTCCAAGAAACGAGCTTAAAAACAAGAAATATCGAGAAGAATACATAAAAGTTTTTTTCAACGTCTGATGTATATCTATGCTATACTTATTTATGTACCTACTATCCATTTGTACACCCTTCAAGCGCTTATCTGGTCTCAAATTACATAATTTAAGCCTTAAGCCTTTTGAGGTATGCTAACAATGTTAACAGGGAGAGGGATATGACCACACAAGCAGCTCTCCACATCTATTGTAGCCTGAGACCACATATATCAGAAGTCAAAATGCGGTTCTTTAATATTTAATTTTGCGAGCCAATCGATTTGGCGCCCGTTCTAATTATAAAATTTAAATTTAACGATACTAAAAAAATAATCATCATCTCTATTGTAAGCAACAGCAACGGGCATAGTCTCATCGTATGAAAAATAGACTATTCTATATTTATTTGATTAAGAACTACATAGTTTTTTTTTGTAAGGAAGGTGTGGTGGTGACAATAGCAAAATACCCAGATAACTATGCTTACGAACGATATGCCAATGCCTAGACATTTCAAATATGAAAAATTCACACAGATTTCACACAGATTGTGCTATTACAAATAAGTTCCTATTTTGCCTATGTGTGCTAAAAATCAAATGTCACAAATATATATAGATTTTTTTAACTTTCCTCATATTGTCGTAAGAAGCGTAAAAGATCATGCAATATTTAAAAAAGTTCTAGTCGGGCTCACGTTTTGAGGGTTCCGTATTAAACTGGATCGAGGGACAAACCTGTGCTACATATATGACAATTTATTTTGTAGCGTTGAATTAGAAGTTAGACTTTTTCATAACTACAAGACGGTACAAACTTGAGTACATATTTGAAATTATTTCATCTTGATACGTTTCTAGCTCACCGGGCAGCAAGCACCTACCCTATTTTCCCAACAGCAGTCTTAAGTTTAGTGCGTGAGTTCGATCCACACTTTTACGACTATTTTTTATATCTGACAATTTATTAGCACCGTTCCGTCAATACTTTTATTAGATTTGTTTATTATTGCCAAGTTCAGTGACAATGGTCTAATCGAGACACCGGGTTGACAAAGGTAAATAAACCATTGAAGATTGAGCAATGACCAAACAATCTATTTATTAATACATGAAGCAGAAAGTTTATAACTCTTTTAACGAAAATTGCGCGAATTTTCCCACACCAAATTGTTAGTCTGCGGTCAACTTGAGAATAAATAATATTATTTATCTATAGTCTTACATACTGAGATACCGCTCTATTTTATAAATAAAATCACAAGATATAAAAATTAAGTAATTTGCCTTGGTGAATTTTAGAAGTTTTTGACAATAGACCTTTAATAATGTTCAAACTTGTAATTTTTTAATCAATTATCATCGAATTTCTACCACAGGGCGACCGCTAGTCAAAGTAAAGTTATTAATACACAATATTATTACATTGATATCTACAGATTTCGTGGAATCAAAGTGGGTATTTGCCGGTATTGCGGGGATATTGTATTTATGTAATGGTCAATAAGCTAAAGTAAGTCCTCCGTAGCGTGGAGTGGCGGTAGACCATTCGACTGCTACGTCGGTGTTGCAGATTAGAGTACCACTCATCGCAAATATTTCTATGTATGAATATACAAGTATATACAATACTTCTTTACTTTCTATGTACATATATATCTAATGTATTCCTACCAATAACAGTTATAAATTTAATGTGAAAGTTTGTGAAGATGTTTGGATGTTACTGTCTTGAGCTAATTTAAATAAACGTCCCTTCCTATCACAACATCACAACTTGCCTAAAACTGATAAATTGTCTAGTGAGCTTATACGTGCTATCGAGTATAAAGTCCTATTTGTAAAGGGACTTCATTCAATTAATTAACAAATTTCAATGTGAATATGTTATGTTTTTTATGTTCATTGTTATTATTAATAATAGAATACCCGAGGTTCACTTGTCCAGATCTTATTGCTTTAAGAAAGGTTTAGAGATATTTGTATTTATAAACTGAAGTATAATTGAATTAATTCACTGACTGTACCTGCCTACCTACAAATAAACCAACCTACTATTTCCAAACCACGCTAATACAATATAGCACCATATTCGGTTGATAAAATATTCAAAACAAATACGAAAAGTTACAATAAAAAGTTGCACGACGTCAGTAAACATTTTCTTTTCAGCTGATCCGATGCTGTTATGTGAAGAAGATCCGAACACTGTGTAGATAACTGACAAGACAAGACAAGTGGCAATTCGTTCGTCGATATTATAGAATAGAATGGCGAATGAATGGGCTTTGAAATGTATGATAGTCTTTTACTAATGTCATAAATGTCAAATCCCATACATAAGTCATTCTATTCTATATTACACCGGCCAACGAATTGTCACTTGTCTAGGGGCTAGTGGCATTCAGTCACTTTAAGGCACGCTTAAAAACCGACCTTACCGAATCCCTAAATAAGTGATCAAGGGTTAAGATCACTCTTTTAGCTCCGTTTGCCTAACAGCTAAATCATAAAAAGTTATTCAATCAAAGTTGTATTATGTGAAGATCGTAACAAACGGAAAGATGTTGTCTCTGCCTACCCGAATGTGACAGTACATATAGATTGATGTAATACACCTATATATGTAAACTCCGGTCAACCGATAACTGAATCGTACTAAGGGTTAAAGGTCAATACAATTACCGCTTCATTGGATGTAGGGTAAGACTTTAGGAGAACATGCTGAATTTGCTCTTTCTATTTGAATGCTAAATAAATTACCTTCTTCACACAATCTTTTAAGAGTTTCTTTTTGATACGATTTTTTACATGCTTTATAAACGAGTAGCAATTAACTGTTACCCAAGTTTAACTTAATGTCCAAATTCCAAGTAACTAAGTAACTACGTAATTAAAGAACTCATTATTCGAACTTCATTATGTTTTATCCAAAATTTAAATTTCGATAGATGGATGCCCAAGACATGAACCATATACTTTTATTAATAAATTGGGCATTTAGTTATTTCAAAAGGTGCGTATGGTAAAAACTAATGTAGATCGCGCAATACCAAACCTTCTTATTTATTCACCCAAACTCATAATAAGAAAAATCATTAATAACCATTTACTTATGAACATACAGACACACGTATTCACATATGTATAAATCACCTATGTCTTTGTATGTTATAAGTAGGTGTGGATTAAAACTAAGGTTTAATTATAGGACAGTCCCATTAATAGAAAACAAAATCCGTACCACCTCAAAAATAATAAAACTCACCCTCTCCATCTGGATCTATCAGCAGTGTACGTAATCCTACTCATAGCAGAAATGATTCCAAATAATAAACGCAATTAATCATTGCCAAAAAAACATTAAGTTTTAGTGATCAATTAATCAATTCGAATGATGTATGAGGGTGGTCTACGGCTAATAAGAAGATACTTAACACTACACTTTCGAATCAGCCAAGTGCTGGCAACAAACTGATGGCCAGTTGAGTCGGTCGTCGGTGCTAATGATGAAACCGGAGCTCTGGACTGTAAACATCCACTGACAGGAATCCTCGCGGGCGACTGACGACGCGCCGCCGACATTCGCGCGTAAGCCTCAACATTAATAATATGATAATGCTACATTAAGATAGCTGTCTGGCCACCGGGATGCAATTTTATGTGCTTCTAACTAAATTTATTGTTGTTTTAACTGAATCTTAGGCGCTTTTGGACTCAAACGGATTGCTTTAGAATTTTATACGATACATTGGATAGGTTCTTATTACTTACTTAGTTTCTGCGCTGTAACAGAAACCGCAATTATTATTTTAGACAGGGACAGTGGTCAATTACAAGAGGAGCCAAGGAAAACAGGAATTTTAACTATCAAATTTATATCAATTAATTACTTTTGCCAACTTTAGGTCTGACGTAATATCTAGTTTCTTCGAAGATATGCTATACTCCAAGCGCATTGTATTTTAAAGAAAGTTTAGGTAGCTTCCGTAAAACTAATTTGTTTACATGCACTGAGACGCAAAAAAACATTATTAAATAAAATAAGCATAGATGGAGAAGAACTATTCCACCACATATCTACCACTGATCTCTGTTTTACGCCAACCGAGGATTTAGAATTTATTTAAAATCTCTTCATGGACAGCGTTATAAATAAAGATTAGAAAACGAAATATATAGGAAAAAGAAGCGAAAATTTTTCTTTACCTTTTATCGGAGATCAGACCTTTAATGTTGTTTACCGACAAACCTATTTGAGAAAACGCACCACCCACAAATTTGATAAGATTATCCTTTTTAGGGCTCCGTACTCTTTTTTTTTTTTTTTTTTTTTTTACGTGCGCAAAATCCCCTCGGATACCTCCCCACCGGAGCCGGTGGAGGAGGTTATGTCGGACTCGAACCAACTAAAACGCACGCCGCCTGTGGGTCGTTTTAGTTGCCGAAGGTGAGGTTGACAGGCATATCCCTCGCACCCCGGCCGACCCAGGGCCATCTCTCACGATCTGGCCCTCTTCTCGGGTGTGGGGACTACAGAGTCCCCTACTCGTCCCCGGAAACGGGGAGGCGCGCCACGCGCGCCACCGCCGCAGCCTGCTTCTGCCAGGGTGACAGGCGGCTTCACCTGTCACCCCCAGGCCGGCGCTCATGGGGGGCGGAGGTCATTCATCGACCTCCGACGCCCGAGTTGCCTTCGTACGCGGGCAGCTTGTCTTGCGATCCTTCGTCGCTCCCGCTGCCGCTCCCGCCCCGCCTCCTCCTTCACGAGCATTACTTGCTCGCAGAAGGAGGCGCCGGCCGCCCACGCATCCGCGCAGCGAACCATCGCCGCGAGCAAGGTGGAGAGCGTGAGAACCCTCACTCCCAGGGCCGCCACAAGCTCCCGCCTCGGCGTCTCCCACGCCGGACACTCGGTGAGCGTGTGCGGACCTGAGTCCTCGCTCGGGTCGCAGTGATGGCACTCGGACGTTGGCTCTTTGTGCATCCGACGCAGATACTTTCCGAAGCATCCGTGCTCGGTGATCATCTGCGTCAGACGGTACGAGAGGCTGCCGTGTGGCCTCTCTAGCCACTCCCCCATGATGGGTCTTACCGCCGTTACTACGGCGTGCCCTGCGCCTGGTTGGCCAAGTCGCATCTCCCATTCCGCCACCATTTCCCTGTGGAGCCGGGATCTCACGGCCCGAATTTCTTCGGGCTCGGGATCGTGACCCCGCTCCCGCGCCGCCCTTCGGAACCGGTATAGCGCCGAAAGGCATCTCGCTTCCAGGATCCATGGTGGAGATCCGGCGAGGAGACTCGCCGCGTTGAATGATATCGTGCGGTACCCCCTTATGATGCGGCACGCCAACTTCCGCTGCGGACGCTGCAGCAGGAGCATATGCCGTTCACTCAGGGTGTCCGCCCACACGGGACACCCGTACAGGGCCATGGACCGCACGACACCCGCGTAGAGTCTCCTGCAGGAGTCCTCCGGGCCCCTCAGGTTGGGCAGTAGCCGCGCCAGAGCGTTGGCTGTGCCCGCCAATTTGGGGCCCAGACTTCGGAAGTGCTTCCCGAAGTCCCACCGGCCGTCGAGCACGAGCCCCAGATATTTCATCTGGGGCTTGATGCCGATGAGAGTGCCTCCCACTGTGAGACTGGAACCAGGTGGTGGCGTGCGCCGAGGTCCATGAAAGAACATGGCCTCGGATTTATGCAAAGCCACCTCAAGGCCCAGCCGCCGGATCCGTTCCACGACTTGAGCAACCGCGGTCGTGGCCCTCAGGATCGCTTCGCGGTATGTAGCCCCGCTCGCCGTCACTAGCGTGTCGTCCGCATAGCACGTGACGGCGGCGCCGTCCGCAAGCTCACCGCGAAGCACCCAGTCGTATCCAATGTTCCACAGTAGCGGCCCGAGAACCGATCCCTGTGGAACACCGCACGACATCTCACGCCGACCGACGCCGGTCGCACTTGGGTAGATGACGGCTCTCTCCGTCAGGTACGCCCCGACTATGCGGCGGAGGTAGAGAGGCACACCGTGGTACACGAGTGCCTCCCTGATGCAACTCCAGGGCAAGGTGTTGAACGCGTTGGAGATGTCCAAGGACACCGCCAACGTCACCTCACCCCGGGCAACTGCCTCCTCCGCCAAAGTCCTCACGCGCATGATGGCATCCACGGTGGACCGCCACCGGCGGAAGCCATATTGGGCATCCGCCAGGTCCGGCCCCCTACCAGAGAGGTGCTCGACGAGGCGCTTCGCAATAACCCTTTCAAAATAACCCAACAAATAACCCTTTCGCAATAAAGCTTGCCCACCTCGTCGAGCAACACAATGGGCCGGTAGCCGGACGGTTCGTCCGCCGGGCGACCCTCCTTTCGGATGAGGACCAGTTTCCCCGTCTTCCACATCTTCGGAAACTGGCCCCGCTCCAAGCATGCGCTGAGGAACCCTCTCAGCCGGGGTTCGAGACCGTCTTCTCCCAGAGCTAGGACCCACGCGCGGCCTGGAATGCCGTCGGGTCCCGGGGCGGTGCTCTTCTTGGCTCTAAGCCTTCGCACCGCCAGCTCCAGTTCTACCCAAGTGACCTCGGGGACTTCGTCGTCAACTACCACACTGGGCGCCACAGGCGACCGAGGTGGCGGAGTCATCTGCGGCGGAACATGTTCCGCTCGCGCCGGGAACAGGGACTCGACCACTCCACCGAGCAGAGCTGGGCTCCGTACTCTCATCTTTCTTAAATGTCTTTTTTTTTATTTCAATTAGGTGGAAGCACATGGCCCACTTGACAGGAAGTTGTTACCGTGGTCTATGGATATTTGCAACACCAGTGGCGTTACACTTGTGCTGTCGACCTTGAAGAAAATTTCTAATGTCCTTTAATAACCCTATGTTATAGTCGCTTGGGAAAGTCGATGAGTTTCTTGCCGAAGTCTTCTCAGGTGGGGGCCACGTTTCGAACCGGTACTCCATTTGCTAAACTAGTCTTTCATATTTCCTTTTATATTGACGTTTTGTAAGTGCCGATTTAATGTTCTATGCAGATTAAATGATTTTTGACTTTGACTTTGAAAACCGCACCAATTTCATTATTATCATGTAGGTACTTACTGCTAATATAAAAAAAATCAGCAAATAGGAATACATATCCAATATTATTTTTTCGAGTACTACGAGTAAGTACCTACTCCGCATAGATAGTTCATACGAATATCGGTAGATGGCTCCCACAGTCGCCGGACGGATATATGTAGAGAAGAATTTGGATGGTTTCAGGTAAAGGTTCGTTAGTTTAGTGGTCAGGGCGTTCCCCCTATAAGGGAAAGATCGCCTTACTTAATTTTTTCTATCTTAATCCATTTTGAATAATTAGCATACTAAATGCTTAAAATGTCATTTAAAAAACTCCCTCCTGCCTGTGGGTGCATTGTTTTTATTGCAAATGTTCACTGAAGTTTTTACTGAAAATTAAAAGGTTAAATAGATATAACCATTGCGATGAATTACTTACGGTACGTACGGTACTCTCTGAGCTCTTTCCACCTCATTAAAAACTGCAAAAAGATCACAATGATCTATAAGTGGATAATTTTGTAATAAATAAATTAATGATCTTTTGGTTTGTCTCATTTTAAATGGTTTTATTTAAATTGGCCTGCTTGTAAGCTCAAAGCTTCCTGTTGACTGCTTGACCTGGCCCTAAATTCTACTAAAGCAAAACCACAGTCATATCACTGACATTCCAAAAACTAACATAAAATTTTAGACTATCCATGTAATCTCAAAAGTCCAAAATTAAATGCAAAGAGTTGCATTCCACTTTTTCATTCGCTCTGCAAGAAGCCTTTATATTTTGGACTTTAAGGACATTAATTTAAAGTCCGAAATGAAATTAATTTTTAGCAGTGTCCGAAGTATGACAGTGGTTTTGCTTTAGTTCTGCGTTCTTCCGCCCCAATAATAGGTCGTTACATATTAAATTGCCGTTTTTTTGAAGAAATTGGAGGAAACCCAATTTTCAGTATTAACATTTTTGCATTTTTTTTGGAATGACACATTCAAATTTCATGTTTTCTTGTGTATGAATGAGACAACATTAAGCTTTTAAACAAACACTTTTATTACATTTTTGAAAAGTGACTATGTATAAAAGTAATACGAAATTTATCATCAAAATGGATAGCATTTAGGAAGTACTATTTTTAAGATCAGATTTTAATTAATCAAGCGGCCAATAATAACAAAAGTTATAGTTGTAAAATCTTGAAATCAACTTTCAAACAAAATATAAATAATATAAATAATGGAAATAGCTATTAAATTACAGGAATAACGAACTCATGAATCTGTAAGAAAATTTCGGCAACTTTATAGGTAACTAATATTTAATACACAGTTTCGTTTCGAATGGTAATTTTTTTAAGTATTACGTGTATGAATATAGGTACTATTTGAAATGGATAGGTAGCATTACGCATACCTACTACATGACTACACATAGATACATAAATAAATAAACACAACAGATATAGTGTATAATACTTTTTTATAAATTTTCAGTATTATTGATGTTTTCATTCGCATATACACCAAGTCGACTTATCCATTGAAGTGAATGAAGATACTTTTGTGGAATCTTTACTTCTCTCCTCATATATCCTCTAATTACTATTGGTGCAAAAGTCGTGCCGGTTAGTAACAATGTCAAGAACTTGAGTATCTACATGGACAAATAATTTTTGTGCGCGTCGCATTTAAGGGTGCCTCACGAAGGCTTTTTTTATACCACTTAGGTAGCAGACGAGCTTACGGTCCAACTGATGGAAAGTGGTAACCGAGGCCTATGGACATGCTTATCATCAATTACACACGCGCTGCCGACCCTGGAAGCACAGAGAGTGTCTATGCCATCAGTGCAGAAGGTATAGCAGGACAAGCCTTTGGTATTCCCACTGACAGCACAAAAACTCTCCAGTGAGCTCTGGCTACCCTACTCACCGCCGGGAACAGAATGCGAGGCTATTATGGCCGCGGTATTATGTAGGGCTTCCCCAGTCGGACTGCTTAATTGGGCGGAAATACCGAAGCTTCCTTCCAATTGCCACTAAAACTGCGCACGCAAAATATAAAATCGAACACCTTTAAAATGTGTTCATGCATACATTTCTCTCCCTCATTATTATTTGGTCTACGCAAGTATGATCACGTTTCAGATTTTCGTAAACAACTCAGGTGGTTCCCAATTGAGTGAGAGTTCTCACGCTCTCCACCTTGATCGCGGCGATGGCGCTGCGCGGATGCGTGGGTGGCCAGCGCCTCCTTCTGCGAGCAAGTAATGGTTGTGAAGGAGGAGGCGGGGCAGGAGCAGCAGTGGAAGCGGCAGCGGGAGTGACGAAGGATCGCAAGCCAAGCTGCCCGCGTACGAGGCAATTCGGGCGTCGGAGGTCTATGAATGACCTCCGCCCCCCATGAGCGCAGGCTTGGGGGTGACGGGTGGAGCCGCCTGTCACCCTGGCAGAAGTAGGCCGCGGCGGCGGCGCTCCTCTTGCGCCTCCCTATATCCGGGGACGAGTTGGGGACTCTGTGGTCCCCACAACTGAGGAGAGGGCCAGATCGAGAGAGATAGCCCTGGATCGACCGGGGTGCGAGGGATATGCCTGTTAACCTCACCTTCAGCAACCAAAAGCGACCCACAGGCGTCGTGGGTTATGGTCGGTTCGGTGGGGGGTATTTGCGCAAGTCAAAAAAAATGTGGTTCCCAATTCGCAGGAGTGCTCATATTCTAACATTGTCCTAATACCTGTGCTGATACACATACGAGATGCCTGAGGTCATACGAGAATTTGAGAATGCCAATGCATTCCACTAACTTTGTTAACAAGTCGCTCAATGTCAAGGCTGTGCGCTTATGGAACGTATTGCCATTGAACATCAGACACAGCAAAATCAATCAGACAAGCATAATAAATCCCTAAGCGTCTTTAAAAGAATGGTAAGGGACCACTACCTATCATCTTGTACACTGTAATTGCTCACAACTTATATGCTCACTCAATATTTTTTTTCCTATTAGTATGTACTATTTATCATATAATTATAAAGTTGTATATTTCCTAGCCTAGTGGTATGGGTAATGGACTGCTGAGACAAGGTCTCGGGTTCGATCCCAGGTTTTACCATGGCACACACCAATGACTTGTCGATGCTTTTCGAAGTTATGTGTGTATTTATCGCAAGTTTATAAGTGCCCGGTTAATGGCAATAGGCTCGCCACCTATTACATTGGGACCTAAACATAAACTGGCGAAATTTGGGTGCTAGCACCTCTGCCTACCCCTTCGGAGATATAGGCGTGAGTTTATGTTATGTTATGTTATGTTATGTTATATTTTATTTTACTTTATTTGTACTTTTCCCAATCTCTCTCTTTCTTTTTATTTTATTACACCTTGTTTCTAGTTTATTTGCTAACTACACCAAATCTTTTGTTTTTATCACGTTACTGTCAATCCTAAATTTGCGTGATAGACATCGCTCCCAGTGATAATGTCGCCCATTGTACATTCAGCTGTATTCATGCTGCCTGCTAGTTCTACCATTAATCTATAGGTGTATAATAAAGAATTATCTATCCATCTATCTATCCATTTTACAGTACACCAACCGCGGTAGCCTAATGGTATGGGTAATGGACTGCTGAGATGAGGTTTCAGGTTCGATCTCAGGTTTTACCATGGCACACACCAATGACTTTTCGAAGTTGTGTGTATTTATCCCAGGTTTATAAGTGCCCGGTTAATGGCAATAGGCTCGCCACCTATTACATTGGAACCTAAACATAAACTGGCGATTTGTTGGTGCTAGCACCTCTGCCTACCCCTTCGGGGATTTAGGCGTGAGTTTATGTTATATGTTATGTACAGTATAGCGATAATCTTTCACAAAAGTTGCAGTATTTTTTTCTTTTTCCTAATAAAGAAATGATTCTATCACATGAACATTTAATGTACTACTAAGTATGGGTAATTTTAGTGACAAAAATATATTTGAATTGCGTAGTTCGTGTTAGTTGTAGGCGGTTTGAGGCTGAGTTTCCGTCGCTCTAGCCGGTGCAGGCCTGGGAAGGCGGCCGGCGCGGTGGGTGGTGCGCCGTGTTTTGCGCAGACCTTGCGCAAGCCAATCTAATCATCCAATAAATCAATAAATACCGGCGGAGCTGTGAGCTAAGAACGGGGTCCCATGGCTCCGGTCATAGATATGAATATCGTGTTTTAGATCGATTCTATTTCAAAATTGAAAGAATATTGTTGTTGTATCAGTCTATTCCATCGAGGTTACGCTTATAATGTGATGATACAGTTGCAGTTGCTAAATGTTATACGTTACTTTTCACAAGTTTGTAACTATTTTTTAAATATTTTTTTTTAGATCGCCTTCAAATTATTGTAATTCTACTTATTGTATAGCCATGTTGATAATGATGATGAATTTAAATATACTACCTACGTGTTTTACAAACCTGTATGAACCATTCAAATTATAATTGGACTGGCTATTATCGTACAATATTTAATTGTTGGCTACGACGGAACTGTCGCTATGAGTAACATTTTGTACCTAAATGAATAGGTATTCAACTTCGGTCTATAGTGAAATACCTTGAGAGCTTCGTCAATTAAGTCCAGCCTACAATGCGGGCTACTTTTCGATTACATAACATATATTTAAAAAAAAATAATTCTATGATTTAAAGTAATCATAGCGTAACTTGTATTATGAGTTCTAAGATGCTGATAACTACTAAAATATAATTAATTTTCCAATATATACATAGAAATCTAGTCCATTCTATCTATTCACACTGAAAGTGAATTGAACCCGCGACCTTTGTATTACCACGCCCTACGCCTACAGAGGTCGTCAGGTAAAAGGTCATCGTCACTAAAATACCCATATTTAAGCGGGGATCACCATCCTGAGGGAAGGACATGTTTTGGAAGACGTTTGAAATGAGAATGTCTGTAGGACACTACCTTTTAGTTTGACTCTTTGCGAAGAAGAGTGGATGTCACTCACTCACTCTTTTTTCTGATATGCTAGATCAAAAGTCTGGTACTTTAACATATGATTAAGTACATACATACAATCACGACTTTATCCCCGGAGGGTTAGGCAGGGGTGAATTAACACCCACATTCCACCGATCGTTGAATTTGGTCCCACGTAATAGGAGGTGAGCCTATTGCTGTCTTCCGGGCACTATTGTCGACTCGAGTCATGCATCTGAGGGTGAGTCTGGGCTGTATATATCTGTCTGATGTTAAACAGCCCTATCCCTTAGTCTCCTTGTACGACACCGCATGGGAAAAGATGGGGCCCAAATTATACTCCGCCGGGAACCACGTGGCTTTTTATGATTAAGTATTCATTGAGAACATAATATGTAGTCACTTAGGTAGTTTATTATTATGGATACGGCACGCGCTCCACATGTTTTCAGAGGCAAAAATCTTCGGAATGATTAAACAGGATGGTGTGTGTCTATGTAAGTAAGCTTGTTGTTTCTTTTCACATGTTTAAAGGCATCTGTTGGCATGTCACGCGACATGTTTACAAAATATTTTCTCTGAAAAATGCTTTGTTGACAACAGAACTGCGAAGAAACGATTGACGTTTCCACGTTTTTGTATAAGTATCTCTTATGAATTTTCTACCTACCTATCCCAGGCACAAAATAGGTAGGTAGGTACTACCTCCTTATTACGAACGCGATGTGCATGTGTGATGTCTATTGTGCGATACTTAGAGCCTCGCTAGAGCTGTTTGTTTGTTCTTTCTGTCTGTTTTAATAATATGACAATGCATTTGAGGAAAAAATGAGCTTCAAGTTTTTCAGGAATTTTTAACCTGAGATTTATCTGGGAATTAGAGACCAGAATTAGGTAGGTAAGTATATAAATAAATAAGGACATAATAATAAATACAATTTAAAAAACCCCGTCACAAAAACCAACCCCCAAAAAGTCGAAAATAAGTTGTGTTAGTTAGCCCTATAACTTTGATATATAGGTAATACATATTTTGATTCAAACCTTGTCTTGTCGAGGGACCCTAACTGGTAGAGCACTACATCATATTCGGAACGATCCAAGGTCCCCTGACATGATAATGCTTGAATCAAAATACGTATTACTAGGTATATCAAAGTTATAGGGGTAACTAACACAACTTAGTTTCGACATTTTGGGGGTGGGTTTTTATGACGGGGGTTTTTTAAATTTTTAATCCAATTTTTATTTTACACTTTTTTGATTGAGCTACTCGTCCAGCTCTTTGATTTGATACCCATATTGAGGGAGCTGTGAAATAAAATGTGATTCGCCATTTTGTGGTGGCGGCCATCTTGGATTTGAAATTTGTCTTATTGTATGGTATTTGGCTAGTCAAGCCCTTTCATTTGATACCCATATTGAGGGAGTTGAGAAAAAATATGTACTACGTCATTTTGTAGCGGCGGCCATCTTGGACCGATTTTTTTCAAACATCTAAGAACAATCACAAGAAAAAAACTAAATCCAAATCGATTCATCCGTTCAGGAGCTACGATGCCACAGACACACACACACACACACACACACACACACACACAGACACGTCAAACTTATAACACCTCGTCGTTTTTGCGTCGGGGGTTAAAACGAATTAATTTCAAAGCCATAATCACAATATGTAGGTAAAAAGAATTGGCTAGATTAAATATGATATGGCTCGGTTCCTTAGATAAATTAGTTAATAGAGACCTATGTACAAACGTGAAAG
Organism: Eilema griseolum; assembly: GCA_963662185.1. Taxonomy (NCBI): domain Eukaryota; kingdom Metazoa; phylum Arthropoda; class Insecta; order Lepidoptera; family Erebidae; genus Eilema; species Eilema griseolum. The sequence continues at coordinate 12,531,123 of OY759236.1, forward strand.
CAAAGAACAAAATGCATAAAATAATACTAAATGATCAATTATTCATAATTATAACACTAGGCATTCGCATGTTAGGAGAGTTCACGAATTGCCAAAGATAGGTGGATTTGCAGCAAGCATGTCGCTTCCTAGGTATAAGCTACGACCCGATAATCCGTAATCGGCTAAAAGCTGAACTGAGCTTGCTCGCTACAAAGATCTTCTATAAAATTTTCCTCTTAATACTTACCTTTTGATGTATATCTAGGCGTCTTTTTATCATCCATATAGGCTGATAAAAAGTGGCACTACGCCAATTAACGTAGAGGCCTACGTTTTGGTTAAACATCTTCGTATTCAAAACAAATCGTGCGCCTGTGGAAAATATCACAGTTACTCCCATTCATGTGCATCTTTCTGATTACCACCTCCTCCAACTACGATACATTATAGCCCACTAACAAATTTTAAACATGATTTGGTAGAAAACTAGTCATTAATTGAATAATTAAACATTCTAGATATCTAAAACATTCTTTTTTTTTTTATACCACTTAGTTGGCAGACAAGCACACGGCCCACCTGATGGGAAGCGGTTACCGTGGCCTATGGACGTATGCAACACCAGGGGTGTCACACTCGCGCTGCCGACCATGAAGAAACCTTCTGATGCCCCTCTTGAATTCTCTAAAAATATAAACATTCTCGATAGTAAGTTATACCTTTTAATTTTTTTCATGCGGTCTACATCACTGTCGGTCAGCGGGTTATGCCGCAATCGTACCGACTCACATCTCATGCCGTTTCGGGTCTCAGTTATTAAGGTGTAAGGTTACCCAAAAAGAAACATCCATCGCAACCTGGCTGACCCTGTGCCGTCGAATTTTAATATCTACTTTATCAAATGTATTCTTAACCTCTCGTAGTTTTCGTAATCCGCTACTAGACAAAGCATAGGCCTCCCCTAATATACGCCACAGCACTCAATGCTAGATATATGCTGAGCCGACTGAATTCGTGTGAAGTTCACAACTTCTGAATGATTCTTACAATTATGTACGAGCGAGCGAACACATTTACCGAAAGCCTTTGCTAATTAGACCGCGTCACTCAGCTATGCGTGGTGAAATAGAACCATTTTTCATCTGAGCGCCAATCCTGGTTGCATTGCATCCAAAGCTTGTAAATACTTTAGAGCACGGGGTAGTTTCTCCTACTCTTTCGTTCCTTAATGATTGGTATATATTTATCTCAACTTTAACGGTGCAAGGAGCGGACAAGTATTGTCCCACACCATATAAATGAAATTACGGAGACTGTCATCATGTTTCATCTGTGTCCCTATGGACTTCATGGTCAGGAAGGAATAGGTCAATCTAATAACTTCTCTCTCGAAATAATAGCATAAAAGCTTAAAAGGTAATAAATAATTCCAATTTGTTCAGCAAACCTTTATTGTTTTAAAGATGAATTACATCAAAAATAAAAACATCTCATACATTTGGCTTCATTTAGCTTTTTATAATTCTTACAGACAAAACATCAAAATTTTAAAATTCATCTACCCATTTAACATTTAATTATATATTTTAAACACATAAAGTAAATACTGATCAAACATTTAACACATAATAACATTCAAAACTACGTAACTAACAAGTAATACAACATTTATGTTGGAACATATACGAGTACATGTGTAGATCATTATAATATTAGAAAGTAGAATTGTCAAGGTTGCAGAAGGTTAAATAAAAAAATTCCTGTCTCGCAACAATACCCTGTATACTTCTCACGACAACACCGCTAATTCCCATTCTCATTAAAAATAATATCATACTTATAGTAAGATAAATAGGATCCAAAATATAAATCTTTAAAATATAGAGATTCTTTAAGTAGACTTTAAATATTGTTCTATAGCAGAAATGTAATAAATCAGACTCATAAGTTTATCAGGAATGTGCACAGCTTACGTCTAAGGGTAACAGCTATGAGTGTTTAACACTACATCACTCTACAACTGGGGGTCTAACATGTAACTTGTTCTACATACAACAGAATACGGATACATTTATTTTGCACATCGAACACTCAAACATTCAAAACAGTAATTATCTAGAATATCGAGGAACATTCGAGAAACGTACCGCGAGCTGACTTGATGAATATTGTGCCGTAATTATAACTTATTTTCTATCCTTAATTTTAAATACATTTATAAATCTTTAAATACAACATGACTAAATTTGTAAAATTGTAAGTTAAAACATTTTAAATGCCTGGTCGCAAAAAAATACCTCGAATATATTTTTTTAAGAACAAAGAGATTAGGGCACATTTAACCTCTTCATTAAAAAAAAATAAATCATAATACCGTGTCATAAATTGGTTCAACATAATAACCAGGCTTCACTGTAATTAACACCCGTGTCGGGTTTAGATCTCATAATTACGGAATTTTGAGATGACCTCAGAGGGAGGTTCCTGATTGCCAGTGCCCCAACGGCCCCAGAGAGCAGCGCCGCCCTCGGATGCGCGACGAGCAGCTGGGTTGCTCGGACCGAGGCTTGATGGACCAGAGGCCCGGCCACATTCGCCCTCCAACATGCGGTCCTTGGTGTTGGGCTTGGACCAGTGCATCGATTGCTGCACATGATCTTTCATGCCCAACCACTGCTTATAACCCATGGCTATGCCACTCTGACGCCACTTGTCGTAGAGAGCGCGCTTGGATGGATCACACAGGGTCTCCTTAGCCTCCTGTTGAAAAAAAAGTATATTGTTTTCTGTTAGATCTATAAACATAATTAGATATACGTAATTTTCTTGTGAAAATATTATTTAACTTAGAAATTATAAAGTTATTTTTTTCCAAATGCTTCATCATCTATACTGCCACACCACAGAGGTTATACAGTTTCATGTTGTTTATTAAATTCAGGAGGACGTATTAAAATAAATGATGTAATTAATAAAATATATTAATTACATCATTCAGGAGGAACATCGCACTTTCAAAATGGCGCAAACACTGAATATTAAAAAAATATAGCTATTTACTCGCGTGAAAAAATAATACATAATTACTATTCATTTATATACGAATTATGAATCATATAATTATTTAAATAAATAAAATTATAATTATGTATTACGAATGTATTTATTAATGCTGTATTTTTTGTTGCGTAGCGCACTGTTGCGTCTCTGATTGATGCGTAAAATGATGACGTTCATCAGCATTTTTTGTCGCCATTTTAGAGTACGGACAACAAATCTATAGATTATAAATAATACATCATTGATTAAAATAGGTTTTTAACAATAAATATAATATTTATAATATCATCATCATCAATTAACCCACCGCAGTCCACTGCTAGACATAGGCCTCTCCCAATGTGCGCCATTTTCTCCTATCCTCCACCTTCCGCATCCGTTCTATCCCAGCCACCTTTTTCAGGTCGCCGTCCATCTGGCTAGGGGTCCTACCTTTAGTTTACCTAAAAATGTATATTTATAATATACATTTTTTTAATAGGTAGTAGGCCGCTGATCACCATTGTAACATTGTTGGTGACTCTCCTTTCTGAGATTGACTTCAGTTTTATAATCAGGTGAGGTGTAGTGAAATCATATTGACGCATCCTATATAAAAAAAACCTTGGTACCTATCTAAACGCTAAAAAAAGAACAAAGCAAAATGTAGATTACTAGCCTTTAGTTGCTGGAATTTGGCTTCAGCATCCTTGTCTCCACCATTTTTATCAGGATGGTATTGCAAAGCGAGAATTTTATACTCGGTGCTTATTTGCTCCACCTGTAAGTATTAGCGAATTACTTAATAATTACAACTTGAACTTATTAAAACAAACCTTGACTCATCTAAGACCTCATTTAACAAGAGAACTACTATTACCGCTTCATATCGATTTCTATCAATCAACAGGATAATAAGAATAATACTATTCATAATTAGGTAGAAGGGGAATTGGAAAAACCAATTGAAACACTGCGATCACGTCATGTTTGTGAGAACTGAGAACGGTATTTGTCTATCAATTACGTACCTAGTCGTATAATTGAATAAAATATGTAAACTTTATATAAAGAACGTAATTAAATCTCCGATAAGCTGTTTTTATGTCAGCCTGTCGGATGTAGGTCAAATCAGGGGCCGCGGTAAGTAAAATAAGGTCACTGAGCAGAACAGTGCAATCAATACACTAGAAATCTGAATTTAGAATACAGCTGATAGTTAATAAACAGAAATAATAAATGTAGTGGTTATAGCTACTTACAGTAGAGTTCTCATCGCAGCCCAGCAGAGCGTAATATTCGTCGTCGGGACTCCTTTGATAATTTATTATTTCATCGACCCCAGTCATTTTCACGTCCCGCCCGCACGACTCCCAAATAGATACTAAAAGAGAGAAATAACGCTGCGCTGCGCTGTACAAGAGCTACTAAACTGAATATAAACTTTAGTCGAGTTAGTCGAGATGTGAGTTGTTATTCGATTTCGAGCAGCACTCATTTTAGTGATACTACAACGTGATGAACATGATAACCTTATTAATCAATAAGAAAAGGACAGGTAGTATGATTGTAAATAAGCTTAAGTTCAAAATGACCTTTTCTTAGAATGTTAGATAGTCAATCACTATGTGCATAGCAAATAAAGAAAATCTTTTTATCACTAGTTTAGTCGTCGCCAGTCCCCAATCAGCTATCAATATACTCTGAATAGTGAAGTAATTGGCACAGTGAACAGCATTCGGGATTTGGGGGTCACACTTGACAGTATGCTTCTCTTCGATCAACATGTTAGTAATATCGTGAAAAAAGCATCTAGGGCTTTGGGATTCATACTGCGAGCCACGGCCTGTTTTCAGTCTCTAAAACCGGTAAAGATTTTGTACTGCTCTTTCGTGCGTAGCCATTTAGAATACGCATCCCAGGTCTGGAGCCCTCAATACGAGATTTACAAGTCCCGTATTGAGGGCGTCCAACGGAAATTTCTTCGTAGCCTAGACTACAGGGCACAGCAATGCTCAGCTGACTACGAACATCGATGTAATAGGTATCATTTCTTGCCTTTGGAAGTGAGACGTGATATTGGCGACATATGCTACCTATCCAATATCGCAAACAGCAGGATTGACTGTCCACAGCTCTTGGCCTCCGTCTCGCTGCGAACCCACGTGCTGGGACTTCGGCAGCGGCCGATTTTAAACATTCCGAGAGCTACTACAAATTACAGATTGAATGCCTTCTCAATAAGAAGCGCATCTAAATTTAACAAAATTACACAGTATCTTGATATAGACCTATTCAGCACTAGTATGGCGGCAATAAGACGACAGCTAGCGGAGTCTTACTTTGATCGGCGGATTGATATAATAACTTAAGTAACGTTCCTTGCGCTCTCTTTTGTTATATGTAATTATAGCTTTGTAATTGTGGTATTTTTTTTTCTTTGTAACTGTATATTGTGTTTTCTTTTTCTTTTTTTTGAATGATTATATAAATGTGGAGGCTTTTAATTAGCGATTTGATGACATTTTTGTGTATTCAATTTCTATATTAGTCTGTAAGCCTTCTTTAAAAAATATAAATAAATAAATAAATATTATATAAGTTTAAAACTAAAACCCGACTACTGAAAAATCACACAATATTTTCTTGTTTAACACTTTTTAGAGCGTGATTTTTCTGTAGTCGAGTTTTAGTTTTAAACTTATTTATTATTTACATTATTTTGGGGCAAGCAATAGGTATAATTTATACATATTTGAAAATGTGCTAATTAAGCCATTTCAGTTGATACCAAACACGATATATTTATCTTAAATTTATTTTTAACACGGTATTTTATGGCCGCTAGAGGGCGTCACATTAGTTTCAGTAGCATGTTATAGCCTATAACCAGCTGACAACTAAGAGGCTTCTAAAGATACTTCATTTGTCGAGTTCTAATAAGTGGTTAAGGAGCTATGAGGGAACAGATGAATACATACATACTCAGCCTGTCAAAATGATAACCCTTCTTTTGCTTCACCGTAATCAGGTAAAAATGCATTCAGTAAAATAAAGGTGTAGACGTAATAATTTGTAGTTACAAAATGTGATATAAATATGCTTTATGTAGCCAATAATTTCACAGTGATAACTTTGTGCAAAATAAATAATCAGTGCGATTGAAGCGAGCTCTAACAAAATCTCATACTTGCCTGGAAATCTACCATGCCCATAGATTTGTGCTTTAACATAGTAAGTTAACTTCAAAGATAGATGAGTTAACTGTCAAGAAATTATTATTAAAAAATAAAAACTAAAACAATTTTATATTCTTAAGATACTACTATGACGTGCTATGCGTCATAGGCAAAGTACACTATAACTAGGAAATAATATTATATAAACAGCACGTATCAATAAACAATAATGTCAGCACTAAACTTATATGAGTAAAACCCCACTCTTAATCTCAGTAAAATCATGTAGAATAATTAGTATATAAGAGTGTGTAAATAGTAAATAAATTAATCTTGTTCCAACTGGTAAACCATCTTTTACTCACCTCCGCAATATTGGTGACCCCGACGTGATTTCCTAGTGCTGATATAATTGCAGGCCAACTGCAGCCCTGAAAAGGTTTTCAGCAGCAAACCTAGGAACTATCACAGAAACGGTGGAGCCATATAAGGAAAAATTTACCCAACAGCCCACCAGCTTACTGACCACCACCATCAGCGAAATAGCGAAATAGCACATTTCAGTTGACTTCCCACAAGCGGGTCCAAACCAGCTGAAATATCAAGAGGCTAGAAAAATGGCACCGATAATTCCAGGGACACCTCAAAAAAACCCCGGTACATCGGCTGAATCAATCAGCGACAGCCAGGTGGTGGCTGCAATTAGCATTACGGAGAAAATACCAGCGTTTTGGACAGATTACACACAGACAGGCCGGATACTTAATAAACTGCAAAAAGAATGACAATACGCCAATCGAGTGGAATACGGAAGCTAACCAAGCATTCGAACACTGCAAACAGGACATAAGAGATGTCACAACACTCGCATTTCCGGAAACAGACACACCACTAGCCATTATGACAGATGCTAGTTTAAAATGTGTAGGCGCCGTACTTCAACAAAAAGTTCAAGGAAAATGGAAACCCATATCATTTTTTTCAAAAGGGTTAAGCGAGACACAAACAAAATATTCCACATACGATCGAGAACTACTCGGTATTTACATGGCAATAAAAAACTTTAGACGACTAATAGAAGGTCGCACATTTACAATATACACTGATCATAAGCCACTGATTCATGCATTCGACAAGAAGCAATCAGTGGATGAATCCCCTAGAAGAATAAGGTACCTAGAATATATTGCACAATTCAGCACAGACATAAGGCACGTCACGGGCAGCGAAAACGTGGTAGCCGACGCACTATCACGGGTAATAGAAACAATAGAACTACCCCAAATTCTCAACTGGCAAGAGGTAAAAAAATACCAAGACTGTGACCCGGAGTTAACAAAACTAAAACAAAATAGGTCACTAAAAATAACACAGGTACCAGTACAAAACAATAATACCAAAATTTATTGTGATATATCCACCGGTACAACAAGGCCATACCTACCACAAAAGTTCAGAAAAACAATTTTTGATAGTTTTCACAACATGAGCCACCCAGGGAAAAACACAACAAAAAAGTTGATAACCGCAAAATACATCTGGACTAGCATGCACAAAGACATTTACGAAATGTGCAAAACATGTTTACAATGCCAGCAATCAAAAGTTCAGCGGCACACAGTATCACCCCTGGGCAAATTTATGCCAGCAGAACGATTTAGCCACATACACATAGACATTGTGGGCCCCCTACCGACATCACAAAACAAAAGATACATCGTCACTATGATCGATCGTTGTACGTCATGGCCAGAAGCATATCCTATTTCGGACATCACAGCAGAAACTGTAGCCAAAACCCTATACGATGGCTGGATCACACGTTTTGGATGCCCCAATTATATAACAACGGATCAAGGACGACAATTCGAGTCTGAGCTATTCAGAAGCCTAACCAAATTCCTGGGTATACAAAAAATCCGTACTACACCATATCACCCTCAATCAAACTCCAAAGTAGAAAGACTGCACAGAACCATGAAAGCAGCTTTGATGGCAAGAGGAAATACCGAAAATTGGACGAAAGAATTACCATCGGTATTATTCGGGATACGTACCAGCATTCGACAAGACACTGGATACTCAGCAGCCGAATTGGTCTACGGAACAACAATAAAATTACCAGCAGCATATTTTGGCGACTGTTCTAAAAACACAACGTATGCAGAGTTTGTGGAGAAAATTAAAGATAACATAACGCACATGACGTCAATTCCACAACGACAAAGCTCAAACAAAAACATATTCGTACACCCACGCTTAGCCGACTGTACACACGTGTTTCTACGATGCGATAAGCTACGTCCTACGCTCACAAAACCTTACGACGGACCGTTTCTCGTAGTCAAACGTGACAACAAAATAGTCACGATCAAGCGAAACGGCAGGGAAGTGAACGTGTCGATTGACAGGCTAAAGCCAGCATTCACGACGAGCGACGACAAGATAGAAGCTCAAAATCAAGAGCAAGATAAGGCAGAGCCAATTCAAAACATAAAAAGAACACGTTCGGGAAGAATATCACGACCCACGGTCCGTTTCAAACAATGATATAAAAAGGGCAAAATGAAAATAAAAGTCACTCCACAGCAAGCCACAAGAAACAACACACAAGATGGGAAGCAGTCAAACCCACGAAAAGGAGCAAATAAACATGGTGCAGAACAATAACCTGGCAGAAAAGGCAGAAAAGAACACACACATGGCAGCAGAAATTGAAAAAATAAAAATCTGGATCGGAGTACTCATCGCTATAATTATACTAGCAGCAATAATAATAACAATCACCAGACTCGTACGGAAAACTAACAAAGTCATGGACAAAAAGATAAACAAAATAATCAAGGAAATGCAACAAGTGTAAACAACTGCAGAAAAAGACAACTCAGCAAACAGCGTGCACGGACAAGGTCGACGCACCACAGCAAATAATAACTAGAATTTTTTTAAAGGGGGGAGTACTATGACGTGCTATGCGTCATAGGCAAAGTACACTATAACTAGGAAATAATATTATATAAACAGCACGTATCAATAAACAATAATGTCAGCACTAAACTTATATGAGTAAAACCCCACTCTTAATCTCAGTAAAATCATGTAGAATAATTAGTATATAAGAGTGTGTAAATAGTAAATAAATTAATCTTGTTCCAACTGGTAAACCATCTTTTACTCACCTCCGCCAACCAATGCCAACTGTTAAAAACCAGAGTAAACATTACTGCAACAGAACTAAACATAACTCGCAATGTTCTGCGTTATTATAAATGATTTATCATTAGTTAAAAAATGGAATACAGTACAATAAAGGTAGGGCCATGCCTTTCCTATAGCTGTATGGTTATCGGAAAATAAGAAAATAAATATTAATAAATAAATTGCGATGAAATCCGTTAAAAATTTGTTTTATTTCAATACATACGGGTGTATTGGAAATTAGAAAACAATAAGTAATTTGTTCCTTATAAAAGTAGTGCAAGCTACAATGTATCAGTAACCGAGAACCTTACAAATTTATACTCGATAAAGTCTTTGACTATTTATTGGAACATCTGAGTGTTTAAATGGACAGCACTACTTCAATCACACACACATACACCTCTATGATATGATACACACCAACACACACGACTCGTACTCGACGACAGGGAAGGAAATACAGTACAGTATCTATACTATGAGTATCACTGTATCAGTGATAGATAAGTATAAGTAATTTCATCACTAATGATGCACACCATAGTGCACCATGGTGTGCATCATTTAGTGATGAAATTAGTGTGCACCATGAGTAATATGTAAGTAAAATAAATTCAACCAGTGTGATAGATTTGTAGGTGTTATGATTTCATTATTGTAACACTGTTTTGTTCACTTCAACTTAGACTTCAAGGAAATTGATTTCGTGGTCCACGGAACGGGCAAAAAAGTAAATGTTAAATCGCAGGGAAGCCAGACACCTCAGGATGTTCACCGTTGTTTAGATGATAATTACTTCTTTCTCATGAAGCCGAGTCTGAGTAGCATGAGCATTAATAATTTATTAATATTTTTGATACGAAGAAATCGCGCTTGCAACTAATAGGTACATCTACCTAAATCATCCGCTGGGCGCACCAAGATTTATTTTCATTATTATTTGTTAAATGTATGATTTGAGATTGACATGGTCATTCACATTACTAGTGTAATACTCGCCTGGGATATTTCGGCGCTTGTAAATATTGGTCGCTCAACAAAAATAATAAACATGGTAAATATTCCGGCGAGTATTACACTGGTAATTATTTGTTTAGTTTAGAAATAACTAGTTATCCTAAAGGAATAAGAATAAATACCTTCACATATTTTCAATTACTTATCCGTTAAAAGTACCAAAAACACGCTCTACGGCAATTGCTACTTGGTACTGTACGTCAACAAGTTTTTGTTTATACGAGCTCTGTCGTCACTCAGCGGGGGCGGCGCCATTAACTGACGTCATCTGAGTGCAATTTGCAATTCACGTGACGACCCTTTTTTTTCAGGAAAGCGGTTAATTCTAATATATTTAGGTACATATCAGATAAAACAGGCACGTTCATACTATGGTGAGCATCTAAGAGGTTATCACTGTATTTTTCTTGCGAAGGCAATCCTAGATCCTGTTACTAATTGTACTCCTGTTATGATAGGTAGGTAGGTGCCTACCTATGCTATAAACATCTCATGATATTAGATACTTTTTAATCTTTATCATCCTCCTATTTCACCGCACTAAAAATAAAATCTTGTAGCCTATCCCTGTCAATCCAATTACCTGCGGCTCTACACGAGGTTAACCGCAGGACACAAATTTTGCTCTACATAAAGTGTAGGCGCTTGCGCTTGAATATAGAGTTGTTGTTCCATTCCGAAGCTTCTTTAACTCTATTTACTAATTTTGCTCTACATAAAGTTTAGGATTTTGCTCTTGAATATCAATTTATATAGAGTTGTTGTTCCATTTCGCACTTTCTTTAACTCTACCTACTAACTTAGCTCTACATAAAGTTTAGGCGCTTGTACTTGAATATAAATTTATATAGAGTTTTTGTTCCATTTCGCTTCATCTTTAACTCTGCCTACTAACTTTACTCTACCAAAAGTTTAGGCGTTTGCGCTTGAATATCAATTTATATAGAGTTGTTGTTCCATTTCGCACCTTCTTTAACTCTACCTACTAACTTTGCTCTACATAAAATTTAGGCGCTTGCGCTTGAATATCAATTTATATAGAGTTGTAGTTCCATTTCGCGCCTTCTTTAACTCTACCTACTAACTTTCCTCTACATAAAGTTTAGGCGCTTAAGCTTGAATATCAATTAATATAGAGTTGTTGTTCCATTCCGCACCTTCTTTAACTCTACCTACTAACTTTGCTCTACACATAGTTTAGGCGCTTGCGCTTGAATATCAATTTATATAGAGTTGTTGTTCCATTTCGCACCTTTTGTAACTACTTTGGCATATTCAAGTATAATTTCATTAATACAAAAATTGCTCCATAAAAATAATTTACAATCACTGTGCAATCACCAAATGTATTTGAACATTAAACAATGTAATAATTTTACTAACGTAAAATAATTTGTGTTGTCTTCAGAGGACAAATGATTTTACATTCGCCTTTGTATTTGACTTCCGGGTTAGTTATAACTTAAACAATCTTGATGTATATTTTTAATTACTTAAAATCGAAATTGAACCACTAGTTAGTTAGTTGCTTCATATGAGTTTTTATAAAAAGTTGCAACAAGATTTTTTATCTTGAGAATTTATTTACCCTATAAGAATTATTTTATGTTATCTGTGCTTTTAGTTAAGAACCAAACCGAATACAGTTTAGGTAAGTAATTCATTTTTTTTATCTTTGTGGTAGATAAGTACTTGCATTTTTGGTTCAAAAGCTCCAGATATATCATCATCATTCCTACCCCTATCCCACATTAGTTGTTTGTATGGTTGTACTAAGTTAAATTAAAAATTCTTCTGCAACTTTTAGTTTTACTGGTGGTAGAAACTTGGTGGCACAAATTTGTCTCAAGTTTCGACCGGGTAGGTACCACCGTGCACTATTGCGAAAAACCCTCCATAGCAATTCAATCTCGGTTGGATTGTGTTCAGGGGTCAGCAAGTGCATAGCCGGGCAGAGGTGGTGGTAGTCGCGGCACTAGTGGGACCAGTGGGTCTTGGCGTGACTAGACTTAGTGGGGATGGCGCGGGGCGATGCGCCGAACAGGGAGACCTGTAGAAACGGTGGTGCCGCTGGCCGCCCGCGGTATAGTACAGGGGCCCAACTGGGGTTAACCACCTTGGGAGGCTGCCTCACCAGGCCGCGCATAATCCCGATATGGTTCGTCGTGCCGGTTGGTGACCGGATTTGGGAGCCCGGCGACCATATTCGGGGGGGTACGGGGGCCCTTCCGTTCGGCGCGTCGGCTCTCGCCATGCCTCACATTCATAGATAAAACCAATATCCCGCGCTTTGTCACACGGTGCTGCGACGGCAATCACCTCTTTTTTCACACCTTCTCCCACCCAAACTCATGGCAGCGCAAATTTTTTTTTTTTATACCACTTAGTTGGCAGACAAGCACACGGCCCACCTGATGGAAAGTAGTTACCGTGGCCTATGGACGTCTGTAACACCAGAAGAGTCACAGTCGCGCTGCCAACCCTGTAATTACAGAGTTTCTGTGCCGTCAGTAGAAGACAAATCAGGACAAGCCTTTAGTCTTCCCACTGACGGCACAAATTCAGAGAACTAGGCAACACAGCGGCTCGTCACACTCCCAAAAGCTTGCTATTTGAGGTGGAGTCCACAAACATCTGTGGGCTCCATGCAAACCTCAACGCCGTCCACCAACACCTAGAGACGGCGAAACCTGCCTTGTTTTTTCTAACGGAGACGCAAATACACCGTCCTGACGACACGACCTACTTGCTCTACCCTGGCTATGTTCTTGAGGAAAGTTTTCGTGCAAAAGCCGGGGTGTGCGTGTTTGTTAGGGCGGATGTTTGCTGTCGCCGTTTGCGCTGCCTAGAGGACCCATCCTTCTCCGTCCTTTGGGTACACGTAGACCATGGCCCTACGAGTCAGATCTATGTGTGCCTCTACCGTTCCCATACAGGAGATGCTGAGACAACTCCACTCTCTGAATATCTGAGTCAGGCGGCAGATGATGCGCAGGAGCGATTTCCGAATGCCGAAATGGTATTTTTGGGGGATTTTAACGCCCACCACGAGATCTGGTTGGGCTCCTCCAAAACAGACCATGCGGGAAGAGCCGCCCACGCATTTGCTCTGGCGCACGGCCTGACCCAATTGGTGCACGAGGTCACTAGGATACCAAGAAGGTCGGGCCTAGCACCTTCTCTGCTAGACCTTCTGCTGACGAGTGATCCGGACCGGTACAGTGTATCGGTGCGAGCCGCTTTAGGCAACTCCGACCACTGCCTGGTCTGTTCCACGGTGCCTATTATAGCGCCCCCACGACCCGTGCAGGGGAAGCGGCAACTCTGGCACTACTCGTCAGCGGACTGGGATGGACTTCGTGACTATTTTGCGTCCATCCCGTGGGTTGAGCGCTGCTTTGAAGGTAAGAACCCATCGGATTGTGCTACTGCTGTCGCCGGTGAGATCGGTCTGGGTATGGAATACTATATCTCATACACCGATGTCACCGGTGACCGCGGGGTGCGCCCTTGGTTCGGGCGCGAGTGCGCGGAAGCTGTTGAACAAAAATAGTCTGCGTACCGCGCTTGGGTAAGGGCGCGCGCCACGCGCCATCCCAATCTGGGCCACTTCAAGGCGGCGTACAACAGAGCCACAAAGGTCTGTAGAAGGGCCTACGTCAGAGCGGATGCCCTGCGCATAGCGCGGCTTGGTCAAGAGCTAGTGATGCATCCCACGGGAAGCCGTGGCTACTGGCGACTGACTAAAGCCGTGCAAGCCAACTTCTGTCAGCCTTCGCTGCCTCCGCTGCGTAACCCTGATGGATCCCTGGCCCATGAGCTGCAAGAGAAGGCAAATCTGCTGGCTAATCTCTTTGCGGCCAACTCCCGAATCGATGATTGTAGTACGCAGCCACCAACACTACCCGACAGTGACCACGCGATGCCTGATATCCATATCAGGCAACGCGATGTCCGTGCAGTGCTGCAATCACTCGATGTCCGGAAAGCCAGTGGTCCGAATGGTATTCCAGCGGTAGTTTTGAAAAAATGTGCACCTCAGTGCTGTACAAAGTGTTCGAGCACATAATTAACAAACAACTCATGCGGCACCTAGAGGATCACTCCTTAATTAATGACCGGCAATATGGCTTCAGACCAAAACGGTCAACGGGTGATCTTCTAGCATACGTTACCCATCTTTGGGGTGAGGCAATGGACAAGCACGGCGAGTCACTGGCAATTAGTCTTGACATCGCCAAAGCTTTCGATAGAGTCTGGCACAAATCGCTTCTTTCCAAGCTACCTGCCTTTGGTCTGCCTTCTAGGCTGTGCAACTGGGTTGCTAGCTTCCTGCAGGGGCGCCGTATTTGCGTCCTTTGTGACGGACGAGCTTCGGAGTTTCTGCAGGTTAATGCTGGTGTGCCCCAGGGATCCGTCTTATCACCCACTCTCTTTCTTCTGCATATCAACGACATGCTGTCTACCGGCAATGTTCATTGTTATGCAGACGATAGCACTATACATGGGAGTTATCATGGACATCCTGCGGCCAAGCAGTCAGATATCGCAGAGAAAAGGCAGCTTCTTGTCACTGAGCTTGACGGGATCCTGAATCACATTTCTCAATGGGGCTCTGAGAACCTGGTTGAGTTCAATGCCAAGAAGACGCAGGCATGTGCGTTTACAGCAAAAGTATCTTCTTTCCTTCCCCTCCCCACTCTTCAGAGCACGCCACTGCCACTGCAGGACAATCTCAATATCCTAGGTATGGATGTTCGCTGCAACCTGAATAACAAAAACTACATCGAAAGCATCATCAAAACAGCCTCACGAAAACTCGGAGTCCTGAACAGAGTGAGACGGTTTTTCACGCCGGAGCAGCGGTGTCTACTATACAAGACACAAATTCGCTCCTGTGTGGAGTACTGCTCGCATCTCTGGGATGGTTCAGCAAAGTACTTACTAGATGCTCTCGACAGGTTGCAGCGACGTGCGGTCCGCATCATTGGGAATCCCGAGATCACGAACACCCTAGAACCTTTACAGCTGCGTAGAGATGTTGCGTCCATGGCTGTATTTTACCGTCTGTACCATGGGGAGTGTTCTGATGAGCTCTTCCAATTAGTCCCACCCTCCCCTTTCCTACACAGGATAACGCGTGCAGGTCTTAGATGTCATCCGCACACGGTGCAAAACATCCGATCAAGAACCAAGCGGTTCGGAGACTCTTTCCTCTGTCGCACCATTAAGGCCTGGAATTCATTACCAGCTCACGTGTTTCCTTCTTCCTACAGTCCCGGGTCCTTTAAGCGGGGCGTGAAAAAGCATATGATAAGGCCGTCAAGCTGAGTGTCACCATTGTCACACGGTATGTGTAAGTAATGGTGACCCTCTTTTCTGGGACTTTGCCTTCAGCTTACCATCAGGCAAGGCGAAGTCCAATTGACGTGTCCTATAAAAAAAATAAAAAAAAGTTTAGCTTAAACGGATTTTTTTATATATAGGACATGTCCATTAGACATCTACTCGCCTGATGGTAAGCTGAAGGTAAAGTCTCAGAAAAGAGGGTCACCATTACACACATATACCATGATACAAAGTTGACACTCGGCTTGACGGCCTCATAATATGTATATTATTTCACGCCCCGCTTAAAGGACCCGGGACTGTAGGAAAAAGGAAACTCTAAAGCTAGTAAAGAACTCCAGACCTTAGCGACAAAGGAAAGAGTTACTGAATCGCTTGGTTCTTGAACGGATATTCTGCACCGTGTGCGGGTGACATCTAAGCCCTGCACGTGTTGTCCTTTATAGTAAAGGAGAAGGTAGGACTAATTGGAAGAGCTCATCAGAACATTTACCATGGTACAGATGGTAAAATACTGCCAAGAACGGAACATCTCAACTTAAGCTCTCCTTTGTGCATTACCTCTCATCTTTTTATATAAATGTCATTTATGTGTACAATAAAGTATAAATAAATAAATAAATCTGCAAAGGCTCTAGGGTATCCGTAACCTCAGGATTTCGATTATGCGGATCGCACATCGCTGTAACCTGTCGAGAGCATCCAGTAAGTACTTTGCAGAGCCATCCCAGAGATGCGAGCAGTATTCCACGCAGGAGCGAATTTGTGTCTTGTAGAGAAAACACTGCTGGTCCGGCGTCTAAAAACGTCTCACTCTATTCAGGACTCCGAGTTTACGCGAGGCTGTTTTGATGATAGTATGAGAGTATATAAGAGATTTCGGTGTAGTTTTTGTTATTCCGATACACACGCAAAACAAAATCGCAAAATGCCCCTGCAGGAAGCTAACAACCCAGTTGCACAGCCTATGGGCAGACTAAAGGCTGGTAGCTTGAAAATAAACGATTTATGTCACACCCTATCGAAAGCTATGGCGATGTCAAGACTAATTGCTAGTGACTCGCCGTGCTTGTCCATAGCCTCACACCAAAGATGGGTAACGTACGCTTGAAGATGACCCGTTAAACGTTTCGGCCTGAAATCATATTGCCGGTCATTAATCAAGGAGTGATCCGCTAGGTGACACATGAGCTGTTTGTTGATGATGTGCTCGAAAACCTTGCACAGTACTGTGATGACGGCTATGGGTCGATAGCTACCTGGATCTGAGCGATTAATTTACATTCGCCTCTTTCCATGTCGATGATACTGTACCCAAACTGTAGAACAGTCGGTACAGCCGCGCAAGCACTGGAGATAACTCCGCACATCTTTAGTAATAATACTATTCCGCTGTGATACCATTCGTATCACTGGCTTGCCGAACATTAAGTGATTTCAGCACTGCAGGGACATCGCGTTGCCTGATATCAGGCATTGCGTGGTAACTGTCGTGTAGTGTACGCAGAGCAGCGCAATCAATAGCTTGCGCGCACTCGAACCAAGTACGCACTCCGCGGACACCGGTGACGCCGCTTCCCTGCACGACTCGTGGGGACGCTATAATGGACACCGTGAAATAGACCAGGCAATAGTATGAGTTGCCTAATGCGACTCGCACCGACATGCTGTACTGGTCTGGGTGACACGTCTGCAGAATGTCTAGCAAAGAGGGCGCTAGGCCCGACCTTCTTAGTATAATAGTGACCTCGTGTACCAATTGGGTCAGGTCATACGCAAGGTCTGTTTTGAAGGAGCCCAACCAGATCTCGTGGTGGGCGTTAAAATCCCCTAAAAATACCATTTGAACGTTCGCAAATCGCTTCAGCACATCATTTGCCGTCTGACTCAAATCGAAGAGTCCGAGTCGTTGGAGTTATTGGAGCGACTGTCATCTGACCTGCCAATTATGAATATAGTCTTCATAATTCCAGGTCAGACGGCACCAGAGGCTCTTTCGTCAATTAGCAGATGTACGAGGTTATGAGTACCTACTGGTTTGTTTGCAGTAGACTCTGCTACAAACAAACCGGTAGGTACTTCGGTGGATTAAAAAAAATTGTTACATACATACATATAATCACGCCTTTATCCCTGGAGGGTTAAGCAGAGGTGAATTAACACCCACATTTCACCAATAATTATATTCGGTCCTACGTAATAGGGGGTGAGCCTATTGCCGTATTCCGGGCACTATTGTTGTCTTGTATTGTTGTAAAAATATATGTTGATGGAACTGAAATATTTTAAAAAAGGTGTACTTAGTTAGTCTAAATAAATTTAGTTTATAGATCGTATCTATGTAAAAAGAATTCGCAGAAATTAATATTTTATTCAAAAACAAGAAAATCGCCTAAGAGGTTCTAGGAAATCCGAATGAATAAGTTTAGATAAGAAATATACAAAAAGTTAAGATAAATTTTTTTTAACATCAAACGTATGCGTTTATTTACCTAGGTAATATTTTCTAGATTAAAATATTTCCAAGGACAGACTCTTATTTTGTGAAATGAAAAATAATTATGTAAAGATAGGTTG
This sequence comes from Eilema griseolum, assembly GCA_963662185.1. Classification (NCBI taxonomy): domain Eukaryota; kingdom Metazoa; phylum Arthropoda; class Insecta; order Lepidoptera; family Erebidae; genus Eilema; species Eilema griseolum. The sequence goes on from OY759236.1 coordinate 12,549,467, forward strand.
TTTTTCTTCAGATTCGGATAATATCTAATGTGTAATAAATTTACACATTATATTATGGGCATAAAAACGGAAAACTGTCATTAAATGAAGTCCTCCGAGTTCATCCTACAAAAGCTACAAAGCTTTTCTTGCCTACGTACGTACTATAATAATAGGTAAGTACCTGCCTACATATTTATTATTTAGGTAATCAACTTAGTCATATCGGGAATATAATCTATAAAAGTATAATACCCATTGTCATAACAATGTCAATGTGGGTCATTCGCGTAGGAAATATTATCTTTACCTACCTACTGTTGTGTATAGGGTAACGTCAGGACTTTTAGTGAAAATGGTACAATGCGGCATTTTATCTATTTTATTACCTCACGTGAAGAGAATATTATTCGTATCAACTTATATTTATTTAGCGGACATGAGCTGTACTTACTTACTGTAACGCCGTTATGAAGGGTCTTGTCATTTAGAAAGTCACAACCCCCGCTTCCGAGGTATATAACCTCATTACACCATGTCCCCGTCCTATAAAAAGCTTCTTAGGACTTTTTCATGCGGCCAAAGAAACGCTCCCGCAAAGCCTGTTCTATACCAACTTCGAGGATTCGAAATGCCTGCGACGAAAGAAATTTAAGCTTAATGGAATCCGAAAGAATCACTCCTTAGGATTCCATTAGGGACCTATTTTATTATCTCTAAATCTCTAGGAATTTACTAATAGGAAGCACCCAAGCATACAACCCAAATACCGCGGCCATAATAATCTCGTGTTGTGTTTCCGGCGGTGAGTAGGGTACCCAGAGCTCCCTGGAGAGTTTTTGTATTGTCAGTGAGATCAAAAGCTTGTTCTGCTTTGTGCTACACAGATGGTACAGACAGTCTTTGTTCTTACAGGGTCGGCAGCGCGTGTGTAACTACCCTGGTGATAAGCACGTCCATAGGCCACGGTAATCACTTTTCATCAGGTGGACCGTGAGCTCGTCTGCTGCCTAAGTGGTATAATAAAAAATATATAATGGTGAAAGTAGAAGAATTTTGCGTTTTTCTATGCTTCAATGTTTTGCCTGTTAGTTAGGTTAAAAAAATACTATAGATTTATTACTCCTTGGCAGATAGGTATGAGTACCTACTACGAGTATGTATAAGATAGTTAACCATTAAAATGTACGCGCCAGTGTAATCGTGAAGGCTGACGACACTGCATATTCCGTGCATGCTCTAGACATTGGCGTCCTAACGCGCTTTTGCATCAAAAATAGCTACCGAAGACGCGCTAACGTGAGTTTACGCGGCTCACCGGCCGCCGCGGCCGTGCGTCTCGCTCCACACATTTAATTTAAGATTACAAAGTGTGCGAACATTTCAATCGTAGTGCTATCGCGAGTAATCAAATAAAAATCACAAATATTATTATGTTTTGGTGCCAGAGCCGTCGGTAGGCGCTGTCAACGAACTGTCGTTCGAAGATCTTCCATCTTTGGCAGCGGAAGTAGCGGCGGATGTCCCGGCAATGGGTGAGCGGTAGCATATGAATGTTTAACAACAATGCTCGCAGCTTCGTTCCCATTTATCTATGCGATCCGTGTCTCGCCGAAAGTTTGTCAACCTTTATTTTTTTATTTTGTGTTTGGTTGTACATGTCTTGTCTCTATAGGTAGGTATATAGATTTATGAAATCCTCTTGTCCTCTTTAACCTTCGGCTAATGGCCCTCTTTGTACCTATACTTACCTTCTTATACATAGGTACCTACCACAGATTCAATTTATAAGTAAGAACTGACGAGGGTATAGGCTTTTGTGTTAAATTGTGAACATTTGGTTCATATATTTATTGGTAATACGAAAATCTGAGATTTAGTTTATGAGTGATGTTAATATTATCCATGACAACACGAAGGAGGTACCTACCTATACCTACCCAATATAATTTGTTAACAAGAAAAGACTAGAAGTATCAAAATAAATAATTTAAGTGATTTACCTATTGTTAACCGGAAGGAAATACTTATTCCAAAATGAATTAGTATATCATGTAGGTAGTACCTAGGTAGATACTTTGATATACTTAAGTACATATACCTATATTTTACCTACGTAATGAATCGATAACTACCTAATTACTTAGGTACCTACATAATTTCATACCTAATTTCCATGTCGTGATTTCATAATTTTACACAACAACCATGAAACAATTTAAAACAGTTTTCATTATTAATCTAACGAAGGATTCTCTTACATCATCACATTCATCACTCAGCATCAGTATACATCACGGTACTTTTTTACCACTTAAGTTACAGATAATTACAGTTACCATGGCCTTTGGTCGTGTGCAACACCATGGGCGTCACCACAGAGGTGTCACACATGGTGAATTTTCAAAATGTATCTATTTTGGTCCAATTTTATTCGATTTTATAGTAAATTTTATAGTCGTTTACATGGTCGATTAAATATGATTTTGTTCTATACCTGATACAGGTCTAACCATTTAAAATTCATAGGTTACATTTTTACACGTTTTTAAAACTGATAGGTTACATTTTTACACGTTGTATCGCGAGTCAGGTCGTTACCTGTTTATTTATGTATCTATTAGAATAAAAAATAATTAACCTACTGAACGCAAAATAATGTGTGACATTGACTGTGTACAAAATGTACTGTTACGCGTGCCAAATAGGTGTCTCTACGGAGTACAGAGTTCTATGACGGAGTTACAGAGAACACCGTTCAATATTCAAAGAAGGTGTCAATTAAAACTTTATTATTCATTGTATGTTGCCAGAAGTACTTTAACGAGCTCTGATAACGATCCCACTTTAGAAATACATACCTATTACTACGTACCTATAAATACGTACGCTCACACCTATTTCCCAGGTATTCCTCCGGTGTAGGCAGAGAAAACAGCCCGCTAATTGACTCTAACCTCCTTTCATACCAGCTTCACGAGCTACCTCTACTGTCATTAATTCTTTCATGCAAGCCCATCGGATTCGAGTACCTACTTCTGACTGAATATTTGTACCTACTGCGAGGTGGGACCCCGACTCGTCTGCCCATTCACCTTTTTTATTGTGCGCAAAATCCCCAGGCATACCTCCACCACCGGAGCCTACTATGTATGAGACAGCTGTGTGGGCCTCAAGTTGCAGGAGGTCAGATTATCTGAGACATATTCCTTGCACCCCGGACGATCCTGGAACGTCTATTATGAGACGGCCCGCTTCGGGTGTGGGGACCACGGAATGCCCATCTCGTCCCCGGATATGGGGAAGCGCGCATCGCGCATCGTCGCCGTCGCCGCAGCCTGCTTCTGTTAGGGTGACAGGCGACTCCACCCGTCACCCCCAGACCCGCGCTCATAGGGTACAGAGATCGTTTTGCGACCTCCAACGCCCGAACCGCTTCCACTCGCGAGTCGCGCGTTTTGCAAGTCTCCTTCACTCCCGCTCTCACCTGTGCCTTACATAACTCTGTAGCGCTTTACGTGTTCAAACCTAAACCACCTAAATACTTCAGATAAAATTTATTAATAATCTCCGTCGTCTTAAGTAGATCTGGGTTTTAATTTTTTTTACAACAAACCCTAATCCTTCTTTTGAAATGAGAGTAGACCTAATTACACCTCATAACATTAACGACTTGCCATAGAAAATACCGTCAAAACTGGCTCAGCAGAATCAGAGACATCAGCCAAGTCAAACAGATATGAAAAATGCAAAAAAACAGAAGTACTTTTATATTGGGGTGCGGGTTGGGTAACCTCTACGTTGGCTTACCTGTTTCTTTTCCCTCTGGACCGCGGTCCTGGGGAACGGAAGCGGGGAGGCTGGTGCACCTGGACGATGGTTAGTAGACTCTGACTCCAAGGAGAAAGAGCTCTGCTAGCCGTCGACCAATAACCCGACAAGCCCTTTTTAGGGCTAGCTGACCCCGAGGGGGTCGTGGTATGGCGGACCTGCAAGGCCCGCGGAAAGGGATTCGTAGAATCCCTTCCATCCCAAACAGCCCTTTTTAGGGCTAGCCTGTCGCTCCCGGTATCCCTCTGCTTTCAGAGGGGACATGGGGGCGACACAAGGATCCATGGGATCCAGGGACGGGCCGGCCTACTGCTCGCGCAGAGGCTGGCAGGCATTCGTGCCACCGTCGGTGTTGGGAGAGTTGGCTGCTCTCCCGCGTCGCGTAACCTCCAGGATATCGACAACGACCTGAGTGCTAGCCACACTTGGGAAGCCGATTGCAAGTTCCTCATCCACGTGACTACGCAGCTGTTACGGCCAGCACCCCTACAGCCGTACCAACAAAGAGACGACAGTGTAGTGTCACTCAGTGCAACACTGCATCCGTCAAGGCGCCGGGGAATGAGCCTTGTAATGTGGAGGACTTCAAAGTTGTTGAGAAGAAGAAGAAGTCCTCCCGCAAGAACCAGTGTGGTACTGCAGCGAGGAGCATTGAGCAGCAGTTCCGCGCAGAGGTCCCTTCGACGATGGTCTACGTATCTCGTGTACATCACAGCGTGAAGATCGTAGACGTCGCGAACTATCTCCAAAAGAAAACCGGGATGGGCTTAAGGGTGGAGAAGCTGGACTCTCGTCACAACGTGAGCTTCAACTCTTTTGTGGTGCGAGTTCCAAACAGCCACACCGCTACCATCCTGCGTCCTGACTTTTGGCCGACGGGGGTGAAGTTTCGGCGCTTCCGAGGACGCCTGCCGACACGCGACACCCCGCCCCGTGACACGTCGACGTCATTACGTGTGCTTTAGGTTAAGATATATTATATGTATTTTTAGTTTTAAGGTATATATTTATGGGCCGTAGAATAAGTTTTTTAACATCCTGTAACTTTTCTATTATTGCCTGAAATAAATGATTTATTATTATTATTATTATTATTATTAATTGGCCGGCCCGCGACAAGGAAAAGTCTTGAAAACCCGACAGCGAAGTCGCTTAAAACCTGTGGATACCTGGGGAACTCCACAGTATGTACCCCGCTTCCTGGAATGAGCGTCACCCAGGAAGTGTAGTTTAAATCGCGTCACACTCGTGGGACTGGATATGGATAAATTTAAACATACACCTAAACCCAAACCTAGTGAAATAGTCTGCGCGGAGGTCGCGCAGCACCACGACGCGGAGGTCGCGTCCCAAACCGCGGTGTCGGAGGAATTCGACACCGCCACGGAGAAGAGCAGGGCGAACAGCCCGGTGGGCCTACAGACCCGGAAATCTGTACGGCGGAAGAGGAGATTCAGGAAGAAGTCTCTTCCTCCTCCTTCCCCTCCACCACAGAAGACGGAGTCGGACTTGGAGCTCACCTTGACCGACTCCTCTTCCACCAGCAGCAGTCACGACGGTGACGAGACGCTGCATCCACCACCGCCGAAGCTGCTAGCGGTCAGCCGCACGCAGCTTCAGCGGGGTGATAGCCTCAGGGCCCCGGAGGATGTGGAAGCGCCGCCGAGTTCCTCCACCTCGGCGGCGTCCTTACCCTTGCCTCGCGCCGACATAATGTCGAAGGAGGTGATAGAAGCCCTAGAAGGTTGGGCCGGGGCCCGCACCGATTCTCCGACGCCGGAGGAGCACCGGGTCACGCAGGCGACGACGCGACTTGTCGAGCTGTTCGACCTCCTGAGGGCGGAGTTAGCCGAGCTGCGGCTCGACAGGGCTCATTTGGGCAGGAGGCACCTGGAGCTCCTGGAGAGCAATGAGCGGATGGCGGCCGATTACCGCAAGGAGATGGAGAGGATGGCGGCCGAACTGGCGAGCCTCCAAGCGGTCGTCGCTGGGCTGCCGGCGGAGCGCGTTACGCGGTCGGCGCGGCGGCGACTGGTGGCGCAGCCGACGCCGCCGGCGCATCCGCTCTTGCCCGTGCGATCGAGGTCGCCGCTGCGGCCGGAGTCGCTGGCGCAGCCAACGCCGTCAGGGCGGCCGACGCGGCCGCTGTTGCCTGTGCGGTCGAGGTCGCCGCTGCGGCCGGAGCCTCTGGCGCCGTCGGAGTCGCCGCAGCCGGAGCCGCCGAAGTCGCCGGCCCGACCAGTTCAGCCGGAGTCGCCGGTGCTGCAGCCGGCTCGGCCTGCGGACCCGTTGGCGCTCTGCATGGCGGCAATAGCTGCCATGGAGAAGCGCCAGGAGAAGGCGCTGGCGGAGCAGCGGGCGTGGCGGGTGGCGCAGGAGTAGCGCACCCGGAGCTGGCTGGAGTCCATAATGGACTCCAGCCGCCGACCGCCCCTGGCGGCTCCGGCCGGATATGCCGGGGCGGTTAAGAGGGGCCCCACCTGTCCGGTAGTGGCGGGGTCCCCGCAGGGGTCGGCCAGCAGCCCGTCCGCTGCGTTTGCCGCCCCTGCCGCTCCGCCCGCTCGGGCTGCTCTCGCTGCGGGGGCTGGGAGCCCCCCCCAGGATGCGCAGGTCGCCCGACCCAGGGGAAGGGGAAAGGGGAAGGGCAAGGGGAAGAAGTCCCCAGCCCTAGCCCCGGCCCCAGCTCTGGCCCGAACTTCGGCGGGTATAGCCGCCACGAGCTCCCCGCCGGAGGGGGGCTGGGAGGTGCCGGCGCCTCAAAAAAGCGGCGCAAAGCGAACCGAAAGGCAGCCAAAAAGGCCAGGAGGGCTGAGGCTGCTGCGAGGGGAGTGCCGGGGAGGCTGCGCGTCCCCCGCTCAACCGCCGTCGTCCTTACGATGACGGCGGAGGCGGCGGATAGGGGCGTGCAGTACGCCCAGATTGTCACGCAGGCGAGAGCCTGCGTTGACATGAAGGCCCTCGACATGCCGGGCCCCATCCGGGTGAAACCCACTCGGACGGGTGCTCGGCTACTCGAGATCCCAGGTGCTTCGAGCGGTCCCCAGGCTGATGCCCTAGCGGCTAAGCTTAGGGAGACGCTTGACGCAGCCGACGTCCGGGTGTCCAGGCCCAACAAGTGCGCAGAACTGCGCATTTCGGACCTGGACGACTCCATCACGGCGGAGCAAATCCGCCTCACCGTGGCGGAGGCCGGGGGCTGCCCCCTAGATACGGTTAAGGTCGGAGCGATCCGCTTCGGCCGCCGGTGGACTGGGGGCGGCAGTTGTCGGCTGCCCCATCGCCGCAGCCAAAAAGGCTGCCGACCGGGGGTTCCTCGCCGTTGGAGGCGTGGTGCGGGAGCAGGTCCGGCTCCTGCAGGCTCGACCGACTAGGTGCTATAGGTGCCTGTCGGTCGGCCACGTGGGGGTGCAGTGCACGGCGGCGGTGACGGTCGGTGACCGCTGCTTCCGCTGTGGCCAACCCGGCCATACGGCCGGTGGATGCGAAGCTCCGCTGCACTGTTTCAGGTGTGCAGCGGGGGGCAAATCGGCCGACCACAGGGTTGGCAGCAAGGCCTGCACCGGGGGGGAGCCGAAGCCGCAAGGCGGGAGCTCCACCCAAAGTTCGCGGCGGGATGCGGAGATGGTTCCATAATGGATCCTCAGCTCCGCATCCTGCAGGCGAACGTGGGCCACGGTGCCGATGCTCAGGGTCTTCTGCTCCAGAGCATGGCACAGTGGTCCGTACACGTCGCCGCTGTCGCCGATCCGTACACCCACCGGCACCTGGGGCCTGCCTGGGTGGTCGACCTGGACGGGTCGGCGGCACTGGTGTACAACGCCGCTATGGGTGCCCCCCCCCCCCCCCTGTTGTCGTGGCAAGGGAGCATGGCATCGTAGCGGCGCGTGTGGGGGAGATTGCGGTCGTGGCCGTCTATTTCACGCCGAGCCTACACCGACGCATAGGGGAGTACCGGCAGTCGCTGGAGCGACTGACCGACGTCGTCAACGCCTGTCATCCTCATCCGGTTCTTGTGCTCGGGGACTTCAATGCCTGGTCAGTGAACTGGGGGTCCCGGCACACGAACCCACGAGGTAGGGCTCTGGAGAGCTGGGCCGCTAATCACGGTCTAGTTCTCCAGAATCGCGGGGCCGAAGCCACGTTCGTGACCGCGGAGCGCAGTTCGATTATCGACCTATCGTTCGCAGGCGCTTCGCTGTCGCACCGTGTGCGGGACTGGCGTGTTGTTGTGGGGGTGGAGACACTGGGGGATCACCGATACGTTCGGTTTGATGTCTCCCCCCGCGGGTGATGCGCCGGTCATACCGGCCCCACGCGAACCACGCTGGGTGCTTGGGAGACTGAATCGGGAGGTCCTCCTGGAGGCCGCCATCGCACAGGCCTGGGCCATTGCGCCGGACAGGCCTGTCGATATCGACGATGAGGCGGTGTGGTTCCGGGAGGCCATGACTCGTGTCTGCGATGCGGGTATGCCTAGGGCACCACCCTATAGTCCGAGGCGTCGGGTCTACTGGTGGTCAGCGGAGATCGCGAGGCTACGACAAGCCTGCGTGATCGCGCACCGCCGGTGGACCAGACTCCGTAGGAGGCGTAGCCGAACCGCAGATACGGAGCCCCGAGTGGCGGAGCTTCATGTGGGATACAGGGAGGCCAGAGATGCCCTCCGAGCGGAGATTAAGCGGGCGAAAGCCGCGGCTTATAAGGAGCTCATGGAGACGCTGGAGCGGGACCCATGGGGGCGGCCTTACCTTATGGTAAGAGGAAAGCTGCGCCCCCGGGCCCCGCCGTTGACCCGGGTTTTCCAGCCAGCTCTGCTCGGTGGAGTGGTCGAGTCCCTGTTCCCGGCGCGAGCGGAACACGTTCCGCCGCAGATGACTCCGCCACCTCGGTCGCCTGTGGCGCCCAGTGTGGTAGTTGACGACGAAGTCCCCGAGGTCACTTGGGTAGAACTGGAGCTGGCGGTGCGAAGGCTTAGAGCCAAGAAGAGCACCGCCCCGGGACCCGACGGCATTCCAGGCCGCGCGTGGGTCCTAGCTCTGGGAGAAGACGGTCTCGAACCCCGACTGAGAGGGTTCCTCAGCGCATGCTTGGAGCGGGGCCAGTTTCCGAAGATGTGGAAGACGGGGAAACTGGTCCTCATCCGAAAGGAGGGTCGCCCGGCGGACGAACCGTCCGGCTACCGGCCCATTGTGTTGCTCGACGAGGTGGGCAAGCTCTTTGAAAGAGTTATTGCGAAGCGCCTCGTCGAGCACCTCTCTGGTAGGGGGCCGGACCTGGCGGATGCCCAATATGGCTTCCGCCGGTGGCGGTCCACCGTGGATGCCATCATGCGCGTGAGGACTTTGGCGGAGGAGGCAGTTGCCCGGGGTGAGGTGACGTTGGCGGTGTCCTTGGACATCTCCAACGCGTTCAACACCTTGCCCTGGAGTTGCATCAGGGAGGCACTCGTGTACCACGGTGTGCCTCTCTACCTCCGCCGCATAGTCGGGGCGTACCTGACGGAGAGAGCCGTCATCTACCCAAGTGCGACCGGCGTCGGTCGGCGTGAGATGTCGTGCGGTGTTCCACAGGGATCGGTTCTCGGGCCGCTACTGTGGAACATTGGATACGACTGGGTGCTTCGCGGTGAGCTTGCGGACGGCGCCGCCGTCACGTGCTATGCGGACGACACGCTAGTGACGGCGAGCGGGGCTACACACCGCGAAGCGATCCTGAGGGCCACGACCGCGGTTGCTCAAGTCGTGGAACGGATCCGGCGGCTGGGCCTTGAGGTGGCTTTGCATAAATCCGAGGCCATGTTCTTTCATGGACCTCGGCGCACGCCACCACCTGGTTCCAGTCTCACAGTGGGAGGCACTCTCATCGGCATCAAGCCCCAGATGAAATATCTGGGGCTCGTGCTCGACGGCCGGTGGGACTTCGGGAAGCACTTCCGAAGTCTGGGCCCCAAATTGGCGGGCACAGCCAACGCTCTGGCGCGGCTACTGCCCAACCTGAGGGGCCCGGATGACTCCTGCAGGAGACTCTACGCGGGTGTCGTGCGGTCCATGGCCCTGTACGGGTGTCCCGTGTGGGCGGACACCCTGAGTGATCGGCACATGCTTCTGCTGCAGCGTGGCATCTTGGCGTGCCGCATCATAAGGGGGTACCGCACGATATCATTCAACGCGGCGAGTCTCCTCGCCGGATCGCCACCATGGATCCTGGAAGCGAGATGCCTTTCGGCGCTATACCGGTTCCGAAGGGCGGCGCGGGAGCGGGGTCACGATCCCGAGCCCGAAGAAATTCGGGCCGTGAGATCCCGGCTCCACAGGGAAATGGTGGCGGAATGGGAGATGCGACTTGGGCGACCAGGCGCAGGGCACGCCGTAGTAACGGCGGTAAGACCCATCATGGGGGAGTGGCTAGAGAGGCCACACGGCAGCCTCTCGTACCGTCTGACGCAGATGATCACCGAGCACGGATGCTTCGGAAAGTATCTGCGTCGGATGCACAAAGAGCCAACGTCCGAGTGCCATCACTGCGACGCGAGCGAGGACTCAGGTCCGCACACGCTCACCGAGTGTCCGGCGTGGGAGACGCCGAGGCGGGAGCTTGTGGCGGCCCTGGGAGTGGGGGTTCTCACGCTCTCCACCTTGCTCGCGGCGATGGTTCGCTGCGCGGATGCGTGGGCGGCCGGCGCCTCCTTCTGCGAGCAAGTAATGCTCGTGAAGGAGGAGGCGGGGCGGGAGCGGCAGCGGGAGCGACGAAGGATCGCAAGACAAGCTGCCCGCGTACGAAGGCAACTCGGGCGTCGGAGGTCGATGAACGACCTCCGCCCCCCATGAGCGCCGGCCTGGGGGTGACAGGTGAAGCCGCCTGTTCCGGGGACGAGTTGGGGACTCTGTAGTCCCCACACCCGAGAAGAGGGCCAGATCGTGAGAGATGGCCCTGGGTCGGCCGGGGTGCGAGGGATATGCCTCTCAACCTCACCTTCGGCAACCAAAACGACCCACAGGCGGCGTGCGTTTTAGTCGGTTCGTGTCCGACATAACCTCCTCCACCGGCTCCGGTGGGGAGGTATCCGTGAGGATTTTGCGCACGTAAAAAAAAAAAAAAAAAGTACTTTTATATTTATAAATAACGGGATAATTTGGGATTACGATAATGAAAGATATTCATTATTCGTAATCCCAATGCCTACCAAAATTGAAATCATCTCTTTAGTCAATAGATAAAAGCTGTATGATTAATGAAAGTTGAATATAGAAGACTGATCATTCGTCTGCCATTTTATTAACGGCCATTTTATTAAGAGTCTTGCGGTCGTGGTAATTATTATTTTGGTAATATTAATTAATATTGCGAGAGAAATATTGAAAAGGTATTGCCCAGACCCAAAGACATGCTTAAGCTCGAACACAAAACTTTCGTCGCTATAATCCCATCAGGATATTATAACGTATTCATAGATTAGGTATGAGATATTACATTTAAGTTTGTATCAAATGAGGAATAGGTAAGTAGGTATACCATCAAAATGAAGACTGGGTACGCACATAAAAAGGTAGGTGTAAGTAGCTACCTAGGTTTTGATTTGTTTAGCGCTTAGAAGTAGGTACTTAGTAGAGCCTAACAATCCGGTTACAATATCTACACACAACCCGGTTACTTGACAAATTTCAATCGAATTTCTAAAATTCTCTTTGGTCATAACGCATTCGGCTTCTTTTTTTAATACTACCCTACTTAGCTGTGGTAAATGTTGTAGGGAAGATAATTATAACTTTACGTACGCATGCTATTTGTGTTGCTGTTTGTTTACCTAAATAAAAAAATAAAATTAAAAACAAATATTCTAATTAGGTATAGCAATAGAAAAGGTTGATGCAACAGAACTATTAGTGTTCATTCAAGGCTAAACCTAATATGCCAGCCCTGTGTTTGTATTTTGTTGCTGTTTGTTTACCTAAATAAAAAAATAAAATTAAAAACAAATATTCTAATTAGGTATAGCAATAGAAAAGGTTGATGCAACAGGACTATTAGTGTTCATTCAAGGCTAAACCTAATATGCCAGCCCTGTGTTATTTTTAGTTAGATTGTAGGTACCTACATGTCTAATTCTGCACCTAAGTTACATTTATGAGTCTGAGCCTGAGTCTCGGCATCGTTCGGAAATAGAATATTCGTAAATATGAATCATTTCTGAAAAGTATTGTAGTACCTAGGTAGGTCAATCAATAAGCCTATCGCAGTTCATTGCTGGACATAGGTCTCGCCCAATGGTGAGAGGCTTTGGCCTACTGTTTCCGCGCTGGGCAGACGGGTTGGTACAGGGTTTTATTTCAAGTTTTCCTTCTCTCGCAGTGATATCGTCTGCGTATTTTGCCGTTAGTCGCCTCTTACGATACCCTTCGGATGAGACGGGGTAGTGATTCATGTATTCTTTCTCCGTCAGCACACGGATAACCTAGGCAGGTACCTAAGTAAATTTTAACATGGTATAGGTGTACCATGTTAAAATTTGAGCTCAACGTTAAGTTTTTGCAGCATATACAAACTACCCAAACATTTATGTACTTACTTATATATTATACTTGTATATATAGATCGATAGATGTTTTCAACCACTTCCATTACGAAGTACAAGAGAGCACATGTTCTAACTAAATCATTGGAGTATCTATGGTGTATACAGCAACAGATTGGTCGATGAACTTTCTGTTAGTAGAACGCGGGCTTCATCATCTGAAATCTGGCTTCCATCATAATTAATTTCGACCAATTTCCGGGAATCTGTAGATATGTAGTGCACTAGGTCAAATCTCAAAATTAAGTGTTGGTCGTAAATATATGTGCTTTCAATAGCAATGTTACCTATCTCGAGAAGAGGGCCAGATCGTGAGAGATGGCCCTGGGTAGGCCGGTGCGAGGGATATGCCTGTCAACCTCACCTTCGGCAATCAAAGCGACCCACAGGCGGCGTGCGTTTTAGTCGGTTCGAGTCCGACATAACCTCCTCCACCGGCTGAGGAGGTATCCGTGGGGATTTTGCGCAAGTAAAAAAAAAAAAAATGTTACCTATCTATTCCCTAATCCTATTATTATATAATATTATATATAATTCCTAATCTTACAAATAAATTAATCTTATCTTATCTTATGTTATATAAATATTATTTTTTAAATCACTTTATCACACATTCTGTTTTCACAGTTACATACATACAAATAATCACGCCTTTTTCATCAATAATTGTATTCGGTCCTACGTAATAGGGGGAAAGCCTATTGCCGTATTCCGGGCACCATTGTTGACTCGAGCCATGCATCTGAGACTTAGTCTGGGCTATATTATATCTGTCTAATGTTAAACAGTATCATTTAGTCGCCTACAAATGAATCACCAACCTTATGAAGCCTAAGTTTTGGTACAACTAGTTTATTCTTGTTTCTTGTATGAAAATTGTGTACATCAGATAGTTTTTCGAAAAGATTAAGGACTTCTAACATATCTCTATGTAAGTGGGTAATGTAAAGAAGAGATGAACCATCGATCGATAGCTTTCATTGCTACTCTGAAAGGCACTAAAGTGAACGTTTATGACTAGTATTATGACTTTTATTTCGAAAGTAACGATTAATCACGAATCATTATACTCCTATTTTCATATTTACGATTTTCTTTAATTATTACCATTTCTTAGTGCGAATAGTATTTAACAAATATATATCCTCAAGATTTTTACTTAAACCATAACAATTTTCTTGTAACCATCATCGTCATCACAGGTTCCTGAGGAATTCCTATATACTTCCACCCTGAAGCCCGGGTAACACATACTTGCCTACAATACTATTGCACTGATAATTTCTTGCCTACTCCATCGAGGCTTTAAAACGATTGGTAGGTCATGTAAAGAACATAAATACAAGTAATTTCAGACATTCAATTATGCGAATATTCGATTAACCGCATAATTTATGAGAGCAATTTTATTAGTCTGATTATTGAAGTCTCTACAATAATAAATAAGTAGGTATTTACATTAATTTACAGTGTACGAGTGCGTCAAATAAAACTATTTTATAAAAAAGTCGGTCTAGCTGTGCGAGTCGGACTCGACTACGAGGGTTCGGCTTCGTTGCAAAATCGTACTCAAGGATGAACTTATAGTATATATTTTGATATATTTTGATTATGTTGACATAGAAGTTTAATTTTTGCACAGTTTCAAGACGTTATAGACCTGAGTATGTGGTATGAATTTCAACTTGATACCTCCACTAATTCCTGAGAAAAAGGTCTTGACAGACAGACAGACAGACAGACAGACGTACAGACAGATGGACAAAGATATCCTAAGATATTTTCCGGGAAAAAATCAGAACATTAAAAATATCATATTGGTGTGAAATAGCCGATTGAGTAGCATCTAGTAGTATCTTCAGTATGTGTGACCTGCTTACACTGGGCATTATCTCCAAATGCTAAGATATTGGGCGTGAGTGGGTGCTAAGCTAATGGGTAGTGGACCGCTCAGTTGTGCAATTGTTATGATGATGTAATAGGCCATTGTCCAGTAGTAGGTACGTGACCTTACTTATTGAGGGCCGAAAGCACTATGCAAAGAAGTGCTGTCAAAACTGTTAAACACACTAATCGCGAGAGGCGATAATAGAAAGCAGTTTATAAAATGATTAATTTGAGATGCACTCCTGGTGGAATGACAAAATGGTTTTTGCGATAATATGATTCATGTTATTAAATGGTAAGTAATACCGTAATACATACATATAATCACGCCTCTATTCCCAAGGGGTTAGGCAGAGGTGAATTAACACCCACATTTCACCAATCTTCGTTTTCGGTCCCACGTAATAGGGGGTGAATCTATTGCCGCCTTCCGGGGATTATTGTTGACTCGAGCATTGCATCTGTGCCTGAGTCTGAGCTGTATATTTGTCCGATGTTAAACAGCCCTATCCCTTAGTCGCCTTGTACGACACCGCATTGGAAGAAATGGGGTGGTCCAAATTCTACCCTGCCGAGAACTACGCGGCTTACCGTAATACAGTTGTACTTAAATGACCTTTTAGATAATAATATAAATAAAGTGTCGTCTGCATGGGTACCATCGCCCTCGCGACAAGACATGAGTTATTCACAATTGGATGTTTCCGTTTCTGTTGAACCAATTTACTGTGTGTACCTACTTAACCGTCTTAAATCAATATCATGTGTAGCGAATCGGGCCTGTCTATTGATATCGGAAACTGAATTTGGCGGCAGTAAGTATCTGGATTGAACGCCTACACGAGTTTGTGTAAGTAATTTATGTTCTATACACTTTTCTATGGATACATTTTATATACGTGTCCTGTGACATTTTCGTTTTAATGAGAAAATCAAATGACAAAAACATATAAATAATTTCTATATTGAAATATTTAAGTATCTTAACATCTGGAATGTCACCCAGACTTTTCCCAATCTGGGTTTGAAAAAGGTTCAACGAATGATGATAAAAAACCTTTACGTTGATAATACATTAAAAGGAGTGCTTTTTGAAATCTTCTTGATTTCTTTTCCGATTTACACAATTCGAGGAAAACAAGGAACTAATTCTGGGAAGCAATAATAAGCGGGAAACTTAAGGAAAGATTTATCTTTTAACTAAATGCTTTTTAATTTTCCCTATGAAGCCTTACCTGTCACCCACAGGCCAGGCCAGCGGTTGTAAAACCCACCCACTTTCCTACCTCTGCTCTTTATGAAATCTGCTAATTTTAGGGGCACTTGGAAAGCTTCCGAGTAACCCTTAACAAGACTGCTCCCATTTCGGTTACATTTGTCAGCAGTGTCTTCCCTACCTTGGGCGACAGGCATTGTCGTCCTCTGAAACGTGTGAGGGTCCCGACCAAGTCCTCCTATACGTAAATCATGTCTATTTTCAAAATGTTTACCTACAGATTCCATTTTAATGGTGTGGAATGTATGTTTACTTTATACATAGCACATAAAGTTTTGTCATATAAAAATTGATCGGCACGTGGCTCCGACAGCAGTATACCTAACAGCTTTTTAATAAACTTTGCCCATCTGTGAGATAAAAATAAGTTATGATACTTATACATTTCAAAATTCCCTTACAAAGATAAAACAGCGTCGTATTTTTCCTTTGAATATCAGTTTCTTACGCAACGTTCATTAAAAACCATTTTACTGAGTTAACTTAATGAGATTATCGTTTAGTTAGAAGATAATCACTTTATTTTTCTGAAAGAAAGCATTCTCGAATGTTTTACGTTGTTAGGTAGGTACACCTTAAGGAGATTCGCCCAAACGTTCTTTTTTAACATTTACAAAGATAGTTGAATACGAAGTCTTTGAACGTATCTTTTTAATATACCTAATAACTTAATTCAATACTTATCTATAAGTAATACAGTTTGTCGTTAGTACTGTACTCTGGAATATATTTTTAGGTTCAGATTTTATTAATCATAAAATATTTTTTTTACCGCGGTAGCCTAGTGGTATGGGTAATGGACTGCTGAGACGAAGTCTCGGGTTCGATCCCTGGTTTATCATGGCACACACCAATGACTGTTCGATGCTTTTTGAAGTTATGTGTGTATTTATCGCAGGTTTATAAGTGCCCGGTTAATGGCAATATGCTCGCCACCACATTGGGACCTAAACATAAACTGGCGAAATGTCGGTGCTAGAACCTCTGCCTACCCCTTCGGGAATATAGGCGTGAGTTTATGTTTATGTTATGTTAATCAGAAAATAATAATGACAACTCGTAAACTTTCAGACTGATACTAGTTGTTTCACAAAAACGGAAGGTAGGAAGGTTAAAATGAATAGGAAGGTATGAAATAAACAATGTATTCTCTTATCCAGTAAGAATATAACACATATAACTACCTACTTGAAGATATCTGAATCTACACTTGGTACACTCAAAAGGTAAAGAAAATACATGAAATACTAATGATCGCGGTGTGGTGACTAATAAGCGATTTAATCACATGGTACGATTTCAGAGCGGTGAGTGTGCGCTTCACAAAAATAAACTGGTTTGCATTCCTCGGACATACTTGTACCTCGGACTCCACCTACTTCGAGGTTGGAAGCATGTGCCTCTCCTGAGCCCTTCGTAAATGATTTGAAAGTTATTATAACGAATATCATAACAGCCTCTGTGGCGTGGCGGTAGTGAACGCGACTGCTACGCAGGAGGCGCGGGTTCGATCCCCGCTCAGTGCACATATAAATATTTGTATGCATGAATATGGGTATTTGCATGGGTCTGGGTGTTTCTATGTATAATATGTATGTATTTACAAAAAAAAAGTATTTAAGTATGTTTATCCGTATCCTAGATTCCATAACATAAGCTAGTTAAGCTATGCTTACCATGGGTCTAGAGAGCGTTGTGTAGAATGTTGTAGAATATTTATTTATTTATTTAAATGCATAATTTTGTAAGTGCAGGCACAGAATAGAAAACAATACTACATGCAATACTATACGGAGCAGGTAACACTCAAATATAAGTAGACCCCTATACATTTCCACTCACCTCAACATACGTAACTTCTTCAAAATTGACTTGAATTCGGAACATATGACCACGGCTATCCTTGATATTGTTTAACACTTTTAGAGCGTGATTTTTCAGTAGTCGAGTTTTATTTAAAAACTTATTTTTTTATTAAATTTAATGAGCTGCGCGGGTTAGGGTGGATTTGGTAGATCACTTCAATGATGCTCTGAGCCGTAGTGTATAGGACAATATCAGTAATACTTAGTTTGTCGGAGTTTCTGGAGTTTCTCCGAGAAAGAGTCTGGCATGGCTTCACCTGCCATAAGTATAGTTCTATCACATTGCGTTCTAAGTACATAGAATTCAATGCTCTACAGCCCATTAGCACGGTTCTTTCATTTTCAAACTGCTCTTTTAACAACAAGAACGTACAATGGCTCTACATCACATAAACAAAATTACTAGAATTAGGCGACATCTCTGATGTAGCTTTTATTAACAGGAGAGCTTTCTACAGGAACAGTCAACTGTCTTTTTTCATCAACCTCACGAGAAACATACGCGAGATACAAACTCGATTACTCAGGGAATTTCCAAAATATAAAAGCTGTATACTGTACACAAATTAACGACAACATTTCTGCATATAAATTATATAGCACGATCCCTTTCATAGACTGGATCGGCAATAAATGCAATTGAATTTAAATATACGGTCCTAAAATGTACAAACTTACCTTCTGTAGTTCATCATCCTCTTGCCCTTATCCCAAGTTTATTTAGGGTCGGCTCAACATGTATTCTTTTCCATTCATCTATAGTTGCAGTCATCTCAACATTCACTCTCTTCTAAACCATATCTTCTTTCACACAGTCCATCCACCTCATTTTAGTTCTCCCTCTCCCCTTATAGCAGTCCACTTCCATAGTTAATGCCTTCCTTACGACATTACTTTTATCCTTCAAAGCTTTTATCCCTACGCATTACATGTCCGAACCAGGTCAAACGACTACTCTAGTTAATAAAAATAATTACTGCAATTTTTTTTTTCATATATCTCAATATACTTACTTAAAACAAAACAAAACAACACACAACTAATAATAATACTTTTATACTATCATCATCTATGAAACATAGAAGTTAGACTTCTATACGAACATTTTGTAATACACTTACATACTTAGTACTCGTATGTACCTAAGTGACCTAGAATCAACGTACCTATCGTTAAAGAAACAATGTTTTATTTAAATGTAGAGTTCCATCTCTGTGCCCTCTGTAAATCCTTGCGGCGCATATAGAGTGAGCTTTGTTTTACAGCAGATGCAAGTAAACACAGCGACCCGACATCTGGCATATTTTTTTTATTTCCACTACTCAAGGGTCCAATTTCGGTGTCAGCCAATACAGTGCACTCTCGTCGGGTTTTTTTTTTATTTGAATGTATGCGTACAACGATGGATCTTTCATAGTAACTTTCTATATAGCTAATATTATTGTTACACATATTGATAACTCACTTGTACTTTTCCACATTACTATATTGCTTATACCTGACCGGTTTCGCCTTACGGCATCCTCTAAGGTTTATAATCAAAGTGCCATCAATCTACAGTATAAATATAAATAGTAATATTATTGTGTTAGCTGTCCGTAATACTAGAAATGATTAAATAAAAAAGTGGTTTAACTTCTTAGAATACTTTGGCCGAGGCTAAAGAATTTTAAAATTTTGATTAAAATTCCTTATTAACTTTTCGGTCAAATCTTGAAATCTGCTCTATAATGTATCTACAATATAGTAACGCATGATGATGATAATGATTATGATTTTTAAATGTGGTTTCAAAATCAGCATACTATATAACTGCTACGAGTATTATCTACTATCAACATCTTTTAGAGTAGGTAACTCAATCACTGAAGATATTTGACAGATCTCTCTTCTCACGAAAATTATAAACATCGTAAATCAAAGCTTCCATGGTAACTCTACACTACACGACCCTACACTCATTAGGGAAGTAATATTTATTAAAAAAATTGGCTCATAATATAGTGAATTATATCGACTGCTAGTATGAGTCTTAACGAGTGTTTAGATAATAGCCTCCCACGTCAAAGTTCTCATTTTTCGAATGGTTCACCAGCCGTCGGGAGTCGAGATTGAAATTGTAATACGTTGTACAGCGCTATGCACAACTGCTTCCTGACGTTCATTTCACATATTGTAACTGTTTTTTGTACATTCTTTATTGGACGAACTCTATGGCGAACAAATAGAGACTGCCAAGTTATAGATTGCGGGACTTACCTACGGGTTAAATTCTCGTTCAGTGCAAGTATTTGCATGAATATATGATTTGCATTCGTTTGCTGTATTTAAAAGTATCTGTATATAAAAAATATCTGTTCTGATGTTTATCTGCATTATAAAATCCACAATCCATGTTAGTTAAACTATGCTTATTTTGGGTCTACAGAGTCTTGTGTAGCACACCATAGAATATGTACACGTAACTCATGTTTTCGGATATTAATAACACGTTTCAAGTTTTTATGTAGTCACAACAAGTAACTCACAGATTTGTTTACTTGACAACATTGAGTACAAACTTCCTCACGCTTGCTTCCTTTTTATAGGGCCTGTTGCTATTATTAGAAGAGTTATAATTACCGTCGATACAGTGTTAGTACCCTGCGCGAGGGGTCCACATCTCCGGTCATGAATGGGGCGCGTGTTTACAAACAGTGACGCCCAAGACGCCAAGTATGGTCCCGGTGGCGGACGCAGCGCACGCATAAACACTTAAAATTAAAACTGGCTTCACAACTCCCCTTTTCATGAAGCCCTTTTTAAGTTGCCATATCTCTCTTGTATTGCGGGATAGTCTTGATTGATTTAGGTGGGTATAGTTTGGCAGAAATGGTTTCGATCGTAGATCTTAATAGATAAATTAGTGCCAATATGTTGGAAATCAATTTCCAATGACACTAGACTTCAAACAAACCGTTTTACATCATATTCATTATGCTACTGACATATGCATTTGAATAATTTACATAGTTGGTGAAAATCGTAATAATAGTTTATCGTAAGTAGTGAAAATATCATCTTCTCAAAAGTAAAGTCCAAATCCGCTCATCAAACCCTACGTATTTTTTACAGTATATTATGCTCTGTGGTTTCGGTAATTTGGGATAACATTTACAAAAAAATAACACCAAAAAGACTTTTTGCTATTTATAGTACTTACCTATCTAAAGGCACTAAATACACGAAGATAACCAAACCTTAGTTTTGTCGCGTAATTTTTAAAAGGCATCAATGTCAATTACCTTTTAGCGGTATCGCCGGTTATTTCAATATTCATGAATCCATGGTTACAGCGCTTGTATACACGGTACGTTTCCTGTACGCGCGTGCTAAGAAAGCTCCGCTTCCTCGTGAAAGGGCGCACGTGTGCGGTGATCGCCCAAAACCCGCGTTCAACTCCACCTGCGCCCGCGCATTGCCGGATCAACGAGATACGAGTACAACAGGCACAGAGCCCGCCGCGCGCCCGGCCAGATGTGTCGTGTATAGTGTGTACAGTCTGTGATATCCGACCATGGGACCTCAGTTTGACTATTGCCTACGAGCCACCAGTGAGTTTTTGATATTTAATTTTCATACTTTGTTATGTCTACCTTATTAAAGAAGTTGATTTAGGCACCGCCTGTGCCCGCTTCGCTGTGTATCTATTAAAACTTTTGCAATTTTCCTTCGGTATAAGTTCAATAAGTTATTTGATTTTCCGATAGGAAAGTGGACTCAGAAAAGTAGCTTAATTAAGATAAGTATTTTGAGATTTTAGCAAGTCTTGAGCTTAAACTTACGAGGAGGTGCGTATTTACAAACAAACGAATTCGTCAGTGATTTTGTTCATGGACATAAGTTACATTGTGTCCTAATCAGACGCATCGACGTTTATTATTAGGCATCGATGATAAATTGTTAACTGTTTGTGACACAGTAGGTATTGTAGCGGCCCATTAGTATGCCAGTGCATGCCCACTGACTCTTAATTAACGGTGACCCACACTCGTTTCAGCGTAACTTGTCTTGAAAGAAACTTGTCCTGAAACATCGTTTTTCTTAGAATGCGTTTGGAGATTTCTTTCGTTAGCGTTTTCCAGGAAATAAGGTTGATTTATTGATGTGACTCTACCTACTTATACATTTACTTCTTTATTTATAGTAACGACTTGTTTTCTGACCAATAACAAACTCTCTTCTTAATGTTGTATGTACCATACATCAAAATGTGTGGTTTCAAAGAATGGATCAGATATATTTTTAAGTGAAAAGAGTTTGTTTTAATGTTATAGTAAGTTCACTATTTCATTATGATGAAATCATTTATTATTATAGGCGTAAGAAGGGTATAAAATTATCACTTATGTTAAAGAACACATCCCACTCTTATCAGTTTTACTATATTTTGTAATGACTCAGTGACACATAGTATATGCAATGGTGAACGTCTTTTCTGAGACTTTGCCTTAAGCTTACCATCAGGCTAGGCGAAGTCTAATTGACGTGTCCTATATAAATAAAATACTACTTTTACTTAGACAGCTAATAAAATATTGGTAACATTACGAATAAGTATGTGATACCTATGTATTCAAAACATTTTTTATTAATCGCAGCATAAATATTTTATAACAGAAAAGTCATCAATATCATCAGAAAAAGATATTATTTAAATTTTATTGTAAAAGTAGTTAATTACTGTCAAATATGTCATTAATACAACAATGGTGCATTATGCGTCTAGTTTAGGAGTGCGTCCCTTTTGTCATTCACTTGTTGTTACTTAGCCACACATGTGTTTAGGGACATTTCTAAATTACCCTACGGCCCTGAATCGACCCAAAAGTCCGCAGTCCGCACATGCGGGCACAGGACAACAAAAAACAGTTACAAACTTCTTTCATAGCCCGTAGCAAACTGTGAGAATTCAAGATTTGAATATTTCCCTTACCATGATTTATCTCCCTTTAATATTATTTATACTTGAACATTGTTGATGTTACTAATGTCTTTTCCCACATGGATATTTTCATGTTCTAAAGCTAAGACTAAAAGTTAGGAGACCTGTGTAGCACGGACGCCTGTGTAGTTCAAAACGTTTCCGTACAAAATCGCAGTTATTCTTACTTACTTTATGCAGCAATTTTATGATTATTATTTGTTCCCATTAACACCTCGTAAAAGTTGTATGCAAAAGTGCATAATGATAATGAAGAGGTATACCTACATTTCCATCTAAATATCCTACTAACTCCTCCTGCCAAATGGCTTGTCATTCCGTTAGCGAGACATCTAGATAGGGTAGACAATGGGCAAAATTGCCTTCAATTCACATTTTCCGGCTTTCAAAAGTAGGTTGCTATACTCGGCCCGCACTGGACGTAATGGAGAGCCGTTAGTTCATTGGGGTTATTGAATAATTCCCGTGTGCCGCAGTCGTAGAGCACTGGCCATCGTACGACGTCGCATCAAGCCGTTCCATGATACTCGGTATCGGTACTTATCAAACTGTTACAATTATTGTTCATTATATTTCCGTAAAACCCAAAGTGTTATGTTCTTTGTTTGCCCTTACAGATAACCCGTCGTACTTCGCTTTACCGAACAAAGATGTGACTGACAGTGCAGAGGCTCAAACTACATCTGAGCCATGTTCTCGATCAGCGCCCAGCCGCGTCTGGCCAGATGCTGGACGATCTTTGGGCTCGCCCCGACGAAGGGAACCAGAAAGTCCCAGGAGAAAAGAGTTCAGAGCTCTGCTCAGATCTTTGTCTGCAAGAGAGCCCGAACAAGCAGAGGCATTCTTAAAAGGGCAACCTCGACCTGGGGACTGCGCTCCTGGTGATATGAGACATACATCTACTGCTCCACGCATTAAGTGAGTTATTCACGTTTACAAATTAGAATATGATTGAAAGTATTCAAGTGACATCGAATCGAATGTTCACAGAGAAAAGATCCCTAACGACATCATACACATTACTGTAAGGCGATTTTCTTGTGAACTATCATTGCCGATTAGACGTTTTAGCCTTTCAATACGATATCATTATCGATTGCCTGTTTTGAAGACTAATTCGAAATTGTTATTCCTATAGGAAGGGCAAAATAAGCACAACAGTGGTAACATCAGATGGTCCTCAGGAGCGTGAGGAAGTGTTTTACACAATTCCTCTTCAAGGCAGAAGAAGGCACTCCGTTGGTGGCTATCTGGCGACTGGTGCAGCGGGCGCTGGTGAAGTTACATCAGTTCCTAGTGAAGTACCGAGAATGCCCCCACCGAGGTTCAACCAAAAAGAAGAAGATACGATTAAGAGACGAAGACCAAAGAATTTTACTTTTAAAGGTAAGAATAGTACCTAATTATATGTAAGTTTTGTAAACAGGGCCCCGATTCTGCTAATTTCATATCTTACAGGGTAGGCAGCATGGGTGTGACTCCCCTGGTGTTGCATACGTTCATGGGTCACGGTAACCACTTTCCATCAGGTGGACCGTGTGCTTGTCTACCACCTAAGTTGTATATTAAAAAAACTATTGTCATATTACTGACACTGCAAATATAGCTATTACATTTTAGAATGTCCTGTTATGGTGTTGTGTCTAAAATTAAATTGCATCATGTAGAGTGAATGAAAAGATGTAATGAACTCTTTTTTCGCCTATATCGGTAAAGTCTAAAATTTTATGTCATTATTTGCAGAGTCATTTTTATAACAATGGTTTTACTATGGCATAAAATTTGCAAAATCGGGAGCGTGATCTACGAATTTAATAATTAATGATGTGAAATATTGATGATCAGCATCACATCTATTATATTAATAGCTGGAAGGGTTAGAGGGAATATTAGTCAATTCGATAGCTAATACTCTTTTTTTGAAATATACAAAACTTTGTATCTGTATATTGGAGATATATTACTAAGGTCATCTGTTCTGCACCCGAAAATGTATTATTGAAATTCTTGTTTCTTTGTTCGCGTGGACGCAGAATCTACTGATCGGATTTCGATGTGACTTTTTTTAGTAGAAAAATCTTCGTTTTATAAGATTTTCAAATTAGCGCATATTTAAGATGAACCGGAGATATGATCAAATTAATAACCATCATCGTTGTGAGCGGAGCCGCGGGCCACAGCGATCGTAAATAAAATGAAAGCGACTCTATCAACTCATAGTCAGATTTATCCTCATAAAGCGTGATTTATTTAGCAAACGTAATCATATTTACTTAGGTTGTTTGCAATGAATCAAACATCTAACATTTGACTAAATATGATTCTAAAGTAAACTGTTATCGACAGATATTTGCGATGATTTATTTGAGTAGATCTTAGAATCGTATCCAAAACTTTAGAGAAGTTCGAAATTAAGTAAAGCTGGTGTTACATATCTGTGTAAAGTACCACCATTATCATTAGGTATACTTGCGTTAGACCCCGTCGCATCCGGAGTATGGGGTCCTACGGGGGCTTTTACTTGTCCACTTCGCACGGTCTTCGCCATTCATGATGGTGAGACTATTGGCACGTTCCGACCATGGCAAGGTCCTACCATACCTCCTATAATAAATTATTTTTTTCTTTATTGTGTTTATTGTGATACTGAAATTATTGTTTGTTTAATTATATTATCTTCTTCTTCTTCTTTACCTATTAGTCCCGGTCGCATCCCAGGCTCTCACTTCTGAGTCTGAGGTCCGCCTGCCGGGTTTTGGGCATTCATTATATTTTTTCCAATTAATCTTATTTTTATTATTAATTAATTATTTTGGTAAAAATAGGTGAACAGTTTTCCCCATGACTCTACCATAGATAGTAGTTGTACATCAACTCTACCTCATTTACTGTTAATTGATTAATTGTTTTACCCTTTTTAATTCATCTATGTTTTAACCTTAGTGTTTGGAGTTCTTGCTATTCATTTTTCAAATCGAAGCTCCCGCAAGAATGAGTTGATATAAAAATACGTTTTTTAATCGTAGAGGTACAATTAAAATTGATATTGCGATCTATATCTGCAACCATAGAGCTGCTGCGTAGGACCTTATTTTCATATTACAATGAACACTGTAACTTTCACTTCTACCGAATATGAAATCGTGTACGTTATCATTTTCGCCCCAATTTCTTTGAGAGCAGCGGCCATTGATTTCTGTTCCTTCATGTATTGTATTATCAATATATAAAATATATATTTTCAATTTCGAATACGGAACATTTTTAATGTCATCTGTTTAACAGTAACAAAATGTAAAACCTTATTGCTGGTCAAGTTGGTCTTAAACATGTCGATGGATACCAATTATTTTTGCAGCCGGTGTTGTAGTAATTACTTTTAAACTATCGCGTTCCATACATACATACACATAATAACGCCTTTATCGCCAGAGGGTTAGGCAGAGGTGAATTAACACCAACATTTTACCAATCATTGTATTCTGTCTTACGTAACAGGGGGTGAGCGTATTGCCATTTTCCGGGCACTATTGTTGACTCGAGCCATGCATCTGAGGCGCAGTATGGGCTATATATATCTGTCTGATGTTAAACTGCCCTATACCTTCGTCACCTCGTACGACACCGCATGATTTACCTGACGTTTCGACCAGGTTACACCGGCCGTGGTCACAAGCTCAGTGGTGCACGCCCTTCGATTTCATGATGTAGAAAATTCTCGATATTTTTCATATTTTTTCGCCATGTACCGTTACATACCACATTCACAGTGTCCCTATTGTATGATGTAGTAGTTGTTGTTGTTGTGTGCTACTAGTCATTGTAATTTATATTTTAAGATTTTAACTCTCTGAAAATGCCTCACAAATACTAAGGCACTACTTGGTCCACATCATCTGCGTAAATTACGTTGTTGAGATTAATTCTGATTATCTACGTCCTGGATAACGTGACATAAATTTGCACATAACGTGCAATTTTGAAGTCCCGGGTTGTATTTACCTGATTAGTTAGATTAGTATAATTAGATTAGTTTTGAAGTCCTATGACCATTATTATTCTACCTTTCTATCCGAGTCCTTTAAGAAGGCCGTGAAAAAGCATTATGATGATGCCATCAAACTGAGTGTCATCATTCCTGTAATTTTATAGCTATTTCCATTATTTATATTTTGTTTGAAAGTTGATTTGAAGATTTTACAACTCTGTATTAAATTTTGTTTTTATTGGCCGCTTGATAAATTCAATTCGATCTTCAAAAACAGTACTTCCTAAATGCTATCCATTTTGATGATAAATTTCGTATTTGGATTATTTTGTCGTACAAAATGTACTCTTTTTGATATACGTTTAAATACCATCCTATAACAGATAATATTTTCGCGTTCAGTAAAAATACTGATTGTGCATCTAATTAAGTTCAGAATGATCACCACCCACCCCGAAATGGATAGGTTAGGTTAGAAGACTAAGGCGGGAGCGAAGCGAAGCAGAGCTCCCGCCTTATGTCTTTGTGGTAATTTTTTTTATAATTGGTTGGTTGGTTGGTTACTAACTAACTACTTACTTGCAGTAGTTTGTTGGTGCTCAATCAGTATTTTTGATGTGAATTTGGATTATTTTGTCGTACAAAATGTACTCTTTTTGATATACGTTTAAATACCATCCTTTTATAACTATAACTTTACAAAAATGTAAAAAGTGTTTGTTAGCTTAATGTTGTCTCGTTCATACACAAAAAGAAATCATTAAAATTTCCTAAAAGAAATGCAAAATAGTACTGAAAATTGGGTTTCTTCCAATTTCTTCAAAAAAACGGCAATACATATGTAACGATCTAATATATAGGTATATAAAACCTTTATATATTATATAGAAAAATGTTATAACGTGTGATAGGCATATTTTTTCCATTTCACAAACATAGAAACATATTCACATAACAGAAGCCACGGTTGTCTGTACGATAGTGAAATTGTTGGTGTAGGTACACTAACCGAATGATATGGTTTTGATTGGAATGCGTGATTAAGGCACAGAATAAATATATATGCTGTGATTAGGCATATTTACGCAGTGAATCGCGCGCAATCCGTGTGGTGACGGAGAAAGGATACAAGTATCACCATCCCATCTCATCCGAAGGGTGTCGTAAGAGGCGACTAATGGAAACATACGCAAACCATATCACTGCGAGAGAAGGAAAACTCGAAATAAAACCCTGTACCAACCCGTCTGGCCAGCGTGGAAACAGTAGGCCAAAGCCTCCCAACATTGGGAGAGGCCTAGTCCAGCAGTGGACTGCGATGGGCTAGTTGATCGATTGATTGATGATGCAGTGATTTAAGCTTAGCACCCCACTGTTTTTATAATTTCTTCAAACGTAAGCAAAATTAAAAGAGGATAAATAATAGTAACTGCGACATTATTTGTTCAGAGGTTGTAGAAGTTGTAGGGTAGGTTTTTTTTTTTTTTAACGTGCGCAAAATCCCCACGGATACCTCCCCACCGGAGCCGGTGGAGGAGGTTATGTCGGACTCGAACCAACTAAAACGCACGCCGCCTGTGGGTCGTTTTAGTTGCCGAAGGTGAGGTTGACAGGCATATCCCTCGCACCCCGGCCGACCCAGGGCCATCTCTCACGATCTGGCCCTCTTCTCGGGTGTGGGGACTACAGAGTCCCCAACTCGACCCCGGAAACGGGGAGGCGCGCCAGGCGCGCCACCGCCGCGGCCTGCTTCTGCCAGGGTGACAGGCGGCTCCACCTGTCACCCCCAGGCCGGCGCTCATGGGGGGCGGAGGTCGTTCATCGACCTCCGACGCCCGAGTTGCCTTCGTACGCGGGCAGCTTGGCTTGCGATCCTTCGTCGCTCCCGCTGCTACTCCCGCCCCGCCTCCTCCAGTTGTAGGGTAGGTAGAGGTTGTAGGGATGAAGTGCTCTAAAAATTGCATAGGTATACATTCTAATAGGTACGATTTAATGACCCCAATTTGGTTCACTAAATAATTATAATAGAACACTCAGATATAGTATCATGTACAAATAGGTACATAAATAAATAAATTAAGAGGCGGTGAGTAGGGCAGCCAGAGCTCACTGGAGAATTTGAGCTGTCAGTGGGATGACTAAAGGTTTGTCCTGCTTTGTCGTCTACACTGACAGCACAGAAACTCTGTGCTTACAGGGTCGGCAGTACGAGTGTAGCTTCTCTGGTGTCACAAACGTCCATAGGCCACCGTAACCACTTTCCATCAGGTGGTCCGTGCGCTTATCTGCCACCAAGTGGTATAAAAAAAATATATTCTACAACATTACACACAACGCTATCTAGACCCATGGTATACATAGCTTAACTAGCTTGTGTTATGGAATATAATAGAAGAATACTACAACTCAATCAATATGATTGCTACCCAATTCAAGATATCTATTGATAACAAAGACAATATGCTCCATGATTGATAACAGCGTCGACTAAACAATAAAATCATTAGTAAGTTAACTATCTTATAGGAAGTATGAGCAGTAAACTCTATTATTAGATAATAATAAAGTAGGTACGAGTTCATGGAAATGAGTAATAATGATAAATGATCGTAAACATGTCAATCGCAGCCTAGAGTCGATACGAGAGCACATTGCACCCGAGCCGCCCTTCGACCCCACAGATACTGTTCTTACATGATACATTACCATCTCCGAAATGTTCAATAACCTTAGCGGTGCCATTGATATATTGTAACTAACTGACCCAGCCCAGCTACGCTCGTAGCATATACACATATAAAAACCTCATATCATCCCTTTTAACCTGTAATATTTTAGTCTTTAAATGTATGAAAATCTGCCGGATTTGTTGATGTTTATGATCACTGCTCCGCTCCTTTAAGTAGTAGCGTGATGATATGTAGCCTTAAATCTTTATCGATAAACGGACTATTCAATAGAAAAATATTTTTTCAATTCGTACCAGTACTTCATGAGATTAGCGCAAATAAACAAACTCTTCAGCTTTATAATATTAGTATAGAAATGTAACATATACCGCGGTAGCCTAGTGATTGGGTAATGGTCTGCTGAGACGAGGTGTCGGGTTCGATCC
Organism: Eilema griseolum; assembly: GCA_963662185.1. Taxonomy (NCBI): domain Eukaryota; kingdom Metazoa; phylum Arthropoda; class Insecta; order Lepidoptera; family Erebidae; genus Eilema; species Eilema griseolum. The sequence goes on from OY759236.1 coordinate 12,578,964, forward strand.
CAGGTTTTACCATGGTACACACCAATGACTTTCCAATGCTTTTCGAAGTTATGTGTGTATTTATCGCAGGTTTATAAGTGCCAGGTTAATGGCAATAGGCTCGCCACCTAACATTGGGATCTAAACATAAACTGGCGAAATGTGGGTGCTAGCACCTCTGCCTAGCCCTTCGGGGATATAGGCGTGAGTTTATGTTATGTTAGATATGTAACATGCCCTTTAGTACACGCTATCTCTAACAATGAAGCGATCTAATATCTTATCGAGACGGTGATAGTGTATTAGGATATAAATGTCATAGGTGGAAATAAAAGTAGGTACCTACCTACCTACTTACAAAATTAAGTTTTTACGGATTCCATCGCGATTTGTTGGGGTGTTAGTAACTATTAGTTACTAATGAATAACTATTATTCATGAATGTGTGGTGTGACAAGAATGGATAAGATTAGGAATGAATATATTCGAGGAAGTTTGAGAGTAGCACCAATCACAAAAAAGCTACGAGAAATCGTTTGTCCTGGTTCGGGCATGTAATGCGTAGGGATGAAAGTAATGTCGTAAGGAAGGCACTAACTATGGAAGTGGATGGCTACAAGGGGAGAGGGAGGCCTAAAATGAGGTGGATGGACTGTGTGAATGACGATATGGTAAAGAAGGGAGTGAATGTGGAAATGACTGCAACTAGAGATGAATGGAAAAATAATACATGTTGCGCCGACCCCAAATAATCTTGGGATAAGGGCAGGAGGATAATGATGAATAATAATTATTCATCAGTACAGTTTTTACGAATTCTATCGCGATTTGTTGGGGTGTTATTATCAAATCGCCGACCCCAAATAATCTTGGGATAAGGGCAGGAGGATAATGATGAATAATAATTATTCATCAGTACAGTTTTTACGAATTCTATCGCGATTTGTTGGGGTGTTATTATCAAATCGCGATAGAATCCGTAAAAACAGAATTTTTATAGTACTTACCCTTTTATTTCCGTCTATGACAGTTACGTCCTATGTTACGGGACTACACCTCGTGACCGAAAATCAACTGAAACGTCGGGATCTGCGATAATAGTAAAATAACATCAAATAAATTAAGATATTCCATTTCACATTCCAGAATACATAAAATTTATACATAGAAATTATTTTTTTATTGCAGGTATAGATTCGATGCAAGTTTATTTAATTTAAGATTATCACGCGGTTGTAGAGCTTTCGACTACCACCTACCACGTTAGATGCCGCGGTCTCGATTTTCATATATTGCAAAAAAAAAATTCTACGATAATCTCTGACTGCAAGTGTCTTAAGTATGTTTATCCGTAATCTATATCCCAGATGTTAAGCTAGTTAGCCTTTGATTACCTCGGTTTGACATAGCGCTGTGTAATGGTACCTACCTACTTACCTACTCATCCAATTGTTGAAAAACATCAAACAAAATCAAATAAACTTATGTCACCCAATCAGGGCCATATAAATACACATACTGAAAGTTATCATAATTTTTGAAATATATTACTGATCTACTTAGTATTTTACAAATTGACACTTAAAACCATTTAATTACATTTCTATATTTAATCATTAACATTTATCTGTCTGTTTATCTATATTCACTAATCAAGTCTAAATATATATACATTAATAAAAGAATACCATTAAAACAATTTAGTTCCGCGCTTTTGCCTTGTCACCCACGCTATGCATACAACTTTATCAGACAATAAAAAAACTCAGAGATATAAAATTATGTAAGGTTGTTCCATCGTTCATCTTCACTATCTACGCTTATCTATTTTCGAGAACCGTAATTGTTCCCCGATTAGAGATATCTGCGAAATGTGAATGGAATATAATAAAAACGTGTTTAGTGTTTACTGTCTCGTATTTGGTCATCGATAACGCTTCGGGAATATTTACACATGTGCCCAAATGTGTTTGCCAAGATTAGGCATGAGGGATGGCGATGGCGATGCGACTTGCGATTATCGTTGTCGCGACGAGGTTTTAGTATGCGAAGTGCGTGCGCCTGCGCTGCTGCCTGACGCCAGCGCACAGTCGCCGGCCGTGCGGCACATGCTCGCGAACCGACACTTCTCTCTGTCACAGTTCTGAGGGCTCTTGTATTAATTTAGTGCGCTTTCTAGTGCTTGCCCGGAGTTCAGTGCAATGACAAGCGTTTAGCTTGAAACTATCGGGACTTAAGGCTTTACACACTCACGCAAACATGGAGGATAAAGTAATAGAAGCAGTACCTGAAACAAGTGAGTTTGTTTTTATATTAAACTTGAGTTACTATGTATCGAGTCATATGTGGTCATGATTTTAAATTAAAGTCATTAGTTTTTGGATCGCCGTTAATTTGAAATGAAGAAGTAATAGGTACTTTATTAATACCTACTTTAGCTACTTATCAATATGAAATTGGTGACAAGATAATTTATATATCAATAAGAATTTTCCAGGCAACTGGCAAACCCTACATACCTATGTAGATAAGATTCAAACAATACATTGTAAGCGGATTAATTAACTATTCGTAAGCTTCTTGATTTAATGTACTACCCACCTACGTTATATATCGTTTCTAAAATTGATTGTTAACGTTAATTGGCTTCATGGAATTTAATATAACATCCTGGAAACAGTAGGCCAAAGTCTCCCAACATTAGGAGAGGCCCATGTCCAACAACGGACTGCGATAGACTTATTGATTGATTTAATTTTGCATACTTAACTTAACTTCAAATAATTTTATGATCAAAATTACTCTACAGACAGTAAAATTTCTGTTACGATCTTTATATTTATTATTATTACACGCAAAGGGAAAAAGCTGTCGCATTTCCATTAACCTAAATTCATAAGTATTGTTCCACATCGAAGTAAAGAAAATCTATAAAAGCTTTTGTAGTAGAGAAAGTTATTACTGTGCCATCTATTTTTATTGCCTACTTACACCGCGTTTTTACGATTTATTGTGATGTTCGCTTCGCGATTAATAATGTTTATAATACAATGACGTTTGTAGCTGGGTAATACGCACAGGTCCCATATTACGCTCAAATAATAAGCCATTGTGTTCTCTATAGACTTTAGCGGCCTTCAATTTAGTGAACCCGAGAACGTCACAGTTCGATTTGAAAATGTCCAGCTCCATCCAAAATCAATGTCAAAGAAACACCGTACAACATCACCAAATTAGATTCACCGTTGTCACGTCAAAATTCATACGATTGTAAGCTTTATTGCTGACTAGTCAGAGGGGGAACTCATTTACGGGTCTGTAACCGATGTGGCTGTTGCAACATTATATATGCAGGGTGGCATGTATGGCTGAATAAACATAGTGTAATTTACATGCATCGAAGCAACTCCCGTAATGTACTCGCATTGGGAATGTAAATGTGTAAACGTCTTGTATAAGTTGTCTATATCATCAGTGCAGGATCGCTCCCACAGATTGTGTTGAACTGATGAACAGACGACAAACCATTGTTTAGAAACAAAAGATATTCAATGTTGGGCGGTTTACGCAGTTTTACATTAAAACAAAAGAAACAGACTTATAACCAAGGCTTTGGTAGATAAATGCTTTTGTTATATTTGAAGATATTAATATTAAGCTACATCCAGAATCAGAAGTATCCAAGTTGAAATTTGTCTATTGCAGTATTTAGGAACCTTTATTAAACAGGTTGTCCTATTGATGATGCCATTTTGCGCTATCAATACTATTATGTATAATAGTTAAAATAGTTGGTGTACAAATGCCTATATAGGTAGGACTTCTTTTGTCTTACAAAATGTCACGTTATCAGCGAGTGTATTGAATTATTTGTTTGTGACGTCTGTAGACATTGTGGTCGCATGCTGGAGACGAGACTGGCTCTTATCACAGACAGCGCCATACAAGACAGAAGTTAGTTAAATTATACATGCAAATTACTAGTTACAATTTTAAGGGCAGTTACAAAAACTCACATAAATACAAATTAGAACAGTTAATAAAATACCAACAAAGCGCCTTGTTACTTGTGAAAGGGCACAAAAGGATGTACTATTTAACCAATTTTTTAATGAGTCAGTAAGCGGAATTTGTTATTTAAGCCAACATGTGTCCGATTCTGTCCGTGAATGAACCATCGAGACAGTAAGCTTAGTGATAGTAGATGATGGTGAGTCAACAATACGTCTAAATAATTATAAACTGTGTTAAACCATAATTACAGTAGCACACGATGAGGAATCACGATTGGGTGAAAAATAATGTTTATTTTCATATTATGAATCATGTGTCGGCTGGCTGGCCACCAGCTCTCGATCTAACTTTCTGTAGTCAACATGAGTTAGCCCCTTTTTTGGCAAACAATAATATCCTGTACTGTAATAACTGGGTTATTATAAACACATCTACTAAAATATGAACACCTAGGCACTCATTTCTTTGTTAATCTCGAGATAACTTCGACATAAAATTCGTAAAGATGGATGAATCCGTCTATTTTATTACTCACAATTTCAGAGAACAACGCCTACTGATGTGATCAGTAAAACATCTTGCGTTCTGTAATTCCTTAAAATGTGATCTCATGCTAGTTGGAAATCTGGTATGTTCCCTTAAATTCTTGGAAATGTCTTATAACGAATCTTACAATAACTAGTAGCTCGTCGGCGAATACATTCCTGGCGGGGACTTTCAAAAATGTACATACCATTTACTTGCCATTTACCAACAATGTACGAGAGTATAAGTAATTTACCTACCTAGATGAACTGTACAACCACCAACTATTAGGTATTCAGTGGTCTTAATAACAAACTTGTAACTAAACGACTAAATCACTTGGATTTATCGTGAAGAATTTATAGGGGTGATTAGAGTGCCAAACACGCAATTACAGTTTAACGTCTCAACATTGAATTACTTAGGTATGTAGAGTTATCAGACACATACGTACGAGTACAGTGCAAAATCTCACACAAGTATCATCAGTACATCAAAAAGGTACATACCTGGCGGTCTGGGAGTTGTTATAGGGAGCTACAATATTTCACCCGACACATCAAAGACGTCCGCGGCGGCCATTGAACTGAAAACTGAAAGCGGTGGAACAGTGAGCACCGCCGACTGTGCCCCAAATGCTTGATATGTACCTGTTTTGTTCCACTTTAAAAACTTTCGTAACATTCATATTGAAGCGATAAAAATAGGGTTTTAAGTGACGGAAGGCAAGCTGGTAGGATTGAATTCAGCCCAAGAGCTCATGTCTAGGCACTTGAGTGAGCTCAAAGAGAATTTTAAAAGCAAGAATCTCCTACACTTTCATTGCTATTTAAGTAAGTTATGTGTGCTTATCAATAAAACAATTCAGAGAGAATATATTACTCTAATTTGAAATGTGAAGTGTTTCCGTTCTACTTGAGCAGAAAATAGTCGCGTACCAACACATAACTGCATATCTCGGGAATCATATTCAACCCTCATGTTCAGTTACCCACTGCATTTAATCGGCTATAGTTATTCCGGGCGACGCTGATAGACGTTTGTCTATTTAGGAAACGGATATTACATTTAGTCGGGTCTTCATTTGGCGGCAGAGGTGGGTAAGTATAAACCCGTACGAGTTTCCGGCGCGCGCGCAGTGCATAGCATATTTTGTAAGCAGTCGATGCGTATGCGTGCCACTGGATGCAATAAAAATTTTAACAGCGATCGTATGTTTTCATTCATCCGAACTAAGAAAGGAATAAATATGTTTTGAGGACAGCTTTGAATGGTTCAAAGTTACTCTACGTAGTCTATATTGTGTAAAGGGAATAAATGTTGATGTATGTATATTACTAGGCTTTCGGGCCATTAACTGGAATAACACTCAACAGATAAATACTCCATAAAGTTGTCTGCATAATCAATCTTGTTCGAGCTTTTCTGTTTTAAGTGCGCTCAGCTCAAATGCAATACACTTAATCAATTTAAGTTAATTGATTTCAAGTGTCTTCACAATTAAACTAAAGACGAGCAATAAACAGTAATTGAAATTACATACGCGATTTGCATGTTTTATAATACTTAGCATTCTTTTTTTTCTGTAAGAGCTCTTATAAAGGTATGATGACTAACACTTTAGCGAAGACATCATCAATGTAACTAACGTTTTATCTGTGAGTAACATTCTTTATTTGGAATTAAATTCAGTAACATGTGTTCAAAGGTTTATGTTGCGCTCAGCGTGATCCGTGAACTTCGATCCAGCCAATGACCCCCATTCCATACGATACTAAGTGTACGAAATCGTTCATGCCTTGATTATCCCTTGACACACAACACTTCCTTTCAATCTTTGGTATTACATTTGATCTCCCTTCTACAGAGACATTAATGTCAGCGCCAAGATGTATGGTCTTTCGTTTTATTATTACACAACTACCCAAAAAGGAGCGTAAGCTTACCGAGTTCATATCATTTATGTATGGAGTTTCCCTATTCCATCATAACTTATAATTGATTTTTTTATACCACTTGGCTGGTAGACAAGCACACATGGATGGAAAGTGGTTGCCGTGGTCTATGAACGTGTGCAACACCAAGGGAGTCACACTCGCGTTGCCAACCCTGATTGACCATATTTGGATTTATGGATACGAGTACTATCGTTAAAATCTTTATACCATCTCGAGTAATACTAGCTATAATTAAATAATATCAGGGAGTAAAAAATAGGATGTATAACTCATCCCTCTCCATCTGGATCGTGACCCAAAACGCAATCGCTTATAGGAGGCCATGGTAGGCCCACCAAATAGTGGCGGTATTTCTTAAAATGGGATAAAAAGGCTTGGAGAATGATAAATTCCCGTTTCTAGATTTTTACATCACCTTTCAATGTCTGCAAACAATCAATTATGTATTGTTAGAGTGAACCCAAAATTCTAGTTAGTCCATACTACTATGCCATAACCTTCGAAGAAAAATTTCTATCACACCTTTATTTACTTACAGTAAATGCAAAACACAGGATGTAATTTATTATAACATATATAAAATCACGCCTTTATCACCGGAGGGTTAGACAGAGGTGAATTAACACCCACATTTCACCAATCAATATATTCGGTCCCACGTAATAGGGGGTGAGCCTATTGCTGTCTTCCGGGTACTATTGCTGACTCAAGCCACTCATCTGAGGCTGAGTCTAAGCTGTATATATAGCTGTAATTCATTATAACTGTGCTAATATCAAGTCTTTGTTTCAGAAATGGAAGATATTGCAATATTGTGGAGCTCCGAGTCCCCGGAGAGTGCATTGTGGTCAGACTACTTGGTCGCTAGCTTTGACAAGATTATGTCTCAAAGAGCCAGACATCACTATAGGTAAATACATATCTATATCTAGCATTTAGTTCGTCGCATACATTCACTCGACTATTAGGTTTAGTTAGGTTGCTTACGCCATTACGGGATACGGATTATTCAATTTTCTGCTTTAGGTACTAAGGTTCGTCCTATTTTGACCTATGTGTCTAGGGATGAAAACTGTTACAAATTTAGTAGCACTACTAGTACCTAGAGCCAACCAGTAAACCTACAATAATAAATGACTGAAGCTCGTAAATAACTACTTAGATATTAAATAAAGAAAAAAATCTGTTTACAAAAATTCAAGAAAAACAGCGGGCCTTACTTAAATAATAAATCTCCATTAATTTTGATGAGTGGGCACTCTAGTAGGCTTTTACATTAACTTCCATTAGTTTAATTCTATCAGTGCTCCACTTTTGGTTTAATTTCATCTTAATTCCTTTCTGTCATATTTTTTTATCTACATTTCTTTGGTTTTTCTTACAACTTTGAAAAACAGTAAACACCCTATCCTTCGACTGTTAAGTTAGAGATTCGGGTTCGATTCCCACTCAGTGCAAATATTTGTATGAATCTATTTATATCCCTCTATCTATTTATATTTGCATTGGTGTTCCTTTTTAAAAGAAAAGTTTACCCATAATACCTACAGCTAGTTAACCCATGCTTACTTTGGGTCTATTTTGATTGCAGAGTAACGCCAATCATAGCAGAAGAACTTTTGGCCTCAGACACTCAAGAGAAGTTAGATAAGTTGGCAAAGGCACAGTTGCAAATAGTTATCCTATGTCCGATGTTAGCCGCCAAAATGTCAGAATTGAAGAAAGAAATGAACTGTGATAATCTGTTCAAGGCGGACAAGGTTTTGGTAATGTTGCTTGGTGTCGAGAAGAATCAAGTAATTTCTAGTAACTGCGAAGGTGCGTATTAAAATTAAAATAATTTTTCATTACGCCTGTTAATGTTTGAGTTAATGAATGAAGTTCACGTATGAGATCATTTTTTTAATCGTATCAATAGATTGCTTACTCTGATTATTTTATTACAGATTACCCTTCAATAGACCAATGGCAGATGATGTGCGTTCGGGAAAAAGACACATCTTTCGTGGATACATTCCTCACAGCTGCCGTCGGGATACTTCGAACCAAAGACTGTAAAGATACAACTAACGACAGAACTAGTTTTTCTATTGTACCTAAGAAAGTGAAAATTGTAAGTTAATCTTCAGAATCATAAATTCAATAAATACTTAGATACATACATACATATAATAACGCTCTTACCCCCGGAGAGTTAGGTAGAGGTGAATTAACACCCACATTTCATCAATAATTGTATTCGGTCCCACGTAATAGGAGGTGAGCCTATTGCCGTATTCCGGGCACTACTTTAGACTCGAACCATGCATCAGAGGCGTGGTCTGGGTTGTACGTCTGATGTTAAACAGCCCTATCCTTTAGTCACCTTGCACGACACCAAATGTTTTGTTGTGGCCCACATTCTACTCTGCCGGGAACCACGCGGCATACTTACTGTCACAACCATAAATTCCATTTCATTTTCAAGCAGATAACACTCTCTAATACTTAGTACGGGTACTATTCTCTGTTCCAAATTTCACCCAGACTGCCATATCTGCATCCATTCATTCATCCATCTTATCTTTCATATTACATTTGTTACATTGGTGAATTACTATTAACCCGTAGATAGTAGGTATATCTAGTATCCTTCATATCCCCACCAGCAAAAAGACAGTTAGCCCATACTGTAACAATTACCAACATTGTGCCTATTAACTTTGCCCTTTAACACACACAACATAGAGCATGAATTCGTAACACAAACAATTTATTTAGAACAGTTAGACTATTTGGCAAAACGAGTCGTGAGCTCATTAATGTGTTTCTACGCAGGGACAAAGTCGAGTGATAGCGCTCCTCAACGACCCCATTAGGGACGAGGACAGCATTAAGATTATGGTGGACAAGAAAGGCGAAGTTATTCATATTAACAGCTTCAAGAAGAGGAATCCTTATACACTCCAATTTGATATACCCGGTAAGATAATAGAGCTTGTTGTAAATTTAGTCAATATACTTAGCGATCCACAATAATATAGAAACTTGAATGTATGGCACATATTGATAACTCACTTGTACTTTTCCACATTACTTTATTGCTTATTACACCTGACCGGTTTCGCCTTACGGCATCCTCAAAGGTTTATAATGACATTTAAGAATATTCCTATTAGAAACATTGCGACACTCAAACATATTACACATGTGGGTAGTTGTAAAATTATGTATACCTACCAGTATTATAATAGTTTGAATGTATGAGTTTGCACATCAATATTGTGTCAATATTTAATAATATAATATTGACAGGATCACGATAATATATTGACTACCTAATTAACACGTTTGTGTTGAGAAGCTAAAGAATTTGAAACTCATATTTAAATTATTTGGATACGTATGGTATCCAAATAATTTAAATCTGAGTTTCAAATTCTTTAGCTTCAGATTTATGAATATCTCTCGACCGCGAATTTCAAAAGTACAAATTTAAAACATCCTTTTTTATTTTTTATTTATTTATTTTTCTTTTTTTATAAGAATATTGGAAGAATATCTTGACGGTACCTACTAAATGTCCTTTATCTACGCAGTATTATGAATATCATCGAGAACCTTATTAGTCAGTATTTTCATACATAAATATTGGTAAATATAACATGAATCCCTTACAGAATCGTGCCTTGAAGTATCCATGCTTGTATGGGTGCGCGTCAGCAAGAACGGCCAGTCACTGGGTCGAAGACAAATCAAATGCGAGAGCCGGTTACGGGAACTAGACCAGTTGCTTAGGGCTTCTGATCATCCTCTAGAATTCATGTGCCAAGTAAGTTTAAATCTAAAACCGTTATATAATACCTAGTTCATTTTCTTTTTCACATTATATTGTTAAACTTTTTAGACTCTGGGTTTCAAAACCACCAGCAAGGAACAACTGGACAGTTGGATGCTGAACGCATTCCAGAAGAATATACCACCACATTTCAATTTACTAGCTTCCATAGAACAGTTCAATCCTAAAGCAGATAACATGACCAGTAAGTATCTACCTAAATACATGCATTCCTATTTGTCTCTACCAACTTCAGACTTTTAATAATGTGCCATTTTTAGGTGGAGAAGAATATCCAACTTTATTACACTGGGCAGCGCGGTTCGGATTAGAGAGATTATGTTGGCAGCTCTTAGAATGCCCTGGAGGCGGTGCTGCTGTTGCTCTACGTAACGTTCGGCAAAGAACGCCCGCAGACCTTGCTCGAGACCACAAGCATCACGCTCTTGCAGATGTATTAGCTGATCATCTTGTAAGTAACTATTCAATAAAATAAATGCTATACCTACGTTCTTTTAGTTATGTACCTACTCCAATTTGTTAATTAGGTAAATAATTAACTAATCTATACTAACTGTTACTGTTTTATTATCTGTCCAGAAAATAAACGAGTTTTCCAACATGTATTACTACCTTAAAAATATGTCTGACAATGACAAAGAAGAAAGCCATGATGAAGGCAAACATAATGAGCTACGGATTGTCGAAAGTTGTGACACAGTAGATTCGCCTACTCATGAACATCGGGATGTCCCAGAATCCATCGATCCATTCAGCGAAGCTTGCATGCAAAACTTAGAGAAAAATGTTGAGACGCAAGAAAGAAAACATCGACCAAGCCTGAAATTGCCGAAAATCAAAGAACAGTTCTACCAAAACGAATTCCCACTTCATGATACTACGGTTAATCGAATTCAGCAAGCGCTTGAAAACGACTACTTAGTCCAACCTTCCAATATAAAAGTAGAAAGCCCTAAGTTTAGACCAAGCAACTTATACGCGAATAGTTCACGACTGATGCCTCAACAGTCAGATATTTTCTTGTACTCGCCCACTGAAGAATCAAAGACTTTTACCATTGACACTCCTACTAGTGATATATGCCAAATAAGCCTAAATACCAAAGATATTCGTAGTAGCGGTAGTGTTAAATCTGGCAAAGAGACCTGCCCCTTGACAGGCCAAGAAGAATTGGCTGAAATAATCACGGACTTCAAGAACAACGTTTTCACGATATCTGAAGTGGAAAAACTAGTCATGGAATGGAAAAATAGAAATGAGACTCAGCAATCGTTGAAAGAGAAACAAGAACAGCTTAACAAAATGAGAGATGAGTACGATAGAATACAACAAAAAATTAAAGATAATATGAAGAGGCCGACACCCTTTGAGAGGGTTAAAAAAATGTTCTCGAAGAACAAAAATAAACGTAAGTTTGCCCTCTCATTAATAATAAAACTTTGATATAATAGATATTTCAACCTGACCTTCATTATGGTATTGTTTTAGATCACCACATTGACAGCAACAATGGCACGATTGAGAAACGTAATGGGAACACTAGACCTAACAGTAGCCTAAGCGAAAGTAAGTAAAGAATTACGAGTCTTTAGATACTTAAAGCAAAAAGTTCAGGTCATGACCACAACAGTCTTTGAAATTTGTAATTTATCTCCAGGTTCATCGTCATCAGGCCGTTTAAGCACAGTGAGCGGTGGCAGTGTAGCTGAGACCAACAGTGTTCAATCGGAGACTGACGATAAGGCGAGGTCTATTGTAAGTGTCTATTAACATTTGAATAGGTATTTAATAAAATACGTCATTAAATTTAAATTTATCAATATATAATTTTGTTTTCTAGTTATCATCCAGCACACTGACAATGCATTCAGCATGTGATGGTGAAAATCGGATGGATGATTACTTGATCCCACCGCCACCACGACCACTCAACGGTGGGTGCCCCCAATTCACCACTTTCGGACACCCCAAAAACGATCACAGGTAGGTAAACACTGCTATAGTAAGAGTACTTACATTGCTAAGAATAGTTACTCCGTTTAATGATTACGATTACTAATCCATTTCTGATTTCTTAGAAATCAACACATGGCGACGATTGTCGAGCGTGAAACATCAGCTTCCCGTGAAACTCTCGACAGCGACACAGACTTGCACAATGGTACACACTTGCGACTAAACTTCGGCCCACGCGACAGATCCAGTGCTACTGGTCGCTGCGACGACAGAGACGGTGCCCACATGTATATGAATATATCTGCCACTCATACGTGAATATCTCTGTGAAACGTATGGTAGTTTTATTTTTGATCAGGCCCCTTATTTTGAGTGACAAACCATTTCGTAACTACGAGCGTTTTTAAAAGCCGACACATTTATGTTGGTCTAGTTTAACGTCAGTTTATTCTTCTATGTTAATCAATTGAAATGCAGTGGCTTCACACGTTATGACTGCGTTCGAAACTCAGTGTCACTCATATTAATGCCCCAGTTTGTAAAAAGTGTGTTGTAAAATCGTACAATAACAACGCGAAATGTTGACATTTAAGAATAGACGTGAGCATTTTCTCGTGTGTGTTGCATGAATATAAAGTTAGGCATAATTTGCAGATGTAGATAGTGACTGTGCCAAATAATATAATAGTCATATAATCGTTTCAGATAATAGAAGTAATAATACATTTCTTATAAGCATAATGTAAAGGAGCAGGTAAGGTCCGTACCTAATATTATTAAATTTAGACTGCAGGATAGTCTGTTTTACCATTACCGTACGTAGTATGAATTTTCCATTAAAATGAACGAAGACTGAAAAGCTACATGTAAATATTGTATATAAGTTTTTATATTTATTAATGTCGTACTTTTAAACTGATACGTAATGTTATAAATAGTACAAATATATATTCTTTTTAGCATAATTTGTCGAAATTAAGAAGTTATTGTTTAAGTATTTAACATAACTTAGAATTAATTTGGTAGACTGGCAAATGAGAAGCCGGCTTTTATCCATATTTTTCTATTGATACTTTTGTGTTAAATCATCTCCAAGATGCATTTATTGAACCTATGTATACCTACCTACTGTGTATTGTGGAAATAAATTGAAAATAATACTTATTTACTCATTTCTTACCCCGTTTCCTTTATGTAAGTATATCATGGAACAGCTACCTAATACCTCATGCAAACCGAACATGATTAACTCACTCTGGCGGGTAAGGATATACCTACTTATCTATGGGGGTAAGTAGTTTCATAAATTGAGTGATTGAGCATTGTCCTTCAAGTAACAGGTGTACCTATTTGCAGGTGTGTGGATATTAGTATACTTAGTCTGGCCATAAATACTGTTACAATTAAAATAAGAAAGATATTACATTTGAATTTGGAATCTATCATTTTTATACGATTGTTCATTGTGTTTTCTAATTTTGGCGCCAATACATTGTACAATATTTTGCTATATTAAAATGGAGTGGGGTGATAAAGAAAACCGAATCGCTGTGATTGCATTACACAAAGTTGGTATGGAGCCGAATGTAATTTTTAAAACTCTCCATACGCTTGGTATTAGTCAAATGTTTGTGTACCGGGCTATAAATAGATACAATGAGACCTCCTCTGTTTGTGACAGAAAAAGATCTGGCCGTCCACGTAGTGTTCGTACGAAAAAGGTGGTCAAAGCAGTAAGGGAAAGAATTCGAAGAAATCCTGTCCGAAAGCAAAAGATTTTATCTCGGGAGATGAAGATAGCACCCAGAACCATGTCGCGCATTTTAAAAGATGACTTAGGACTTGCAGCCTATAAGAGAAGCACTGGTCATTTTTTAACTGATAATTTAAAAAAGAATAGAGTGGTAAAATCGAAGCAACTACTGAAGCGGTACGCAAAGGGAGGTCACAGAAAAATTTTGTTTACGGATGAGAAAATCTTTACAATTGAGCAACATTTTAACAAACAAAATGACCGTATTTATGCTCAAAGCTCTAAGGAAGCTTCCCAATTAGTCGACAGAGTGCAACGTGGGCATTATCCGACTTCAGTGATGGTGTGGTGGGGTGTTAGCTATGAAGGAGTGACTGAGCCATATTTTTGTGAAAAAGGTATCAAAACATCGGCACAAGTGTATCAAGATACTATTTTTGAGAAGGTAGTTAAACCCCTTAACAACACCATGTTCAATAACCAAGTATGGTCCTTCCAACAAGACTCAGCGCCGGGTAATAAAGCTCGGTCCACGCAGTCTTGGTTGGAAGTGAACGTTTCGGATTTCATCAGAGCTGAAGACTGGCCGTCGTCTAGTCCCGATCTTAATCTGCTGGATTATGATTTATGGTCAGTTTTAGAGAGTATGGCTTGCTCTAAATGCCATGATAATTTGGAGTCCCTAAAACAATCCATACGATTGGCAGTGAATAATTTTCCCATGGAAAGAGTGCGTGCTTCTATTGATAACTGGCCTCAACGTTTAAAGGACTGTGTTGCAGCCAATGGAGACCACTTCGAATAAGCTTTTTATATTTTAAATTGTTTTATATTTATGTATTAAACTAACACACTGTAAAAGTAATAAATATTATTTGCAATAAAAAAAAATGTATTTTCTTCATAACAATATTTATGGCTAGACTAGGTAGATGAATAACTAAGGGATATCGTAATTGAAAATTTTGCTGGACGAAATAAATTGAAGAGAAATCCCAATCAAAGTTAGATCATGGAATCTATACCTTTTTATTAGACTATTTATACTGTTGATTGATGGCACTTAGTGGAATTTGTCGTAATACAAATTGATAACTCACTTGTACTTTTCCACATTACTTTATTACTTATTACACCTGACCGGTTTCGCCTTACGGCATCCTCAAAAAATGCCATTGTAAACCTTTGAGGATGCCGTAAGGCGAAACCGGTCAGGTAATAATAAACAGTAATAAAGTAATGTGGAAAAGTACAACTGAGTTATCAATATGTGCTATACCTTTTTATTAATTTTTGTCATATCTATAAATAAATTATTTCGATGGCCCCGACGGTATTGGTACTCCTATGGTTAAAACTGCAAAATGAACGCAAGGTATACTTGAGTAGTAAAGTAATAGGAATGGTATTATGATAAAAACATTTACGTTTGTAAGTATTTATTTTGGCACCTACATTACAAACAATAGGTAAGTAAACGACCCAATCACAAATTAGGAAAACACGACATAAAATACATGAAAACAAATAAATTAAGACTTAAAAAATAACAAATTAGTTATATGTTAATTACGTAACATCGAAAAACAAAATTAATAGGTACTTGGTATGTGTTTGTATAATTTATAATAAAATGCATTTAGTTACGCATTCACTCACTTAGAAATTAGGTAATGGAAGATTCTGAATATAACTCAATTTGCAAATTGAGTCATCTCCATTACAAAAATCGGAAATTTTATGTTTTCGTGATACAAAAAAAAATTAGTTTGTATCTAGGTACCTTGAGCATTTTGTTTTCTGCATGACACCTCTTCGACAATGTTAACGAGCTAAAAAGTTGTCATGCAGAGAGCTACTAAATACCCAGATAGGAACAGTCACTTGTCTGGAATTTTGATTTTTTCAACCGGGTCATGCGAATGTTCCTACAGACAAATGTTACATATAAAACTGAAATAATAAATAACGTAACCACTTGTACGATAATGTCATGACATGAACCTGAACTCTGTTCTTGAAGAACACACATAATTGTATCACTCTGTTTCTCCTCGTGTCCCTCTGCTTAACAGAGGGCATTGTGGAGTCCGAAGTGGGACGACACTCGTCCCACTTTTTTGTTTATTATCTTCTCTGAATTGTTTAGAACGATGTTTATGGTTTGGCCCATAACACGTGTCGGCCAATGCAGTAATCTTTATCTGCAATTGGCAAGAATAAACAGTTCAGCAGAACCTCACCATAGGTCCCGGTGAAGCTCCTTTTTTGGAACGTCGGCTACGGTTTGGTACATTGTGGTGCTCTTTTTTTTATTTTTTTTATACAACTTAGGTGGCAGACAAGCACACGGCCCACCTGATGGAAAGTGGTTACCGTGGCCTATGGACACCAGTGGAGTCACAACCGTGCTGCCGACCCTGTAAGAACAGAGATTATTTGTGCCTTTAGTGCAGAACACAAAATCAGGACAAGCCTTTGGTCTTCCCACTGACAGCACAAAAACTCTCCAGTAAACTCTTTTGATGGGCATTGATAACCGAAAGAGCATTTTAGCAACTGGATCTTGAGATAGCCCTCTACAGTTCCAAGGCCCTCTTTTCTAAAGATTCTGGTGCTGAAATTGGCCACTTGAGCCGGTCAGGCGCTCTCTTTACATAAAGGAGGATTTGATACATAACATCACGCCATTGTTGAAGAGGTAAAAACCAAAGGATGAGCACGTAAAATTGGTAGGTACTTAGCAAGGACGGAAGCCTCTGTAAAAATACATTTTATTACGTTTTTAATTGTGGTGAACCACTTTCAAATCTCTTTTAATGAGTTAGAATAAGACTGTGTATGTTTTACACACTTCTGAATACACAGTTAATTACAAAATACAGGAACTTATATAGTCCTTGTTCATTATCCATTACATCTCCCAACATATTGAGATATTCACAACCGCAAATATTTTATTAAAAAAAAGCCGATTGATCTCTTTCAGCTTTCTTAGTATAATTGAATGAACACGTATTACAAACAATTAAGGAAAATAACAAAAAAATATCACAATGGAAAACAAACGAATACATCCTAAGTTGGTTAATTAAAATTAGATAATCTCTTCTTTTTTTTTTAATACATTATTATTGGTTTGTTATGGTAATAAATTATTTCAGGAATTTAATTATTTTATTGTGTACACTAATTTCGATTAACAACCTATATCTATCATACATATGACGCCAGCGCCTCTACAGCTTTAGGTACAGTGCCTCACTTTTAATTTAAAACGTTGGAAAAAAGAGTTCTCTTTGTAGTACCTAGGACTGACAACGCTACTTTTATAGAGTAATTTGGAGAGGCTTATTTATGTCCAGCAGTGAACTTTTATTACCTCCCTACCGGAGCCGGTGGAAGAGGTTATGTCGGACTCGAACCAATTAAAACGCACGCCGCCTGTGGGTCGTTTTGGTTGCCGAAGGTGAGGTTGACAGGCATATCCCTCGCACCCCGGCCGACCCAGGGCCATCTCTCACGATCTGGCCCTCTCCTCGGGTGTGTGGGGACTGCAGAGTCCCCAACTCGTCCCCGGAAAATGAGGAAGCGCGCCAGGCGCGCCGCCGCCGCCGCCGATCCAGCAGTGGACTAATTGATTGATTGATTTTAAGACCCTTTTTTTTTTAAAGAATATTGCCAACCGCGAATTCTAATATTCCCTGTAACTTCTCCAACTAAGCTAAATTGCTTGTGGTAGGAGTGATTTCACGTCGATAGTGTAATGACCAGGTTTCGAACCCGGGACCTCTCGATCGTAAGGTCGACGCACTAAACTCTAAAAGAAGTGTAAGTGATACATCTATCACATAGTAACTATTATATAACCTGTGGTTGGTGCTCACTCTTGTTTCCGGCGTTTCATAACCAAAGTCAGGTACTGTACATCTTTGAGCCGCATATGCTTGTACAATTTTATTGCACTGCTTTTACATCTGAAATTAATCAACTACATCCAAACTAACACAACATTTATTTTCTTTTTCACATGTCAACGATGTTTAATAAAACATGATTTACTCTAACAGCAGTAGAATTAAGCCGAACGGAACGAATTAAGTTACCGCCTCGTCTAGTCAGAGGGTCCTCTCCCTTTGTGTTGGAGGAATATCACATACTTCACACTGATTTATATAAAACGGTTTAGTTTCCGTTGACAAGCGCTTAGCGCTGTATGTTCGATTCAGAGGATGAGAATCAGTAGTCACTTAGCTTGGAACGAAAAATGTAATAATTTTTACTCACCCAATAGGCTTTAATTTCTAGCCAACCTGGCTAATTATTGAAAAGTGCAAAAATATAATTGTTTAATCAGTACAATTCGTTGTTTTAATATACAAAACATCATTCAGAGTCGTATGATTCCTGACGCAAATTTTCAATTTCGCTAAAATCACCAAAAACTAAAAAAAAAACATTGTTTTTTTTTTCTTTCAGAACAAAAGCATATTAGTGTCAACAATGTTAAGGTTAACTAAAATAATATAATTAACTAAATAATTACAAATTACCTAATTGCAGCAGGATAAAAATATATAGGTACCTACTATTTTCTTTTTCATTTGCTGCATTTATTAATAAAAAATGTAAACATTCACTTCTTATTGCAAAATAAATTGCTGGTCTGCGTCAGTACCACATAATATTGCATTATGTAATTAAAACTTTATACTGTGTGACTATAAAGTAGCTTTTTCTTTGGTCTGGTGAGGGTGGCCGTTGGCGACAGGTTGAGTGGGCGGTGGCCTCGCGATGATCGCCTGGTACATCGCCCACACGGTTAGGGCCCGCATGTACGCTATAGAGCGATGGTTGCCGTTCTCGTATAGTGCCTCCGGGGTCTCAAACGAAAGTCCACTTTCAGTTAGCGTCTTGTACATCCCTCCAGCAGTAACGAATGCTTCCTCGTGCATTCCTGCAACAAGTATTGATGATAGTTAACTAAATATTTGTTTGTTTGTCAGTTGATTTAGTAAGTGGGGAATAATAGAGAAAGTCTGACTAAGATCGGCTAGCATCGGTTTCATAAAGAGTTCTCTCTATCGTATTTTAGACACACTGTATGCTATCTTTATAGAGTAGTTAAAACCGTTGTTGTGTTGTTTGTGTTTCTGAAATATTAAAACTATAAATTAGGTTTTAACAGTTCTCTCTATCGTATTTTAGACACACTGTATGCTATCTTTATAGAGTAGTTAAAACCGTTGTTTTGTTGTTTGTGTTTCTGAAATATTAAAACTATAAATTAAGTTTTAACAGTTCTCTCTATCGTATTTTAGACACACTGTATGCTATCTTTATAGAGTAGTTAAAACCGTTGTTTTGTTGTTTGTGTTTCTGAAATATTAAAACTATAAATTAAGTTTTAACAGTTCTCTCTATCGTATTTTAGACACACTGTATACTATCTTTATAGAGTAGTTAAAACCGTTGTTGTTGTTTGTGTTTCTGAAATAATAAAACTATAAATTAAGTTTTATCTACTCAGTTGTAAGACACGCTGTACGCTGTACTCATTCGCTTCACATGCCCAAACTACCTAAGCCTTTTCATTTCCCGTTACAATATTATTCATTAATAGTAATTACAAATAATGTTATATACCTTCGTATATCATAAGCGCTGCAAGTCCATAGGTAACGCCAGTCCAGACCTCCATGCTCTGCAAGGCAGTGGTGTCAACATGACCCCGCGCGCCCACCACGTATCCATTGACTGCCCCCATCTTACCGCCTTTGAACTGCTGTACGTTGTGCGCGAAAACAGTCGCTAATGCCTTGCGGACGTGTGCCTCGGGAAATATTTGCTCATTCCACCCTGATGCGCGGAGGAACCTAGAAATAAGTACAGATAAGTACAGTAACCAGATGGGTGTTCTGTTCTTTGGTGTTCAAGGTAACCCACCAACGGATGGGGCTCCGATACAGGCTTACTTCTTAAGGGAGGTCATATGGCAGTCACACCCGAAAATGACAATATAAGCCAAATGAATGAAAAGTTGGATCGGTTATGAACTCATTCGGCACTAGTGTTTCATTTTATATTCAGATCACTTAGAATAAAAAATGAAAGACGAAACAATAAGTGAACCGTCAGATTTTTTTTAAACCATTTAGGTGGCAGACAAGCACACGGAACACCTGATGGAAAGTGGTTACCGTGGCCTGTGGACGTGTGTAATCAGAGCAGTCACACTCGCGCTGCCGACCCTGTAATCACAGAGTTTCTGTGCCGTCAGTGTAGAAGACAAAGCCAGTAGGGCGGGAGGTACTTCCCCAGTCGAACCGCTCAATTGGACGGAAATACCGTCGTGTCCTAGGAAAATTTGCCTATTAGCTGAAGGACTTAACCACAAGCTACGACGGAATTACTTACCAGTGTCCCGCTAGTTGGTCAGCCATCACTACCCGGCTATTGGACGGTTTAGTATCGAACAGGTAGTAGGATCCATTCCAGAGCTTTTCTTCAAAGGAGTGTCGCGCCTGGTCTAACAATTTGGAAAACTCTCTGTCATCTTCTTCGTGGCCGAGGATACGTGCCATCGCACACACTGCGCTTATAGAGGCCACCCATAAGCCACCGCAGTACGCGCTGAAAGTAAAAATGATTTTGTTATACAAGCTATGTAAACTTTTTTAACAAAATATAATTTTGAATTATAATATAAAGTTTACTTTCCTCTCTTCTATTGCGTGTTTTTTGAAGTGAAAACGCTTGACGAGGGGGGTAAGCTAGTGAACGCGTTGCGAAAGTTGGCGAATATGTTACAGAAATTAGAGCAACAAAAGTTGTTAGGCAAGCTTGACTTGAGGATTAAGCTGGTGAATGCGTTATGCAAAGTTTAATAGCATTCGAAAGTTATTTTTTAAATGCTATGCTATGTATCATTTTGAAGTTAAAAGTTTTTTGTTTTAGATTAAATTGCTGTGGTGAGTTTTATATTTTTTATATTCTATACGGCCAGTAGTAACTATTTGACAAATTGAAAGTATGTGAATACTTTTTACTTTTTATTTATTTTGTTTTCACTTCTATTGCCACTAATCTGTCCCAAAAGACGGCTGACAGATTTTCTTTGAGTTTTAGGAAAAGTTAATAATTCCCTAATGGAATCGCGCGAAACAAAAATTGTGACAAAAATTAAAACAATTGTGGTATTCTGTTTGCTGCGAATAATATCAGAAGTTCGTTGACCGATTTTGACGGCATTTGACTGTCGAACCGTGATTTACGCTACCTTTATTTCGAGCAAAGTATTTAAAGTTCCACGCAAAAAAATATTAAACGCGGAAGGGGTCAAGCAGCTTCACAAATCTAGCCTATAAAATATATTTACCTCGGTCCCGACATGACCCAAGCATCAAAGGTTTGGTCGGGAAAGCCGCTGTTTTCGATGAGACCATCGCCGTCCACGTCCCATCGCAGAGCCTGCCGCAGTAACACCACACAAGCTGGGTACATATCCGCGATGTACCGTCTCGCTTCCCACACCGCTGTCGCACGTTCCGGCGGCGGATGAGCCTCGGTTTCTTCGACCTCAACGTCCGCGTTCCTGTATACGAAAATATTATAATTACTAAATGTTATCTTAATTATTTTATTAATTTTTTTACAAAAATGCACAATGTATTTCAATGTAAATCACGTTTGTCAATCTGTTACAGGTCAGCAATTTTTGTTTTACCTGTACTACCAAATATATACGTTAACGAGAAGTTATGCAAATTAAACATGTAGAATATAACATTAACTTTCCTCAAATTGATTAAGATACAGAAAAAAATTAATCTGTTCAAGCGGGATTCGAACCCGCGGTCTTTCCCTTACACGAGGAACGCTCTGACCACTAAGCCACAGAACCTTCGCCCGAAACCATCCAAATTCTTCTATACATATATCCGTCTTACGGATTCTATACATATATACGTCTTATTTATTATAAACATGAAAGCTAGTGAGGATGGGTGGATGTTTGTTACGTATTTGGATGAACTTTTTATTCCAGGAGTAGAGTGCTGTGAGTCGTGGGAACTGGTTAAGTAATTCACACTAGCGTAGCCGCAGGCCACAGATACTAAAAGGATACAGGTAAGGTTAGAGGACGCATTCACGTTTTGTTATTACAAAATAAGTCTCCCAGCTTTATCTTCTTAAACATAGCGTCTACTTTACCTGTACAACAGATCTAATATATCGCCAACGCCGCACCGTTTCGTGGGAACAACGACAGGCGTGGACTGTTCGGTAGAAATCGGCGATTCTTCTATAGTGGTGTCACCATCATCCGCCTGTCCCGTACTCCGGGAGTACAAATCGTCCTCAGTCCCGTCCTTCACGTCGTCAATGTACGCCATAGAGCGGTACCTTTCGTTGCCGAATGGCGCCGTGTGTCCCCTCAACAGTCGGTAGTCCCGGATCACTTGTAATATGAACTTGAGGTTCAAATCCTTCCAGTCGCTCACGTCGTGTATGTTGTAAGCGTTTATGTTACTGAATGGTATGTCCGCTGTAATTATATATTTATTGACGTATAAGTATAACTTAGACCATGTAATGTAGGTATAGACACAGCAGTCCTAACAAAATGCATAGCAAAAAACGGCGTGAAAATCGCGTTGGGTGTAAATTAATGTCAATATTGTTCTTTAAACAGTCAATGTGTGCATTTCATAAGATATATGCATAATGTCAACTGATACGGAAGCCGTAACCACTTTTTACGCCGCGTTGAAAATGACACATGCTGCGTCTAGGTATAGTTTGTTTATAGTCTAAGAAGTATATAGGCTGTTTATACTGTTGATCGATGGTACTTGGTGGAACTTGTTACAGATATTGAATAAGACACTTGCATTTTCTTATCACAGTAGGTACATATTTTATTTGTAACCTGATCGGTTTCGCCTTACGGCATTCTCGAAGGTTTAGAATAAGAATGCCGATAGTCGAAAATTTTCCTCTTTTTAAGAACAACATAATAAGACCAAAGAGGTTCATAAGTAGGTAACCAACAGTAGAATAAATAGGATAAATTAATCAAATAAAAACATTAAAATTTCCGGATTATTTTTCTAGTAGAACATAAGGCGCATTTTACTGTTTTTTATATCCTTCCTATTTGTCATACCGCATAGTAGAACAGATATGATATTTTTTCCTGCTTGTTATACTAGTATAACAAAAAGTAGAACAATGGTGAATAGTCCAAACCGTTCAGGTTAAAAAATTAAATAATGTCGGAGAGTACAAGTGTCTTTAAGTATACAGGGTGTTACAGAAAGGTGTGGTCATATTCGAGGGACGCATTACGTGTGATATAAATAAATTTTCCGCGGGAGTATAAACACCAATTTACTTTGTATCACGTAGATACATAATTTTCTTTTTTATCGACCATGTGTAAGCTAGTGGAAATTGTCGACAAACGCACAACACTAAAAAACTAACCAGGGCTGCAGCAGCTCCAGCGCGCTGTTACAAATGAACTCTACGGTTTGAACCCGAGTAGGTTTACCAAACGATCGGATTTGATAGGCCCTGTCTCAATATCGTCTTACTTACTTTGTACCTAAACAATTTTTTTTTATATCGGGCAAAGAAATTCTGAAACAGCTTATAACTTGTTAAAATAGTATGAAAATAAAACAAAATTTACTTTAAGCAACAATAAAACATTTTTATGTTCCTGAAATCATCCATGCTAAATGTAAGACTTGTCTCAAAGATACCTTAGGTAAAGGTTTACCTACATTCAATACCAGGAGTCGTGGACTACCGAATTTCCAGCCACGCCCCTTAATATTAAACTAATTAAAATTGGTTCCGTACCCAATTTTATTGAAATGTTATGCAAAAAATAAATTTTCGGTTTTTATTCAACTTCGGTGGCAGACAAGCACACGGCCCACCTGATGAGAAGTTAAATAGAACAAAATTCCAAGTTGTTGGGTAGGTACGCGATAAATAGAGATGCTTGATTGCGAATCTCCGCAGCGCAACTGCGCGTGAAGACGGCAGCACCTCTCCTCTCCCAAAATCCCGACAGAGGCAGGAATGCTCCTGTAAAGGGTTGCTGGGTGACTCTTCATGTGTGCCTGAGTAGCATAGGACACAGTGGAGAGCAGACAAAGCCTCAAAGGCCTGGTTGAGGAGCCGCCCCTTTCTGTGTGTGTTAATTAATGTGGGTGCTAGCACCTCTGCCTACCCCTTCGGGGATATAGGCGTGAGTTTATGAGTTATTATCGGGTTTTTTTTGAGATTTGTTTGTTTGTTACGTTTGGGAAGCCAGGTGTCATGATAATGCGCACAATGGCGCACAACATAAATAACGGCAGTGTACAAAAATGCACACAGAACTTACTAAGGTATATCATGTCGTACCCGGATAACATAACTCTAAGAGGTCCTTCATAAGAGTTCGTTAAAGTATCATTCATTGCGGTACCCTAAAATATTTCATAATATTAAAATATCTTCTCTTTCACTCCAAATCGCCACGCCCTTTGTTATGATTGGTTCCGTACCAATTTTATTTAATACAAAACCTTTCTTAAAGCATAAAAAGGTATGGTAAAGTGAACAAAAATATGTTCAAATACCAGGATAACATAAAATGTGAGAGTCGTTTCTTCAAAATTTTTGAAACAAGATTTTACGGTACCCTAAAATAATTTATACGAAAAAATCATTTGTTATTTTTTTCCTATACCTAAATAGGGTGAACTGACTAGTATTCGACTATGGTCACAATTTTATTATTTTCTGCATTCTTAGTATCGGATGTATTTCTACTGAATTACATACTCTTTTTTAATAACAATGTTGTTCAGTCAGTGGGTCGTATGTTTGTTTGCCCACCCGTTATTGAATGATACGAAAATCACGGCGTCGAAAAAGTTGTCTCTTACATAACAACAGACAACGAGTAGATTGAATGGTAGCTGCGATTTTTTTTTCAGAGTAAGTACACAACTCTGATTTTTATTAAATTTGAGCGCGATAGTCCATTCATTGTCCAACCCAAACTCAATGCGAAGGGGTTTCTGCACTTGAAAGAAGCACAAAGTCATAGTTGAAAAATCCAGATTTAAATATTAAAATAAAATTTTTAAATGGACGTAAACCTGTACCTCTACCCTAATTTCATAGGTAATACGTTCGGCCGCGGAGTCCTTTGATGAGACCGCGATGCGTGGCGGCGCTTTTGATGCGGACAATCGGTGCCGCCAAGGACATAATATTTGGCGCCAAAGTGCGTAAAACAGTAGGCATCAATGTTGCCATAACTGATTTTATAAAATCTGTAGATGGTATGTTAAAAATAGTAGAAGCAGCGTAGATTTCAAATGAAAAAGTGGTAAATTTATTAGTAGATTAAAATGTATTTTAACGCGTTTATGCTTTTTAAAAGATAGAAGACGAAAACCGTTTCGTTTGTTTTGCGTCTTGTCATCCGCAGAGTAGGTAAGTCTTGTCATATGCAAAGAAAAATATCGTGACAATTTTATGTATTACTTATTTCCTGATTCCTCAACTTTTTCTGGCAACATTCGTATGTACCTACTTGTGCCGACTTCTTTTCTGTAGGTTGTTTACATGTTTATTTGTAGACTAGTTGTTGTTCTGTTGTGCAGTGAAAATGTCGGTTTTTAGTAATAGCGAATATTAGATGATGCTTTGTATTGGCGCAGCTGATGGTAGCTTGCGAAAAGCTCGTCGGCTGTACAGTGAGATATTTGTGGACGGAAGACTAGAGAGTGACCGTCGGCGGTTTCCCTCTTTGGAGTGTTTTAGGAAGATGGTGAACCGCCTTCAACACACTGGAAGTTTTCGTGGCGACCTTCGACGACGCCCACTGCTTTAGACGATCGTATTCTCGAGCATTTTGAAGTAGACCCGAGTACGAGTAGGTACCCGGCGAGCTGGAACGGTTATCGGAGTGAAACCCGTTCATTTCAAGGGGGAAGTTCGCGCGTATTTAAAGATGCGTTTTGATCAGATGATTGGGCGTGGCGGTGAAGTGAGAGTCGCTTGCCCGGCGAGGTCCCCGGATCTCACTCCGCTCGACTATTTTCTCTGAGGTTACGTGAAGAAAAAGTGTACAGTACAGCATGTGACAGCAGAGAGAATATGGAAGCCCGAATATCAGAGATTTTCAGTAGCGTAACCCCAGATATGTTTCGAAGCGTGCGTGGTAGCATGTTACGGCATTGAGCAACGTGGTGGAAATTTTGAGCCGTTGCGCGTTGCTATAATTTTTTAAACGTAGGTATGCCTTGGAGTTTCACGCATACTGTGGCGTCATAAACTCTTCATTCATGTGTACATGTACTCTTATGTTTTTGTGACCTACATAAGTGATAGTTTAAACTCCTCGTGTCGCGATCGTGAAGTGATAAATTAGTGCGTTCTTATGACTGTAACAGATCAGGTACATCACCGTTTCGCTGTAAGGAGAACACGCCCCGGTAAGTGATAGTCAAAATATCTCTGATGTAACCTATCTCTAACTATACCTACGCTTGGTAGGCCGGCTACCAGGCGCACAGCTGAGATTAGAGATTTTGCAGAGGTTATTGGACTCAATTGAACTTATCGCGAAAGAACAAAATACAATAGTGTTGTGACCTACCGCTTTTGCTAAATATCGAAAATTTTAAAGAATTTAACAATTTTGTAAGACGACTAACGATGTCATCACTTTATTACTATTTGTACATTAGCCGGTGCATATCGACTGGTTATCAGGCATGTGTAACGACCCTTAAATATGACCACACCTTTCTGTAACACCCTGTATAACCCATACTACTATTATAAATGCGAAACTCTGTCGGTCTGTCTGTATGTATGTTACGCTTTCACGTCTAAGTCGCTGAAAATTTTGATGAATTTGATCTATATTGAGTAGATTAGACCTTGATAAAGGACATAGGTTATATTTTGTCGCGATAACTGACACCTACGCGGGCAAAGCCGCGGGCAAAACTTGTATTCCGTAATATTCTACACAGCTTTATCTACTAGACTCATTGTAATCATAGTTTAACTGGCTTGTATAGCGAGTTCTCGAAACCAGATAATGATTAATGATTATAAACAAATACATATTTTACAAAGAAACATCCAAACCAAATAAAACGACATAATTCACAATCGTACATATAAATTTTTGCACTGAGCGGGAATCGAACCCACGAATCACTCTACTACTTGTTATAAAATTAAATCGTTACTTTACCTGGATCACCAAGATCATGGGGAATCGAATCTTTAATCTTAAACTTCACACTCTTCCCATCATAGAGCGACTGCCTACATTTTTGCGATTCCATTTCTATGGTATCACGGAACATATATTGCAGGACAACCTAGAAAATAAACATCCATTAGAACTTACTTGTTCATATATATTTTCAAAATTACGTACGGTACTAACAAGTAACAAATAACCTTTTTTGACAGTCGGGTAAAAACAGCGCAATTCTTTTTAAACCGGCAGAGTAAAATTTGGACCAACCCATCTCTTACCATGCGGTGTCGTACAAGGCGACTAAGGGCTAGAGCTGTTTAACGTCTGATACATTTTTTTTAATGTATAGCCCAGACGCAGCCTCAAATGCATGGCTTGAGTCAACAATAATGCCTGGAAGACGGCAACAGGCTCTCCCTCTATTACATGGGACCGAATTCAATGATTGGTGAAATGTGGGTGTTAATTCACCGCTGCCTAACTGATTATATGCATGTATGTATGTGTGTCACCTGCATACGAAAGCGTTTTTCTAACAAGGATGTTATATATTTATTGTATTATACAGGAGTATAATGAAGGGGAGAAACACGGACTCCACATCATTTTATACAAATACAATAAACATTTTATAAAAATATCGTGATGTAGATTACATTGGTTTTCATTCGAATAAAAATATCGTAATATTGATTTCATGGGTTGTCCTTGAAATAAAAATATCGTGATATCGATTTCATGGGCTGTCATTCCAATAGTTACGGTGTAACGATTCAAATGACATTTATGCCCATCCCTACTTCAAAATCATTTTCAATACCAGCATTAGCATTCGTATTTATTAATGCTGAAGTCGTAATACGGACGCAGAGGCGAAGCTTTTAGTACAGTTAACGACACAAGTGATTTAATACATTTCATTTATAGAACACCTTAACACTAAAAAATCCTAATAGCTAACTAATACAGCATGAATGTTCATATAACGTATTTTTATTTCAGGCGTTGGTAGAGGCAACTGCCATTACACATTCCACATTCTTCCTCTGCAGTCATTAATATTTTTACGTCAGCCAATTGACTTTTCAATTTTAAAGTAGTATCTTGACATTAAAAATAATAAAATATACTTGTTATTGCAATCGTTAGTATATTGATTAATATTCAACAACTTCTATCGCTGACTGTACGCGTTGTTTTCGATCGCGTGTCTAATACAGTGAGGTCAATTGTGCCTATTGCTTTTAAAAAAATATTTTTTTCGTTCATTTGTGAATCTGCACCATTGACACACTGTCCAGTATCCAAGGTGTTGCCTTTGATACTGGACAGTGTGTCAATGGTATTAGACCGTATTTAGTATTTTAAACGCGTTCTGATTGACGGACGAGAATCTGGAGCAGGTTTTTCTCTCGGATGTGACAAGGGGCAGTCACCCCCGTAAATCTGTAGCCTGGGGTTCACTTATAAAGTATGAGTGAACCCAAGTACAGATTACAATTTTTAGTGCATTTGAACAATCTCACTACTCTCGAATGATGATTATGAAATACTACTCATCATATTTGACTCAGATAATTCAATTCAAATGGCCATACTAATATTTATAAATGCGAAAACACCTCTCTAAAGCTCCACATCGTATACTTTTAAGCAACGCTCAAGTCTTAAAACGAATAAATGATACAAAAACTTACTTGTAAATTAGGCCACAATTGTGCTAACGCAAAAGAAGCGTAAAAATGGACATCATATGTGTTATACATTCTATATTCGTGACCTTCCAAGTACCCAAACAGTCCAAAGTCATGCCTGGAAACAATAAACTAGTTTAACACACGCTGAGGCAAGGACAACAGTTCATTACTACGAGCATAAAACAGATCGATAATTTAATTAGTTGATGTCCAGTAATTATTACAAGTCGATAAGTAATTGAAGAGGAACAAAAGCAATGAGTTCACTACTGCTACACCTTTTTTTTTCATGTGGCAACTACCTAGGACTCCCTCACTGGAGCTTGTGATGAGTTAGCTAAGGTATGTCGGAATCAAACTGATTATAACCGCATGGTGTCAAATCAGCCTGTGTAACCGGGGAATCTGGTAGGAAGTCCTGACCGTCCTTGGCCGCCAACATTGGCGACCCTGTCATATTGTTGGAGATTAAAATCCTCTCTCTTATATAGAGGGGCGCGCGTGGAAACAGACTTGCTGACGGTGTTGGAAGTCCCATCAAAACCTTTGGGCCAATCCAATATTGCCTGTAAGCTTGACGAGGATTTGCCATAGGTTTGGATATTAAAAGAAAATCGCTCCCCTAAAAACCGTAAAACCAAACCAAAAGGAGGAGAATTAGGCGGACCCTGGGCTCCAAGCAGTAAGCTTCAGATGTACCCTGGATTAAAGTTAATTATAAGAGTAGTTTACCTGGGGTCGGATTCCGGGTGTACCCTGGATTAAAGTTAATTATAAGAGTAGTTACCTGGGGTCGGATTCCGGGTGTACCATGGATTAAAGTTAATTATAAGAGTAGTTACCTGGGGTCAGATTCTGGGTATTCGTCGTGGGCATCTACCCATATTGTACCGCCATCGGCAACAAAGTAAAGCTCATTCATTAAGGCACTTTTTAACCAGTCTGGTATATTGCTGTAAAAAATAGTCAATAGAATATGATGAATTGATAGCTATTCATGCATGTTACTCAAGAATTATGCAACAATATAACTAAATGACACAAAAAGCTTTCGGCTCAGCAAAATAATGTTATTTTTTTGCTAGTTGTTATACTCTTATAAACACAAACGTACAGCAGTGTCTTTTACAGTTCGAACCCACGAAACTTTATGTACAGTGCCCCTTAGAACTTAAATACTAACAAACTCACAAACTATCTTTACATTGAAATAAATCAATAAATAAATTAAGATATAAATATTTTAGTAATCTTCAGAGGATAACTTTACATTTTCCAATTTTGGTTAAGCTAATACTATAGGCACCTGCACCACTCTCAGGATAATACAAGTAAATCATTCGATACTTACCTATTATTCAAAATAGGATCCTGCCACTCTGCGAGTTGTTTCTCCCAATTCTTATAATTCCTAAGCGCGTACGCAGCTATGCTGGCACCGGCGATACCGTCACTACCAAAGAATTTGGTATAGTATCTGTAAAACAAATATTTAAATTTAAAAAAATTAAAGTGTTATCCTTCAGAGGTGATGGAAACCATGGAATGGAGACATTTGCAATATGCATTGCAATATTGCAAATGTCTATTCCATGATATTTCCGAAAAACTGGTATTAAAATGGAGGGAGAATGTCATGGTGGTGCCTATATATAAAATTTTGTTTATCAATAGCATAATATTTATAATATGTTGTAATAAAATTCTTACCTTTTATGTATTTTCGTATCTTTCTTATATTTAATAATAGGCATGTCCCAAGCAAGACAGAATTCTGTATTTCCTGTTCCTCCAGGATCTAAAGATATAACACTCGAGAGTGCTACAGAATCACCTGCAAAAAAATTAATAATTTAAAAATAATCTAAATTGTAAAATAATAAAAAAATAATTAAATCCGTTTTTAAATCATGTCTTGGAAGTTAAATTTTCCACTTTATAATAACAAGCAAATATAGTGAAATCTTCAATATTCAATCATACACATCCAATAAAATATAAAACAGTGACAAGTTACGAGTATCTAGCAGTAGACATTTTGTTGTGTAGTTTGTATGATACCAACCAATCATCCTAATACAATAAAAGCGAAATTTGTTTGTATGTTTGTGTGAGTGAGTATGTTTGTCACTTCTTGACCCCGTAAAGTTGCGCAGTATTAGAAAAAAAATTGTAATTACATTTATAAAGTTTTTTCTGCTTGTCTTTCTTCTCCTTTTCTTCTTTTTTCTTGTCCTTATCAGGTATCTTTGGCGGAGGGGGCGTAAGGCTCGGGTCCGGAGCCAACGTCCCGTGTTTCTTAAGGCACTCCCATACGTAGCTAGATGTCTTCGCCGCGTTCCATAAACAATAACCTTCGTGTATGGTTTCATTTTCGACCTTATTCTTAGCTATGGTGAACGTGCATGGCGCTTCGATAATCTTCTGTTCAAGTGTTACACCACATGTATGTTCTTCGGCATATCTTTCCAAATCTAATTTCCCTGCAAAACAGTAATAAATGTTTACATAAATGTATACTTTCTTAATTATTGCTAAGTAAAATAATAATAAAAATTAGGTGAAGTACCAATATTTTTCTTCTTATTAGGACCTCCAAGGACTTCGGTCCATGTGAAAGTAATGCTCACTTTTCTTTGTTCATTGGTTAGGTTTGTGGCAGTAAAAACAAAGACGGCACATGGCAAACTGCTGTCCTGAAATCAATTATTGACATTGTAATGAAATCTCTAACATAATATATATATCAATTGGATAATCTATACTAATATTATAACATACACACATATACTCACGCCTGTAAATCCCCGAAGGAGTAAGCAGAGGTGTATTAACTCCCACATTCCACCAATAACTGTATTCGGTCCCACGTGATAGATGGTGAGCCTATTGCCGTATATCGGACACTATTGTTGACTCGAGCCATGCATCTGAGGCTGAGTCTGGGCTGTATATATCTGTCTGAAGATAAACAGCCCTATCTCTTAGTCGCCTTTTACGACGCCGCATGGGAAGATATGGGGTGGCCCAAATTCTTTTTTTTAATTTATGTATGTATGTACAAAAAGCCTTTAAATTTTGAACTTTAATCGCATTGCTTTAAAGTCTATAATTAAATGGATCTTTAGAAGTGTCGGTGTCATGACAGTGGTTTTGCTTTAGCAGAATCTACGCCCAGGTTTATATGATGATTAATAGTGCAAATGAAGTCACAACACGGGGTGTTTCATACAACAATGAATCAGCCGCTAACTAATATTAGTTACTAAAAAGCTTTATTTCACTCATGAGTGTACTAGATTCTACAGATAAATTGACAATGAAAATGATACCTTGTAGTTGTGAGGTATTACAGGTGAAATTTGCCTGCACACCAGCTTTACTCCGTATTTGGATAGGTCGTATGTGGTCCATGCGCGAGGATATAGGGCAGTATATTCACACTCACCACCATTCAAGTTCCATTCCCATGCAGGTGGAGCTTTTTTTGGTTTGCTAAAATTAATT
The DNA here is from genome assembly GCA_963662185.1 of Eilema griseolum. Lineage (NCBI taxonomy): Eukaryota > Metazoa > Arthropoda > Insecta > Lepidoptera > Erebidae > Eilema > Eilema griseolum. Next base: position 12,611,485 of record OY759236.1, read on the forward strand.
GTTTTTTTAATTTGCGTTATTAACTTATTACGTATGCAGAAAAAAATACCCAACCAAGAATATTTTCGACGGATGTTAGGTTCTATCTAAAAATAAGTTCTTAGAATTCATGCTACTGTTTAAAAGTGTTATTAAACTAAAATCAAATATTATTATCTTAAATTGTAAATGTTTTTGGGTTGATGATCCAAAACTGATTCTATTAATACTGTTGAGTGATGGCGCTTGGTCGAACCTGCTACTCATATTGAATAAGACACTTTCTACTTTTCCACTATATTTTATGCCGAGGCGACACCGGTCAGGTGAAAAATAAAATATAGTAGAAAAGTACAGTGTCTAATTCAATATCTACCACCAGTATCTATCATTTTCACATTATGTATACTCCATGGTTACATATCAAAGTACCGAAATTCAAAATCCCGAATGTACGAAATACCGAAGTTCAGAATCCCGAAAATTAGATTTTGGTACGCTGCTGATGGTTAGGCGTCCTGGTTTATTTTTACATTTACTTTTTACAACATCGGTATTATGACCTTCATGATTTAGATATGTAACCATACTCCATATATTTCATAAGTAATATGATTATTTGCGATATATTATAAATAAAACCTTTAAAATTTTCTCGTAACTTACTTGTAAGTAGACAAAACAGACTGGAAAATGGTTTCATTGTTTGCATTTCTAATGTTCACAATGAACTGACACTCGGGCACAGTGACATACTCATATAGGCCTGGAGTTAGTTGAAAGCGGCAAAATTCACCTTTGAACCCTCTTCCAATGGTCCCACCACCGATACCACCAATAGGACACCCTGGAGAGTTAAAAAGATTTGTCAACTCAATCTGTTGTTAGACCAATTTACATTCGGAAACTATGAATAAGACTAGAGAGCTGAGGGGCTGCCACGAAACGTACATACGAAGCTTATTAGCTAACAATGTAAATCATGTATATATACGAGTATATATGTAACTATATATATAACTATGTTTGTTCGGATTGCAAGATCTTGAAACACGATTGTGAAGCAGATATCGTCAACCGATTGTGATGATGGCAATACATTAATAAGGCACCATGGAGTTATTCTGATGACGGAGTAGAAAGATGACCATAGGCACTCCAAAATTTAAATACCTGTCGTTGTGACAACCATGACACTTGAATGAGTTTCTATGCGTAAAGCAATTGAACTACTGACTTATAGATAATAATACTGTGACACGGAGTACCATTAAGGTACAATTGGTAATTCTATATCTTACAGTATTTATTAGGAAGAACGAATTGGTTGTGCTGTTTTCCGGCTCGAATGCCGGATAAATGCGTTTTAGGGTGGCAATTACGGGAAACTACTGCTCCGCAACTTCGGGTGTACGTTTCATGGTTACAATGCCCCTCATTTAGGTACACCAAGGTATCATGTCTACAAGTTTTATTCAATATGTATAGTTATACAATTGTACTGACACTTACACTGGTAAGTGTAAGTACAATTGTATAACTTGTGTGAGCTAAAAAGATAAGTTGAAAAAAAATGTGACAGCCTGAACCTAGATTACCTCAACCATGAATTATTTGAGTCAATTATTTCTGCCCCCTAAGAAATAACGAACTAATTCATATTTATTATTACGGGCACAAAATCAGTAAGACGTGCTCTTAAACCCCGTTAACAATATAAAAACAAGTGTCGCCAAACTCTTACATAGTATGACCAATTCTATCATACAAAACAATAACATGTTGATTACAAATGTTATAATTTTCAACATAGAACAAATCTAAAAATGTCCCTATTCTATATTTAATGAGGTGCTTTTTCCATTCATCTCTCGTTGCAATCATCTCAATATTCACTCGATTCTTAGCCATAGTATCTTTCACACAGTCCACCCATTCCATCTCCTATTGAGTCTTTCACTTCCCTTGTAGTCATCCACTCCCATAGTTAATGCCTTCCTTACGACATCACTTTCATCCATACGCATTTCATGTTCGTACCAGGACAAACATCAGTTAATATACTGTGATGCGAATTATGTAGAATATCTTTATAGTGGCACACAAGCTACAGTAAAAATAAATCTTTGTTTTTATTCGCATGTAAATCATGATATTTCATATCTCATCGGTAGCTTCGATAAAGAATATATTATATTTCAATGAACAATTGTAAAAAAGGTGTGTAAATATTTGAATCATCAACTTTTGTCGTTGACTGTATCTTACCTATACTGTTAATACACGTTTGTCTACTCCTTTGGGACTATACAGGCGAGAGTTACAGTTACGTATTACTAAGTGAGCTATTTAAGCATACTAACTGATGCCTGTGTTATATACCTACCTACCTACCTAGGTACAGATTCGAACCACAGAAACCTATTCCTACTCCCGAGACAACTATAATCGATAGCAATCGCTGAACCAAATTTTTTTATTGCGAGACACAGATAAACATCCATTCATCCATCTATTAATACTTAGTCCTCCTTCTTCATTTTAACATTGTTCCCAATTGCATCCGAGACCTTCATCTCGGACCTCGGGATCCGCTTAATGCTTCTCCTCGTATTAATTTGATTTAGTCGCTTTTTTTAGGAGCACGTGCCGACTAGCCTTCCCACTCCGAAATGAGAGTCTGTTCTAGAGCCTCGTCCGATAATTAGCAAAACGCACTGACTTGCAAGTTGCACGTGAGGTTGGCCTGGCCTCAAATACAAAACATATTAGAAGCCTATCCATTTATAATTATTATTATTAGTAGCCTATGCATTTATAATAATTACTAGCTTTTGGCCGCGGCTCCGCCCGCGTGGATGTCGGTTCCCGGCAATTATTCGAATTTTTCTCACCTTTCCTAGACCTCCACGAACATTTCAAAACCAAGATAAGATAAATCCGTTCAGCCGTTCTCGAGTTTTAACGAAACTACCGAACAGCAATTGATTTTTATATATACAAAACATAGATTACTTGTATATATTTGTGCTTATCAAAGTGAATAGGAATATTCATTGTTATTTTTAACACGTATTTATTAGCTTCACTTATAACAAACTGTATTTTAAAACTGTGTAGTTGATTAAAATTAAATTACACAGGTGAAGCTAATTAAATTGAGTTCAATGTTTGAATTTTAGAGGAGCATAATTTTAAGTGCAATTAGTAGGTCTACGAGAATTACGAGAAAACAGCCGCTTAAATAGAGTTACAGTACTCATACACTTGTGTAAATGACGTTATAGCACAGATTAATAAATAGTTACTGTAATAGTACATACAGGCGCATACAAGCGCATACAGGCGTATTATACAGGTGAATTCTTCAAGAGTGTGGTCAATATATAGGTAATAAATCATTTTAAAAATGAGATCTTTTCATAAGAATGCCGTATGCCATAATAAGTCAACAACACTATCGCATGGAGTACAGTGCGTATGTGGCTTTTTTTTAAATGTGATCAACGGACTCATAAAAATCAGATCCATCCATGATCCTTTGAGTATTTTTCGCATAGGTTTGAACGTGTCGGTAGGTCGGTACAAGACGGAAGGCAGAGGTATTTCAATTTTTCAAATCAAGATTTACATAACAACACCAACTAATTCGTCACTCATAATGGTGGTGTGATTCATGCTGGCCAAAATTATGATAAAACCCTATACAGTCTCGAGTGACGTCGACGGGGTCGAAGTAACCTAACACGAAGAGAACCTCTTCTCACCTAGGTTAACCCATATCAGGGCGCGCGATTTCGTAATCTGAAGGAAATAATCGATACTTGACGACTGATCTACCATATTTGATAGCAAATCTACCATTTTAAGTACCAAAAACCAACCAATCAGAATGCAACCGGGGTGAAGCAAGATTTACACACATTTTTTTATTATTGACATAAAAATTGCATGCAATAAAAACGTTAATGGTTCTTATCGCAACAGGTAACAATACTGGGGATGCCTTAAACCTCGAACTTCAAGAATAGTATGAATTATGTACAGAAAATCGTAGGTATGTATCAACGCGATCGCAGAACCAAATCTCGTTGATACATAAGATTTTGCTATCACTATACCTTAACTTACACCTTACGCCATATATTTAAACTTAGGGAAGTCAACATATGCAAAAGAAATGTATTTTATGTCCACATGTACAAAAAATCGTAAGTACCAACGCAAGTATCAACGCGATCGCAGAACCAAATTCCATCGATACGTAAGATTTTGCTATGACTATGCCTTAACTTACACCTTACGCCATATATTTAAACTTAAGGAAGTCTACATATTCAAAAGAAATTTATTTATGTCCACATGTACAGAAAATCGTAAGTACGTATCAACGGGATCGCAGAACCAAATCCCGTCGATACATAAGATTTTGTTATGACTATGCCTTAACTTACACCTTACGCCATATATTTAAACTTAAGGAAGTCTACATATTCAAAAGAAATTTATTTATGTCCACATGTACAGAAAATCGTAAGTACGTATCAACGGGATCGCAGAACCAAATCCCGTCGATACATAACATTTTGTTATGACTATGCCTTAACTTACACCTTACGCCATATATTTAAACTTAGGGAAGTCTACATATTCAAAAGAAATTTACTTAGGTCTACTTACCATACATCCTCTGTGCTGAAACCATGTGTAAGTAATCCATGATGGGTCGCCTTTTATTCCACCTTTTACCAATGTAATACTTCAGATACCTATGAATGATAAATTCCAAGATTAATTTTATCTATTTCAATAAATCGGGGATAAACTAGAGAGTCACCATAGCTATTATTACAGATTGTATGTGATGGTAACAGCCTAGCTGTGCAGTCAAAACACACACTTGTTCTGCATTAAAATAATGAATTTCCTTTAGGTACTTGAAAAAGAAGCCTGGGCAAATTGGATTGCTCAATGGCGATTGGATTGCAAAAGGCCATTTATGGCCTTGTATTTGCTCCCTTCTAAAAGCTTTCTAAAGTACCTAAAGTCAATTTATCGTTTGTTTGTTTGTAAGTTTTATCGTTAAGCTTTTACAAGCTTTCGCAATAAAGTAAATTCAGGTCAAATATTACAGTTAAATTTTAAAGCAGTGTAAGTAAATACTTGAGGTGATTTTTTTTGTTTGGATGACAATATATTTACATAGTAATATGGAGCTGATCAGATGAATCAGTAGGAAGGTGGCCATAGCAACTTCTAATGTATATGAGATAAAGTTATTGAGTTTGGGCTCATTTGTTTTATCTTGGTAAACTCTTTATTACTTTGGTATACATACTGTTCAGGGGTCTAAGGTTGGAGACAAATAGACTTATGTTTAAGCTTGTGTGGCATGTCCTGACAAGCATGTTTATGCTTCAATACATTACATGAACTAAGAATTTAAAAATAATTAAAAAAAGGATTAAGGAGAATTTAAGCAACACTACAAAATTGTACAGAAGAAAATTCGCAAGAGTTATGCTAATTTCAAAAGCTGAAGTTGTGCAATGTCAATCTTCTGTTATCAATTTGCAGGAACAAGTACTTTCCAAAGCAGGCTTTCCAGGAAGTATCTGCTTCAATTGGAAAGAAGGGATTCCATGATCATTGCCACACATATTTACCATAACATGGGGCTATTTTTTGAAATCAGCAAACTCAAATTATAAAAAGATACATAAAACCTCGTAAAAATTACTCGATCGTAAGATTAACTTTTAAAAGTTGGCAACTGTTTGTAGGAATGCAAAACTATAATTTAAATAAAAACAATGAAGCACTCAATTCTAAATATCCTAAAATTAGAATGTATTTCTGTAACACTAATTTCTATTGTCAGATTTAGGACTATAATCACAAAATTCTGATTTTATAAGATGGAATAATGTAAGGTGTAATGGAAGGAATGAAAATAATATTTTGTATCAAATTTTGTTCTGAAAGAACTGATAAACAACTAAAATGATATTTGTTTCGAACAGATAAAAGAAACTACAAAATGTTTGCCTTTTTTCTTTAAAAGGATTCTCTACTTAAAGAACTTAGAGCTTTCTCTGAATTGATTAAGCAACTTTAATATATTATACCTTTAAATAAACTCACCTGGCAGTTAGAGGCATCATTTCAATAGCCTGTTTAGGTTTCGGTATGATTTTTTGCTTACTCTGTAGCGGAAATTCATGGTTCAAAGGTAATTTTAGGCCGTATTTAGGAGGTTCGTGGTATTCAAGACCAATGTCGCCGACTGTCTCCGTATCCATGACTATATAAACTTTCCGGTTGATGTGTCTTAAAGCGTTTTAGAAGAATTGTGAATCTTATCACTTTATCACATAATCACTCGAATCTCCATAGGTATACAAAATTATAGCAAACGATAACAAATTATTTTGTAAAATTATTGCGATACGAAATTATTCGATAATATGGATATAAAAGCAGTTAAACTGTAACTTTCTTTATAGCTGGACTGAATTGATAGTCAACAATTAATTTATTATCTGACTATACGAGGACGACATGTAAGATGAGTGTGCATCTCTCGCAAAAAAAGACAAAATTACCACACACCACACAACACAACCCACACAAGAGATGACAGAACAGAACAGACAATACTAAAAATAAAAGTGTCAATACTGTCAAGTGTCAGTTCTGTCAAAGCCAAGTGCTATATAATAACAATAGTGGCTTTTTTTGTTTGGAATAGGAAAATTAATTCAGTTTAGGTACATAAGATATGCTATTATAATATACAATTACTTACAAATTTATATATAACTATGCTAACTATACAATTTGTACAAAAATGGCATACGAGAAAAAGAGGGAGACTAATTTTAGGCATCGAAAAATTCCTCTCCATCGATCTCTACTGGGACCGTGCTCAAGAGGCTGGCGGCATTACCACGCTGAATGGCGATGCCAATTCTTTGAGCGAGGTAATGGCCAGCCTTATGGTCACGGGAAGCGTCGATTAGTCGCTTCGCTATTTCTTTGGATAGCGCGCGCGCGCTTGGACCCCACGGACCCAACGTTTCGACTCCAAACGCCTCAAAAATATAATTACCAGTTAAATTGGTATATTTGCGCCGTTTGAGAGTCTCCGCTGATGCAGGAGCAGCGCATGCGCAGTCCATCGTACTTGGAAGATGAGAAGGCGCCAGGGTGTCGACGCAAGTTGCATCCCACACCAAAGGCCTACCCATCTTCCAAGGCATCAACGGCATACCGTCCGGTCTCTTACCATCGTCGCGAGCCAAGCCAACAGGTTCATGTATAGCTGGCACGCCGGCGGTGACAAGAGCTTGACGGATAATGTCGTTAATGTTTGCATGTCGGGACATGCGGCCTGCGCTCCTGTTGCAAGACAATCCGTGATGTCCAAAGCTATCGACAGCTTCTCCACAGAGACACCGATGCGAAGAAACACACGGTGCAAACAAACATAGCTTAGTGGCTTTTTAGACGTAATGTCTTTGACAACGCACACAAGTGGCATGTTACTGTGAATTCTGACTTCGAATTTCGTGTTGGTTCCAAATCTCCCTAGGTTTAAGTATATACTTAGTCTGGCCATAAATACTGTTACAATTAAAATAAGAAAGATATTACATTTGAATTTGGAATCTGTCATTTTTATACGATTGTTCATTGTGTTTTCTAATTTTGGCGCCAATACATTGCACAATATTTTGTTATATTAAAATGGAGTGGGGTGATAAAGAAAACCGAATCCGAACCGAAAAGTTGGTATGGAGCCGAATGTAATTTTTAATACTCTCCATACGTTTGGTATTAGTCAAATGTTTGTGTACCGGGCTATTAATAGGTACAATGAGACCTCCTCTGTTTGTGACAGAAAAAGATCTGGCTGTCCACGTAGTGTTCGTACGAAAAAGGTGGTCAAAGCAGTAAGGGAAAGAATTCGAAGAAATCCTGTCCGAAAGCAAAAGATTTTATCTCGGGAGATGAAGATAGCACCCAGACCCATGTCGCGCATTTTAAAAGATGACTTAGGACTTGCAGCCTATAAGCACTGGTCATTTTTTAACTGATAATTTAAAAAAGAATAGGGTGGTAAAATCGAAGCAACTAATGAAGCGGTACGCAAAGAAGGTCACAGAAAAATTTTGTTTACGGATGAGAAAATCTTTACAATTGAGCAACATTTTAACAAACAAAATGACCGTATTTATGCTCAAAGCTCTAAGGAAGCTTCCCAATTAGTCGACAGAGTGCAACGTGGGCATTATCCGACTTCAGTGATGGTTTGGTGGGGTGTTAGCTATGAAGGAGTGACTGAGCCATATTTTTGTGAAAAAGGTATCAAAACATCGGCACAAGTGTATCAAGATACCATTCTTGAGAAGGTAGTTAAACCCCTTAACAACACCATGTTCAATAACCAAGTATGGTCCTTCCAACAAGACTCAGCGCCGGGTCATAAAGCTCGGTCCACGCAGTCTTGGTTGGAAGTGAACGTTTCGGACTTCATCGGAGCTGAAGACTGGCCGTCGTCTAGTCCCGATCTTAATCCGCTGGATTATGATTTATGGTCAGTTTTAGAGAGTATGGCTTGCTCTAAACGCCATGATAATTTGGAGTCCCTAAAACAATCCATACGATTGGCAGTGAAGAATTTGCCCATGGAAAGAGTGCGTGCTTCTATTGATAACTGGCCTCAACGTTTAAAGGACTGTGACTTGCAGCCAATGGAGACCACTTCGAATAAGCTTTTTATATTTTAAATTGTTTTATATTTATGTATTAAACTAACACACTGTAAAAGTAATAAATATTATTTGCAATAAAAAAAAAAGATTTTTCTTCGTAACAATATTTATGGCTAGACTAGGTATATAACTATATTGAGGCAGCAATCATCTCATTGAATGGCATCATTATTGTCATCAACGTCATCAACTCATCATCATCTTCATCATCAACAAGCATTCTAAACCACATCAACTTGAAAAGAGATCCGGGTCGGCTCAAGTGAGTGAGAAATTACAATTACTTATATAAAATGTTATCATGGTCAAATTGTTCGTCAAGACGTTGAACAGGATTGAGCTCATCAAGGTGCTTCCGTATGCTCACGTAGGCTATATTCCCTAGAATAATGTTCGTATTGTCCCGATCATTTATATTTTAATGTACTAGTTAACATTCCGATGAGATTTCTAGTTAGGAGGAAAATGATTGTATCAGCGTATGTATGTACCTGTCAAACATGAATCTGAAATCATCCTAGGCAACAGAGATAATCTCTTGACGGTATAATGAGGCATGGAGAGATCTAAGCATTCTATATTGGTAGTCATATTTAGTCTTAATTATATACGGCCTAAATAGTCCCAAACTGGAATTAGCAAAGTCACGGTCATTGACCTATACATTGTTTGACAGATATGTTCTATCATGAATTCTAATAGGAAACAAATGATTGTTGATTTCAAGTATTATATTTCCCGTGTGAAACACATGTACGACATACGATACGAATCACAATACAGGGTATGAGGGTGTTATTGTTAAATATCTTTAATCGTCAGGTAACCGAGATAAATTGATTTAGATTGCTTCTCGCATACAGTGTAGTTGTAGTCATATTAAACACTTGAATATATATTGTGTGGCACATCAAGACATAAAACTTATTGTTACTAAAGCATAGGAATAGTATTTACAGTTGTTCAATTTCAAATAATCTGAAGTTAGAGTAGATTAAAGGAAAGGGTACCCCCCTTGGAAACGCTTAGGTTAAGAAAGTGATAAATATAATAACCGTCTCTTGGTGAGATGTACATAGTATGTCCTTTCCGTTAGTTCCTCTTGGTGTCCGTGCCACTCGCGCCAGTAGTACAGACTAGGACAAGGAGTGGTGCCCTCGACCAACTGGGAGAATTCGCCTGGGGCGAATCTGGCAGGGCTAGTCTGCGTGAGCAAAGGAGGTCATGCGAGATACGACCCAGTTCATGTATCACATGGGTGATACACTTGTTACTTAAACCACAATTAGATATTCGTCTGGGGCGAATCTGGCAGGGCTAGTCTGCGTGAATATATGATATCATGGGATAGACATAGACTTGTTAAATAAGTAAAAGTAAGGGATACTAACCGATAGGGGAAACCGGATTGTTAGTGTGTGAGTGTATTTGCAATAAGTAGGTAGTATGAACCTGAGAAACTAATTCAACTCAGTATAGTAGTAGGTTAAAGAGAGAAATATACTAATAAATCATATAGCGACAGGATACTCAACCGTGTTCTACGCCTAAGTTTATAGTAGAGTGTTCTTTCTGGGTGTTTGTGGTATGGGTCAGCCCAAGTCACTTACCCCCAGGGAGGATAGGCTCTGCACGGAGACGCTGCCTGCAGCAGCGTCTCCTTGTCTCACTTATCATTTCAGATTCAACAAACCATGCATGCAAGGTGAATAAGAGGACTGTGATTTGCACATAGCAGCCTCTGATGTTGAGGACAATGCAAGTTATGAAAATCAAGACCAACCACATGATAAGTCTCGTATCAATCCGCTTTCTGGCCATTCTTGAGAGATTAAGGCAAATAATCTAGAACGTCCCCACAGTAAATAACCCGCCTCAGGTCACATCTCAACACGTGCTGTATTGCAATAGCTAGCCTTTGCACCAGGTACGATCTGTAGAGACACTAGATTTTTCGCTTAGTTGTCGACCTATGTCCGCCACCAATTTCTTTGCTGTATTTATTATATATTATATTCTTTATGCTGTATTTATTATATATTTATCAGAAGGCGATGGAGCTTATGAAAGAAAGAAGTAAACTACAAAGCAAGCCTAAACTGACCGAAATGGATAAAGAAAAGCTAAAAGTACTGTACAAAACTACCAACAAGAAAATAAGAAAATGCTACGATACCTACAGAATGAGTACTACAAAGATACCTCGAAAAATCAAGATCAGCCAAAAAAGCTTTCAAAGAACTGAACAACACAAAGTCTTGGATTGGACCATCTCTACACTCTGGCTCCAACAAGAATACTTCCCGAATGGAGGTAATCAATGCAGCTATAGATAATTCAACTCAGTTGTGCGCGCGGCCCTATGTATGCGTGCGCTTGTAAATAAAAAACTTTCATTCGTGTGGCAGTGACGCGTCAGTCGTCGTTCGAGCAAGACTTATATACTCTTTGGAGCAAGACTTTTTCTTAAGGATACAGTCGTTTACGAAAATGTCTAGTTCTTCACGGAGAAAATGTTTAAGGAGTCAGGTAAATATTTTTTAATTTTAAATTTAGATGTAAAAATATTTATTATGAATAAATATACGAAAAAATATATCCTTGTTGACGTTTACGTATTATTGTTTTAGACTCGAGAAACCATTGCTAAGGTATACGAATTTCTGAAAATAGATGCGAGAAATATATTGGAACTAGTAAGTGATACAGTTTGCAGTGCAAGTCCAATTTTAATATTGAAATTAAGTGAACATTTAAATAGCGTACGGAAAAGAACAGCAACGGCAGTGGGGGTATCGTATATATAGATGAGAGCTACATCTTAACTAATCATGTGCAAAACAAAGGATGGGGTAATAAAGATGGGACCACCTTTAAAGAGAAACCTGTCGAAAGGACAAAGAATTATTATTGTGCATGCTGGTTCAGAACAAGGTTTCGTACCTAACGCACTATTGACATACAAAGCAAATAGTGTTTCTGGAGGGTTCTACCACTCTAACATGAATGCAGAAAACAATGAAAAGTGGCTAAAGGAACGTCTAGTACCGAATCTTCCACCTAACTCTGTGGTTGTGCTTGATAATGCCTCATACCATAACGTTCGAAATGACAGAGCCCCAAATTCTAATTCGAAAAAAATAGAAATGCAGAGATGGCTAACAGAAAAAAAAATAGCTTTTAATGAAGATATATTATGAAAAAAATTGAACTGTATGATTTGATTAAAAAAAATAAAGAAAAATATATCTGTTACAAGATTGACGACATGCTTCAGCCATATGGCATAAAAGATCTTCGACTGCCACCATATCATCCTGAACTAAACCCCATATAAAATGTATGGGGAATTTTAAAAAAATATATTGCTTCGCATAATATCGACCAAAATGTGACGGAAATAATGAAACTCATAAATGAACGTATAAGTCAAATTGATGAAGGGATATGGGGTAATACTTGTCGACATGTACAAAAGAAAGAAGAAGAATACTATAGACATTTTGACATGGAGTCAGAATTCATAATTAACCTTGGTGAGAGCAGCGAATCCGAAAATTCATCATTTCATTTGTCAAGTAGCGATTCAGATTATTCTATACTAATATTATAAAGCTGCAGAGTTTGTTTGTTTGTTTGTTTGAACGCGCTAATCTCTGGAACTACTGGTCCGATTTGAATAATTCTTTCAGTGTTGGATAGTCCATTTATCGAGGAAGGCTATAGGCTATTTTTTTTTTTCAAAATTCGGGATCCGTATTAAAATTGCTATTTTGTAACACAAATAATATTAATACCCGGAACGCGTTATTGTACTGGATTCGAAGGGCACTGTATGATTTTTTGGTGTAACTGGACCACAGATTGCACGTGTACAAGGATGTGCAGTATGCGCGAAATAAAGTTATTTTAATATCAGTTGAACACCTTGCAAATCTGCGAGCAATCATGTTTGCCCTTACCGACAGCGCCCTTCGCTCCCTTTCAACGTCTTCATCATCCTTGAGGTCCGCAGTCAGTACATGTCCCAGATATTTAAATTGGTAAACTCTGTTTAGTGGTACTCCACTCAACAGTACTTGTGGTACATCGGTACATTTTCTGCCAGCCCCAAAGACCATGACTTCACTTTTTTTCACATTATAAATTAGGCCATGTGACTCCGCATAACTTTGACAAATAGTCATCATTCGCCTTAGGCCACATATCGAGGCACTTAGCAAGGCCATGTCATCTGCGTAACTAATATTATTAAGACATATGCCATCTATGTGACACCCCACCCGTTCCCTGCTAAGTGTCTCAACAAGCTCGTTCACATACAGGTTGAAGAACTTGCGAAGAGAGGCTCTGGTATGAGCGTCGATGGCCCGCTACCATTGCTACCAATCCCTTTCTCGCAACTCCGCACTTGGACACGCGAGAGATCCGCGGAACTACATAACCAAAGATGGACACAAGCCACCGACTGCAAGCAGTCAAAAGTGGTTATGCCATCAGTAAACAAACGACTCACGAAACGTCTCCTAAAACTAGACAGAACAAGTCTAAGAACAATAATGGGGACTATAACGGGCCACAGCCCCCTCCACAAGCACCTATACACCATTGGTGTCACGGACAGTCCCCTTTGCAGGGGATGTTTTGCTGCCGAGGAAACGGCCGCCCACGTAGTACTGGAATGTGAGGCAGTAGCCTACCAACGATCACAAATCCTCGGTACAGTGAGGTCGCTCCGCGAAGCCTGTGAAGCCCCCAGTAAGCTTCTGCGCTTCTGGGCGGAGCTAGGCTGGCTACTCTAGCCAGTACTCCACACGCACAATGGCCCAAAAGGGAGGCTAAGTGCGGACAAGGGAGTCCCCCTTCCATTCCATTCCATACAGGTTGAAGAGCGTAGGTGAGCTTATCCCCCCCTGCCTCACACCGCACTCCAACCGGTACGGTTCCGACATCGCACCTGCCCATCGCACCTGATTGGTCTGACTGTCATACCACGATTTAAAAGTGTTTATCAAGTACGAAGGGACACCCGACTTCACCAGTTTCCCCCAAAGAATGTCATAAGAGACCCGATCAAAAGCTCGGGAGAGGTCAAGAAAGCAAGCGTATACAGGTGTTTTTCTATTAACGTAATACCCGACAGTCCACTTAAGAGCCAGTATCGCACTTTCTGTAGATAGACCTGCCTGGAATCCAAACTGATTGTGGTGCACGTGGATATATTTATTAAGCTGATTATTAAGTAGACTATCGAATACTTTCGCGATTACAGTCGCCAGGGAAACAGGCCTATAATTATTTAAATCAGAAAAGTCACCCGTTCTATTCTTTAAAATGGGTGTCACCACCGTCCTCGTCATTGGACTAGGCAGGTAAGCATGACTCACACACAGATTAAATAACATGGCTAGTACTCTTGGTAGATGAGGGCCCGCATTCTTCAGGTGCTCAATACTTAGACTATCATAACCCGGGGACTTGCCTCTAGACATAGTACTGATCACTTGCCTAACCTCTTTGGCCGTGAATCGCGTTCCCAAGTCATAATCTTCCATCGTATCCCGCACCATCCGTGAGGAGCCCAGCAGTGAAGTTACTTTAAATTGATTCTTAAAGAGCTCAGCAATCTGTAACGGCTCACTACAGTCATTGATGGTAACAGGGAGGCCAGGCCTATAGTTTAGTTTGTTCGTCTGTTTCCAGAACGATCTGAAGTTCTTGTTGGAATGATGTGAAGCCAGAATGTCAATTTTTATTTGCTCTTCGTGACGTTGGCACCACTTTAAACGTGATTTAAATACCTTTCTAGCTTCACACATCTCGTTAAAGATGGGGCCATTAGGCTTACCTAAATTTACCCATTGAGAAAACCTCAACCTGGCCACCCCGTATGCCTCACCCACATGCCTATTCCATTCTACCACTACCTTACTTTTCCTTGGTCCCCCTCGCCTCTGATTCGTCCTCGCGGACTCACTTAGGGCGCACACAATGTCGTCATACAATTTATCAATTATAGTATGATGACTACAATCCCTACATATAGCATCGCAACATTTTCTAACACTATCTGGGAAATCAACCCTCCTTAGCCTCTCATGACAAGCCTTTGTAAAGCTGTTTATTTGTTCGGGCGTACGTTCTCCCCACACAACTGAATCAACATCAAATTTTACATAACAATGTTTAGCACACGCCACTCCGAGGTCACACTCCACGATCAAGAGTTGATGATCAGACCATCTCGTATCATACTTTACATACACCGATCGCACAGAGCTACGCGCTGCTTTTGTTACTACACAGTGGTCTAACCAAGATCTGGAGCCGTTTGCTTCGCTTACAAATGTATATGTGTCCGACTGTACACCTAACAACTCTGTATCGACACAACTCCACTCAAATTCTGTACAGTATTTAGTTAGTTCCTCAAAAAATGGTTTAGAGGGATGGGCATTAAAATCCCCTAACAAATAACAGTTCTCACAATCAGTACTATCAATAGCAGCACTCACCAAACTTAGGCAGTCCGTAAATTCCACCAGATGCTTTTTTCTGTCCGTAGGCATATATATGTTAAACACTATAACAGATTTATGCTCAAGTTTTATTTTTATTGCGCACACTCGCGGATTTTTACACTCGATCACGGACACAGCTCCGAACGCGCTTTTCCTCCACAGTAGTGCCAGACCCCCATACGGCCGACCGCTCAGCATTCCAGCCCCTGTATCCATGGCGGATGTGCCCGTGCAGCTAAAGTCATCGCTAATCGAATGCAGGTACGCGAGCTCCTCTGGAAGCAGCCACGTTTCCTGTAGTGCGATGATATCTGATTCGCGACAAAGCTCCCTTATATTCTCAATGGATCGTTTCACATTTTTGCAATTAAAACTCACTAGGGTGTGTTTACTTTTTTCCATTAATAATTTTGGGTAAGCCGCTCTTGGGCGACGGTTGCCCGCCCATCAAGTTACTTCTGTAATGCACAAACCGCCTAAAAATTATACCCTTCGGCCACAAACTGCTATCTAAAAATATTTGTTTTTTAGCTTCAGCTACAAAGAACTTATATGCACTATACGAGCTGTGCTTCATTATAGATATTCGTTCTAACTTCACCGATATTTGTGTTTTTCTATGGATATATTCTTCTATGTCCTTTTCAAGCGTACCTACATGAACATTTGAAATAAATATCGGTATCATTCTGTCCGCGGCTTTAAATGTGCCTGCCTCCACAATTTCACTCGCAATAACTCTTTCGCCTCTCCAACGGTACTTGTTTGTAGATTTCTTTCTTGTCACTAAGGTCCATTGTGGTCCCTTTTCATTACTTTGATGGTTTGGTTTGCAATTGCTGGCCAATGCTTGACTATAATTCACAAGCAACGGTAGTTGCTGTTCTTTTCCAATGCCATTATTGTTTATTCCCACCTCAGCTGTTAAAGATAACGGTACGGGTGACGTAATCGAACGGTCGCACGCCCCACCCACTGTACTCACAGCTGGTGACACTTCAACCGGTCCCGTTCGTTGAGACTTTGTACATCTACCCTCTTTTTCCTGCATAGTCGTAATATTCTTCGTATGATCTTGCATTTTTTGCTTTATTTTAGGTGTAGAGGAAAGCGACAAATCATTACGCTCGATCATAGTTAGATCACCCCAAAATAATACACTCCCATCCCTTTCACTCTTATCTTGCACGCTAGTCACTTTCTTCGAGTTTCCATTTGATTCTTCAATAATCACCCCTTTCATACTCTCTTGAACGTGCCTGACTTCCTTCTGTACCTCTTCTAACTGTCCCACTGTCGCGTACGTCCTTTTAAAACTTTTAACTTCCTCTTGCAGTAGTGTAAGTTTCTTGAGAAGATCGGTCATCCAGATGGTCAAACGTAATAGGCGGCAACCTCTCTAGGTTACGTGCCACAAAGACTGGTACCAGATCAGGTTCCGTTGATTTAAACACACTAATTATATCGATAAGTGTCCGATTCTCTTTGCCTTGTCCCTTTCTCGTAGGTTTCCGCTTATCCGCCGGTAAAGATTCAAATAATAACGTCTTTCCTTTTTCTATTTCTTCCGCCCGAAAGTGCGATATACATATTTTGACCAAGCTTTCCTCGTCAATTATCGAAATCTTGTTTTGCACATACGATAGTAATTCTAATGTTCAATAAATAAATATTAAATTACAAAATAACCCTTTTATTTAAAAACCCGTATTTAACCCGTAAATAACTGTATTTGTATTTATACTCGACTGTACCTCTTGTGACGCACACAAAGTCACTGTATATGTACAAGGTTTACCCACATACAGGGCCGCGCGCACATCTGAGTTGAACTATCTGTACGCAGTTTTACAGACAACTGTACAGCTGCAGCTGCAGCAGCAACAAACCAAATTTGAACCAAAAAAAAGTTTGAAAATAAGGGACAAAGTGAGAAGCGCAGATATCCGAATGAAAATAAAAAATTTAGATGCACTTACTTTCTCCATCCAAAGAAAATGGAAATGGGCAGGACACGTGGCTAGGTACACTGACCACAGATGGTCAAAAGAGGTCGTAAAATGGTCAGCACCGCAAGGCACTAGAGCGAGAGGCCGACCCTATGCCAGATGGGCGGACGAAATAGTGAAAGTGGCAGGTCGAGGATGGATTGAAGCAGCACAAGATAGGAAAGAATGGAGTTCCTTGAAGGAGGCTTTTACCCGAACGGGGTCCATACAAACAGAATAGACAGTAATATCATTTTTATTATTATTATTTATTATTACAATGTCATTATTTTAATTATCATTATTCCATTTACATCACTCTTTTTCAATTTATTGTTTAAAACATTTGTTTCTTTTAATATTGCCAATTTAATGCATGAATTATGTTATTGTAATATGTTTGCATGGAATTATTATTATGAGGCGCGCCACCGCCGCGGCCTGCTTCTGTCAGGGTGACAGGCGGCTCCACCAGTCACCCCCAGGCTTGCGCTCATGGGGGGTGGAGGTCGTTCGCGCGATCCTTCGTCGCTCCCGCTGCCACTCCCTGCCGGTGCTCCCTACGGTGGCGATCCGACGAGTATAACTGTATCACTATACAACCTCCGTGGCGTAGCGTTAGTGAACGCCGCCGCTACGTAGGAATCATATAAAAGATATAAAAAATCAGAATTTAAAATCGTGTCATGAGTTGCTGACTTTTATCGGTGTATAGGTAATGCTGTAAATTGCAACCGGTTGATTTTTCAAATTTGCCACCGTTTTTTTTTTAACCATCTTACGCTGGCCAGACTCTATAAATATATATTAATTTAAATATAATAATTTGAAATAATTGTTTGTTATACACAATCTAGTGTACTAATTATTATAAATTAATTGTGATTAATGCAAAATAAACAGTCTAAAGTTTAGACTGTTTATTTTGTTTAGTTGTTTAGACTTTAAACAACTAAACAAACGTTCTTGTTCTTTGTCTATGGTACAATTTTATGAGCTTTGGAAGGAAAAGAGATATGTTTATATGTTTATAAAATTATTATAAAGATACTCTTTGATAAATGTTTACGTTCAATTAATGTTCAAGCAGATCATCTTATACTATATTATCTCGAAGATTTGTACTTATAATAATGCAAGTTATAATAATTTTGTGGCAAAACTTACTTAGTTTTATGGTATTGTGAACGATTGTGAAGTTAATATAAAGCTTTCACTAAAGCGCCTGTTCTGAATAACCCAGGATAATGGATATTCCAGTACAAATAGCCGTCAGGCTGAAACCGCCAAGTCTCGCAGACTCATCGCAATGCATATTTAGCAATCCTGTCACACAAATAGTCATTACAGAAAGTGGTCAAACATTTCATGTGAATAGAGCACTCCCAGTGGACTGCACACAGGCGCATCTTTTCAACTCATTTATGATACCTCAAATAAACTGTTTCCTAGATGGATGTGATACTTCAGTTGTTGTGTTCGGACAGGCTAAGACAGGCAAAACTTATACTTTATTTGGTGCTGGTAAATATATACATTTTCTTCAACTTTTGTCATTACTATTAATATTATTGATTATATCAGATGCATGTAATACACTAATAAATGTAATATATAACTTATTGCAGGTTTTGAATGCATCCACAGTGAATGTGATCAAGGTATTGTGCCTCGATTCTTATCTGAAATATTTCACAAACTTAATCAAATGCCTGAAAGGGAATTCATTCTTCATATTACTTGGATGCAAGTTGTTAATAATAACATATTTGATGTGCTGGGTGCTGGTCTTGTAAGGTGCTGTAATGTTGAAGAAGCTTTCCAATATTTGCAACTTGGATGGAGACAAAGATGTCAAGGCAATAATCACACTGTATTTACAGTCAGTGTGGAACAGAAGTGGGTCAGTACCAATGGTGTTCTAAACCATAGAATGTCAACTGCCAGTTTCTGTGATCTCGCTGCGTACCCTGAACCTGGATTATTTGCTTTAGAGAACATCATTAAAGAATTATTAGCAGGTAACCCACCAAAGCAAATAAATTATGATCAGTGTATACTTACGGCAATGCTTAGAGACTCTTTTGGTGGTCGAGCGTTTACATGGGTTATTGGATGTATTAGTACAGAACCAGAAGACTATCAAGAAACATTGAAAACACTCAACTTATGTTTATGCTGCAGAGGCATTAAGAATTTTGTCACTGTTAACCTATTTGCTGATAATAACACTCCTGTGTATTCAGAAAAATCTATGCTACCACATTCAGAAAACAATTTTAATTTACAATTTGCTACAGCACAATGGATAAAATTGGTTTCCAATGCAGAGGGTCTTTTTAATAAAATCCTGCAATCAAAGTCTTTGTCTGAAGCTGATGTCAACCAAGTCAGTGAGTGGTTGTTTTTAAAAGCAGAATGTGACGAGTGCTTAAATGGTGATGCAAGTGTGGATAATAAAGATGCAAATACAAAACAAGGTTTACCTAGGATAGCTGAGGATACAGAGCCAAGTGAACCCAGCGAGTCTGATGTAGATTCAGATTCAGAGGAAGATACTCATTCTGATACTGTATTTCAAGATAAACTTGAGAAGTTTATGGAATACTTTAAAGAGAAAAATGACCTATTATTTGCTGATAGATGCGAAGAGTACTTGAATCATATTGATTCTGATGATATTACAATATCAGAACTAAGCGGGTCACAATCATTACCTGTCATGACATCCCAGTCAAATTCAGGACGAAGAAGAACTATACAACCTGGTGAGAGTCTCTCAGGAGCAGAGTTAGAGCTTTTGCGGAAGGTTGCTGCAAAAGCTATTTCACCTGAATCACAAAAAATACTAATAGAATCTCATAAAAAAGATGTTGATCCTGAACCAAAGTTGATAGAAAGAGAGCTACTTAAAATGATTGATTCACCAAAGACTGAAGAGATATGTAAAAAGTACAAAATGACTAAAGAAAAATATACACAGAAGCATATACTAGCAAGAAAACTATCAAAAGAAATAAGTGGTAGTCAGACGCAGTTAAAAGAATTGATAAACCTTTGCATAAATAAAGAGAGACTGATAAGTGATTTGTCAAAGTCTATGTGCCATGCATATAATAAGACATACTCTGAGAAAATAGAATCTAGTTTAATTGATCAAGATACTATTAGAGAGATAAAGAGACATGAAACTAATCTTAAAACATATAAGAAACAAATTGAACAAATTAAAAGACAAATAAAAAAAGACGAGAAGAGAAAAAATACATTAGATGTAGAACTAGTGAAAGATAAATTAAAACTTGATGAGCTATCTGATACCTCTATAGATGTCAAAGATAGAAAGGCTAATTCTTTAAAACATTTCACACATAGAATAACACAATTAGACAGCATTTTAAAGGAAAAGACTAACGATTTAGAGAATTTAGATTTATCTAAAGAAAAGGAATTAATGCTGAGAAAAGAAATTAAAAACTTGCGGAAGACTAGAGAGTGCTTGCATGAACAAAGGTGTAGTTTAGGTCATAAGAGAAAGATTTACAAATCTCTTTCAGATTCTGAGGTATAACACAATATTTCCAATAATCTTATGACATTGCTTATATCAGTGTACTTAATATTATTGTTCTTTCATGTTTTTCAGGAACGAAAATTGCTAGAATGTGAAGAAGCCATAGAAGCTATAGACACCGCAATTGAATATAAAAACAATTTAATATGTGGTAAATCGCCTTCTGTATCACTGTCTGATTCGCAAGATAATAAGGATTCTAGGAGCAGGGGAGAACAGATGTTAATGGCGCGACTTGATAAATTATCACATGATGAGATGAAGACATTACTATATAGGTACTTCCAGAAGGTAAGTAATTCATTTAATTTTATTAAGATCCATGAGAAGATAAATTATTACACAATTTTGCTTCAAAATTAATGTTGGAGACCATATGCACACACCAAGGCCATCCATGCCGAAACATGTGAATATTAAAAATGTAAATGTAACTCTGTCTCAGTAACTTTCATGCCTACTGACCAATTTTGATGAAATTTGATTTAAAGACTAACGAAATGTGAAAGAAAGGCTCTATAATAAATGAATACACAATTTATCCATATGAATATTGTATTTCGATTTCTCAGGTAGTGGATTTACGCGGGGCTTGTGCTGCACTTGAAGCAGGAGTGGCTGCAGCGTCTGAGGAGACGACGGCCTGGCGAGCGAGAGCTGCTGCTGCCTGGAGACACGCGCAACGTGTTAAACCGCATGCTCATTCAAGGTATTTATTCTGGGGACTCTGTAGTCCCCACATCCGAGGAGAGGGCCAGATCGTGACAGATGGCCCTGGGTCGGTCGGGGTGCGAGGGATATGCCGGTTAACCTCACCTTCGGCAACCAAAGTTCTTCAAGAGGGACATCAGAAGGTTTCTTCATGGTCGGCAGCGCGAGTGTGATACCCCTGGTGTTGCACCCGTCCATAGTCCACAGTAACCGCTTCCCATCAGGTGGGCCGTGTGCTTGTCTGCCAACTAAGTGGTATAAAAAAAAAACAAAAACGACCCACAGGCGGCGTGCGTTTTGGTCGGTTCGAGTCCGACATAACCTCTTCCACCGGCTCCGGTGGGGTGGTTTCCGTGGGGATTAAGCGCACGTAAAAAGAAAAGGTATTTATTCTTTCTGATTAAATATATACAATACTGATAGACGATTCTGCCTGCATGGATGTCGGTTATAGCCCAAACGTTCTTTCTCTATTCCGATTTCATGTTACCTTTCAGACATTTCCAATCAATACATCGATGTTTGGATGGTGGTAATGCGGAAAGAGCACTCTCTTTGGGCTTGACGACAGATTCAGAGACATCAGATGATGCTATGAGACTCGTCGATCGTATGAAACAACTCGCCAGGTATCCTCCAGTAAGTAAATTAAATATTTATCTAAATCTAAATATAAGTTAATCTATGTGGAAGTGTATCACTAAGTGGCTGATAGTGGAGTATCGGGGAAGCAGTTAAGTATGTAAGTGGGTAGTAAGTGCAGTAGTCATCCCTCAGCTGAAGCTTCTGTATGCTGCTGGTCCCATCTAGGTGGGTAGGATGGCTACATGAGGTTGCAACCTTTCATTTTTATACCTATAGAAGAGTCACACAGAGCTAATACGGTACGGAAATGTGATGCGAGATAGCGCGAGGCGCTTATCAGGTCTGGCACTCATTTCTTCTTGGCTAACTTAGTGACAAAATTAATAGTGTGTTTGTTCAACCTTATATCTCACAAAGATGAACCTAGTTAGGTTCAAGTTCAAAAAATTTAGTAAAACTTTTCATTAAACTTTTACGTTTTACTTTTCAGCCACCTGTTATCCCTAGTCAAAATCTACGCCAGCTGATGCCAGCCACAAATCTTCCCGTCGCAAAGGTTACTAAGGAAAAGAACAAACTCATTATTGTACAACAGAATAAAAAGCACTGATACTTGCTCATCACTTTATTGTCAATTGTAAACTCTATCCTTATAATTCATTTTTAAGCAATATTTAACACTAGTTTTTGAACTTTTCATGTAGTTACTAAGTATTATATTCTACAGTCATATTATCACATATTTTAATGCTTCTACTGAAATTATGTACATAGTTTTGATGATATTGTTCTCAGTGTATTTATTGTAAATATTTTTGCCAATAAAGACTTAATTAGTGTAAATAAGTATCATTCAATAAAAATATTTATCAATATTTCGATTTTTTATGGGTCATACGACTGAAGGGTAAAAGGGCGTAACCGACAATAATAGTTAACTAGAAAATCGCTTTTCAGTAAAGTGTTCACGATGTCCCTTGGGATTTTTTGTTTGAACATTCCGTGTCATTGGTCCCCTTTTACCTTCCAATCATCGTTGTTGTAACCCATTTTAAAAGTTTTATGAAAGTGTATACAGCGCGCTAATGGTATCATAGTTTCACTGGTTGAATAAACAACTAGATCATATTACCAGTAAAAAAAAATACATATAACATAACATGACGCCACTTCCTAATTTTATCAATTTATTCATGAGGCTTTAAAAAGACGAAAGAATCTCGGAGACATTAATTGTCCTAAATTCATGCATTGATGTATTATTATTCGAGATTACATATGGCAACATAATTTCATTTGATTCAGACGACCTATGAATAAAAAATATTTTAAACATACAAAATGTGTGCATATGCTGTTAATGAGCATGTCAGCAGATAACACAGATATTTTATTTATACATATGAATTGACTGTTTTCTTAATTTCATTCAAGATCACCAACATACAGTCTGCGTTAAAAGTAGACGATGATTCAAAATATGGAATTAATATTAATTTTGTTTTATTTAAAAAATCATAAAGTGCCCAATTAATGGCAATAGGCTCGCCACATATTACATTGGGACCTAAACATAAACTGGCGAAATGTGGGTGCTAGCACCTCTGCCTACCTCTTCGGGGATATAGGCGTGAGTTTGTTATGTTATGTTAAAAAATCAAAACATTTAAATAGAGCCTACTAAATAGTTGAACAGTGTTTTAATTCCATAAGTTGGAACAAAAATATATTTATAAAACTGAAAATTATCTACATTTGACGCTAACTAGGTATACATTACGTCAGGTAGCCAGCCATTCGATATCATGACTTGAAATTCCAAGGTATGCATAATATACCTTCAGACAACACTGAATAATAATGAGTTATGTAAAGCAGGTTCCCACGGAGTTTCTGAAATAAAGAAGGAATACCTATGTATTTGCATTTTCGCCTTATGAATGATTAACGGCGCGGCGTGCGTTTACATGCATGCATCTGTTCCGTGAACATAACACTTAGCTAATTTCGTGCTAATAATTAGGATAAAATCGTGAAAAAATATTTATACAATTTGCATGATACGCGAGCGCTCGCGGCAGTGGAAGCGGTAATAAGTAGTGCTCCCTTGCCGTATTACTCGTTACCGCTCTACCAACTACTAGTAGTGATACTATACTTAATCAAAACTGCAAAAATATCTACATCGTTTCAAAACATTCTTGTAAATTTAGATATTAGTGTAGTTATAGGTACACCAATCTCGCTCACTTGTGCAGTTAGTTTAAAGTATAAGAGTACATTCGATCTTATTTACCTCACTCAACGCTGGACTCCTAGTAAGTAGTCTTTGACAACATGATATCATTAAACCTGGTGTTATACTGTCATCTTTTTGAAGATCCAGCAGCCCAAATCTTTCTTTTACTTCTTTATAAAGAGCTCGTTCAACATGTTTGTTACTAAAAGGAAATAGTTAGTTGCTATATTAGGTAAACTATAGTTAAGTCTATTATATTGGATATTATGGGTTCTAGAATGCGGACAAAAATATTTAAACGCAATTATTTGCGATTTACCGCGGTAGCCTAGGGGTATGGGTAATGGACTGCTGAGACGAGGTCTCGGGTTCGATCCCAGGTTAACCATGGCACACACCAATGACTTTTCGATGCTTTTCGAAGTTATGTGCGTATAATACACACATAACTTCGAAAAGCATATTGGTGTGTGCCATGGTAAACCTGGGATCGAGCCCGAGCCTATTGCCATTAACGGGGCACTTATAAACCTGCAATAAATTTTATTGCAGGTTTATAAGTGCTCCGTTAATGGCAATAGGCTCGCCACCTATAACATTGGGACCTAAACATAAACTGGCGAAATGTGGGTGCTAGCACCTCTGCCTACCCCTTCGGGGATATAGGCGTGTGTTTATGTTATGTATTTGCGAACCTGTGAGCAGTCGAAGGCTTTATCGCTACGCCACATCTGTCTTCCAATTAAGTATTTATCAACATTACTATTATTAATACTTAAAGCTAAACAAAAACAAACTTACATGCTATATTCAGTCATTAGTTGGGTAGCCAAATCTAGATGTTTAGCTATATAAGTCACTAGCTCTTCAGCAGGACATGACGAAGGAGTAATAAATTGACCAGTCGGTGATACCATCAACGGTCCAGCTTCACTGAAACAAAATCGGGCCAAAATAACGTTTCTCGAGGTTAGCAAAAATAAACTTAGGTGTCAGGCAAGCACATGGTCCCCCAGCCGTGTAAGCACGTACTAACACATTTGTTGCGTTGCATGTCAGGCAAGCACATGGTCCACCAGCCGTGTAGGTACGCTCATACTAACACATTTGTTGCTTTGCATGTCAGGCAGCACATGGTCCCCCAGCCGTGTACGCTCGTACTAACACATTTGTTGCATTGCATATCAGGCAAGCACATTGTCCCCCAGCCGTGTACGCATGTACTAACATATTTGTTATGTTGTATGTCAGGCAAGAACCTGGTCCTCCAGCCGTGTACGCAGGTACTAACTCATTTGTTGCGTTGCATGTCAAGCAAGCACATTGTCCCCCAGCCGTGTACGCATGTACCAACATATTTGTTATGTTGCATGTCAGGCAAGAATCTGGTCCTCCAGCCGTGTACGCAGGAACTAACTCATTTGTTGCGTTGCATGTCAGGCAAGCACATGGTCCCCCAGTCGTGTACGCACGTACCAACACATTTGTGGCGTTGCATGATACGTGACAACTTGGTTCACATGTGTGTACCATTAATGAACATCGAACACTCTGTGAGCTGATGTTTGCGGCGATCCTATTTGTACGGTCCGTATGAACGGTGTTCGAATAGCTTTATTGTATACTGCCAACGGCAGCGCTATGGCTGCTTAGATGTCACGACGGTTGTGTTCGAACTCGATTCGAACTATGTTCGCGTTCGTTTTCGAATATTTATTTATTTATTTATTTAAGCTTTTTGCACAAACAGACAGAATGTACAAAGGCGGCCACAGGCATTTTCTACCAGTGTATGTTGTCCAAACATAGATACAAACCATATTTGTTCATGTTTGATGTTTGTGTTCACTTTTCATACACGGCTTGATGGAAAGTATTACGAGTATGTAAATAAACTTACGGTTCAACGACTATTTCATATTTGCTAAGCGATTCTGGAATACCTATTGGAAATTTACAACCTTTGCCATAAAAATCACCGATGGAAGTAATCAACTGTCTTAAATGATTGCAGTATTGTGTCGCAGATACTTTCGGCATGAATTTCCTGGAATAGAACACATCCACATATATTAGTATCAGAGCCAACAGGATATTTACCATGTGTTTTAACTACTTAGTTTTCATCTAAATCGGACCCAAAACATCACCAGGCGAGAAAAATTAAAGTTGATATAATAAATGTTTGTTTAAAATATTACTATTATAAGTATTATGTTCTGATATTTTACCTTCTACAAATATGTATATCCCTCAGTATACTAGACAGAGTTTTTTCATAGTTTGGTATTTTGACTAAGGCACTATCTTCTTGACTTACTTTTTTAATGAGCTGGAAAAAAAATAACAGAAATATTACTATACTATTGTTATTTTTAGGGTTCTGTACCTCATGAGGATAAAACGGAAGATTTATAGGATCACTTCGTCCGTCTGTATGTCAAGATATTTTTCTCAGGAATGTGTGGAGGTACCAAGTTGAAATTTATATCAAATACTCAGCGGGTCTAAAATGGCCACACTGAGCGAATACTGCGATCCAGTAGATCTCAATAGATTCCTATGAACTCGTAAAAGGGTGGGTCACTTTTTAAAGCAGAATCATAACAATTAATTCATCTACTAAGCGGTTTCTAATTTCGTGTAAATATCGCCGCATATTATCCCAATACGATTCCAATAAAGTGTCATTTTTAGACCTACAGATCTGTTACGTCTTGAAGCTGTATAAAAATCAAACTTCGAAGTCGACGGCGTCAAAAGATATAACCGGTTAACTAGCATAAATGTGGTTTGATCCAATTTGTACGGAGCCCTCAGTGCTCAGGTTCAACTCGTACTTTTGCGGGTAAGTCAGTACACCTGGTGATTAAAGGCCGAGGGTTTGGCGCAAACTTTCTTCTCGAAGGAATATTCAGATGGCAGTCGCTCTCATAAAGGCCATGATAAGCCAAATCAATTATGCATAAGGGGAGAGTGGACCCCAAACTGCGACGTGAAATGGTCATAGGCCTCGGGTGCAACGGGGACCGTAGCTAAGTTAACGATAGTATAAAATGTAGGTATTTACCGATAACCATTCGTTTCTAACATCGATTATGCTTAGGAAAACATCCCCATCCAAACTGACGCCTGTAAACTGTCCCAATGCTATAGTTCTATCTGTAACAACGAAATACATAATATAAATTTTATTATTGTAAGTTATAATACGACTTGATCGTTTGGCTGCCTTATTCACAAACACTTTTCCACTATATATTATTTTTCACCTGATCGGTTTCGTCTTATGGCATTCTCAAAGGTTACACACTATTACACACCTTTGAATTGTCCGTGTTTCAATACCGGTCAGGTGAAAAACTAAATATAGTGGAAAAGTACAAAGTGTCTTATTCAATATGTGTAGCATATTCCACCAAGCGCCATTGATTAACATTATGAACGCTACTAAACGTTAATGATTGTGAAATAAGCAAGGTCATTGGGTGTGCAAGGTCTTGTCAAGCCAAGCGAACTTCAACTGCAAGCCTATAGATCTGCTGAGGGACGGCCGAGGTTCTGGCGCATGTTTTCCTTTTGGCGTCGGTAGATCAGACGCAGTCGCTCCCTTAAAACCCCAAATAATAAGAGAAGGAATAAAATTCTCCGAGCTCCGAGTTGCAAACCCCGTGTGCAGTCAGAAAAAAACGTTAAGACTTTTTTACACCACTTGGGTGCCAGATAAGCACACCGCCCACCTGTGTAAAGTGGTATCCGTGGCTTATGCACAGAGAGTTGAGAACCTTTAGTTTTCCCACTGACAGCTCAAATACTCTCCAGTGAGCTCTGGCTGGCCCTACTCACCGCTCGGAACAAAACACAAGGTAATTATGGCCGCAGTATTCTGTAGATGATGATAATTGTGAAAAGGTACCTTTTAAATTATCCATAACCGCAGTATGCTGTATGGCCAATGACACGAGACTTTGAAGTGCTCCTCTTATATGACTCATGTTCCAACCTCTGTCGTATTTCACCTTATTGAAATGATACATTAAATAATTAGTTACCGGAACAAAAAGATTATATTATCCGCAACGAATACAAGGATTATGGGTAGTAAAAAAAATAACATAAATATAAAAAAAAACTGTTGAACAAACGCCTCTCGCAATGCATGCATTGAGACCAGAGACGGTGATGAGTAGAACCGGAGGTAAATTAAGCTGTTGAGTACATTCTAGCACATTGTGTAGCTGAGTATGATGGAAAGAAGCAATCTCGAATAACGAATAACGAAACAATCGCTCCACGTACGACGTGCTTAAATGCACGTCGTACGTGGAGCGATTGTTTCACGCTCCATTCCTATGCATACACCTCAATGTTGGTAAGCGTCAGTAGCCTAATTATATATATATATATATATACCTATATAGTTACGTTCGAAAGGTTACGGGTTCGAATTCTGGTCATTACACTACCAGCATGAACTTAGTCCTAACACAAGCTATTTAGCTTAGCTGAAGAGGTTAGAAGGAACATTAGTAAATTCGGTTCTAAATTAAAAAAAAAAATGTAGTATACCTAGTTGTTACGTAGAAGAATTAGAAACAATTTATGTGCATATTCTCTATTCCAAAAATCTTCAATTTCAAGTACTATAAGGTTGAGAATAAACCTTACTCTTTGTTCATGCACAACGTTCAACGAACAAAGAGTAAAGTTTATCCTCTGCCTTGACAACTGTGAAGTTAGGATGTGATATTATGTTAATTTGCGCGAGAACATTAATAGCGCGATTTAAGATCGATAGTTCTGTACAAGTTCAGTCTGACTACGATAAATGGCGCTGGATTTGTGGGATATGTTAAACTCGCTCCTAAAACAAACAATTTAGCTTAAAAGGGGTGAGAGAGAACATTAGTAATTTCGGTTCTAAATAAAAAAAATAAAAAAAATGTAGTCTACCTAGCTTTAATTCTTCTACGTAACTAGAAGAATTAAAAACTATTTATATGCTTATTCTCTATTCCAAAAATCTTCAAATTACAGTACCAATAAGGTTGAGAATAAACCTTACGCTTTGTTCCTGCACAACTTTATCCTCTGCCTTGATAACTGTGAAGTTGGGATGTGATATTATATTAATCTGCGCGAGAACATTAATAGCGCGATTTCGGATCGATAGTTCTGTGGAAGTTCAGACTGACTACGATAGATGGCGATGGATATATAGGATATGTTGAACTCACTCCAAATACATACAATTTAGCGTAAAAGGGGTTAGAGAGAATATTAGTAATTTCGGTTCTAAATTAAAAAATAAAACGTAGTATACCCAGTTGTTACGTAGAAGAATTAAAAACTATTTATATACAGTCTCTATTCCAAAAATCTTCACTTTATAGTACCATAAGGCTGACAGTAAACCTTACTCTTGGTTCATGTACAACGCTCACGAACAAAGAGTAAAGTTTATCCTCTGCCTTGACAACTGTGAGTTGGTATGTGATATTGGGTTAACCTGTGGGAGAACATTCATAGCGCGATTTAGGATAGATAGTTCTGTGGAAGTTCAGACTGACTACGATAGATGGCGATGGATATATAGGATATGTTGAACTCACTCCAAATACAAACAATTTAGCTTAAAAGGGGTTAGAGATAACATTAGTAATATCGGTTCTAAATTAAAAATTAAATGTAGACTAGTAACCTAGTTGTTACATGGAAGAATTAAAAACTATTTATATACATAGTTTCTATTCCAAAAATTTTCACTTTATTGTACTATAAGGTTGAGAATAAACCTTACTCTTTGTTCATGTACAACGTTCAACGAACAAAGAGTAAAGTTTATCCTCTGCCTTGACAACTGTGAAGTTGCGATGTGATATTATGTTAATCTACACGAGAACATTAATAGTGCGATTTAGGATCGATAGTTCTGTGGAAGTTCAGACTGACTACTTTTTTTTTATATATAGAACACATCAATTCGACTTCGCCTTGCCTGATGGTAAGCTGTAGGCCAAGTCTCAGAAAAGAGGGTCACCATTACTTACATATACCATGTGACAATGGTGACACTCAGCTTGACGGCCTCATTATATGCTTTTTCACGCCCCGTTTAAAGGACCCGGGACGGCCGGGACTGTAGGAAGAAGGAAACACGTGAGCAGGTAATGAATTCCAGGCCTTAATGGTGCGACAGAGGAAAGAGTCACCGAATACGACGATACAATAGATGGCGCTGGATATATGGGATATGTTGAACTCACTCATAACAGAAACAATTTAGCTTAAAACGGGTTAGAGAGAACATTAGTAATTTCGGTTCTAAATTAAAAAAAAAGTAGTCTACCTAGTTGTTACGTAGAAGAATTAAAAACTATTTATATACATGGTCTCTATTCCAAAAATCTTCACTTTATAGTACCATAAGGTTGAGAATAAACCTTACTCTTTATTCATGTACAACGTTCGACGAACAAAGAGTAAAGTTTATCCTCTGCCTTAACAACTGTGAAGTTGCGATGTGATATTATGTTAATCTGCGCGAGAACAGTAATAGCGCGATTTAGGATCGATAGTTCTGCGGAAGTTCAGACTGACTACGATAGATGGCGCTGAATATATATATAGGATATGTTGAACTCACTTCTAACACAAGCAATTTAACTTAAAAGGGGTTAGATAGAACATTAGTAATTGCGGTTCTAAAATTTAAAAAAAAGTAGTCTACCTAGTTGTTACGTAGAAGAATTAAAAAGTATTTATATACATAGTCTCTATTCCAAAAATATTCAATTTATAGTACCATAAGGTTGAGAATAAACCTTACTCTTTATTCATGTACAACGTTCAACGAACAAAGAGTAAAGTTTATCCTCTGCCTTAACAACTGTGAAGTTGCGATGTGATATTATGTTAATCTGCGCGAGAACATTAATAGCGCGATTTAGGATAGATAGTTCTGTGGAAGTTCAGACTGACTACTTTTTTTTTATATATATAGAACACGTCAATTAGACTTCGCCTTGCCTGATGGTTAGCTGAAGGCAAAGTCTTAGAAAAGAGGGTCACCATTACTTACACATACCATGTGACAATGGTGACACTCAGATTGACGGCTTCATCAGATGCTTTTCCACGCCCCGCTTAAAGGGCCCGGGGACTGTAGGAAGAAGGAAACACGTGAGCAGGTAATGAATTCCAGCTCTTAATGGTGCGACAGAGGAAAGAGTCACCGAATACGATGATACAATAGATGGCGCTGAATATATGGGATATGTTGAACTCACTCCTAACACAAACAATTTAGCTTAAAAGGGGTTAGCGAGAACATTAGTAATTTCGGTTTTAAATAAAAAAAAATAAAAAATAAAACGTAGTCTACCTAGTTGTTACGTAGAAGAACTAAAAACTATTTATGTACATATTATCTATTCCAAATAGGATATTTCCAAAAATATCAATTTACAGAACCATAAGGTTGAGAATAAACCTTACTCTTTGTTCCTGCACAACGTTCAACGAACAAAGAGTAAAGTTTATCCTCTGCCTTGACAACTGTGAAGTTGGGATGTGATATTATGTTAATCTGCGCGAAAACATTGATAGCGCGATTTAGGATCGATAGTTCTGTGGAAGTTCAGACTGACTACGATAGATGGCGCTGGATATATAGGATATGTTGAACTCGCTCCTAACACAAACAATTCAGCTTAAAAGGGGTTAAACATTAGTAATTTCGGTTCGAAATTAAAAATAAAATAAAAATGTAGTCTACCTAGTTGTTACGTAGAAGAATTAAAAACTATTTATATACATGGTCTCTATTCCAAAAATCTTCACTTTATAGTACCATAAGGTTGAGAATAAACCTTACTCTTTATTCATGTACAACGTTCAACGAACAAAGAGTAAAGTTTATCCTCTGCCTTAACAACTGTGAAGTTGCGATGTGATATTATGTTAATATGCGCGAGAACAGTAATAGCGCGATTTAGGATCGATAGTTCTGTGGAAGTTCAGACTGACTACGATAGATGGCGCTGGATATATAGGATATGTTGAACTCACTTCTAACACAAGCAATTTAACTTAAAAGGGTTTAGATAGAACATTAGTAATTGCGGTTCTAAAATTTTAAAAAAAGTAGTCTACCTAGATGTTACGTAGAAGAATTAAAAAGTATTTATATACATAGTCTCTATTTCAAAAATATTCAATTAATAGTACCATAAGGTTGAGAATAAACCTTACTCTTTATTCATGTACAACGTTCAACGAACAAAGAGTAAAGTTTATCCTCTGCCTTGACAACTGTGAAGTTGCGATGCGATATTATGTTAATCAGTGCGAGAACATTAATAGCGCGATTTGGGATCGATATTTCTGTGGCAGTTCAGACTGACTACGATAGATGGTGCTGGATATATATAGGATATGTTGAACTCACTCCTAACACAAGCAATTTAGCTAAAAAGGGGATAGAGAGAACATTAGTAAATTCGGTTCTAAATTTAAAAAAAAGGTAGTCTACCTAGTTGTTACGTAGAAGGATTAAAAACTATATATATATATATATAATCTCTTCCAAATAGGATATTTCTAAAATTTCAATTTACAGTACCATAAGGTTGAGAATAAACCTTACTCTTTGTTCCTGCACTACGTTCAACGAACAAAGAGTAAAGTTTATCCTCTGCCTTGACAACAGTGAAGTTGGGATGTGATATTATGTTAATCTGCGCGAGAACATTAATAGCACGATTTAGGATCGATAGTTCTGTGGAATTTAGACTGACTACGATAGATGGCGCTGGATATATAGGATATGTTGAACTCACTTCTAACACAAGCAATTTAACTTAAAAGGGTTTAGATAGAACATTAGTAATTGCGGTTCTAAAATTTTAAAAAAAGTAGTCTACCTAGATGTTACGTAGAAGAATTAAAAAGTATTTATATACATAGTCTCTATTCCAAATAGGATATTTCCATAAATTCTCATTTACAGTAGCATAAGGTTGAGAATAAACCTTACTCTTTGTTCATGCACAACGTACGACGAACAAAGAGTAAAGTTTATCCTCTGCCTTGACAACAGTGAAGTTGGGATGAGATATTATGTTAATCTGCGCGAGAAAATTAATAGCGCGATTTAGGATCCATATTTCTGTGGATGTTCTGACTGACTACGATAGATGGCACTTACAGTTCTAAATTTCTTAAAAAAAAATTTCAATGTAGTCTACCTAGTTGTTTCGTAAAAGAATTAAAAACTATATACATAGTCTCTATTTCAAAAATCCTCAATTTACAGTACCATAAGGTTGAGAATAAACCTTACTCTTTGTTCATGTACAACATTCAACGAACAAAGGGTAAAGTTTATCCTCTGCCTTGACAACAGTGTAGTTGGGATGTGATATTATATTAATCTACGTGGGAACATTAATAGCGCGATTTAGAATCGATAGTTCTGTGGAAGTTCAGACTGACTACGATAGACGGCGCTGAAAATATGGGATATGTTGCTGCTTTTGGTCAAAGTTCTGCAAACACAGGAGTTATTGGCCTACGGGGTTAGCTGTTTATCTGATTAGCAGACTCTAGGAACTGTGGCTTTATAAGCTACGAAAAAACGTTAGTCCGAAGGCAAGAAGGCTTGCACAAGAATAATAAATAATACGAGTATTAAAATATCCGCTGTCACCCTACGATACGACGTCATTGACTGGATTGTAAATGTAAAAGCACTCCTCACACATCAATTCATCTAGGATTCGCCAATTGTTTTCGGTCTACTACAATAGTAGAGAGTAATCCTATTACTATCAACAGGGTACTTTTGGTTCAAAATGATGTTCTAGAAATTAGATTTTATATACATATTACTCGGTTCTCACTTAAGGGTACTTATATTAGAAAATCTAAATAACAATTTTGTCTGATCCAGGTATATAACAACACTACACCTAGAGATAAACTAATGATAATAAAATGATGATATTTATGATGTGCTGTCATCATAAATATCATCATTTTATTATCATTATCAATATTCATAGGTTACCAACTTCTTTAATACCATAACTTTTGCAAAGTTGGTCTATCAAACTCTGCACTTGCTCTCTGGTTGCCCTTGCTGATTCATATTTTTCTTTAGCGACAATACTATTGGTCATTACCCACTCCCTGAAACAAGCAACTTATGTTAGTAAAATTATATTAAATAATCTGAATGAAAATAATAAAATAATCTGTAGATAAATAATTAAAACCTGTTTCCGTAGTTTTCATAACTTAAGAAAACTTATTATTTTAATTATACATTAGCGTAATTAGCGCTTTAAGCGACAGAGATCCCTGCCTTGCTGGTTGAACAGTGCTTTTTTTTTTTTTTACGTGCGCAAAATCACCACGGATACCTCCCCACCGGAGCCGGTGGGAGAGGTTATGTCGGACTCGAACCGACTAAAACGCACGCCGCCTGCGGGTCGCTTTGGTTGCCGAAGGTGAGGTTGACAGGCATATCCCTCGCACCCCGGCCGACCCAGGGCCATCTCTGACGATCTGGCCCTCTTCTCGGGTGTGTGGGGACTACAGAGTCCCCGGTTGAACAGTGCTGACATCTATCAAACATCAGGTGAAATGCAACTATAGACCGCATTTATAAGCTAAGATACATATGTCTCTTCCAAATACTATATGTTTTCCTTCTTGCACATACCTAATATCGGTTTTAATTTTATGTAAAACCGTTATATTATTGTCTTACTGAAGTTATCCTCCTAGCTGGGAATCAAACCCATTTCTTAAAAAAGAAACAGCCCCTATATTATTACACCATTCGATAGTGTGCTATTAAGGATCTTATTCTGGGAAGTATGTTTAATAAGATTTTAAGTTTCATCAAAATCAGGCTTGTGATTCCTTTGAGCATTTTTCACTATTCCTTAGTTTCGAATTTTTGTCAAAAATTCAAACTGTATAGGACATGTCCATTCGACTTCGCCTCGCCTGATGGTAAGCTGAAGTCTCAGAAAAGAGGGTCACCATTACAATGGTGACACTCAGCTTGACGAACTCATTATATGCTTTTTCACTCTCCGCTTAAAGGACTCGGGACTGTAGGAAGTAGGAGACCAGAGATGGCCCTGGTTTATCTACAAGGGGAGGGAAATGCCTTATCAAACATCTTACACCCCAAGATCCGAGACAGCGGCGTATGGGTTTAGTGGGTTCAAGCTCGACAGAATCCGTGGGATTCCCAAAAATGAACATAAAATTGCAGCAACACACAATTGAATACTCTTAGAAAATCTAAGGATTATTCCAGAATTACAAGTGGGCGGGGAAAACCTAAACTAACTACACTTTATTTAAAGCAGAGATTAACCAGAATGATACAGGACCAATGGATAATCGAAATTCAACCGTAATTTGAACGTGAATTTAATTCTAATATGGCAGTTGCAAGCATGCATAAATACGTCAATGTGTGTTGGCAGTCTGAATATAAAAATGGATTTTGGTTTTCTGACAAACTTAAACTATGCCAAATCACTTGTACATGTGAGCAATTTTTTTATTCTTTAGTATTCCAAGTTTTCACATATATGTTATGTAATATTGTTATCTTAATAACAGATTTAACTGCAAGAAAACCATAATACTGTATATGTATTTTTTAAATCTATGTTACATAGGTAACTGACATGAAGAACTTAAGGAGCATTAGTTTTAAGTTCTTCATGTAGTGTCAAAAGTACTTCTTATTTTAAAATTTGAATGAAAATTTGTAATAAGTACCTATATTTTAACCGAAATTGAAAAAATATTCACAGAGCACTGCTCAAAATATTTGAATTCTGAAAATGATCATTTACTTTAATGGCTTTATTGGCCTTAAAAGATTTAAATATAACTCAAATAACTTACTCCAAATTGTTTATGGCTCTTTTCTCATAAACTTTCCTCTTCATGTTGGCAACCTTTTCAAATTCATTACTGTAGTCATCATAAGTTTTTGTGAAGTTATAACGCCTGAAATGTGAAATTATATATAAATAAAAAATAGCTGCCTGTCCCTTAGCTCATGTCATTTTCAAACCCCATTTAACTCTTGTATGTGTATTTTTTTAGCTATCACATAATGTATGGTAATGTACCAGATTTCCTGACATTTATTATTACTGCTTTGCTTGGGTAATAGAGCATTGATAGCCTTCCTAGATTAACGGAGTATTAAACACAAAAAAAAAAGAGTTTATCGATTTGAAACAGTAGTTCCTGAGATTAGGACACTAATCAAACCAAACAGCTCTTCAGCTACATAATATTAGTGATGTATAACATGACTGATAGGACAAAAGATTTAAACCAAACAATAGAAGTAAACACTCACATTTTATCAGGTGGTTTGGTACTTTTTGGTATCTTATCAACATAAGTTGTTGACATGTCACAAGCTGACAAAACTTTGATGACCGTTTCTCTTATATTATTGCCGTTCAATTGAATGTTGACCAACTTGAATGCCCCTGTTGATATCGAAAAGATAGGAGATACAGTGGAGGGAAGAAACATGCTATAAATCTTGTGAATATGGCTGACTTACTACTTTCTAAAAGTAGACAAGATGCCAATACACACACTCACCATCAGGCATATCCTTTTGTCTCAAATAAAATGGTAAAGACGATGTATGCATTCTTTTACTAGATTGTTGAGCTTCAAGCACTGCACTTAACTGTTGTAGGGAATTTTCATTTATTTTCTGAAACAATAACAAGTAGAAAGATACCATATTACACAATTTTCTATGTGAGTTAGCAAGCAGAAAAAATACGAAGCATTTAGGCAACCCATTGTATTCATAAACATGCTTTTAATTCTCTGAAATGATCACATTGTATTAGATACTTTTAAAATTATAACAAGCCCACTTACTCTTTGTTCAGGGTATTTTCCAAATAAATCTGGGTGGACACTGAAATAAAACGGCCGCAAAGCAGTAGATACTTCCGCTGCACTTAAAAACCTGCATAGGAATGCACTTATTGCATTTGGGTCACAATATCTGTAATTCAATAAAATTGATTTTCCTATATCCCAAATAAAACTTATATAGTAAAACCATGATACAATCTATGCAAGACCATAGTAAGTAATAAACCAAAACATTTATAAAAGTCGTAATACTAACCTCAGTTTAGTTTTGCTATACATTGTGAGGGCTATGGACATGTTGATTATATTTTTTTTAGGATGTCATTGAAATTCTGGTTGAGGTATTTCCGTGTTAAAATACCCCAACTACGTCTTTCTTGGTTTATTCTACATTTTCGGTGACCCTGAACAGATTTTTCAAATAGTTCATTGTCTTGTGTGACATTTACTTGACAGTTGAGATTATGTACCATTTCGTTCAGAAATCAAATATTTCTAAATATTGAGCTGACATTCGCGATCTTATTAATAAATTTTTTTATGGAGAAAATAAAGTCGTAGAAAATTATAATGTTTAGTTTTAACTGTGTTAGCTCCATCGTACATAGAGCATAGGCGAAACATGTAGCTCATCCGTGTTTTCAAAAACTATGAACTACAGATATCGATTTTCTTTTCCTTACGTGCGGGAAATCCCCAGGAGCAGGCCCCTCTTCCCCACTGGGCACTATGGGCACGTGCCCAGGGCCCCGCGATCGAATGGGGCCCCCTAGTTAGGTAGGTATTACCGAAAAACATTAATTTTGAAAAATCTGATGATAATGACTTACTACAATACCTACGCTTATTATATTAGCTTTAGTTTGCCGCATGCGGATAGCTATACCTTGTACAACATACAAAAAAAAAAAAAAAAAAACTTTTTGACAGATGGGTCAGTGATGGGAAACAGAAAATATCTATTGGTGTAAAAAATGTGTTGGCTAAATATGTGGCTGTATGTATGTTTTAAACTATTCAAAATAAATAAATTCATTCGTCAATCAATTTTATTGCACTAGACATAAAAACATTGGGTAGGTACCATTGTTTTCAGTTTTTCTATTTAAATTTTACTTCGAAGCAATAAAAACCACTTAAGACTTTCGGAAAATGCTTGAGTCCTTAACAGGTACTCTTATGTTGTGTGTCTATTCTTATGATTATTATCAATTTTTAATATTATTAAAATAAGAAAATATTGTTCGTCGTTGCAAAGTTATATCGATTTCACATTTGACATCCGTCAAAAACAAAGATCAAACTAATAAATAAACAGGGTATAAGTACTCCACTCTCTCTCAAAAATGAGTTTTTCCGATATTAGTATATTTAGGTTAATTTAAATACCTATATGTAAGTATAAGAATACAATTAAAAGAAAAATTATTAAATTAAAAAAAGAAGAATTATTTGATGCGATCGTCGTTTGACTTGACGAACGGGAATTCCCCTCAAGTATTTGTCTGCGATGTTGTGGCGTTTGTTTTGTTTGTAGTTGTTAGTTTGTTACTGACTGTGCTTGAGCTCTGACAAAAAAATAGTATTGTTTGATTAAATCGTCGTTTGTCTGTTTTGTGTTAGCGAATATTTTCGTTATAAAATTAATTAAATACTGAATTATAATATAAAATGTCGAAACGGTCATATCCTAGTGGATCTGAAAAAAGGAAAAAAGCTCTACATCAGAAAGAAGTAATTGAAAAGTTACCAAAATTAACATCATATTTTACTACTACTACTGGAGAAACTTCTGTAAGTAGCAATCAACTCATAAATGTTCCACATGATGACTCAGCTCAATTACAAATTGCAGGAATTTCTAAACCTTCATGTTCCAATTTTGAAAAAGAGATTGAATCAGAAAGCGACTATTCCTACGACGAAAGTGCAACAACTTCAGTAACTTCACTAAAACCGACAACTCCAACTGTGTCAATTGAACAGCAGTTTTCCAACACAGAAGAATTAATATCGCACGATCCCGCCGATTATTTTCACGAAAAGTTTGTTGAAATAAATCGCGAAATTTTAATTCGTAAGGGACCAGTATATTTTCAAAATAAAGATTCTGACTTTTCCGAGGCATCCAGAACCTACAAAGATGGTAATAAATTAGTGACGAGATATTTCAACAAAGCATTATTTATTCGCAAATTAAAGAACAATGAAAGCGTCGAAAGAAAATGGTTGCTGTATTCGCCTTCCAAATGCTCTGTATTTTGTTTTTCATGCTGCTTATTTAACCCAACTGATGTTAATCTTTGCTCTCGGAATGGATGTAATGATTGGAAGCATATTAATCACATAATTTTAACACATGAAAATAGCCCAGCGCATAAGCAATCTATGATGACTTATCTGGCACGAAGTAAAGCGGTTGGTAGAGTAGATATAGAGTTATTATCTCAACATCAAAAGGAAGTGGATTACTGGAGAAACGTACTTAAACGGATTGTAGCTGTTGTAAAATTTTTGGCATCGAGAGGGCTTCCATTTCGCGGCGACAATGAAATCCTAGGATCTCCAAACAATGGAAATTATTTGGGTTGTGTGGAATTATTGAGTGAATTTGATCCATTTCTTGCAGATCACTTAAAAAAATTTGGGAATCCTGGAAAGGGTAACATTTCTTATTTATCAGCAAATATCTGTAATGAGTTTATTGAAGTAATGGGAAAACAGGTTCTAAAAAAAATTATAAATGAAGTTAAATCAGCAAAATATTTTTCCATAAGCGTTGACAGTACGCCCGATCTGTCTCATATTGACCAGCTAACTTTCATCATTCGATACGTAAAAGACTGTGTTCCTGTTGAAAGGTTTTTGAAATTTATACCTATTAAAGAGCATAAATCTAAGTATTTAGCGGAGACCATCTTAAATTTTTTAGAGATACATGATATTCCCATAAAAGATTGCAGAGGACAAAGCTACGACAATGCTTCAAATATGTCGGGAAAGTATAGTGGTCTACAAACAAGAATCAAGGAAAAATGTGAATTTGCCACCTTTATACCATGTGCAGGACATTCACTAAACTTGGTAGGTGTCCATGCTGCTGGGTGTGTACCGGAGGCATCACAGTTTTTTGAAATAGTTCAGAAAGTGTACAACTTTTTTTCGGGCTCTACCCACAGATGGAATATATTAACAGAACATTTAGGTTCAAAAAAAGTTGTTAAGAGTCTTTCACAAACCAGATGGTCAGCCCGAGCTGATGCAGTAAGTGCTTTGCATGGGGGTTATAAAAGAATATTAGAAGCTTTAATCACCATCGCAAACGATACTGAAAAGGCACGAGAAACAAGAGATGAAGCCCTTAGTCTGTCTAGAAAAATGGGAAATCTAGAATTTATTATACTGACGGAAATCTGGAGCACCATATTGGAAAGAATAGACAAAACAAGTAATTATCTTCAGAAAGAAACAATAACACTGGACGTTGCAACCAATTTGTTGACTTCACTTTATGATTTTATTACTAACCTCAGGGATAAATTTGATAACTTCGAATCATCTGCCAAAGAAAATAACCCAGAATCTGACTACAAAGATCTATCTCAAAGAACAAGACGTAGAAGCTCACGGCTGATTTTTTTTGATGGCTCTGCGCCATCAGTCCAATTGAATGGAAAAGAGCGATTCAACGTAGAAACCTTTCTCCCAATAATCGATACCTTGAGTGTTCATCTAAAACAGCGACAAAGTTCATATGAGACCGTCAGTCAACGTTTTAGTTTATTTTTTCACTTAAAAACTCTGAATTCCGAAGAGATACGACAAGGATGCAAAGAATTTTCTCAAATCTATCACGAAGATGTAAATGAAAAAGAGTTAGAAATAGAATGTCAACATTTAAAAGAATACTTAAAAAATGTTCAGAGTGAAAATGAAGCATCTAACAGTGTACAGGAAGTATATAATCTATTAAAGCAAAACAAAATTGAAGACACATTTCCTAACGTAGAAATTGCATTGAGAATATTTTTAAGTATGATGGTAACTAACTGCAGCGGAGAACGCTCCTTCTCCAAATTGAAACGAATAAAAAATGAATTAAGAAGTACAATGCTTCAAGAGAGATTAACTAGTTTGTCGCTGATGTCCATAGAATGTGATATTCTCAATACCATAGATTTTGAAGATGTGATTAACGATTTTGCTCATCTTAAATCTAGAAGGGTACCTTTGCAATCAACATAGAATTAATCTAAGGATTTTATGTTAAGCGAGTTACTTTTGTAGATTATTTTTTATATTTCCTATTTTTTTATAGTTAGTAACTAAATAAAAATAAATTTAGAACCTTGTTTGTCTTTCTTTATCTATTGTAACTAAATAGTGTTTTCTCAAGGTCCTAGGGGCCCCATGATCCTAATGTGCCCAGGGCCTCAAATAGTTTAAAGACGGCCCTGCCCAGGAGAGGTTATATCGGACTCGAACCGACTAAAACGCACGACGCCTGTGGGTCGTTTGGCTGCTGAAGATGAGGTTAACAGGCATATCCGTTGCACTTCGGCCATCCCAAAGCCAACCCTCTCGATTTGGCCCTCTCCTCGGGTGTGGGGACCACAGAGTCCCCAACTCGTAACCGGAAATGGGGAGGCACACAAGGCGCACCGCCACCGGTGCCTGCTTCTGCCAGGGTGACAGGCGGCTCCACTCGTCACCCTCCGACCTCCGACGCCCGAGTTGCCTCTGTACGCGTAGCTTGGCTTGCGATCCTCCTTCACTCGCGCTGCCGCTCCCACCCCACCTCCTCCTTCACGAGCATAACTTGTTCGCAGAAGGAGGCGCTGAACACCCACGCATCCGCACAGCGAACCATCGCCGCGAGCAAGGTGGCGAGCGTGAGAACTCTCACTCCCAGGGCCACCACCAGCTCCCGTCTCGGCGTCTCCCACGTCGGACACTCAATGAGCGTGTGCAGCCCCGAGTCCTCACTCGCGTTGTGGTGATGGCACTCGGACGTTGACTCTTTTTCCATCCGACGCAGATACTGCTCGAAGCACCCGGCTCGGTGATCATCTGCGTCAGACGGTACGAGAATCTACCGTGTGGCCTTTCCAGCCACTCCCTCAAGATGGGGTTATCGATCAACTACACTAATATGGAGGTAGGCGCAATAACTGCACTAAGTTACTAGAGTAACATAATCCTTAGTATCTCTTGCAGATCCGACATTAACGGCTTTGAGATGGACTCCAGATTAAGAGAATCAAGGTGAATGCAAATAACACATCCCCTAAATGGATCACTAAAGGTATAAAAATTTGTTGCAAACATAAAAGGAAACTGAGATCTCTTTGCTATATGAAACAAAATAATAATAATAATATAAAAGAAAAATATATAAATTACACTAGAATTTTAAAAAAATGTATAATTAGGTCTAAAAAAATCACAAATCATATATTTGTTAAACACTCTAGAAATAAGAATCGAGCTACTTGGGAGGTTGTAAAAAATAAAGCTGATGCAGTACGAACTTGCCATCAAATTGAGTGTATAGAACATAATCAGGCGCTAATTACTACTCCCATGGATATTGCAAACAGGTTTAATGACGTGTTCTCAATAAGCTCCAGAAATGATAGTTTGCGGGATATTTCTGTACCCCCCATTATGTTACAACCAGATAGAAATATGGACAGTATATTCTTATATCCCTGTACACCCGTGGAAGTACTAAGAACAATAACATCACTAAATAATAAAAAATCTGTGGGCTATGATGAGCTTTCGACTTATATCTTGAAGTCTTGTGCAGCTTACATATCGCCCGTACTTAGTCACGTTATAAACTTATCTCATAAAAATGGTGTATTTCCCACTAAGTTAAAAATTTCTATAGTCAAACCTCTTTATAAGAAAGGCAGTCCACTAGACGTTGATAACTATAGACCGATTGCACTAATACCTATACTTTCAAAGGTCTACGAAAGAATAATGCACAGTCGTCTAACCCAATTCATTAACAAACATAAAATAATAAGGGAGGAGCAGAGTGGGTTCCAAAAGGGAAAATCTACCACTTTAGCAGCTTTCTCCTTGGTCAAAACCATAACAGAAAACGTGGATAAGGGCAATACAGTAACGGTAGTGTTCTTGGACATGAGCAAGGCTTTCGATACGGTAGATTTTGAGAGACTACTTGATAAGTGCGAACGATACGGCATTCGAGGGCCAGCTCTGGACTGGCTCCGTAGCTATCTTTAATAGA
This sequence comes from Eilema griseolum, assembly GCA_963662185.1. NCBI lineage: Eukaryota > Metazoa > Arthropoda > Insecta > Lepidoptera > Erebidae > Eilema > Eilema griseolum. Next base: position 12,655,072 of record OY759236.1, read on the forward strand.
ATATCAGATAGAAATCAATGTGTAGAAATAACCCGCATAAACGAGAATCAAACACTAACGCAGTACAGATCTCAATTTCAAATTAAGAACTTGGGTGTCCCACAAGGTAGCATTCTGGGCCCTCTGCTATTCCTTCTGTACATCAATGATTTGCCGAGTATCACTTCCAAAAAATGTATTCTCTTTGCTGATGACGTATCAATTGTCATACCTAGCAATCCCAATCACAATCATAATGAAATTGTGCACCTAACAATGAGAGACATACTGAATTGGCTTGATTTAAATAACCTTAAAGTAAACTTATCGAAAACACATTATATTGAATTCAGGAACTATAAACAAAAACCTCAAAATCTTAATTTAACGTTGAACTGTGTTGCAATAGGCAGGGATAGTCACATTCGCTTTCTTGGTCTCATATTAGATGAACACTGTAATTGGAAGCTACATATAGATGCAGTATGCAAAAGAGTGAATAGATTTGCATTTGCCCTGCGTCAGCTTAGAAGCACAACTTGCGGAAAAACAGCTCTCATAGATTACTATGGTCACGTTGCTTCGATATTAAGCTATGGCATACTATTGTGGGGCAATTCAACTGCTATTGAGAGAGCGTTCTTGAAGCAAAAAAAGTGCATAAGAGCAGTATGTGGGGTAGGGCCCCTAGAAACCTGTAGACCACTCTTTAAGAGGCTGGGGGTGCTGACTTTGGTGTCTGTCTACATATTGGAGGCAGGCATGTTCGTAATAAACCAAAGTCACTTGTTTGCTAAAGCAAGTGCAACATGCAGATTTGAGTCTCGAGACCCCACTAAAATAAAGTTCGAGATGTGCAGAACTACCTTTTACCAAAAAAACTGCTTTATAATGACCATTAAGGTTTACAATCACATTCCAAAGGTGATCAGGGAACTGCCTAGGACTCAATTTAGGTCGAAACTAGGCAATGGCTTATAAATAAATGTTTTTATGATCTGCAAGAATTTTTTGATTGCAAATGACTAAATATATAAATATTTATTATTCTTGACATTTCCAACTTAATATAATATACTTTTAATTTGACATATAAATTTAGTAATGGTAGTACTTGACATTGTAATTTAGCGACATCGATTTATTGAAGTAGGTATATTGACAAGAAAGCTCATTGACATTAAAATCATTATAATATTATTTTAAACATCTAACCTGACATTTCTGACAATTTCATGATAAATATTTGACATGATAATTGGAATGAAAATTTTGCAGTTTGTTCTATCGCATGCATTATTAAGACATCTGTTAATTAATTCATGAATTTATTATGTATACTTAGTTACTTATTATAATTTATTTTTGTTTCGAATATAATGTCGACTGTGTAATTTGTGCAGGTATAATGGGTTATGTAGTACTAACCAATGATGTGTATATTTATATGAGATAACAACAATAGCAACAATGTACCTAAAAAATTCGTATACCTAATGCAGGCGAGATATGCTGTACTATCCACACTGGACAAATTAACACCTTTATCTTCACCGTGTCTCTTGCGAATAAATTTTCATTTTATTTCATTTCATTTCATTTCATTTCATTTCATTTCATTTCATCTCATTTCATCTCATTTCATCTCATTTCATCTCATTTCATCTCATTTCATCTCATTTCATCTCATTTCATCTCATTTCATCTCATTTCATCTCATTTCATCTCATTTCATCTCATTTCATCTCATTTCATCTCATTTCATCTCATTTCATCTCATTCCATCTCATTTCATCTCATTTCATCTCATTTCATCTCATTTCATCTCATTTCATCTCATTTCATCTCATTTCATCTCATTTCATCTCATTTCATCTCATTTCATCTCATTTCATCTCATTTCATCTCATTTCATCTCATTTCATCTCATTTCATCTCATTTCATCTCATTTCATCTCATTTCATCTCATTTCATCTCATTTCATTTCCACGAGTGTGGCATTGCTACCGCACTGCGTCGACCTGCTGGGTGATAGACATCCTGACCTAACGTGCCCGCCTCCTTGCCTGTTCTCACATATGTGCCACCTGCTCATCAGAGGGACACATGTAGTTTCCTAATAACCCTTAATGAGGCCGTTCCCACCTCATTTGCAGTTGATGTATCTATGTATAAAATGTTGCCATGCATTTATAAAAAAGTAAGTATGTAGGTATATAAGTAGGTAATCCATATTCTAAAACCCATAACAAACACTACTTAATTATGAAACTACGCTTACTTTGGGTTCAGAGAGCGCTGTGTAAAAAAGAACTACAATCAAAGTTTTTCGGTTCGAACCATTAATCGAATCCACCTGTAATAAAAACTACACTGTATTATTTTACTATACCGATCGAAAGTCAAACCCGTAAGGATTATTTTTCCCAATATCATATCATCTTAAATTAACACGAAGCCTGCGTGTACTATCGATTGAATCTTTTGTTCTATAGGTAAAGTAAAATAAGATATCTGTATATAAACTTGCTTTTTAAATCCAAATTGGAATTTAGATAAAAGGAAATTAAAAGAAAATCATGTCTTAGAATTCTTTACCAGCACACATGTTTCTTGCTTCCTACAGAACCGGCTCTTTTAAATGGGGTGTCAATAAGCATTTGATGACACTACGCAATGGTAACTATCTTGCCTGAGACTTTAACTCCATTTTATCATCAGGCTGTAAGTACAGAGAGTTTATGAGCCGTCAGTTCAGAAGATAAAGCAGCAAAAGTCTTTGGTCTTCCCACTGACAGCACAAAAACTCTCTAGTAAGCTCTGGCTACCCTACTCGCCACCACGACAACAGAACAGCAGATTAAAGGTTTAAAGGCTTATGCTTTGTTCACACGCACCGAGTGCAGTGGCGAGACAGTGTACTCGGCCTATGCACAGTGGATCTGAACATAGCGCCGTGTGCTTTGCACGTAGGTACCTACATCGCACTCGGCCAAATGCACTGTCTGGCCACTTCACTCGGTACGCTTGATCAAGACATTAAAGGTTAAAGAGAATCTTGGGTTTAAATGCCATTTACTGGCTTTACCGCCTCGTCTTGTTCCACGTGCGCTAAGGAGCGTGTAACACGCGGACTTGATTAACATCAACAGTCGGTGAATTAAATTAAAATTCAAAAGATAATAAGGAAACGGACCCCACATCATACACTCCCTCCTTTTAGTTTTGGTTTGGTTTTATGGGAGCGTTTAATGGAAGCGACTGCCGTCATGGGCGTACCCAGCTTAGTCACCTTTCTATAAGGGATAGGGAAATTGATATCTTTTAAAATTCTTTACTTCGGGCTGCTCAGCAGGCGGATTCAGTTGTCACGTTTGTTCGATCGTTCGAAATGTGCTTACAGCAAGTGCTTACAGGACAGGGCAAAAGTGGGACGCCACTTGTCACACAAATATACGCCCATGACTGCCGTCCACCCTCGCAACCCTGTGATGAAACACTGCGCCAGTGCCTCTTCCGCCAGTCACGCGTGAGTTACGCTTGCTTTTATCATAAACGTCACGAGATATTTTTTTTATTTAACAGGTTTTTGGAACTTCTATATAATATTCTATTACCTACTTATTGTGCGGTGATTCACTATAGGGAAGGTAAAATATGACTGCTGCAATTTAATTACTTATCGATTATTCTATTATGACCCCGAAAGACGTAAATCTGGTTTTACTGGACATACTTTCAAGTGTGAGTGTGTGACATCGTTCAATATTAATAAGTAGCTAATGAAATATACTGTCATCATACTTATACTTGGTAGGTGATCCATCCCGATTGACAGGATACTTTACTTAAAATGAGCCAAATTTTAAGTATTTTTATAGACCTCATATTTCGCCGTCATTGTCGCCGTGTACGCAATAAGTACTATAATAGTCAATAAAATAGTACTTACTAAAACGTGCTAGACGTGTTTGTTTGTCGCGATGCAATAATTACATTAATTGATATGAATATACCACGGAAGCAGAAGACAGGAAGATATCGCTAAATGATGTAAGTTGGAGGTTAATGTTTTAATGAATATAACAGGTGAGCAGCGGATTGGCTGTCAGCTTGCTAAGATAAAATCTGAAGGCTGCGCGTGCGGCGGTGTGGCGGTGCGATGTGACGCAACGCGAGCAGCGCGCTGCGCAGACGCGGTAGCGCCGTTCGCCCTCCGCCAGCGCCTGCCACTCGCCGAGCTGCTTCATAATTGTTACACAGACGAGTCCAATAATTAAGCGATAAATATACCAGCAGTGGCGGTGAGAGGAGGGCGGCAGTTGAGCGGCGGCCGCGTTACGTATCACACACCCGCACCGAGTGATGGACCCGAAGCTTATTCGACATTTTTCTATCGGACGCCGTAGGAATCTCACCGGACTGGTTCCCGCGCAACGCTGCGTTAGTGCGCCGCTCTGGTGAACCCTTTCGCTTGTAAATGTGCCGATATTTACATATGCGCGCTCGATCTCGCGTCGAACTTTCGATCTGCGCCCGCACCTCGCGGCTGAGTTGTGAGCTCCGCGAGCTGGCCGCCGCCGGCGACTGCGTGCCGGTGTCGCCGCCCCAGCGCACTCTACTGCTGCACGACGTGCGATGAGCTACGTATGTTCACTCCAACATACTTAACACTGTATCACATACACTCATGCACAGTTTACCAGACTTGACTTGTTGGTAAACAGGCATTTTTTTATAACGTATTTTAGAAACTAAAATACCCTATGTTAGTACCCAATTCTCATATGTAGTCTCCTATGAGTGCTTTGTCGGTTAAAACCTTGATAGTTGTCATATGATTCCAGCATCTGTAACATATTGCAAACCCGGTATTGACAGAAATTGATATAACACAATCTACTTAGGTAATTAGAAATAAAAGAAAATATGCGGCGATACTAACACACATTGAAATTTAACGCTATCGGAGCTAGGACATGTAGAAACTAGACATTAAGTATAGTGTGCAAGTTAGCAAACAAATTCTGAGAAGATCCAATGTCCATTTGTTATTGATAATACACAAGTTATTAGACATGACTAAGTATATAAATAGTTACCTTGTTCCAATTAAATCACAGGCCGTCTGAATGCGCGTTGACTTTTTTGGGTGAAGCTGTTATCAGAACAAGCGGGAATGACGTACCTACGACATAAACATTGGTACATATCTGGTGCTATCGGTTCTAGTACTGACCACATAAAGTAAACAACAATTCAATGAATATATAAGCATAACAGGAAAATAAATGTTACCTATAAATAAATACTCATTAATGCATTTGCATGTCCATTTTATTTCTAAGTTTAAACATTTTTCGTACTTTTTCAATGAAATATTATGGAATATAGGTATGGTATATTATTGAAAATAAAAAAAATATTCACCAGGTTCTGATGCAGGCGGTCGCTCTCACAATGTATTTTTCAATCGACCAAATTAATCAAACCTTAAGAAGTTCAGAAAGACTTCGAGGTGAAAAACTTGAATACAATTATATCAACACTAAGAAAATGGTATGATCCACCTGATGTTAACTGGTTACCGTATGATATGAATGCTTGAAAAACCAAGATACCATTAAAGACACTTAAAAATTTGAATGCTTTTCGTATGATACGTTCCTCACAATAAACTTATCTCTGAGTCGGCTTCAATTTTGATGGGGTTTTTACTGACAAATAGCTGATACTATAAGGCGTAACTTCGGTTAATTACATTCTAGAAATTAACTAGTGAGAGTTGAACTAAAATCGGTTTGCTTCGGTTTCGTATACATGTCCCTATGGGACGTTTCGTATACACCTCATTGGACATCTAAGTTTTCATATATTTTTACGGTAGTTAACACCAAAGTTATAGTGTTAATATTTTATAAACAAAAACAGGTTTAACTACTCTATAAAGTACCTACCAAACTATTCGATATGCGATGGAGCAAATGCTCTATAAGACCACAGCAAGTCGATCTTAGCCCTCTTCTTATTGACGTGCCAAAATAAAAGCTAGAGTAGGATAAAGTCTTTGAACTTTCGTCTTTTAGCATTTAATATTTGATAGTGCTGTATGGCCACGTGTTATATACTCAATTAGTAAAGCGTTTCTTTTACATAACAGCATTATTAAGTTCCAAACAGGTCAAGGTGTGTAAACACTCAATCATAATTTTATTTCTAATATTACTTTCAAGCTCATAACCCACTTTCAATAAGAAATAATATAGACAAGATAAAAGTAATCATCAGATACTGTTTGTTTCCACGTTAACCCAGAAACGAAAGAAAATATAAACATTAGCCGTGTGTTTACCTAACAAAGAATATTTTGCACTTACGCAACCGCTTCTTTTAAGATCAATATTTTTGCCAAAGAAAAAAAACAACGAAGATTAATATAAATACCCCTGGTGTTGCATACATCCATAGGCCACGGTAACCGCTTCCCATCAGGTGGGCCGTGTGCTTGTCTGCCAACTAAGTGGTATAAAAAAAAACTCCGTTAGTACATTTTTGACATAACGTAATATAAAATAACATAAACTCACGCCTATATCCCCGAAGGGGTAGGCAGAGGTGTTAGCACCCACATTTCGCCAGTTTATGTTTAGGTCCCAATGTAATAGGTGGCGAGTCTATTGCCATTAACCGGGCACTTATAAACCTGCGACAAATATACACATAACTTCGAAAAGCATCGAAAAGTCATTGGTGTGGGCCATGGTTAAACCTGGGATCGAACCCGAGACCTCGTCTCAGCAGTCCATTACCCATACCACTAGGCTATATCACTAGGGTACTTTCCTGTAATAATTGCAACATCAGTATTAGATCGATTTTAACCAGCAGAGTACTCAAAAAGACCTTAATACCTAACTAACTAACAGTCAAAATCGTTCTGATGCTGACTGTAGTAGCAACATGCCATGTCAATGTCATTCTCAAACATCTCAAAACAATCATGCTAGGCATATAGTGCCCTTATTACAATAGAACTGATCAATCAAAAGAACTATTAGTTTTTTTATTCTACTCAGCTTCTACTAAGCTTAGACCAAGAAGAAACCACGCAGCCCAGGTGGTAAGTAGTAGTAACCTTGGACTATGAAAGCTTGCAACACCAGAACTTAGAAATATTTTTTGTACATTGCCACAACCATAAGGGAATTCGTAGTAAAAACAGAATGGTGAGGAAAGTAAAAAGAAAGTAAGCCCTTTAAGCACTGGATATGATGATACTCAAATAAAACCTTTTTATAACACAAATTACAAAGTTAACCTTTGACTGGAAAAACAAAGTAAGCTTTTCCGTAACCTTCAATAGAATAAAGCCATAATTTTAATAGTTTCAAAATTATTACTTTACCAGTACCACACCCACAGATTATAAATCATACTAATAATAAACATAGACATCGATTGGTACTCAGTAGAGCATAGAGACAAAAGGCCTTCATGTGAACGCTTCGCTGGTTCCATTGACGCCTCCTCTTTTACGCGGCAAATCGTTATGCTTACTTGGTTCTGTGGTTCTGTGTACTTGTTTTCGTTATACATAACAGTTGCCTATTTATTTAACCATTGGAATTTAGTTTGAGTGACCGTATCACTTCTGTTCTGCAACTTTCTGACAGGTGAGTTAGGTATTTAAACTATCATGGTCACTCTCATCTGTATCAGAATAAACGGGATATTTACCAACGGAAACTCAAAATAATGAAACATGGTAAATATCCCGTTTATTCTGATACTGAGGTGAGTTAGGAGTGAAATTATATGAATTATAAGAATAAATGGGATTATTTAATATCTTTTTGTATACCATTAGGTTACTTAACACATTATAAGGTTAAACAACACTAGTCAAGTCATTCTTAGGATCGGTGACCATTCTCATGACATTGAGACTCATGCCTCGGAGGAGCACGTTAAGCCTTCGGTCCTGGTTGTCATACGAACATCTATGGCAATCGTTACGGGTAGTTAGAGTCCAAAAAGTCCGATAACTAATAGTGTAACTACAAAACTTCAATATCAACAATGCGTTGTGGAGGGCAGATAACTGTCGTTTCACGGGAAATATCGAATCTCCTCCATCAAAGGCACCTACCCGAACCTTTAAAACCTTCTTGGGTGGCGTGGCGGTAGAATGCTCCACAACTACGTACTACGCCAAAGGTTTGCGGGTTCGATTCTGAATTGAATCTGGGCTCTTAAAACTCATTAAGTACTTCAAGCATCATTATGCAATTTATTCTTAGTTGAACTCGTTTCGTGATCATTCATTCAATCATTGGTGAAACGCGGACATCCAGAATAATTATTCTAGACCAAAACTAATCAAAGCTAGTAATGAGAGTTCCAGAAAGCGAATAAACATACTTATGTGCTTTTTGTTAATTAATACATAGATTATATATATAGAAGCACACAGAACAATGCAAATAAACATAGCCATGCATACATATATTTACATTAAATGGGAATCGAACCTGCACTTGACGTAGCAGTCAGATGCGCTACCACTATGCCATAGTGGAGAAGTTTATTTACATAATACTTTAATTATCTTGTCCGTTAATTTTGTAACCTTTTCTAGGTAATAATTTAAAAATGGCTATTAGTTATAAGCAAACGTTTCAATAATACTATATTACACAGATTATTATGTCGACAAGTTAACGTGAAGCCATTAGAATAGCAGTTCATTGGGCTTTGTCTTAGCAAGACAGATCCATGCAGGTTCTTAGGAGGCAGGTTTGGGCTTCGGCCGTGAAGTAACAACACGTCTTCGTCACGAATGTGTGTGTGCTATACTCATTTGTGAGCGAACCGGTCTTAAGAAGCCACTGTTCAATACAACCACATAATTTAAATAAATGATAAAGTCTCAAGCTGGGTTTCACAATTAAAACTATTAAGGCCGACGAAACGCTACGATTTCGTTCGCCCGTTACATAATTAGAAAGCATCAAGTGACAAACTGGTGACTCAATGATGTAAAGGCTATGGTAACTGTCCTGCCCCCAAGTTAAGTGGCAATTCGTTAGTAGGATAGAATTGGGGGGTGACAGGTGGAGCCGCCTGTCACCCTGGCGGAAACAGGCCACGGCGGTGGCGCGCCTGGCGCTCCTCCCCGTTTCCGGGGTCGAGTTGGGGACTCTGTAGTCCCCACACCCGAGACGAGGGCCAGATCGCGAGAGATGGCCCTGGGTCGGCCGGGGTGCGAGGGATATGCCTGTCAACCTCACCTTCGGCAACCAAAACGACCCACAGGCAGCGTGCGTTTTAGTCGGTTCGAGTCCGATATAACCTCCTCCACCGGTTCCGGTGGGGAGGTACCCGTGGGGATTTTGCGCACGTAAAAAAAAAAAAAAAAGTAGGATAGAATTGAATTGTCTAGTCAATGTATGTGATTGATATACGTTTACGACTATCATAAACGTCATCAAAATACGTGTCGTTCCTATATATTTATTTTATTTATCTAAATTATTAACGATTGTGCTGACTCATCTAGGTGGGCTGGTCCTTTACGTGATATTTAATAATAATATATAGGCTCAATTGGTTACAAGCCATTACATGAGTTCATAATAATAATAAATCTACGCAGCGTTATCTAGACCCAAACTAAGCATGCGAGGGATATGCGTGCCAACCTCACTTCTGTCAATCAATAACGAACTACAGATGCCGTGCGTCTCAGTCGGTTCGCGTCCGACGTAACCTCTCCGCCAGCTCCGTAGGTATCCGTGGGGATTTTGCGTGCATAAGAACCAAAACTAAGTATAGCGTATCTCGGCCTGGGGGTGACAGGTGGAGCTGCCTGTCACCCTGGCAAAAGCAGGCCGCGGCGGTGGTGCGCCTGGCGCGCCTCCCCGTTTCCGGGGACGAGTTGGGGACTCTGTAGTCCCCACACCCGAGAAGAGGGCCAGATCGTGACAGATGGCCCTGGGTCGGCCGGGGTGCGAGGGATATGCCTGTCAACCTCACCTTCGGCAACCAAAGCGACCCACAGGCGGCGTGCGTTTTAGTCGGTTCGAGTCCGACATAACCTCCTCCACCGGCTCCGGTGGGGAGGTATCCGTGGGGATTTTGCGCACGTAAAAAAAAAAAAGTATAGCGTATCTCTGGTATGGAAATAGACGAAAGAATAAAAACGTTGCAACTGAAAACGGTGCACACATGAGGTATGAAAGTATTTTTTTCCTCTCAGGCTGTAGTCTGATCTCCTTGCGGTGATTTTTCCAAGCGACTACAATATAGGGTTTTTTAAGGTTCTTACAGAGTCATCAGCACAATCGTAACAGCCCCTGTGTTCCACACATCCATAGGCCACTTCACACAAGGAAGGTCGTGCGCTGCTTGCACTGTACTGTACACCCTGGCATCATCATTCTCTAAGCCTTTTCCTAATTTAGTTGGGGTCGATCTCCACAAACAATTCGTGATATCGAGGTTCTGTAGTACGTGTAGATGAAGCCCTCAAAAGTTTGACTAGTCTTAACTAGAAAGTAAATTTTTGAGGGCTTCATCTACCCGTAACGATAGCCATAAATGTTCGAATGACAACTGGGACCGACGTACCGACTTAACGTGCTCCAATGCAAATAATCATATTCATACATACAAATATTTGCACTGAGAGGGGATTGAACCCGCACCTCCTGCGTAGCGGTCGCGTACTCTACCACCACGCTACAGAGGCTGTCCTTTTACCTTTTAGCAATAGTCTGAGTCATAATAATCCTGATAGGTTCCTGCATTCTGATAGCACAGTTGTACCCAAAGTTGGCCTTGGAGCCAGAAGTCCACTTATTATTTTTGATAAGTATAGTTGACTTTTCCGGGATCAACTGCCCTCGATCTTTCAGCTCTGAGAGGAAGACCTACCCCAGAGCCTCGTTTAATGTTTAGAACATGCACGTACTAGGGCACCTCCTAGTCCATGCATGTTGGACTCATGTGTTATCATGTGGGTAATTATTCGTTATTTTTAGGGGTAGTTTTAGTGGTGTGGGTGTGTTTAGTATAAAAGACATACCTACATAGTACATACATATACATAGTTTATATACATAGTATAATTTGAACTTTTGTATTGAAACTGAAATATCAACTATTCTAGATTCGATTACATAGATCATATCGACGGTTGAAAAGCTAAAAGGTACAAGCGACATCGACATTTCATACAAAAAGGGTCTTAAAGCACATGAAACACTCTTTACAACACAGTGTAATTTGCGTATCAACTGTTCTTGTCGCTTACGTCCTTTAGCCTTTCAATCGTCGATATCATTACATAAAAACTTTACATGTGTGCACAAAGTTTGTTCTAAATTTAAAAACCTAACAAAGCACCGTACTGGTAACATAAAAAAAAAATGTAACCCTAAAATACTCAGTGCGCAACGAGTCTGGGCCATCTCACTAAACTTAACCGGGACTGTGCCGACACTACATCGCACAATATGCTAGAAGAAAGTTCGTTAGCTTTAAAAATTCCCACAATGTAATGTATGGTATGGTATGTTTGAAAATATAATAGCGTTTAATAGCATTTCATTTTAAGACTATGCATCTACTTGATTCACTTTTAAAATATATAATACTAGCTCCACGTCCAGCTTCATGCCCCATGGTCGATGAACACCAAATTCATTTCATAGCGTTATTCGGAGCTTCTTTCTTATTGTTTGATTCCTAAGAGTCGCAACGTGATGTCAAATAGTCGATAACCTACCTTAAAAACTAGGCTATAAAAAGCAAAACCAGCTTTTTATTTGCAATAGTAGTTTTTTCCACTAGCATTAGCAAGTTCATACTAACAAACGAATACTTTAGCTATATATATTATTTTAGTACCTAATTATAATTTTCTACTGTTTTACGACCTCCAGACATTAAAAATAAACATTTAGTATTAAACTTGTTTACTTTACATCAAATAGAATTTCTGACAGTATAGCTCACGTGTACTATTAAATGGTATTAATAGTACACGTGAGTACTATTAATACCATTAAAATAATATTATCGGCAACAGACTGATAATTGAAAAAACAGATAGGTATAGTGACTAAAATCAAGGAGTCTCTCCTCTCTCTCTCTCTCTCTCTTTACAGTACTGTATTTACAGGGTTAGCAGCGTGACTGTGACTCCTGTAGTGTTACAAACGTCCATAGGCCACAGTAGCCACTTTCCATCAGGTGGGTCGTGTGCTTGTCTGCCACCTAAGTGGTACAAAAAAAAACCTCCCCATACTGTTTCATTTGATTCTGCAGTAATTTTTATGAAAAAAGGTTCCATATATTTACAATAGGTATATATTGTAGTTAAAAGGTACCTGTCTGCTTTCCCACTCCCAACGGGGGCATCTTGAAATCAGAGTTGTTCCTGGTCAGTCGGGGTGCGAAGGAAATGGCTTATGGACACCCTACACCCCGGCATATGAAAATTGGTTCTAATGAGCCGACGGGAGGGGAGGGGGTACCCGTGGGAATTCCCACGCGAAAAAAGGTACCCATCTACTTATTTCATTGTTTCAACAAATTCAATTGGGTATTTTCCTGTAGTTAAAATAAATAATTTAACTGAGCTCATTAAATTAAGAATAGTAAAAGAGCTGTAAAAGTTGAGTCGGTTATTATTTTATATTTTTTACTTATTTTTAATCATCCATCAAACCTAGTACAGAATACAAACCGTAAAAGTTTCCTTCCGCTTTGACGTTTAGTAAAAAGTTACTAATTTGACTAGTCAGTTAAATAACCGATTCAGAAATAAATTACATCAAAACTATTGAAATATTTACCGTTCCTCTTTTGAAATTCGTATCTGCAGAAGTATTGAGTAATACAATTGTAGCGATAGCAAAATAATTACACGTTACTTTTTAGATAACATTAACACTTAACTATTTTAGAGTCAACAATAGTGCTATCAAAGGGCGGTAAGATCAGAATGTGTTCGAAGTGCCTTACCACACCCCAGGACAAAGTATAACATTAGTGTTCTTCTTGGAACTATATCTCTGTAACCATATCTCGAAGTTTCACACGCTTCCTTATTGTATCTGTTGTTAACAGTGGCTGAAGGTAATAATTATTTTTAATGGTTTTTACATTTTTATCTTAACTTTCTGTGTATTTCCGATGATCCGGTATCTACGAGTTTAAACCATATTAATGAAGGTGTTACAGGATATAGGGCATAACGGTATATGTAATTATAATTTGGAAGTTTTCTGATAAGGACGTTAAGCAACTTTAATATTGTGTGTTAATTTTACGATTCCCTATCAGTAAATCAGGTCGAGTGCCTACCTTGGTGTTCAGCAATATCACAACCAGCACTATACCAAAACCAGGATAAGGACTGTTGCTATTATATGCAGCGCAGATAACATGATAGCAGGTTTACTGCCGTTTTTTGGTGCGCAGACAATGTAAATAAACCATACGCACTTACGTTACTTGTGGTTAGGAGTTAAGATGAAAAAAAATATTATCTTTATCTTTAGTGGAATAACGTTACTGTTGCAATGTGCAAATCGTTATTCGAGTTTTAACACCACATACGTATTTTTTCTTGCGGTTTTAAATTCATTATTTGTCATTCAATAAATTGGAGCAATATATTTTTTTTTTTTAACGTGCGCAAAATCCCCTCGGATACCTCCCCACCGGAGCCGGTGGAGGAGGTTATGTCGGACTCGAACCGACTAAAACGCACGCCGCCTGTGGGTCGTTTTGGTTGCCGAAGGTGAGGTTGACAGGCATATCCCTCGCACCCCGGCCGACCCAGGGCCATCTCTCACGATCTGGCCCTCTTCTCGGGTGTGGGGACTACAGAGTCCCCAACTCGTCCCCGGAAATGCTTCTGCCAGGGTGACAGGCGGCTTCACCTGTCACCCCCAGGCCGGCGCTCATGGGGGGCGGAGGTCGTTCATCGACCTCCGACGCCCGAGTTGCCTTCGTACGCGGGCAGCTTGTCTTGCGATCCTTCGTCGCTCCCGCTGCCGCTCCCGCCCCGTATAAATTGGAGCTATTTTGTTTACGTTGCCATTTTAACTTGCTTGAATTTAGAACTTAAGCGATGATAATTTACTTCTACGTAATAGGTGTAAAACGATGAAGGTATCCATTACGCCTCATGGTATGATATGATGCTATTTTACGATGAACGTGCAGCACTAGATGGTACAGAGCCTCTTAAAGAGCAGAAGCTTGTAAATTTAACAATATGGTGAACTTAAGAATACAGTCCTAGATTCACCACGTTTACCACAGACTCGTTAAATGAGATAAGTTAATTATTTTCAAATTTCACAATATTGCTCTTTGAATGGATTAGATTTTATTTTCGGTTATGATACTACGTTTTAGCATAACATGTTCTTCAAGGTTGAGATGGGTAAGACGCATTATCACTCGTATAATATGGATGTCCCCCTGTCATTCAGACTAACTATAGGTACCTTTTTTTTAGATAGTTGCTTTTATATACAACATTCGACGTTATCAGATTCCAAGATAAGCAGTACCTACGACGTTGTTACCAAGATTACTATAGTGTGTGACGAGAGGTAGGTAGAACACTAAAATAGAGGTGCTCATAGCCGGTACAAGAGGCTATAAGAGTCAACTGAGGTCAACTTAATGGTGCTCGGCCATGTCAGGCTAGGTAGCTACGTCACTAGAATACAATGTTGTGGTATATTAACACTGTACTAAACAGTAATACCACTATATATGTAGGGTCGGTAGACTAAACCACATATGTCAAAAAGTCATACTTTTCAGGAATAACAAATAACTAAAAAAAAAATCATGATGGGTATTTAATTACATTTTACTTAATTTTTTTAGTTTTACAATACAATACTAACATGCAACATAAACTTCTGTAAATTTAAAATTAAGAAAAGTCGTTTTTTGGTGACTTATGTAATTAGGAACATCTATCTTGTGCCTAAAATTATGACTTAAGGGGAATAAGAAGAGTGCAGATGTATAAAAAAAAACAAATGAAAACTTAATTCTAAATTAATTTCTATTTTCTTTTGAATAAAGTAGGTAGGTAAGTAGGGTACGTGTAAAGACTTTGTAAAAAATAAATTATTCATCATCTTCACTGTCTACAATATCGGGGTCAGTATTCCTCAAATCATTTGCAGTAGGCAAATCTCTATAAAAGCTGTGGAAAATATCAGTATTAAATCGTCTTTTTTGTCCTTGGATGTCGGTAAAGGCTGTAACGATATTATGGGAATGGTATCTGGTATAACAGAACCTCTTCTTTTCAAGTTGAGTTTAAAAAAATCTGTTTCTTCTTCCAAGTCATTTCTGTAAGAAATAACTCCGTATTCGTTGTCATACCGCAGCCATCTTTTATCGAGCCACTTACATTGTCGCCCATCTATATCTTTGTGTCATAATACTAACGGACCCTTTAGCAATGAAGAGAAGTCAAAAAAATCTGTATTTTTCATTTCGATCACTTCAAATTTTTTGCTGCTTGATCTTAACAATTGCATCCAATCGTGCGGATGATAGATTTGCAGTACAGTTTTTTCAAATTTTTTTTCAATAATCCCGTGGTCGGTATGTACTTCTGAATGGCTGTGACCGGGAATCATACATTTGTGATCAATAATGTCAATGTTAAATTTTTGCAGAGCCCAGGTAAACATTGCACTTACATGAGAGTTTCGGTTCTAGCCCGCACAAGTATCTGAATAGAATATAACATGCTTTGTGTTTTCTGGAACATACGCTTGCATGTACTTAAAAAGACAAGAGGCTATTTGATTGGCTCCTCTTGCAGCAACAGTTTCGTACCATATGTAGCAAACAGCTTTACCAGTTTTGTTGTCGTGTCGACCCTAATTTATGGAACTCTTGGCTGTGGTCATTCTGATCACCTAGAAAATAACATACTTAGTATTTTGAACGATATCGACATACGAACATAAGAATTGCAATTTTTTTTCCAAAGATTTAAAAAAAAACATGAAATGCACAATACAGTACTTTCTTTAATACATATTTTAATTCGAAAAGTTCTCAGACTTAACATTGAGTAGATGAAGGTTTTAACACCATCTCGACTAATTTCTTTCCTCGGCGATTATCCATATTCAATATGAAAATATGGTATTTTATTTATAACGTCTACACTAAACCAAAGTTTTCAATGATCGTATCACTACTGAGTGAATTAGCGTTATACGTCTCGAGCAACACATGCACTTCAATATTTTTAGTCAATAAATTATATTCTTACTGAACTACCGTCAAGCTAGCAAAATGATAACGTCACCCACTTAACGTCCCTAATCACATAAGTCATTAGACATCGTCTTACTAAATACAAAAATGTGCGTGGACCTTTTGACATATGTTGACTTGTGTTATTTATAATATCGTAAAATTTAAAGAGAGCTATAAGGTTGAAAAAGTACACATTAGAGTTCATATTGCTATGACTGACTATGACTTACGTGTTTTAGTCGGTCGGTGTATTAATTTTATTGAATGTGGTTGGAATTGTAAAAACAAAAAGCATTTTTTTGACTTATGTGATTTAGTCTACCGACCCTACATATTACCTCGCTGTCTATTAAAGTAAAATTGTACTATTTGTAAGGAAGTAAACTTTTACATATTTACACACATATAATCACGCCTTTTATCTTCGGAGGGTTAGGCAGAGGTGAATTAACACCCACATTTCACTATCATTGAATTCGGTCCCACGTAGCTCACTGGAGAATTTGTGCTGTCAGTGGGATGACTAAAGGCTTGTCCTGCTTTGTCCTCTGCACTGACGGCACAGAGACTCCGTGCTTACAGGGTCAGCAGCGCGAGTATGGCTTCTCTGGAGTTACACACGTCCATAGGGCCACGGTAACCACTTTCTATCAGGTGGGCCGTGCGCTTGTCTGCTACCTAAATGGCATAATAAAAATGGAGGGTAAGCCTATTGTCGTCTGCCGGGCACTATTGTTGACTCAAGCTTGAGGCTGAGTCTGAGCTGTATGTATCTATCTGATGTTAAACAGCCCTATCCCTTAGTTGCCTTGTACGACACCGCATGGAAAGAGATGGGGTGGTCCAAATTCTACTCTGCCGGGAACCACGCGGCTTTTGTAAACATTTATGTAGTACTAGAATAATTGTGTGAGATAATATGTCTATAAGCAACTATTTTATTTCGCTTAATTTCTATGTAGGGAGGGGATAAGTCCCCATTCAGATTTAATCTCAGGTCAATCTCACCAACAAGCTGAGTTGCCTGTGAACTGACGGACAGGACTCCAGTATTTATCTAAGAGTTCTGTTGGTTAGATGGCAGTTGCTCCCGTAATAGGCAAATCAAATTATGGAGAGGTGGTAGAGTAAATCCCGAGTCACATAGTTTGCAACTGGGATTATTACTTGGATTAAAAATATCTGTGAAAATTTTACTCAGAATTTTGCTGTGTTTTGAATTTAACTATTGAGTGGATAAGAAGTCAAATAATAGATAATATGAGTGATTAGCTAATAGCCAAAGAGTAAGCAAGAGTTAAACTGTGAGATCTAAGTTTTAAACAATATTTTTTTAATGAATATTAAAACCGAAATTCCAGCTAAGCTAAATTGCTTGTTAGGAGTGCGTTCACGACGGTAGTGTAATGATGACCAGGGTTTGAACCCGGGACCATTCCATCGTTAGGCTTACTCATTAACCACTAAGCTAATAAATAAAACATATGACATGTAAAAAATATGTTCGTAATCTATACTAATATTATAATGCTGCAGAGTTTGTTTGTTTGAACGCGCTAATCTCTGGAACTACTGGTCCGATTTAGATGATTCTTTCAGTGTTGGATAGTCCATTTATCGAGGAAGGTTTTAGGCTATATATCATCACGCTACTACTTAAGGGAGCGGAGCATTGATAATAAATGTTAGCAAATCCGGCAATCAGGCAAGGCGAAGTCCAATTGACGTGTCCTATATAAAAAAAAAAAAAAAAAAAGACTAAAACATACGGACTCAAAGGGATATGAAGCTTCAAAATATACCCCGGGCGAAGCTAGGGTGGGTCATTATAGATACAACGATTCGGGACTTTTCGCGATTAAATCATGGAACTTACTATTTCTGCCGACGTTTCAGATGCGTTGCAGTACCCGTGGTCACGACGTGGACACGAAACGTCGGCAGAAATAGTAAATTCCATGATTTTTTCTGTTGTTACTTATTCTTCCTGATTTGTGGAATATGTAACAGCAGAAACAATCAGTTCTTTGAAACTCTACCTGATATATAATTAGACACTTACAATTCAAAAGAAGTAAAATTACGATGGTTGCAGTTTCTCTTTAAACTTATTTTTGCATATTTTGTGCCATCTTTGTGGTCACACACGATCCGCCACGACCTTCGAGGCTCAAACTAAACCAACCTATCATACTAACCTGACCCCGGGTTCCAAAGCTTTGGATGCAACGACGATGCAAGGACGAAAAGGAGTAAGTGGATCTCGACTATATCTACTAACATTCAATTTTCATTCCATCAAAAGCCGGTGTTAGGATGTAAATAGGCTATTTATTAATACGTACTTCTTTGCATCAACCAATTACATCAATTAATATTTCTAGGAAGCTGTCATTGACACCATTTATAACGATGATACAATATTGTAGATTAGACAGACGGATTATTAAGTTTGTTAGTTACACATTAGGGAGCAGGAAAAGCTTGAAGCTAGTTGTATCCTAGGCTTTTACTACCAAGCCTCAGGTCCAACGATATGGTAGCATAACTAGTTTTTCAAGGTTGAGATGGGTGAGACGCATTATCACTCGTACAATATGGATGTCCTCCTGTCATTCGGACTAACTATAAGTGAATATTTTTTGCATAATTAGTTATTTTATATAAAAAATGCCACGTTATCAGATTCTAAGATAAACAATACCTACGTATGTTGTTATTTTTTATACCACTTAGTTGGTAGACACGCACACGGCCCACCTGATGGGAAGCGGTTACCGTGGCCTATGGACGTATGCAACACTCGCGCTGCCGACCATGAAGAAACCTTCTGATGCCCCTCTTGTTACCAAGATTGCTATAGTGTATGTCGAGAGATAGGTAGAACACTAAAATAAAGGTTTTCATAGCCGGTACAAGAGAATAAGAGTCAACTGAGGTCAACTTAATGGTACTCGGCCATGTCAGGTTAGCTAGCTACGTCACTAGAATACAACGTTGTGGTGAATTAGCACTGTACTATGTAGTAAAACCACTATATATTACCTTACTGTCCATATGCAAATCCTGATTCTGAGCGCAGGCCTGGGGTGGTGGAGCCACCTGTCACCCTGGCAGAAGCAGGCCGCGACAGCGGCACGCCTGGTGCGCCTCCCCGTTTCCGGGGACGAGTTGGGGACTCTGTAGTCCCCACACACCCGAGGAGAGGGCCAGATCGTGAGAGATGGCTCTGGGTCGGCCGGGGTGCGAGAGATATGCCTGTCAACCTCACCTTCGGCAACCAAAACGACCCACAGGCGGCGTGCGTTTTAGTCGGTTCGAGTCCGACATAACCTCTCCCACCCGCTCCGGTGGGGAGGAATCCGTGGGGATTTTGCGCACGTAAAAAAAACAACCTGATTCTAGTTGTTTACTGCAAAGCCCTAGTTACAACCTACTTTTTCTGATTTGGGTTATAAATCTTCTATAGGAGCAACTGCCGTGATCCTCCCATCTTTGAAAGAAAAGTTCCCACCAGAGCCTGTCCGTTCATCAGCAGGTGTGTCGGCTAGTACCTATAAGAATATATTAATCGTAAACGCTAGGCTAATAGTACTAATTAATTTCAGTCCAAACCAGTTTTTCCGACTCTTCTATTGAGATGAACATATCGTATCTTTTCCTGCATAAATTTCGACACCAGATAATAATGCGCATATACTTATAAGTATTATTAATAGTGGGACTAAAATAAAATCAGTTTTATTGAATCGGTTATTTATTTAAAATCAAAACGATAAGTAATTTTTCATGTAAATATGGGCTTAATAAAAATCAAGTCACGTGAAGAAAGATAATATACTTAGGTACATTTAGTTATATTCACGTTTGTTTGATGGGTTCCTTATATGTATATTGAAAAGTAGCTGAGCACTCGGTTCCTACCACGTGGATTTAGAATTGATTTTTTTATAGTTAAAACTAGCTCCGCCCGCGTGGATGTCGGTTCCCAGGGTGGACTACCCTTAGCATCTAGGGGGATGAAAAATAGACGTTGGCCGATTCTCAGACCTACTCAATATGCTCACAAAATTTCATGAGAATCGGTCAAGCCGTTTCGGAGGAACGAACATTGTGACACGAGAATTTTATATATAAGATAGGTTAAGTTACGCCTTATATCATCAGCTATATGCTGGTAGGAATCAAACTTTCATCTCTAAGATGAGAGGTTGAACGGCAATTACTCACTTGATATCCAAAATTAGCCAAACAAAAATATTACTGCAGATCCCAGACTCCAAAGCAAAAACCTCAGCTGCAACTGGTATCTTAGTTAAGATCCGATTAGTAGCTTTATTACCTATATCATCCTAGTGAATGTCACTTTCCATGGGGCAATAGGTACCTAAGTCACATTGAAAAAGAAAATTTATATCTTATTTATTATATCAATCAATCAATTAGCCTATTGCAGTTCCCTGCTGGACATAGGTCTCTATCAAATTGCGCCATTTCTGTCGAATATACCGCAACGAAAAATAGTACTTTAAAAAATTTGTTTCTTTAGCTTTATTGCGAGTCCCCAAAAAGAGCTAATCCTATCAAATAAAATTCCACAAATCTGTGATTATCTATTCATGCCCAGACGACAGTGATGAGTTACCTACTATAGAGCAGAATAAATAATAGATTAATTTTATTATTTACGCATAGTGGCGCCACCGACCGTCTCGAAAATAGTCAACGTAATTATTGAGTTTTCCTAACTTTTTTTTTTATACCACTTAGGTGGTAGACAAGCACACGGCCCACCTGATGGAAAGTGATTACCGTGACCTATGGACGTTTGTAACACCAGAGGAGTCACAGTCGCGCTGCCAACCCTGTAAGTACAGAGTTTCTGTGCCGTCAGTGTAGAAGACAAAGAAGAACAAGCCTTTAGTCATCCCACTGACAGCAAAAATTCTCCAGTAAGCTCTGGCTACCCTACTCACCACTGAGAACACAACACGAAGTTATTATAGCCGCGGTATTCTGTAGGGCGGAGGTATTTCCCCAGTCGGACTGCTCAATTGAGCAGAAATACCGCCGTGTCCTACCTCCTACTAATACTTTCTACTGAGGCTGAATATTTCAAAAGTTATACTCGTATAATGGATACAGTATATAGCTCACTGGGTGTTAGCCATCTAACTATAGATCAATTCATTTATTGGATCGCGTCGTCGTATCGTATCATGAAGTTGATTGTAAGGGTAGCTTAGTAGCTTTACGATCAAAAGATCTCGGTTCGAATCCTTGCCATAACCGTCAGGGGTAATTTTTACTAGTAATATTAGTGACTAACATTAAATTGTACAAAATCAAACATGACATGGCCAATCTAATATTCTACGACATTATAGAGTGCTATTGTTACTATTATTATTATTATTGTTTGATACACTAGCAGCTTAAAACTGATACGTGTATATCACTGCACTTGTGTTTAACGTTCTAAATGCTTGTACAGTCTATTTTTAAAAATATTTATGCTAAGAGCACTTATTACTGTTTCTGGCAGGGCGTTCCACGATTGCACCCGGTTTGGCAAAAAGTGGTATCTAGGGTTGCTGGCACACTGAGGTTAACTAAGTTTCAATGAGTGGCCTCTTAAGTGTCTGTTTGTGTTCTTGATATACATGCTATCTAGACTAAACGTAGGCATATCAACAATACTTAGGAGAATTCTTTTGCGAAATGCGAAGGCTTGCAGATTTATCATCAGCGTGTGTACTGGTTATCAGGTGAGCTTCAGGCTCTGAAGATCTTGGGAAGACTCCATTCGATGAGAATCATATGTATATATGTATGTACTGTATGTATAATGTATGTTGAAAATAAAATAAGTGTGTCAACAGCACAGTAATAAAGATCATAAAACAGTTGTGAACAGGTGCCCCGTGCCGCTAATTCTTCGGTCACGACCTTCGATCATTCACAGTAATTCTGTATTATGATATGGCTGTGCAGCGTTTTATTCACTTCGGCATATGCAACTTGAAACTTGTTACATTGTTAGTACACAGATAACGTGCGCTCTATGTTCTCCACATAATAATGTTACTGCTCTCGGGATATTTTTGTATAGTTTGTCTTGAGCACGTATATGTATATATATCAAGCTGTGGAATGAACTCCCTGCTGTGGTTTTCCCATGCGCCTACAATATGGGGTTCTTCAAAAGGGGTATTAGAAGGTTTCTTCAGGTCTCGCGCTGAGTGTGACGCCCCCGGTTTTGCATACAGTCCATAGGCCACGGTAACCACTTCCCATCAGGTGGGTCGTGTGCTTGTTTGCTACCTAAGTGGTATATATAAAATAGTACAGTCACAATCAGATCTACCTTGACTACAAAGTCTCAAAATGAAATGCCATTGTATTGAGAGCAAGTCAAACTGATTTCTTGATTTAAATTGTCAAAATTGTGTCATCGTCCGTACTAATAAAGGTGTGTACCTAATATAAGAACAATCAGTCAACAGGCAGGAGGAATTAACATAATATTGAGTACTTTACTTGTCAAGATCGATCTGATGCTGATTGTACAGATGTACAGACAGTCAGGGCCGTATAAGCTGATGAATACTAGAATATTTACAATCCTTTTATACATTGAAACACATGCATCATGAGACTACAAGTTCTATCCCAGGTCGGGCATCCCATAACGTGATGTTGGGCTTTTCTAATAAAATACTCTATAATTCTTAATTTTACAGCGAAAATAAAACAAGTAATACAGAAATCGAAATCGTAGATATTTCGATCTTGGTTTGAATTGTTCTTTTAAGAAGCATGGCAAAATAAATTAATCTGTCAGTTAGTAAAACAATATGCCTACAGTACTGCATCATTCAAAGTATAAGATAAAAACACACATAACTTCAGTAAAATATTAATCAATTCATTAACAAATTACATTATAAACAACTTTTCTCTTTGATCATACACTACAATATTTAGATTTGACCTATTTTTAAACGTGTTCCAGATGCTTAATTTGAAAATCAGGTAACTGTGAATAATATGTACAGTCAACTGCAAAAGTTTAAAACTAGAACATTTACAAACCATTTACGTAGGAATACATTTACCAATAATGGAAAAATAGAGAACAAATTTAACAAATTTCATACTTTATTTATTATTTTATGTAAGGTTAAAGAGTTAACGTCATCAAGAAATTAGAGTAGATCGCTGGAGGGTTTTTGTGTTATCAGTCGAAAGACCAAAGACTTGTCCTACTTTCTATTCTACACTGATTGAAGATTAAAACTCACTGTTCTTACAGGGTCGGCACCACGAGTGTGACTCCCCTGGTGTCGCTCACGTCCATAGGCCACAGTAACCACTTTCAATCAGCTGGGTCATGTGCCACCTAAGTGGTATAAAAAAAGGAGGTAGGACACGGCGGTATTTCCGCCCAATTGAGCAGTCCGACTGGGGAAGTACCTCCGTCCTACAGAATACCGCTGCTATAATAACTTCGTGTTGTGTTCCCATCGGTGAGTAGGGTAGCCAGAGCTCACTGGAGAATGTGTGCTGTCAGTGGGAAGACTAAAGGCTTGTCCTGCTTTATCTTCTACACTGACGGCACAGAAACTCTGTATTTACAGGGTTGGCAGCGCGACTGTGACTGCTCTGGTGTTACAAACGTCCATAGGCCACGGTAACCACTTTCCATCAGGTGGGCCGTGTGTTTGTCTGCCACTTAAGTGGAATATAAAAAAAGAAGAATTATTTAAGCTATTTTTGTCGTTAACTGTACTTGTGAGAAACATGTACTGATGAGTTGCACTTCACTAATTAATAACTAGATGCTAAAAGCGTGAAACATTGAGCGTGTATGGGATTTATCAGGGTGGTAGGAGTTGAGTGAGTAAAAGCGGGATACGTGACGAGCGTAGGAGCTGATAGATTCTTAACCAGGTTTAACCCACTTGGCCATGGATATTTTGTGTAAAATAGTTTGCTGCTCTGCTACACTGATTAATTATAATGAGTCGTAAACACCGACGTGCATGTGTTCTTATTTTGTATTGTGCGTGTGAGAAATTTAAAAGTACCGCCGGCTCGTCTGTTACCAATTTTTTTTAATAAATATAGTGACCGATTCGTCCACCTGGGTAGTGTAAATTGTGAAAAAAGTTTCTATAAGGAGTCTCGGAAGACGTACTTACACTTTAAAAGCGTCGATTCATATTTATTTATTTATTTAGCTGTTAGCATTAGCACAAACCATTATTACATAGTTAGTTAAGGAAACAAAAACATACCATATATTAAAAAAAAACAATTTATAAGTTTCATAAAAGTAATGTTCTTATTGAGACAAAGTATCTCGTCAACAATTTGTCAAAATTTAAAGTAGTCTAATAATGACAGATTCTGGAAACTGGTGATTCTTTAATGCAGCTGGTGAATAAGCACATTCTTTAAATATCAGAACTGGTAAATACTATACAAAATTATACACAAACTTGCGCATAGTTTCGACTTGGCTTCCTAACGCCATGGTTGAAAAGTACTTGTAGGAAATGGGATATTCTGTAGTTTTCGATCATCATTTTCTGAGCCTTATCCCAATTTATTTAAGGTCAGTTTTCCAGTCAGTTTTGTTGGTTTCTAATAGCAAACATATTGTCAGGATATTTTGATGAATGTAAGTAATTACCATCTAAATAAACAAATGAAAAAACCTCAGTGGAGGAAGTGGTTCATTTCCAGCGCAGTCTGCCATTCCAAGAAACGGTTTAACTGCTATTGAGAAGTAACGTACATCGTTAATAACATCAATCCCATCACACATAGAACTAAGAGAACTGTCAATTACACCGAGCATTTTATCCTGGGTATCATTGTAACACAGGAGGAACGTAATCTGAAGCTATTCCCGACGGTCGTTGATCTAATTGAGCATTTGAGCAGTGCGTGCGTGCTAATGGACTAATTATGTACATGGCACAATTGGTGAGTCAACAGCAGGACGGCCGTGGGTGGCAGACGGCTTGGCTCCGTGGACACTGGCCTCACATATCTTACTATCGTAAAACGTGATTTATATTAACTCATAGTATCCGTGTTTTACTGTTGTTGAGACTACATTCAAACTGTTCTAAATTTTGTAACCATGTATCTTCACAAAGCATGATAGACAACTAGATAATGTTATTAAACACTAATAATTAATAGGTTAAACATATCGTAAAAGAAGATATCGGGCGTGCGATTGCTGTGTACTAGGTCACTCACGGTTATCGATGCCCGGGTCGAGTTAAAAGTGTTATTTGATTTTTTCACATATCATTTTTTCCTTAACACGTGTTAAGGAAATAATACCAAAATAATTACAACCATGACTTGAAGAGTACATTAAGTGGGTACCACATGCCATAAGAACATTCTTTACGTGTAGGTGGAGCCTTAAAAAATCCGACAATCAGGTCTAATTTTGCTGTCACCAATTACGGAGGAAAGATAGTAGTCACTTCACGGGTAACGGGTAATATAAAATTTAATTCTTCTGTTTCGTTGTTAGACTGGGATCCAATACCAACTGATCTATCGTAGATATGCAGATTAGCTATTTGGGGTCAAGTTGATGAAGTCTGTATGCTCATATTGTTTTGTAAGGAAACAAAGATCACTTGATCACCTGGGAGACATCAAGTCGTGAGCAGTTGACCTCTTTTGGTGCAAATAATTGGCATTGCCATTCAATGAGGGGATACTAGTCTTCTAGTCTGTCACCATTTCTATCTTGAATATTAGAACAATTTGTTGATAAAAACAATAAGGTCATATTCTTGTCGTGTCATTTCATGACAATGTCATAAATAGTGGGAGAATCATGGCATAAATATAAGGAGATAAAGAAAAATAGACTGTTTTTTTTGCTTCTTATAGATTACAAATAGTCTAATTTTGAGGCGGAAACAAATTCAGTACTTGATCAAATTTAAAATAGAAAGTTACAGAGAAAGAAAGTTAAGAAAATATGATAAGAAATTATTGCATAACACTAATGAATGATGTTTTGAAAAGAAGGTCTGGTCAATAATAGCACTCGATACGGATTAAATTGTTTGAAAGATTAAATGATAGTAGAGGAAGCGCATGTACTGTGTAGGGAAAGAACCAGATGACGATTGTCTCTGTCTACCCTGAAGAGAAAAGGGTGTGAGCATATAGTGTATTTATGTGTGAACAAGAGAGTAACACTAGACACTAAGATATCTGTCTCTTATTCAGAAATGAAATGAAATGAAAGTTTCACATATTGATAACTCACTTGTACTTTTCCACATTACTTTATTGCTTATTACACCTGACCGGTTTCGCCTTACGGCATTTATCAATATGTGTAACAAAAAATTCCACCAAGTGCCATCAATCTAGAGTATAAAAAAAAAATTACGTTTATTTGTCAGAATATAGGTGAATGTGTGTGTAAGTGAAATTTGTGTGAAAATGTGAGAAAATTTTCACACAAATTTTTTACAACCATTATTGTTACAGTTTAGCATAGGAATAGTTGAAATCAGTTTAAGCGATAAGGTATATAACCTTTTTTTTGTACAATGAAGACTTATCTACTTATCTAAGATAAGAATATTTTTTTATACATTTTAAAATAATATTGCTGCTATAAAGTCTTTCTTCAGTAAGCAACTAGTTTAGTCTTTACTATCAAAAGCCTCAAAAACACTTAAACTTTGTAAATCCTTGCCCATAATAGATGGATCACTTTGGTGAAATGGGACTAAATCTTGTTAACCGCATTTTGTTTGACCACAATCGTCCTAAACTAGACATTATGCGTCAGTTACTTAGATATGCATCAGTTCCTTCATGCATGTGTGGCAAACAATGTAAATATCCGGAACTAAATGCCGCACGACTGTGATTAGACACGTTTCTTGAGAGACTAAAGCACCAGACGTTCTGACGCCTTTCAAAATGAGAACAGTATATATGTACGGTTTGTTAGTAAATCATATCACAGAATAGATAATAGGATATGTATAGATGACTATGAATATACCTGTCTCTTTTTTTAAGGTAATTTGGTTGTCTGTAATAATAGAGACAGTACTGACTTACACAATTTACTTCCTGAAGATTTTATTTTTAATATTGATATATCAAAATCATCATTTTGCGATAGGTCGCACCCGAATTAATATTGATGTTTAGTTAATTTTTGTTGAGATATACCTGATATAGATAGGTAAGGTATATAGACAGTTAAATACCCATAAATGAGAAATTGGTCTTAACTACTACTCCGATGTACTAACTCCGATGGCATTCGAAGATTGAAATTTGAATCTCGGTACTTTATTTTGAATTGCTTTGGTATGTCGTCTGATACAAAAGCTCCGGTAGGAAAGCTTACACCCCACTCTCGTCCTTTAGTACTGCTTACTAAAGTACGAGAGTGGGGTGTAAGCTTTCCTACCGGAGCTTTTGTATAGATTACTGGCCTGCAGATGAGATTGGCTTGAGTCCCAAAGGTCACAGCTCATAATACTATTTCAATCAAATCAATCAAGCCTATCGTAGTCCACTGCTGGACATAAGCCTTCTCCCGATATCGGAGGACTGTTTCCACGCTAGTCAATCGGGTTAGTGGTACAATGGTTTTATTTCAGTTTTCCTTCTCTCGTAGTGATATCGTCTGCGTATTTTTCCGTAAGTTGCCTCTTACGACATCCTTCTGATGAGATGGGGTGGTGATACTTGAATTCTTTCTCCATCACCACACGGATTACGGGTACGTATTTTTCCGTAAGTTGCCTCTTACGACATCCTTCTGATGAGAATGGGGTGGTGATACTTGAATTCTTTCTCCATCACCACACGGATTACGGGTACGGCTTTATACTAATAAACTCTTCTAGACCACTAAAACAGAGTGATCTATTTAAATTTATACTGCTGATGTGACAAACAAGGACTAGGGTCATCATCTCAGCGACGATAATCCTGGAAACCGGGTTGTTCTTTCCATTTTTCCAATATGTTAACTATTTCTGTTTAATTACACATACACCAATAGCCAAATATTTGAATTAAGTCAACTGACCAGTCCTACTTCTGTAAAATACTATAATCTACGAAATAAAATGTTAACTCATCAAGAATTCGTAACCAGTTTTAAACAAAAAAAAACATTATAGTACCTAATGTTGTCAGTGTTTCGACTACAACGGCATACGTCGCCGGCAGATTTAATATCAATTATTATTCTATATGTTCGGAATAAAAACTGGTATAAACCGATTCTAACTTTCGCTGCCGTCAAAATACCTCATATAACGGCTCCAAGAGACACGCGCCAAAAAAAGAACAGAGCATTAGTTATTTGCGCGTAACGGCTCCGGTAGCGAGGCGCGCGCGCTGCCCCATGCCGCGGTGCACGGTAGCTCTCATGAGTCGCCAAATTTCATGCTTACAATCATTATTGCGGTTAGCTCGTATTTATGAACACTCATACTATATAATAATTGAGGTTTATTATCTTTAATAAAACTGCAATTGTACCGGTATCTTTTTTAATATTTGATCCGACATAATGAGACTCTGAAATGTACATCTGACTTTACCAATTAATGGATCGTTACATACGAACATATATAATTTTATTGGACATTATTTTGAGACATTCCTTTAATTTTTCGTTGTAAATTTATGTGAAATATTACAAATAATTCGTGTTACAGTGTTTAAAGTAGCATTATAAATAATGTTGCGAGTCAAAAATGACGTCAAGAAGGCTGCCATAAAAATGTAACGGTATTAACTTATTATATAAATATCGGTCGGTATGTTGGTTATGTAAATAGTTGCCATATTTAAGTGTGAATTATCATTGGACTCTGATAGTTATGTACATATCGTGGTAATCACTGTATTTGATTACTTAAGTTAAACATTGTTGTACAAACGTATGTCCAAACGTAAAAAAATGCCATTCATGTTTGTATTCAACCAGTAGTCTATAAATATTGTTTGATGTCATTTTGTAGTACTCGGTTTAAAGTGTTAATTGAACCTATTAACACTTCGTACACATTACTGAGTATGAAAATGGTCCCCATTTAATATACCTACATAGTTATATTCATATTCAATATAAGTATGTAGGTAGAAACCACGGTAGCCTAATGGTATGGGTAATGGACTGCTGAGACGAGGTCTCGGGTTCGATCCCAGGTTTTACCATGGCACACACTAATGACTTTTTGATGCTTTTCTTTTCGAAGTTATGTGTGTATTTATCGCAGGTTTATAAGTACGCGGTTAATGGCAATAGGCTCGCCACATTTTACATTGGGCCCTAAACATAGACTGGCAAAATGTGGGTGCTAGCACCTCTGGATATAGGCGTGAGTTTATAATATGTTATGTTATATTCAATTATTTTTTTGATATTAGAATCAACCTTTTCAGTTTCATATCCACTTGACAACAACAGAGAGAGGGTGGCCTCCATCTCTCTCAGGATCGTCAGTCAGTATATTAAACTAATGTATGAGTTCTAAAACAAGGTGTTTATTAGGTCATGGAGTACATTACATGAAAGTCAAAATACGTGATGACATAATATCTGTGCGTGCTTTACGGGGTCTACCTCCTGTACAATGGAAGGTGTTATCTTATCAAAAGGATGGTTCGACATGATGCCCATAATTACATTCCCGCTCGCCAAATGCCGGGAAGTCATGCTCATATGTTGCTACCAGAAATGGCGCATAGTGAGGGCAGGGGGGGGGTGTCCTTCCGTGGAAGTTCAGTCTATGGAATAGTCCATCTGCTGTGGTTTATCCAAGCGACTACAATATAAGGTATTTTAATAATAATATTCTACAACATTCTACACATCCCTATCTAGACCCATGGTAACCATAGCTTAACTAGCTTGTGTTATGGAATCTCGTGGTCTTCTGACACAGGTATTTTATACTTAAAAGAAGTCCTCAACAAATATATTTTGTAAAAGTTTATTGGTGAAGAAATAAAGATTATATATGTTATCTAGAATGCGGATAAACATACATAGATTCGTTTTTTTGGTAAATACACACTTATTATACATGGAAACACCCACCCAATGCAAATATACATATTCATGCGTACAAATATTTGCACTGAGCGGGAATCGAACCTGCGCCTCCTGCGCAGTCGAACGTTCTACTGCTACGCCACAGAGGCCGTCGATTTAATATGACCAAATATACCTATAGACGTTTTGCAAGTCTATAGGTCAGAGTTACCATTTCCCAGCAAATAGACCCTGTGGTTGTCTGTCACCTTCTTTTTCTTCATCTTAGCCGTAACTCTCAGTCGTATCCGTAGATTAAACCTCGGCATCTGGGTTCCGCTTTACCAGACTAACCATGGATTTGATTGAACTTCGATATTTTCCGTAAAGCGACTGCCACCTGACGTCCATAACCCAAATGCAACATCGAAGCATTGCAGCTAGATCAGTTTTTTGGACATTTTAGGGCTCCTACTACTTGAACAACTGCTATATATGTTCAGCCAGTTCAGACAGCCTCTGTGGCGTGTCGGTAGTGAACGCGACTGCTACGCAGGAGGCGCGGGTTCGATCCCCGCTCAGTGCAAATATTTGTATGTATGAATATGGGTATTTGCATTGGTCTGGGTGTTTCTATGTATAATATGTATGTATTTACAAAAAAAAAAGTGTTTAAGTATGTTTATCCGCATTCTAGATTCCATAACACAAGCTAGTTAAGCTATGCTTACCATGGGTCTAGATAGCGATTGTGTAGAATGTTGTAGAATATTTAAAAATTTTAAATATTTTATATGGCAACAAGGACCTACGGCTTAATGTACTCTCTAAGGCACGACCAGATTCATGAATAATATAAAATACCCATATCCATGCATACAAATATTTGCACGTTACCTCGCCTTATGGTAAGCTAAAGGCAAAGTCTTAGGAAAGAGACATTACAGACACTGAGTAATATGACAATGGTGTCACTCAGCTTGGCGGCCTCATCACATACTTTTTCACGCCCCGCTGAAAGGAACCGGGATTATAGGAAGAAGGAAACACGTGTGCTGGTAATAATAATAATAAATATTTCACGACATTTTACACAACGCTATCTAGACCCATGGTAAGCATAGCTTAACTAACTTGTGTTATGGGATCTAGAATGCGGATAAACATACTTACATACTTTTTTTTTGTAAATACATACATATTATACATAGAAACACCAACAGTAATGAATTCTAGGTTTGGTGGTGCGGCAAAGAAAAGGGTCTCCAAAACGCTTATCCGTATATTTATA
Source organism: Eilema griseolum (assembly GCA_963662185.1). Classification (NCBI taxonomy): domain Eukaryota; kingdom Metazoa; phylum Arthropoda; class Insecta; order Lepidoptera; family Erebidae; genus Eilema; species Eilema griseolum. Next base: position 12,686,734 of record OY759236.1, read on the forward strand.
AACCCGCGCCTCCTGCGTTGCGTCCCGCGTTAACTACCGCCACGCCACCGAGGCTGGCTGCCACCTTAGTAGTATAAATTACCCTCAATGGTGTAATTGGGAAAAATGTCCTCGATTATCGGTAATTTCTCTGATTTAATGATCTTCTCTGCTCTGCTCCAATAAACTACACTGTCGTAAACAAGGTCAAGCCTGCGGTTAAACAACTGCATTATCAATGGAATGTATGATACTATAACCTGACCTGTGCCAACATTCTTTATTCATACAGACCGCTTCATCTACACTGTCGCTATTACATTGTGAACTTGTAAAGGTCATGGTTACTTACATACATATATACATATAATCACGTCTTTATCCCTAGAGGGTTAGGCAGAGGTGAATTAACACCCACATTTCACCAATAATTGTATTCGGTCCCATGTAATAGGGGGTGAGCCTATTGCCGTATTCCGGGCACTTTTGTTGACTCGAGCCATGCATCTGAGCCAAAGTCTGGGCTGTATATATCTGTCTGATGTTAAACAGCACTATCCCTAAGTCGCCTTGTACGACACCGCATGGGAAGAGATGGGGTGTCCTTAATTCTACTCGGCCGGAAACCACGCGAAATCATGTCATGGTTAAGGATGTAATAATTTTCTTTGAATGTAATCACGCCTCCCTCGAAGGTGTAGGCAGAGGTATATTCGGCCTGAGTCGGCCGGGATGCGAGGGATATGCCTGACAACCTCACTCTCGGCAACCAAAAATGACGCACAGGCGCCGTGCGTTTTAGTCGGTTCGAGTCACTGAAAGTAACTTCTCCCACCGACTGCGGTGGGGGAGGAACTCGTGGAAATTTTTCGCACGTTCTATTACTCACATATTACCAAGTATGACTCGACCTTATTCCTTACTTTTTGTCTCAGTCAATGACTATTTTATAACATAAAAGGAGTAACTACTCCATAACCAATGCAGAAATCAAACCTAAGATATCAGGGATAGCAGTCAAACCAACTACTGTTACACCACCGAGATATGAATATTAACAAACACACATTAATTATATCCATATACATATTACAGTATGTTTTCATCCAGTCGTAATACCACCTGTTCGATTCAAATACGATGTAGTTTGATTACTGTAACCGTACCATCTGTTGAGGCACGTGCGTCCATCAAATAAGCCCACCTGAAGCTTCAGTGATCATTGTTCACGACACACTCATCACTGAGACGCGCGACGCGTATGTAAGCATCTCCTCTCATCTCGCAATGTTTACTTAACAGCTCATTGTCATAACAGCTGCAGATATGATAACAATACACCTTCGTTATCGGAAATACGTGAAAAATGGAACAGTAAAAGCATTAGAAGAAGCATCGTAAACGATAAACTTTAGTGTTGGGGCTTATCTGTTGTGGCTTTGAAATTGGGTGAGTGACTAACGCTTTTATTTGGAACTAGCGGGTCGGTATGCAGGACATAATAAAAAGTGACAAAGTATTCTTTTTTCAATGTCACCAAAAAATAACTAGAAAACTATCTACATATGCTCAATGTTACCTACTTTAAGATGTTTGGACTCCCTTCTAGGTTTTCGAGATTCAACCTAATCCCACCTGCGAGCCGGAAAAATTGCTGATCAACAGACGAGATTCTTGTGCAGGCTTTCTATGGGTTTACCTCTAAAGGTTAAAATTTAAATAAACCAAATAGACCCCGGATGCAACCGGGATTGGGTTTGGATGAAGAAGAACAAAGAGAATTTCCGAAATTACTTTGTTCGTAGATGCTTACAACGATGAAGGAATAATGTGCCAAAATTCTTTGCTTGTACTCCCAGGCTTTGCTTCAATCAATCAGCCAAGATACGTAATTAATAATAACAAGAAAGGTAGAACAGCGTAGTTGTATTGAATTAAACTTATTATTTCAGTTTATTTCAATGCTGCCTGCGCTTGGTGTACCATAATTAGAGTACCAACCCTTCCTATGATTTAAAAATAAATATGACTAAGATAAAATAGATAACCATATGTACTATTCTATTTATCCCTTTAAATTCATGAAGCAGTTTTTGGATAATTAACAAACTCACTTTCGCATGTAATAGGATATCTAAACAGTATTTCTAGGTAGAATACTTCAAAGACGACAAGTAAATGAATAGAATATGTACAGCTGGTTCAATATTGTTTGCTACGCTTTCTTGAAACCTATTACGTAAAATAAAACTATTTCAAAGAACTATTGTTCTCACGCGTAATGTCCATCACTTCTGTCCTAAAACTATCTTCGTAGCACTCGTAGCGTCGTAGCAAAATATATCGAATCTTGTCTACGCTTTTATGAGGTCATGCGCGGATAACATTTTTTGGAGGAAATATTTTATGTTATCGTAATCGATATAAAGATAAATAGTTGCTTATGGTTGGTGAGATGTCGAGGAAGTGTGCTGGTAATGTGGTGATAGACTGTGAGATTAGTATTTTGTTTTGAACATAAATTTAGTATTTACATTTAAATCTTCAAATGTGTATGATATAATCAATAGAATCGTACTGCTGCGATTGATGTGCCATGTATTTGAATAATTTATTCGCACTATGTAACAGTACGGAAGGGCTCATGTAACATTATTCTGGGTGATTTCCTTTTGATCTGATAAGATAGTTTACAGTTGTTAGATATTTCGTCGCGTCCGTATACACGGTTTTCCGTACTTGTGAGAGGGCATGCCATATCCTAGGAAAGAATTCCACATAATGCCACAGACTAAAGATAGTGAACAGACAGTCTCACCCTGAAGTTCTACCTCTTTCTTACCTTCGCTCAGAAAGTGAACGGTCACTTAACATCACATAAGGTCTCTTAAGGAAGTAAACAGACAGTCTCTTCGAGGGACCTCGTCTCTTGCCTCTTCATGGAGACAGTGAGCAGGCAGTCTAGACCAGGCTTACCTCCCTTCGTAGCAAAGGGCGCGCGGGAGGGTGAGTCGGCAATACGCCCCTGGTGGCGCGGGTGGTGGAGGGGCGGGGCGGGGCGGGGGCGGGGCGCGGGGCGGGGCGCCGACGCCGCCGCGTCTGGCGCGCCGGCGCTCACTCGACCCGCGAGCTCAGCGCCGCGAGCACGCGATGCGCGCCGCCTCCCCGCACGCACTCCGAGCGCGCGACCACTCCCGCGCGCCTGCCGCCAGTGATGTTACCAGACTCTGTTGTTATGTGCCATCGGTTCGTTCGTGAGCGAGTGCGCCTCCAGCTGTTCCCAAAGCGTTGAGTGGCGGTTCCTTCGCGAGGATATCGCGGATTTTGCGTACCCGTCGACGTTGGATGCGTTAAAATTTCGGGTGAGTGAGAGAGGCGAGCGGTCGTGCGCCCGCGGCCGGTTTGACCGCATTATTTTCGAAATACGTACGCCGCAATCCGGTCGACCGCGCTAGAACGATCAAAACATTATAACAAAAACATATAAATTCGGTGACGTTCATATATTTTTCCAGATCACACGGCGATATGTTAAGTTTTGATACTTTCACAAATATTCGATTGTTTCAGTAAAATGTTTGTGTATGAGACGTTGCTGAGGACAGTGTGTGTTGAGTTGTAGATGGAAATCTTAATCATATTGTGTAAATGTAAGTAAGGTGCGTGAGATTAGTTAGCTAGTACATAAAACGTAAACAAACATGGTATGTAAAGTTAGCTATGTAACCTGTACAGTTAGACGTAACAAGACGAAACGCATCCCGTTGATGTCTTTTACAGAACGTTTTGGAAAGTGCTTGAGCAATATAACCATGTTTATATTGAATGTTTGTGTAACATGACATGTGTTTTTCGTTTCTCTTCATTTTAATATGGTGTATAAGATGAAAGGTGTATTTTTAATACGATAAAGTGTGATCTCAAGATTTTTACATAACCTTTTTGGATATAAGTAAATGACAAGACACTTGTTTGTGTCAAATATACCTGAGTAGTTTTAAATATATAGTGTTTCAAATAAAACTTTGATAAATAGTTTTATCAAATATAGTAAAATAATAATTTAACATTAGGTGATTTTAGTGAAAAAGAAACTGTGTCGATGTTACTATATTAAAATCACACACGTTCAAAGTAATATTTAATAGGGATCATTTTAGTTAACGTATATTGACAACACTCCGACAAAAATTTGATGAATATTGGGAATGATTAGAAAAGCACAACATTTCATGTTATGCAAAACATAGTTACTCAAAAACTTAGGTACTCAAATTGCTTTAAACAACAAGCTGTATATGTGTTACTTGTTTTCAATGTAATCTCTGGTTTATTTCACTGTACGGAATTGCCTTACATATAAAATTAATGGCGCATGAAAACATCTTGCGGGAAACGCGAATATAGAGATAATCCAAATGTGTTAAATAAATAAACACGATAAGAACATAAACAGACAAATGTGTGGTTACTCAGTGTTGTGGTTGCGCTGGCAGGAAAATGTTTCATTCAAATTTCGATTTTGTTCAATTAACAACACCACTGCGTATTTTCAAATTTCGAATTGTTTCAATTAATAAAACACTGCGCTTATTGTAACTATGAATTGTATCAATTAATAAGTCACTGTACTTATTCAAATTTCGAATTGTTTTCAAATATAAACTCTGTTTGCATTTGAAGAATGCGGTCAGCGAAATCATCATGGAATATCTGTGTGATTCAATTGATCAGCTAACCGAATATTGCATTGAATAATTTGTAGGTTCAGTTCCCACATGGCATAATCGTTACATGATTTACTTAAACTTGTTCTAAGCCTGGATACACCATATATACATTATCTACGTATGTATATAATCACGTTTGTAATGTATTGAACGATATAGAAAAATTTCGGTAACTATCTTTCAAAAAAGAAAAAATAACGATTTATCCGATAATACCTTCAAACAGCACTAGGTACTTTTTTTATTACTTTTTGTTTAATTTTCAAAGTATCGATAGATGCTTAGTAGATAAATGTTAGACGATTGTAAGCCTCCATCACGTCTACATATCGCTATTTCACATTTATGAATGCAAGAACATACCGTGCTCACTCCTACGTCATTGACCACTTTGGTGATAAGGGATGACGTGGATGCTGAGGCAGTGCCCGCCGCGGGGCGGGACACCAACTCCACATAAAACTACTCATCACCACTGACCATTATCAGTCAACGTTTACAGTCGGTCGGCAACGTGCGTGCGTTCATTATCTGATACCGAATTAATGAATACGTTTCGTAGGCGTATGTTTGCTCGGTCCTCTCATTAACTAATAATTGCCGGTTCAATAAAAACTTCTGTCGATATTTTTTTTTTTAATTTATACGGATAACAGTTAGTGATATAACAGTCTGATGTTTCTTTCTAATATTGGAGTATTCGGGACATAGTCACGCGATACAAATGCTACAGTGTAATGGTAGGTGTTCGTGATTTATAAGCTTTTTAGGATGAATATAATATTTAGAACTTATTTTGGATTTACACCAATATTAACGGATATTAACTCGTTCAAGATATAGGCATAATTATGCATGATTAGTGTAACCTGCTCAAATCTTTTTAATTTTTAAGCTATGCACCTATATGTGTTTACCATGATTACATTATATGCCATTAACATTGTCGTATATCATGAAGCGAAACTTTAAAAAATTGGATCAGATTTCATCTACAACAGAAACCCCGGTCAAGACCTAAACTGAGTTGCTACGTTTAACGTTCTGTGGAACGAATTTTCACCAGTGAAATACAGCCTTAGTCATGTGTAGTTGCCAGGCACATTTAGACAACTGAATTAAATTAAACTTGCATGAGTACATTACAATGTATGTTAGTGCATTCATTAGAAGTACACCTAGAGATAAACGACTGCCGGTCGCTCACAATGTCACTCTTTGTTGGTTAACTAGTAAAATGCATCAGTGTTGTACGTTCCTTGGAAATTCTTACTCAATTGGTTTAGTGTTCAATTGTATTTTAAGATACCTATTAGTACTTCTATAACAGTTGCTGGTATCAATTAATTATATTAAAATGTTCAAATATTTTATTTTAAGTAAGTTTCGTCTACTCTTTAAAATGAGAGCGTATCAAATTTTAACATGTATTTTTGTATCGTTGCAGGTGGGTCGAGGAGAATTATGCGTGTGGCGTGCGCATGCGCGGTGGTGTGCGCGTTGGTCGCGCTGTGCGCAGCCGCGGAGCTGGATGAGCAGTCGCGCAGCGCTGCTGAGCGGCAGCTGCTGTCACTGCTGGGGCTGCCCGCGCGCCCTTCGCGCCGCACCGCGCCCGCGCCCGTGCCGCAAGCCATGCGCGTGCTGTACGACACCGACGGCGCCCTCCCCGCTGCCGCCGCCAACACGGCGCGCTCCTACCACCACACACCCACCGAGCTCGACCACAGATTTCCCAACGAGCACAGATTTCGTCTCTTCTTCAACTTAACCGGTGTACCGACAGACGAAATCCCCCGTGGAGCCGACTTAAACTTCCACCGAGCCGAGGGAGCAACGGGCACCCAACGCCTACTCGTATACGATGTCGTCCGCCCCGGTCGTAAAGGAAAGACTGCACCTATTCTACTACTCCTTGACTCAGTGCCGCTGACGTCAGCGCAGGGTGCGGTAACGGCGGATGCCCTAGGTGCCGCACGCCGGTGGCTTAGGGAGCCTGAACATAATCATGGACTATTAGTGCGTGTTGTAGAAGCGGGCCAGCATAACGTAGATGCTCGGCAACCTCATGTGAGAGTGCGAAGACGTGTGTCGGAGAAGGAGGAAGAGTGGAACACTCGGCAACCATTGTTGCTGCTATATACAGAAGACTCACGAGCGCGCGCTGCTCGGGAGAGTGGTCAGACGCGCTTGGTGCGGAACAAGCGTGCGACGCAACGACGAGGCCACCGTGCCCATCATCGCCGCAAGGAGGCCCGCGAGATTTGCCAGCGTCGGCCCCTCTATGTGGACTTCGCTGAGGTCGGCTGGAGCGATTGGATAGTCGCTCCCCATGGCTATGACGCGTTTTATTGCCAAGGAGACTGTCCGTTCCCGTTGGCGGACCACCTAAATGGCACAAATCACGCGATCGTACAGACACTTGTGAATTCAGTGAACCCGGCCGCGGTGCCAAAAGCGTGTTGTGTACCGACGCAACTCTCCCATATTTCTATGTTATATATGGACGAACAAAATAATGTGGTGCTCAAAAACTATCAGGACATGGTGGTAACTGGGTGCGGCTGCCGATGACGAAGGCGCCCCCACGCCCTGTGCGAACTAGTGATACTCGTGGACCCAGTGTATATATAGTGGCGGCCTCGAACATTGTACATACCTATTTGTGTATATATACGTGTAATTATTATTTTATTAAAATGCAGATGTAATAAATGATGTAATTTTAAATTTTATCTGTTTATTATTCACTTTGTAGTACGCATTATCCGTAAATGGATAAATAATAACTGCATAATTAGTCCATATGCATTACGTTGAATGTATTTTGTATTTACTTAATCATATAATTCATACAATCATACGTAAATGATAGTATCTATTAAATTAGCTTTTTATGGATCAAGAAGTTGTCAGTATTATCAGAAAACAACCAAAGAGAAACTCATGGACGGCTCTGATAAAATTATAAATTTAATACACAATTTTTATTTCTAAGACATCTATACTGTGAGTTAAATTGAAATCAGCTTCTCGGAAACTTAAATACATTTAACCTGACTGTGTATCCGTCTAGTTAGAGTAGAAACAGAATCAATATAAAATAGAGTACAAAAGCTGCTGGAGACTGGAGAGTTAGAATAGCAACACGTAACTTATTTCAAGTCTTCTGTTAATATTTAAAACCGCGATAGTCTAGTGGTATGGGTAATGGACTGCTGAGACGAGGTCTCGGGTTCGATACCAGGTTTTACCACCAATGACTTTTCAATGCTTTTTGAAGATATGTGTGTATTTATCGCAGGTTTATAAGTGCACGGTTACGGTACATTGGTACCTAAACATAAACTGGCGAAATGTGGGTGCTAGCACCTCTGCCTACCCTGTCGGGGATATAGGCGTGAGTTTATGTTATGTTATGTTAATATGAAAATTATTATATCATCATGTAGGAGGATACTAAGGTGCATTGAAAGTACAATATATTTTTCTAACTAGTTTTCTCTTAATTGTTAGTAACTCCACTCAAACCTAAATAACTTTTCATATGAGGGGCTCTCTTTGATATTGTACTAGTTAGGTAGTCTTAATATCCCAAGTGTTATGCCCTATGTAAAACCATTGTATATCTAAAAATCTTATTGATGTAATGTCTGTCTATCTGTCCGTCTGTCTGTGTAAGAAGTACATCATAAGTTTTTAGAATTTGCACGAATACATGACTTGCTGAAACCATTAAAATCAGTAACTAGTTTTGGATTAAAAAACACAAGAAGTGCCAACGTTCTGACAAATAGTGTTAGACTTTTATAGTATACGTTATATAAATATCGATTCAAGATAAACCATATAGCCAAAACTTAAAAGCCCCATTTTTCTAATGTCGGCCATCATAAAGCTACTGTTATGCCTACCAACACCGGATGCAAAGATCGTTTTCAGGCTGCAGTCAAAATAACATTGACCTGGGGTCGTCTGGAGGTCTGGCCACGGTTCAAAGTCATCGCTTCGATATGAATGAATTCTATTGTTATATTGACAATGTATACATTAGTTCATTCATAGCGGTATTGCTAGTTTATTTCTTATTAATTGTTAGGGTACCGTACCTAAAACAAAAAACTGAGCCTTTATAGAATACTAAATTATTGTCTGTCTATCTTTTCGTAGTCTGTCTGCCCGTTTGTCTGTCTGTTCGTCTGTCGGTCTGTCTGTCTATATGTCTATTCGTCACTCTGTCTGTATGTTCAACTAGATCTTTTCTGAAGCCGCTGAAGAGTTTCAGATCTTTGGTGTATTTATGCTGGAAAAATATGGCTCCACCATCAACTAAAGGTACCTACATTATTATGTCTGAGCGTAAGTTTGCATTGAATTTTTTGCCATCAAATAATCTCAATGCCATTGAACTAATTATATCAATGTCACTCACAGATATAAAATGTAACTAAAATAGCTCATTAATATTCTTTTAATAAATGTTTAGACATGTATCATACTAAGATAAGGTCGTAATTGAAATGGCTAAAACCCGAGTACCGTTTGAATACTCGATCACCTGTTCAACACATTTTTATAAACAAATTTTACTAACAATCATAGTGACAAATAAGGTCACTAATGAATATGTGAAACACCACTAATACCACTCAGGTGTTGCAAACACAAAAAAAGTATAGGAGATCAAAGCTTACCTACCTGAGGAGAGGAAAGAAACGGGAGCTCCCAAGGTTAATTTACCATCACGGACCAAAAGGTAACTGATTCCCAAATATACTCTATTTCTATCTTTTATAGTTAGTTCTGATTTGAATGAAGACAAAGTGGATTATGGATATTGATGGACACGCATCTGAAGACATCTACCACAATCCTTAAAAGTGCAGAAACTGTGTTTCTGATGTCACTTTGTAAGCACATATAATTGAATTAAAGATACTGAGATATCAATATTCTTGTTTAGATTTCCAAGTCTATAAATAAGCAGGTAAGTACATATGTACGTAATCTGTAAACATTGGATGCATTACAATGTAATCGAACGTTTGAAAAGTCAATTCTTGAATAAAAATCGGTATGCAGCGTGCATTCGACGCCGCATTCCTTTAAGGAAATTCATCTAGTGGAATTGTAGAGGATTGGCAGACCACATGACGTGTACGACTTTACCTTTCTTTTTTAAGCATATATTATACTCTTGAGCACCTCTGACAATGTAGCAACTATCTAGCGACACACTAGGTAAACAATATGAGAGGAAAAGAAGAAGATTATGCTCTTGTACTTGAAATACGGATAGGTCATTATTCTATGGATAAGACCACGGGTGAACACACAGTTCACAGCTCTAGAAACATTGTACATAGTACCTACTTACAAAGTAGGCCCATTCTTGATTCCTTACTGCTATATCGGATATAAAAATTTACCTGATGAGCTTGACCTCCAATAAGAAAGAGTATAAAAATAAACTTAAGAAATTACGTTGTGATAAATCTGTGAACATCATGATACAATGATACTGTATCATTTCTTGATCAACATTCTTTAAATACATATTATGTAGAAACTTATTAAGTCGTCTGAACAGAATGTCAGATATAATATTTAAAGTGGATTCCATTTAGAGTGTGGCGGGCAGGTTCAGATCCGAATTTCAAATATTTCGTCACAAGGCGGCTATATATCATGTTTTTGCCTGGACACAGGAATGCGCGGCCGTATAATTTGGCCGGCCACCCGGCAACTCTGCGTCTGCCGCGCCACCCGCTCTACGTCTATATTATCAGTAGATAAATTCAAGCTTTGTCTTTGCGTCGTATTTCGTCCTCTCGAGATTTTGCTTTTGTTTTTTTTTCCTTCGCTTTGGACGGCAACAAAAAACTGAGTAGAGGCGAACGAAGTGGGTATAATTTATTTTATAGTCGGCTCGCTCGTAACTCGGCGGTGGACGGCTGGACGCCGATTTATCCCCATCTCGGCGTAATTAACGTAAATGGATTGGTCAGTGTCGGTGCTTGTGAGAGAACGCCCGCCTCTCGTCCTCTCACGGTCCTCTATCACGCCGACCACTCCCTGTTCATCAACAGAAGCCGGACCAATCCACAATTGCCACTCAGCGTTCCTAGTGCTCTCAAATAAGACCTTGTGTGATCCGGCTTAATCCAATTACAGTTTTTTAAACCACAAGTCAAATAAGATACGAAAATCATTTGTTGATTGCGTACGCTCGGTTCCCAAGGAACGCTACGACTTATCCCAAAGGGAATTATAATTGTTTTGCATTCTTGCACGGGTATAAAAACAAAAGGGCGAGGTACGGGCCCCCCGCGCTGCTGCCCCACAGACCAGACTAAAGTCTGACGACTTGCATTCCCTTGAGACAAAAAGCTACAAATGAATTGGAGCGAGCTTTCGACTCAGCCTCACGTGGAAAGTGATTGCTTTTGTTTTTAGGCCTCTACTTATCTATATGCTGTTGTTTGGTTACACTTCACTTTTAAATAAGGCATAAACTCCATTTGTAATTTAAATACATTATATTCAGTTATTAAGTCAAGCAACTTATTGCAGAACCTACTGAGAGTCTATAGAGAAACTAAAAGTAAAAAAAATCTATGCGCTATTCATAAATCTACAAACAGAAATCGGTAAAACTAAGGGATGTGGAAAAATAATGAAAAATTAAATTCTCTGTACAATTTTAGGAACTAATTGCAGTAATGGTATCAAAGCACTCGTGTTAATTATTAATTATATTGGGTACTAAGGTATTAAACAATAATCATTTTCTGCGTCTGAAGTACCAGGAAACTATAAAACATGAAATGGTATTTACCGTAAACGGTATTTACGTTTATTGATGGTTTCTCGTTACCTGTTGATTGGTTCTATTAGTCGGACCACAAAAGATCCATTTCTGTTAGTTCTACCAGTGTTTTAGAACAAAAATATACCTACCTCTTGTACACATGTGGTCTCTTCGTGCTTCAGGAGTGGGGAGTACGTCTGTGGCTAGGAATATGATTTTAACTTATTGAGCTTGAAGATAATTACCTTCGATAGAATGGTTCGTTTGGAACAACGTGACTTAGAATCCCATTCGGAACAAATGATTGGTCGGTTTGGCTGATTGGTTCAGAATTACGTTGCGTGCGTTACGCTTGTTATACGAACGCTCCACCAGTGCTGTGATAGGAATTAGGAAAAACACAAGTTACATTTTAAAAAATATACCTACCTACTCGTACCTACTTTCCTTCCTGTACCTAATTCCCTTTAGATTCATACAGTCGTTAGAGCGTGTTTGAATAATAAACCTCTTCACTAACTTTCACATTTGTAATATTATATTAGTTTAGTAGGTATATCATCACGCTAAAAATTACTTAAACCCTTTCTATTTTAAACAATGTAGGTACATATAGTTACTTGTCCTTACTTGTGTACTTGACTTGAAAAAATTAGTCATTCATTCCAGGGCAACTATATACGCTTTTTTAACAAGATCTCTAATGAAATTAGGGATTTACCTGTGTATAAAATTAAAAATATTGTTAAAAGTAAATTGTGCTAGAAAGGCTATTATAAAATCCAAGAATACTTGGATGATAAACAAGCTTGAAAATGAGCTGTTCGCTCAACTATGCTACTCAAGTAAATTTTTGTATTTAGATTAAGTAGAGTAAGTGTATGATTGTAAATAGACCAAAATAAAGAAATGCCCGCTGAGTTTCTTACCGGAGTCTTCTCAGGTCAGGGCCGCGTTTCGAACCGGTGGTCCATTTACTAAACTGAGATTCATGTTCCTTTTTTGTTGACGTTTTGTAAGTGCCGATATAATGGTCTATACAGAAAAAATGATTTTTGTCTTTGACTTTGACTTTACTGGTTGATTCATTAACACAAGCCTGCACCTGTCACAAATTCCGAATGAATGCAGTTGGTGTTCAATATTGTATACCCAGTAAGTCAAAATTATTGGAAATTTCACCCCTAACGAAAATACGTCAATTCTGATTAGAAAATGGGACACGTGTAAGTGCAGGTCTTAGATGTCACCCGCACACGGTGCAGAATATCCGATCAAGAACCAAGCAGTTCGGTGACTCTTTGCATTTTCGCACCATTAAGGTTGTTGTTTCAAAAAAAATTAAGGGCTGGAATTCATTACCACCTCACGTGTTTCCATCTTCCTACAATACTGGGTCTATCAAGTGGGGCGTGAAAAAGCATATGATGATAAATGAAAATCTAATTGACGTGTCCTATATAGGACACGTCAATTAGACTTCGCCTTGCCTGATGGTAAGCTGAAGGCAAAGTCCCAGAAAAGAGGGTCACCATTACTTACACATACCGTGTGACAATGGTGACACTCAGCTTGACGGCCTCATCTATGCTTTTTCACGCCCCGCTTAAAGGGCCCGGGACTGTAGGAAGAAGGTATATCAGAGAGTTTTATAATTCACCCTTTTGAGAACGAATTTGGGGTTGAAGGTACTTTATGTGCAGCCAGAACGTGTCTCTAAAGAGGTAACAGACCATACATTGAGATGAACTGGCCTTATAGTGAACGTTTGGTTGGCAAGCTTAAAGGAAATTGAACACAGTGAAAATAGAAGAGCCAAAGCCCTAACCTAAAGTAATTTGTTGGGGTCTCTAAGACCAATTTGAATTGAAGTTATTCACACGCAAACATTCAAACATAAGCGCGAACGTAGGTATACCGGGCCAACAAGGAAATCAATCAGCGTAATAGTTGCTTCATAAAGTATTTTTAAAATATAAATTATATTCAATACATTAATTGTGTCAATACCTAAATTATCGAAAGCTATTTTGAAGCTCAGAATCTGAAATAGTGACCAGGTGTGGCATATTGCACGGTGTCGCGAAATTGTTCAGCTTACAATGTTTTTATGCAAAGGTAATAAAATAATATGAAGAAAAAACCAGTTTAATTTGTGCATGCTTGGAATATTTTAGAGGAGGCGCGCGGTCGATGGCCGCCACGCAGCGCCCGCGACTGCGCTACAATACCAGATGAGCCCGCGGTTCACTCACTACTCTCAGATACAACTTATCTTATCAAAAGCACACTAAACATACGCGGATACAATCTCGCCGCATACTATAACAATGAAATTGCGTGCTTTTATTATACATTTTATACGACAGTTTAGCTTATATTTGCAAAATTTCTAAGAACACCTAAATAGGGCGTAAATAGAAAATATAATTCAAAGCAAATGACATTTAATATATTTATTCTTTCGCATAGTAACTGTATGCAAAAATTAAGAGAGTATTCCGCTTTGCGCTCACGTAAGTAGAATTTTCAGCATTCTTGTTTATCTAAACGAAAAAGAAATAAAACGATCGGTGTGAAATATTTAACACGTATGCAGGCGAGTTGTTTGAATTTCGAATTTGTGCTCGGCGCATCTCGCTACCATCAATTTGTCTGTCCATCACACTTTCAACCTTTCCCCCCGATGTTGAAGGTTGAAAAAGGAACATAATAATTTTGTCGACATAAAAAATAATATAGTCGCGTGCCGCGGAACTCGCACGCCTCGCATTTTGTTTGTCTCGTACGCACCTCAATCACAATCGACTTTCACCATAAGGGCAGCGGTACATGGATACTAGTGATGTTGACGATTACGTACTTACCTCTACACTAGCGAGAGAATAGGATTTAGTTCTACACTGTCCAAGTTATTTAAGTATGTACCTACTTACCATACCTACATTGACTTGACATACAAGTATATTTTGTATACACATACATTATCTATAACTATCACTATGTTGAACCAAGTTTAGAATTAGACGTCCTCAGCTCGATAGTCGTTACAAAGTCTAGTCATAATTTAGTGGTATTCTGTCTAGTTTACTAAAGTTATTAGTTTTATCGTTTACGTACAGTAATAAGCTTGTAATTGCGCTTAGCAAGTCAATCATTCAAAGTTCTCAGAAAACATTAATAACATAAAATTGGTCAAGAAGAATTCTCTACTCTCACACAACAGTTACATGTGAAGCGAAAATAAAGTTAATAAGCATTGATGGTAATCCCACTAGTAGTGTTTTGTCACGTGGCTGTATAACGGTGATGACATATTTAACCGGCCACTTGTTGCCGGCCGCGCGCCCGCTCCGATGCATGTTATAATGCGCATCTCACACTCGTCTCGACACCACTAAACGAGTATTTTGTCACTATAAATGCAACGAAACACGAAATACGTGTCAATTTACGGCTATAACTGCTATAAGGCATCTTTACTTGCAACGTTTATATAAAAGTATGCAACTAACTGGCAAATTTTGGCACTCTAATAACTTTTTGTTTTTAAAACTTTTGATATTTGTTACAATTAGGTTATTGAATACCTACTAAGATACCTATACTAATTAGTATTATATATGTAAATATTTATTAAGTAGATACTTGATATTAAGTAGTAATAATTTAGTGTACACCGTAAACTACCTCTTCTAGCAATATGGTCCATATATATTGGTTGTCTGGAAGAGATCGCAGATCGCGATAAAACCGCCCATTGTACATTATGTGTCCTATGTTTGTTGTACCATACAGAGAGTTTGTCTTTATCTTGTTTCAATGATATAAATATCTATCACCTTTTTTATCATTGTGATATTATACCTATAGCTACTTATCTTACAGAACTGTAGGTGAATGTGTATGAAATTAAAATTAAGACATTAATTACGGCATATTAGAAAGTTATACGAAAATACTATACGTTATCCCTACAAAGGATGGAAGTTAGTCCTAGTCGAGAGCCGAGATCTCGGGCTCTGAAGTCAAGTTTTAGCTGCAAAGGAAGTCGGTTTAGTATGATGAAACTTGTCAATTCATTTCGAGATTTATGGAAGTCAAAGTTTGCTATCCAGGCGTATAATTAATTTTACCCAGTAACGATCATAAGAATAATAATAGTCTTGTGGCGATATTTACACAATAGTAGAATCTGCTTTGTATATGAATTAATGTGATTCGGCTCATATGAGTGACCATTTAACGAATTTTATAGAAATATATTAGATCTACTAGAAATACATAAAGTTACTCATTTTTAGCAGAAACGCTCATTGTGGTCTTTTTAGACCCGCAGGACGGTAGTGGTAGATAGTAGAAGGCAAAAGATTGAAGAAGACGCGAGTGGCGAACACAGGCACATGCTGTAAGAACATTTCGAACGATCGAACAGAGTTGACAGCTGAAATCGGGGTGAGATTTCAATTGCGCATGCTCTAACATGACGTCACCAAATTTAGAGCATGCGCAATTGAAATCTCACTACGAATTCAACTGTCGAATCCGATCGATCGTTAAAAACGTTCTTACAGCGTGTGCCTGCAGTGCGCGCGAGGCGCTCGGTACGCTAGACAGACATAAACATCAATTTATTTCTGGCAACGAACCCGCGTCCTTGGCGGCGACCTTATTGCGCAACACCGGTTTTGAAATGCGCACACGCATACTCTATGTGTACCAATATTCTTTATTCATTACAACTGATCAAAACATACCGGTCGATCCTAGTTAATTAAGTTTAAAATCACGCTATAAAATTATAATATATGTATGGAAGTTAAAGTTTAAAATTCAAGTTCAAAATGTGTACCTATTCCTATCTTTATGTTTATATATTATTGTAAACGTGGAAGTAGTTCAGCTTAAATTATATCTGTTAATATATTCATGCTAATTTGTTTGATGGCTTGATTGATTTTAAAATCTTCAACGTTAGTGAAAATACCAACATAGAAGTTTTAAAATCTAGTTTTAAAGTTGAAATTTACAAAAGAAACGTGTTATGTATACGCCTATATTTTATTATTATTATTCAATGTTTGTCTAAGTTCATTATAAAGATGAAAACATTTAAATTTACGTGTCTCAAATCTTCGATAGGTAACTAAAATAATAATTAAACGAATGATAAATGTTCATTCCGTATATCATGTGTAATGAATGAACTAATGAAGCAAATATCAAAACAAGTTACCAGGTGTTAGTAGGCACAGGTGAAAAATAAATTGTATTGGCACTTATTGTTTTGAACTCAAGTTTTTTTTCTGGTACGAACCTCGAAATACATGAAGTCACTAATTAATGGATATGATATTGTGTTTATTCTCAAATATTTTCTTAACCGTAAGTAGGTATATGTTTATACATAGCTATAGTTATGAAGCAAATGTTTTCTTAATGAAAAAAGAAAATGAAATCAAAATTACTATATTTTTCGTTATGAACTAACAACGATAGAATAGCTAACAAGAAATGTATATTCTAATAACAATTTAGCGATGTTATAATGCCATATCCATGAAAATAAAACCAGGTGTTAGTGGATGCACGTTGCGGTGGCCGAGTGAAAGTGGCAGCTAGCGTCTTGTCTCTTGGCGAGCGAAGGCCGACCACAACCAGACCACACCGCGCGACGTAAATAATATCCACACAAAAACTGTTGCACTAACTCTACACAAATACCTAATAAAGAATACAAAAATCCTCAAAAAACTAAATCTAAATCTAAAATTTTCCTTTGTAAGCGGGAAATTATGAGATAATTCCAAATTCAAATTCCTAAAATGGAACTTTTAGAATGAGGTTATGACCGAACCACAGAATTCAAAGAGATCCAATCATTAATATTGGGTTATTTAAAATCTGGAACCACTGTGAACCTAAACAAAATTGGACCCTGATAAATAGAAACTGGCCGAACTTGGCACATATACAAACTTATGTACAATACAGCGACTAACTTCACCTGTTTAGGTTAAGGTCATGGTTACTATCCAATATAATATGGAAATTTAAACCACGGCCGGTATAAGTTTCCACTCGCTATATTATTGCTGTATAAAAAAATACTTTACCTAAAACGGATGAGAGGAAGTCTATGAAGATATGATAGGATTCCTAATGTAATTTGAATTGTTTTTGTTTAGCTAGTTTCTGATAACTCGAGTAGACCATTTTATATAAAAACTACCTACCTTGGTACATAGGTAGAAAACGTTGAAGAAAAATAATTACGACAGTTCTCTGAGCAAAACATTCCACGTGACCTCTTGAGAACGAATGTTTAATTTATTATCAAATATTTTATGAATAGCTACATAATTATGTTGCCTAATTACCAAATACCTAAGCTGACCAAATCGATATTTTGTAGGTAGGTACCTACTTACACAGCAATGGTAAATAGCCTAAAAACTTATACACATCGCTGAATAACCTTGCGCAGCGGCCGACATTCTGTCAGTAGTGTGTTAGGCCGCCAACAAACAATTTTTTTCTACCTACTACCGTTATCAAAATGGTAATAAATTGCTTTGACGATGTTATTTACTGCTATATTTGCATTAATTAAATTGGCAAACACATCTGCAGAAATAAAACTCCATTCAATTTCTTTATAATATTAATATGGTTGAAATAAAATCTGTCTTTATTGGTACAAAAACAAAATCGGAACATTAGCCCTGCTTGAAAATTATTCTATTCCGCTCCCACTATACCAAGCTCCCTCTTTCAATATGAGAATACGGTAGTTTTCATAGGTCTAAAAAGTTCACAAACCTTAGGACTATTGACAAAACCTCTCACTAGATTTCTAAACGATGTTTTCCTTAAGATGGTGATAATTAATTTCAATTACGCACATAAACGAAGAAAAAAACAATACACGTGCAAAGAATTGTATGGTAATATAGAGAAAATATGCTTTTCTATTATATTGGATGTATTCGTTTCTACTTATAGAATCCGGATGTAAATAAATCTTAGCGCAAAAGCTTCGTTCGCAATGAGGTGTGCGCGCCACGGCTTGTGCCGGGGGCGCAGAGCTGCGCGCGCTCTGCAATTACCGGCGTGGCCCGCGCATTCCTCACGGCGTTCGGCCTAATTAGTTCAACGCGATGAGCCTTTGTCTAACAGTTCGGTTCAGTCAGATCACCTTGCGGGGCTCTTAACACTGTTGTGCATTCCTATATTTGACCTCTAACATTATCAAGGCTATATTATAACCCCTACGAATTTCTGAGAGACGCGTCAATTGCCATTTTTTATCTGAAATCGATGGTAGTCAATTTTAGACCATCTCATCGTATCAAAGCGATGAAATCACAAAATCGTTTTTATTTAAGTTAGGTTCCGGGTTCGAATCCAGACGTCCCTAGACAGGTGGCATTTCGTTGGCGAAAAGAATGATGTACGAGATTGACACAAATTTTAACGTTAGTATATAACGTACTTTTTTTAGAATATATTAATCTATCTATTCTATTCTACAAAACTATCCGATCAAGAAGATTAACACAAGCAATTTAGTTTAGTTGAAGGGATTAGGAGGAATTTAGGAATTTTGGTTTCTAATCCCTTCTTCATCGTAGCGTTAATCCCAGTCGCATGCGAAGCTTGAACTTCGGAGTCCGGGGTCCGCTTTACCAGACTAACTACGGAATTGACTGAATTTCGAAAGTTTCCGTAAAGCGACTGTCATATGACCTTTATGTTATATATTATTACTCCGTGGCGTAGCGGTAGAGCATTCGACTGCTATGCAGGGGGCGCGGGTTCGATTCCCGCTCAGTGCAAATATTTGTATGCATGAATATGTATATTTGCATTGGTCTGGGTGTTTCTATGTATAATATGTATGTATTTACAAAAAAAAAAAAAAATTATCTAAGTATGTTTATCCGCATTCTAGATTCCATAACACAAGCTAGTTAAGCTATGCTTACCATGGGTCTAGATAGCGTTGTGTAGAATGTCGTGAAATAAAAAAAAAAAAATAAAAAAAAAATAACCCAAAGGTGACATCGAAGTATTATGGCTAGACCAGTTGTTGGACTTTTTAGGACTTCAACTACCCATAACGACTGCCATAGATGATGGTGTGGCAACGGCTGGTGGGCCCGACGGCTTAACGTGCTCTCTGAGGATTTTATAAATAATTCTATAATTCTATATTCCTCTTGACATTCCAATTATAATTATTTTCATAAAATCAATTACTATTTCAGACAAACAATGAAACTAAATAGTGATTCAATATTATTTGCCAACGATAATGTGAAAATTTGCATGCCACAGTCTGCGGCTAAACATGCTGTATTTATATATATACCGACCTCCGTGGCGAAGCGGTAGAGCATTCGACTGCAATGCAGGGGGCGCGGGTTCGATTCCCGCTCAGTGCAAATATTTGTATGCATGAATATGTATATTTGCATTGGTCTGGGTGTTTCTATGTATAATATGTATGTATTTACAAAAAAAAAGTATCTAAGTATGTTTATCCGCATTCTAGATCCCATAACACAAGCTAGTTAAGCTATGCTTACCATGGGTCTAGATAGCGTTGTGTAGAATGTCGTGGAATATTTATTATTTATTTATTTATTATTTATATACAATATGTAAGACCTTATGTTACAATGTTTATGAGCAAATAAATTATTCTATTCTATTCTATACAAATATTTGCACTAAGCGGGGTATGAACCCGCGCCTCTTGCATAACGACCGTGTTCACTACCGCCACGCCACGGAAGCTACTTCTCGGTTCCTAATCTATACTAATATTATAAATTAATATTATAAAGCTGCAGAGTTTGTTTGTTTGTTTGTTTGAACGCGCTAATCTCTGGAACTACTGGTCCGATTTGAATGATTCTTTCAGTGTTGGGTAGTCCATTTATCGAGGAAGGTTTTAAGCTACTACTTAAGGGAGCGGAGCATTGATAATAAATGTTAACAAATCCGGCAATTTTTCATACATATTTTGAAGACTAAAACATACGGGCTTAAAGGGATATGAAGCTTCAAAATATACACCGGGCGAAGCTGGGGTGGGTCAGCTAGTATTCTATAAAAATATAAGTTACGGATTCTAATTCCGATACTGGTATCAATAGACATAATAACTAGTTTAAAGAATTGTCATTGCCCATTAATGAACTTGGTTCTGATGAAATACGTAGGTAGGCGCCATACGTAATGGTCTTTTTTTCTTTTTTTTTATATAGGACACGTCAATTAGACTTCGCCTCGTCTGCTGGTAAGCTGAAGCCAAAGTCTCTGACAAGAGGGTCACCATTACTTACATATACCATGTTACAATGGCGACACTCGGCTTGATGGCCTCATTATATGCTTTTTTACGCCCCGCTTAAAGGACCTGGGACTGTAGGAAGAAGGAAACACGTGAGTTGGTAATGAATTCCAGGTCTTAATGGTGCGACAAAGGAAAGAGTTTGATCAGATATTCTACACCATGTGTGAGTGACATCTAAGCCCTGCACATGTTGTCTTGTGTAGGAAAGGGGAGGGTGGGACTAATTGGAAGAGCTTATCATAAACATTAAATAAATAAATAAATAAATATTCCACGACATTCTACACAACGCTATCTAGACCCATGGTAAGCATAACTTAACTAGCTTGTGTTATGGGATCTAGAATGCGGATAAACATACTTAGATACTTTTTTTTTGTAAATACGTACATTTACCATGGTTTTCCTTTTGTTGTTCTGAGTGAAGACGGCATCGCAAACCATAACGTCTATCAGGATCAGGATTTATCATATGATTATTTGGAGGTAATCAAAAGGACAGCTAATTATTTAGAATATTAATAATTAGAATGACCATACCTCTCTAAATCATGTATGTGAGGCTGAATGATATGCCTTAAAAGTTTATGCTATTCCAAATTCGATCAAAATACATTAGTTTAAACGAAAGTTACGCCTAAAGGAGTTTGTATGAGAAACTCTCTGTTCTTTCAGGGTCGGCAGCACGGGTGTGCGTGTGACTCCCCTGGTGTTATACACGTTCATAGTTCACAGTAACCACTTTCCATAAGGTGAACCGTGTGCTTGTCTGCCACCTAAGTTGTATAAAAAAAATGTCAGTCATGGCAGAGTATTATTACGTCTTTAAAAGTTTAACATTATGCCAAAATCGTTATGCCAAAGTAAAATTTGGATAAAAAGTAAAGCATTACAAAGGGATTCCGGATTTCACCAGTGAAAAGCCGTTCAATCAGTAATTAACTAAGTTCTTATTGAGTGAAAAATCCTCTTAAATTTTTTTCTCAATAATAAAACGCATCCACATCCATCGTTTGGCCACCATTTCAGATGATTTTTCACGGCATTCTGAAGGAACCCGGGATTACTTATTGCAGATTTGACGTAAAATTCTGATATCTTTCCCCTTAACCAGTGGGAACCATGACTGTACCAAATTTCAGCCAGATCTGTTCAACTAGTAATTGTGAATGATTTTTATAAACCTATAATCCAAACATCTTCACAGACTTTCACATTTATTATTAGTAATATTAGTAAGGTAACAAGATACTGGATGTAATACGAAATTCGAGACCACTATTTGTAAGCCTGATGTCAATTACCCTACCACCCTTTTCACTTCAAGCACACGATGGCAAAAAAAAATAGTCATTTCTCGTTTATATTGCAGATCAAGTGGCATTATGTTTATAGAAACTGAACTAAAGGACCAAGTGTATACCTGCCTACGTCATAAGTTCATAACTCTACTTTTCAAACAATAAGGTCACCGCCCTTTCAGCTTCGAGCACAAAAAATGCCATCTACACGTATCCATTCTTTATTAAATAAATATTTAATATACAAAATCAGAGACAAAAGGTTTCTTAATACACAGTTTTAAATTATGCATAACATATATGTTGAATAGTCCTAAGGACAATGACATCTAATAGCTAACGTTGTTTGAGAAAACAGAATAATCAACATTATTATAATCTGTAAGTGAAAAAGTCCATCACAGTTTATCTGAACTCGATAGAGGAAATGAATATTAGGTCGCGATTTGTCTAATAATGTAGGAACGCGGTTGGCCTAGCCTCGTACACAGCAACCGACCGGTGAGCAAATATCAGGCTGGTTTGTCTTGTGGTGAAGACCGTTTGGTGTGTTTACCGACTTCGGCCGCGGCGGCAAACTGTTCCCGACATCAGAACACTGTTACGTAAACATGTTGAACACATAGTGCACAAATACCGGCTGCACTGATCGTTAAAAATAATATTTATTTAAGTACTGGTAGCTTGCCTCGCACCACATTATTTATGGATATCTCCTAAAGCTCACACCTGTGCTCTGCTTTGTTTACTAAAGTAAATTGTAACTATTCTTGTTATGTAGATATAAATAAAGACATTACGGAAAATTATTGACGAAGGTGCTGCGCAAAAAGCTGATAAACAATATAGTATTGGGTATATGTACTAAGTGTAGTATACAAACCTACAATAGTAATGTCTTGGACGCTATAGAACCGTAGGTACGTTGTTATGTACATTCCACGCACTGCCACAAAGCAATATCTAGATGGGACACTCCACTGAGGAAAACGTGGAAAGTGTGAAATTAGAAATGTGAAAGTTGAAATATGAAAATAACGTGCAATTTTAGCTCAGATCTGAAATAATTATTATAATGTAAAATTTTCTTAAATTGATTATTAGACACTAAACATTTATATATTAATGTTAAAACAATCCGGATATTTTATACCATGTTGATTCTGAGTATCCGATAGACAGGACTGTTACAAGTCGGATACTCAAAACAACGCTCACATGTTTCCTTCTTCCTACAGTCCCGGGTCTTTTAAGCGGGGTGTGAAAAAGCATATGATGAGGCCGTCAAGCTGAGTGTCACCATTGTCACACGGTATGTGTAAGTAAGGGTGACCCTCTTTTCTGAGACTTTGCCTTTTAGCTTACCATCAGGCAAGGCGAAGTCTAATTGACGTGTTCTATATATAAAAAAAAAACAAATCAAATTAGTAAATATCCCGATTGTTATAAATTTAAAGACCATATCATTCTAAAATCATACACTGAACATGAATCTTTAACAGTTGAAATAAATGCGTCGCCGTCATTAGTGTCGCTACCATCTAATACAATAGATGCAGAAGAATGAAATATATATCGCTAACTTTATAGAAGAGATACAAAATGATATCTAATAGTTAGTTAGGCAGACCTATTAGTTCCAAATAGCATCTTTATTACCGCCAGGTTATCGAAATCGATTCAGAAGAATTAAAAGTACTTATCCTTGTAGGTTCAATACCGTAAGTTGGTTTGCGTTTGTGCGATTAAGTTATTCTATGTCGGAGGTACGGTCTGGTTTATAAATAGCCTGCGGGCCGGCAGGTGCAGCGTTGCGCGAGCAGACGCGCGGACGCCGCTCGCCCCGCTTCCGCGAATCTTCACAGAATATACTCAACATACTGCATGCCCTCACTTACATCTCAGACAAGCCTCTAAGGCTTCGCAACGCACATACAAGTAAAACAACGGAACATGATATCTGAACTAGTTTCCTTCGTGATAGACACTATCTAGAAATCTCCAGGTGGCGATATAACTTCACATTTATTTTAAAAAGATCAAATTCATAATCTTATCCTTATTATTTTTTTAATAAATTACCTATTCATAAATGTCATTAATAAAAATATTCTTGCTTATATCGCGATATCATATTTCAAAAACGAACGATAAAATATAGATACCCGTTTCAAAATAGTAATTTTGCTGTTATATCGTTCAAAAAGCATGTAATGCTACACCGATTTTTTGATATTGCGATTATTTCGCTGTATCAAAAAGTTTGCTAATAATAATGTTTTCGATTCTTCGTGTTCCTTAGCTTACGTCATGAAGACTTTATTATGAAGATGATTTGGCAGCGGAACGGATTAATTAAATGGGGGATCACAAAACAAAACCATTTACGAGCTATTTCGCCTACCGTCATTATTGTGTTGGTTATTTTTTCTGTATTGGCTCCAAATGAACCTAAATCAAAATGTTAGCATAGCGTGGATATAACTAAACTCTTCCACAGGTGTTACGTTTTTTTATTACAGTAAATTGATTCTGAGTCCAATAAACTACTCAGGGTTATTGGCTTATTGCTTGAGTATTACATCAACTTCTTTTTTATACTATATACTAAACGTATTTCACAATTAAAACTTATAAATGGCCAGCCGAGTATATGTATTTGCTTGAAGATCACGACATATCGAAACACATAATATACATAACCTGTAACTTTGTAACAGGTAAAATAGGTACCTACATGACATATATATATACCAGGTTGCACAAGTAATAAAAGTCGCGGGCGATGCTCCTCTCGGTCGCAATGCGCGCTTCGTCGCGGGAGTTACTGGAACCAGAAAAACCAACAGGTAGGAATAAATGGAATCTTGCTGTCGATTACTTATTGCAACCGATGCACAGACTTTATAAATAAATATCTTTGCCTCATCCGCGTTCTTCGCCATGCAAAAAAGGGTATCAGTGAACATTGAAAAAGTACCTACCTATTGCAAATTAATAGTTAGCTTTTTGCTTCGTCATTCATAGAGTCCAGGGATTATATTTATAAGGTATGTCGGCGGACTCATCATTATATAAATTCCTTTCGGATACAACGTTCTGTATTTCAAATTGATTAAAATCGATTTCATAAAATAAATTCTTAATGATTAACCGAACTGAAGAATTAAAGCATTCATTAGTTATCAATCCGAGCACTAAAGGCTTGCCCCACGAAATTAACATCCCACGAGCTGTCTACCTGATAAGTGGTTCTGCAGTTAATGTAGGTATGTTAAAAAAGGCTTCAGGATAAAAAGGTCGAGTGGTAAATAATGTTTGGATGGGAATAATGATAGGCGGTCGGTAGACGATAGGGCGCCGCGCGACGACGCCGAGCCGCCTGAGCGTGTCGCGCGCACGCATACACACGGCACACAACGTCGCTCAACTTTGAACTAAGCTACACTATCGAATCACTTGGCACGCGCTTATCAATATTATATAGACATCTTTTCAATATTCCGATTAAAATATCAAGAAACTATAGTATACTCGTAGTGATAAATAAAGTAATAATTCATAATAAATATGTTCAATTTGGGTGGGACAGACTGGATGCGGAAGGCAGGGGATCAGAAAAAATGGCGCACATTGGGAGAGGCCTATGTCTAGCAGTAGACTGCGGTGGGCTAATTGATAGATTGATTGATGTTCAATAAAAATATTGTAGAGTAATTAATACGTATTTTTGTAAGTATGTTTAATACATACAGATATATATCACATACCTAGAATAATACCTAATATAGAAATAAATTGTCAAGTTACCAGGATATAAATCTATATTGTATAGGGATGTTATGTCTATAGTGTATAGACTTGCATAACAGTACAAACAGTACTCTACGCAGTGTTGTACATTTTCCGCGGCTGTGTTACCGCACTCCATGTTACCGTACACGGTTACCCACCTGCGCGAGCGCACCACCACCACTTGCGTCATTTACAACTTTAAAATAATAAAACTGGTTTTGATTGTGATCTATACGATGGTGTATCACGATTAATGTCCCAAGCAGCGCACCTGGCAGGCTCGACCCCGTGCTGTCACGACACTCGATACCGTGTAACTTGAGGCTTTTGATGTTTATACAACATTAAATCCATATTCATAATACAATGGCATTAACCAACTAGTTTAACGACCGAATCTGACATAATTACTCTTAATTATCTGCTCTGAATTTGATCTTTACTGCCATGATCCAGTTAATCGGCAATTAATATGAACTGACGACAGCTTTCAGGAGTTACTCGTTCCTTTAAAGCTTATGGCCTTTTTGTTGCGTTCGTATATGAGTTATTCAGCACATTGATATTATGTTGTAAGTGTTTAGATAATAAGGAAAATTTGCATGCCCAATTTAGGCAGAACATGATGTACCTATTCATAAGACATAATTTGTAACATCCTTATCACAATGTTCTAGCAAATAAAGATCTATTCTATTCTAAGAGTATTTAATAATATAATAAAAACTTATGTGAACCTAACATCTAAGTAACAGATTTCACAATTTAGCCTTCGATTTTCTTTAGACATTCATAAAGCGAAGGGCTTTTACATGTGATTAATTCGCAGTTGATTTTCCATACACGTACGTTCCTACATACAAGTGTTATTTTTTTTAAACAAAGAAGACGACGGAGCAACGACCTGCCCTTATTTGGAAACGACAGCATATCACACAGACGGGCTATCCTTTATGAAGTACCTGCTCGCGGAATGGAAGCCTGGATTTGTAAAAACGAATTACCAAACCGCTGAAGTCATCAACGAAATATATTTATAATTACCAAATCTGGGCGGTGATCGTTTCAACGTAGATTTCATATTATTTTTCTAAATTTTAATACAACCGCGAAACTGATTAGTAATCGATATTTTTGGAATATTAAAAGTAATTTTGTTTGGTCTATTACCATAGTTGACGTGAGTCTCGTCAGGTGCCCAGGTGTAATAGCGACCTGTTTGATCTCAGTATCATGTTACACTAGGTTTCACATTAGGAAATTTATACGTCGGCTCGTATGACTACTGACTGTTAATTATTGTTTTATTACCAAGATAAATTAATATAATTATTAATCAGTTCCAAGAATGTACTGCAAAACAAGGTGATTCATCCAAGTTTATTTCGCCGCGTTTGGAGCAGATGTCCACCGCGCCGTGGGGAGTGTTGATTAAATTAAGTGACATTTCATTTTAATTCACCAACATAAATCTCGGATATTACGAGAATCATTATCGCAGTTCGTAGTTCGCAGGTGCCGCGCCCCGCAAACAAGCCAAAGGTCTCACCGATAAACGCAGCCGAGGCACAGTTCGACGGGCACTCTTGAGTCTTGTTGTCGCCGATTATGTCTCACTGTTGTTTTCTACTTCCAACAGAATGTAAACAAACTTGAATGACGTTTATTTTATTATTTACTTGCTATTATTCACGCCGTCATTCGCGTTTGTTCATAATTATTATTTTTGGGCAAAACTCTAAAACTTTAAAAATATAAAAGTAGCCAAGTTTCATCTTATAATATCAGCTATCTATGAATGCAAAACTTTATCAAAACTACTCCAGCTACTTCGGAGATAACCTACTTAGCAGACTTCTGTCTGCTAACTAACGGCTTATGCCGCGTCAGGCACACTGTCTGTCTTTCTGTGACTGTTGATATAAGTACCATGTACAGTACGTAGACATTCGTGTACATTAATTACAAAGCTGTTATTTTACCACTGCAAACAGACTCTTCAATTTTACTTATTTGTATAAATGTATATTAAAGACAATGTTTTGCTCCACTTTAAGTAATCGCATACAAAAGCACCGCGAGTATAAATATGTCATAAAATCAGTGCATATGATTAATTTACTGTTATGCTACATACACAATATTGTTTTGAATGATAATTGACTAGTAGTAACTACCAATACTCTTTTATGACGAAAGACTCCTGGCCTTTTATAATTCCTATCCATGGAGACATTGGCATGGGTACGTATCATATCAGTTTTTGATTTGACCGCAATGTCAACGACACAACTCACACATGTTCCCTTCTCATTAAAAACCTAGGTCCTTTAAGTGGGCCGAAAAAAGCAACTGTCGATATCGCCAAACTGAGAACCACCGTTACAGTATAAATAAGCATCTGAAATGGCGGCCCTCATCTTCTGTACTTCACACTTTGACTATCCACCAAACGATGACTTTTTCAGGCTTTCTTTTCAGAGTTAAGAGGTCAACCGGCGTGCACTCCCATAAATAACGAATAAGTCGTACCAAAAAGAGGAGAGGAGTATGCATGAATGGACTTTCAGCCCTCCTCTTCCTTTTTAAATTCTCCTTCTTTCACCTCCAGCATGTAGCAGGGTATGACTGACATCTGAGGTACACTAATAACGGCACTGGTAAGCACCACACTCACTATCAGATGGGCTCTTTGCCACCTTAGCAGTAAGAACAAAATTTCACCAATACTTTCTCATAAATATTACTGTGAATAAACGATACCTTCACATTTTACTTGGCACATGCATATATTAATTATTGGTTTATTTTCTTGCATCGTCGTAAAACGTTCATTCGACTAGAAATAGCGAGCCTGTCACTTTTTTAATGTCCATAAATAGTATTGTATATTGAAGCGATAGCAAGAATGAATTGGGCTCGGTATAGCCCAGCGAAGCAGTGTGGCAATACCCTTAGGTTATGATGGTACGCACCCAGCCACTGTCACTTTTATACGACCACTTCATATATTTCCAAGTATATTGTTTGTCAATATACTGCATTTGCATAAGTGAACCGGAGGAAATATTACGAGGTAGATAGGTACTCAGTACGAATGTCGACGTGCTCCGCTGTGCTTCATTTTGCAATGTATACAATGAGTACTGATAATATGAGTACCACACCTTATTATAATACGTATTTACGAGCACGGTAAACCAACACATTTATGTGTTTGTACTTAACGCATTGCAGATTAGGCATGGCACTTAATCGTTCCACTATAACAACCATTAAATGGTACATTACTTGATTTATGTTGTGTTTACTAAGTAGGATACAAGCGTGTTCCTAGTCGAGGTATGTCGAGAAATCTAACTTCAGTAACTTCATTTTATTACACATATTAATTGCCTGTTTATCTGTATTTTAACTTTCTTTTCTTTAAACCGTTCCTCGGTTTAAATCTTAACTTTTGCTCTTACTTTTCCACTGTATAATGCGTGTAGGTGAACGGTGATATCAATGTAATGTGGAAATCATTTGAACATTTCAACTTCTATTACGTCTTTTGCACTTAATTACTCATACACATACACACACATACACACACATATAAAGGAACTTCATTGTCTAATTAGGTCCTTTGAAGTAACTAAAGTGAAGTAACTAAATTGAAGTAGTGAGACGAAAAACTTCACTAATTCCTTCAAATACATTCCTAGGATAGATATCACTGATGAATTTAAACGTATCGTCCAAAATTTATAGTAACTTATATACATACATTCATATTATCACGCCTTTACGCCCGGAGGGTTAGCCAGAGTTGAATTAACACCTTCATTTCACCAATCATAGTATTCGGTTCCACATAATATGGGGTGAGCCTATTGCCTATTGTATTCTGGGCACAATTGTTGACTCGAGCCATGCATCTGAGGCTTGAGCCGCTTGGGTGTATATATCTGTCAGATTTGAAACAGCCCTATCCCTTAGTTGATTTGTACGACACCGCATGGAAAGAGATGGAGTGGCCCAAATTCTACTCTGTCGGGAACCACGCGGCTAGTTAGTTACAGACAGAGATATTAATAGTGTGTTTGAAAACCACTTCGTTTTTTCAAAAGAGAGTTTCCTTACAAGTCTCTACTTAACCT
Source organism: Eilema griseolum (assembly GCA_963662185.1). NCBI lineage: Eukaryota > Metazoa > Arthropoda > Insecta > Lepidoptera > Erebidae > Eilema > Eilema griseolum. The sequence continues at coordinate 12,716,853 of OY759236.1, forward strand.
CTTCATTGTTTCACTTGCTATATCTAACTTACAGGCTTCATCCATCTAATTGAAGTTCTCACGCAAAGTAAATTCGAGGGTACCAATGCCATTGATTGGGGTTCACTCTTCGATTCTAGAAACATAAACGAAAGAGAGGATTGAGGGGCAGCATTGATATACATAGCCGTACGCTTGCTTGTGACCTAAATGATATACACATACATACAAAGGTAAAATTAAAACAATTATTCTATAGATATTACAATAAAATTATAAAGGAATGCAAGATATCCGTGTGATTTTCCTTCACTATTTAAAATCAATAACTTGTTTTAAATTACGCACATAACGTTAAGATAGTGAATTTATAATTTACTCACTACCGATACACATGTTGGCTGTAAGTATCTTTCAATGTTCTTGACAGTTTATTTTCATTTTACTAAGAACAATGTCCAATATAACTTATCACCTATCACGAGACCTCTCGTTGCCAGTGGTTGCGTAGAGCATAACTGGGTAGGTGTATTAAAATAGCCTGTTGTGTCGTCATACTCAGTCCTATACTACTAGTATATCATGATACTAGCTACTATCGACCTACACAAGAGATACTAAGTGCGTAAAAACCATTTATTTTAGTCATTGTTTCGTAATGGTAACCAAAATAATATTCAATCGTGCACTGGGGTTTCTTTACACAATTGGGTTAAGTAAAAGACAAACTTCGCTGCTGTTGGAAAACTAAAGTGACTAATATAGGACCTTTTATAGGAGATAGGACACGGCGGTATTTCCGCCCAATTGAGCAGTCCGACTGAGGAAGTACCTCCGCCCTACAGAATACAGCGGTTATAATAACTTCGTGTTGTGTTCCCAGCGGTGAGTAGGGTAGCCAGAGCTCACTGGCGAATTTGTGCTGTCAGTGGGATGACTAAAGGCTTGTCCTGCTTTGTCCTCTACACTGACGGCACAGAGACTCTGTGCTTACAGGGTAGGCAGCGCGATTGTGGCTTCTCTGGTGTCACACATGTCCATAGGCCACGGTAACCACTTTCCATCAAGTGAGCCGTGCGCTTGTCTTATTTTTTTTTTTTTACAACTTAGTTGGCAGACAAGCACATGGCCCACCTGATGGAAAGTAGTTACCGTGGCCTATGGACGTCTGTAGCACCAGAGGCGTCATAGTCGCGCTGCCAACCCTGTAAGTACAGAGTTTCTGTGCCGTCAGTAGAAGACAAAGCAGGACAAGCCTTTAGTCTTCCCACTGACAGCACAAATTCTCCAGTGAGCTCTGGCTACCCTACTCACCGCTGGGAACACAACACGAAGTTATTATAACCGCGGTATTCTGTAGGGCGGAGGTACTTCCCCAGTCGGACTGCTTAATCGGGCGGAAATACCGCCGTGTCCTACCTCCTAGTGCCACTAAAGTGGTTTAAAAAAAAATAGGCTGACTATGGCTACATCTGCCGAAGAACCACAGGTCGCAAACGAGTCCTAGAGTCGAAGCCGCGAATCAGTATACAAATTGGAACAGGAGTGCAAAAGCGGAAGTGCAGTGTTAAGATCACAAAATAATACATTAATAAATTTATGAAAAAATAGAAGGACAAAAGAAAGAGAGGATATAGAAGGCAGGAATAGAGGAATGAAATCATGCAGTTTCAACAAGTGCGGGATATCTACTACTACTTAACGTCGATGTAAAGTAAAATTATGGTACTTTTTTGAACGAGCTAATCTATTTGTATTTTTCTTATACCACTTAGGTGGCAGACAAGCACACGGCCCACCTGATGGGAAGTGGTTACCGTGGCCTATGGACATATTTATAAGCTGCTACTAACTTTTACAATCACAACCATCAATTAGCCTACCATTGTCCAATGCTGGACATTGGTAGGCTAATTGATGGTTGACATTGGACATAGGCCTCTTCCAATCAGTCGATCCTCCACCTTCATATTTTAAGTGCTACTGTAAAAAAGCCTCCCAAAAAGTTAAAAATGAATTATGTGGGTTAGCCATTTATCTTTGATATACCTAGTAACATTTTGGTTCAAGCGTTGTCATGTCGGGGGACCCCAACTGGTAAAGCACTCCGTCATAATATCTAAGCGATCCAAGGTCCCCCGACATGACAACGCTTGAATGGGGTTTTTAAATTTTTATTTTACACCTTATAAATTGTTTTAATAGTCAAGTTCTTTGATTTGATACCCATATTGAGGGACGTGTGAAAAAAATATAACTCACCATTTTCTGGTGGCGTCCATCTTGGATTTGAAATTCGTCATAGTGTATGATATTTTACTAGTGAAGCCTTTTTTTGATTTGATAAAGGTTTTAATAAAGGGAGAAAGAAAGAGAGAGGGGGCGACAGATTCCTTCAAAAAATGGCGTTTTATGGTATTCCTATCTTTGTCCCTATGCGGATAAGGCGTGAAGGTTTCTCTATTTTGCCTTCACCACACAAGGAACTTCAATGGAATCATAAAAGAAAAGTGCATCCGAGACGGTGGTACAAAGGGTGCGATGGGTGCGGTGGCTAGGTCACGCATGCGCAGTGCAGTAGCCGACCTTGCGGCCGCGCAGGCGGGGGCGCGGGCGCACCGGATCATGTTGCGGCCACATTTCTGCCGCTCGCCGCGCGTGCGGTTCAATCCCGCGACGGAATGCCTCCATCATCCGATAGCTTGGACTAACATTTGATATACTCTCCGCGACATTTCTCACATGCCACACATCCAGCCAGTGTAACTGTACAAGAATCGATTGATTTTGTGTCACGGTAAAGATTAGTTGAAATAATACTTGTCTTTCTTAGAAAGAACTGAATTGGGTCATCTAATGCAGTAGGAACAGTAATAAACCTGTTCTAAAAAACCTTTCTTATTAATTATTTCAGTCGGTGCCTTTACCTGACTGTATTTATTTAAAAAAAGTTGTTTCTATAAACTAGATTTCTAAACTTTTGTATTTTTATTGCTGGGGAAGTAGTTACGTACTCCATTAAACAAGCCCCTTAGTAAAAACGGGTCATAATTATCAATTACCCTATTTTGGCATAGGTCTCATATCATATCATGTGTGTGTATGTGTGTGTGTGCATATTATGATGATTTTAAATATTTATATATTATGATTCTAATAACATCAGTCTAAACACAATATTTTTGAGAGTTCCTGGTACCCGTAACACAAGTTAATTCTTACTATGGGTACCTACCAGTGTTTAACGTGACACAAATTCGATCCTGCGTGGAATACTGCTCTCATCTCTGTGATGGCTCCGCGAAACACCTACTAGATGTTCTCGACAGGTTGCAGCGACACGCAGTCCGCATTATTGGGAATCCTGAGGTCACGAACACCCTCAAGCCTTTGCAGATGCGTAGAGATGTTGCTTCCTTGGCTGTATTTTATCGTCTCTACCATGGTGAGTGTTCTGATAAGCTCTTCCAACTACTCTCACCCTCTCCTTTCCAATTCAGCACAACACGTGCAGGGCTTAGATGTCTCCCTCACACTGTGCAGAATATACGAGCAGGAACCAAGCTGTTCGGAGACTATTTTCTTTGCTGCACCACCTAGACCTGGAATTCATTATCTGCTAACTTGTATCCCTCTTCCTACAGTCCCGGGTTCTTTAAGCGGGGCGTGAAAAAGCATCTGATGAGGCCGCCAAGCTGAGTCCCACCATTGTAACATTACTTTGTGTCTGTTATAGTGACCCTCTTTCTTAAGACTTTGACTTAGCTTACCATCAGGCGAGGTGAAGTCAAGTTGGCGTGTCCTATATAAAAAAAGCACTAAATTGTAAATTGTTCTATGATTTATTTTGTAAACTGTAGTGTTAAATTTCTTGGATTTTAAATTGAGAAATGTACATTTATCTTATCTTATTGTATCCGGTCCTACGCCTTGCACGTTAAGTCTATCCCAGCTACCTGTTCAGGTTGTACGTTTACCTAGCTCGACAGCCGCCCATTTCCATTTGCTAATTCGCTGTTGACGAATTCATCAAAGATGGAAACACGTGATAATCTGGAATAGTACATTGGTTACTTTTGATGAACTTTGATTTTACCAGTGGCACAGAACAAATATTAGTACGCCAGTGGCTTGTGGAAGTCAGATAGTAGTCGTTTCACACAAAAGTACGCAGTTAGACTAAAGGCCGACCCGAACTGAACTGAGTAAAAGCTCAGAAGATGTAATGGCATTTCACCCCTAGTTCTAGTGAGGTTGTATCCGAAAGAAATTCCACACGCAATAAAGAGTTATTTTTTTATAAACGTATAGGGTCCTGTAAGTCTAGAAATCATATATACAAGTGCTTGCAATGATTACAAGGCAGGAAAGGTCTTTAATGGACTACCGTTTAGTGTAGCTATACACTGATAGCAGAATTTATGACTGGCTATAAATAATGATAAATTAAATCATGTATTTAATTTATCATTATTTACAACCTGCAATCCAGTTGATTGAATATAAAAATAATGTTAAATAATATGTTGTATTCAATACGCATGTAGGAAAACAATTTTATGAACGTAGAAGAAGTTGAAAGCGTATAATGGGCTCGTAACAAATGGAACGATCTAGAAGAGTTACTATCGCCCTAATGAGAAAGAGACGTGATTGTAAGTCTCTCTACGACGGTGGCAACTCGTCGTGATTTTCGTTGATACTACATTGACCTTCATTGATACTAGCTATGACCCGATGCAATTATATATCCTACTAGCTGACCCGCCAGCTTCGCACGTGGTTTACTTTGAAACTTCATATCAAACCTTTGATCCCGTATTTTTTAGTCTTCAAATAATGTATGGAAAATTGCCGTATTTGTTGACATTTATGATCACTGCTCCACTCCCTTAAGTAGTAGCGTGATGATATATGCGTGGTGGGTCAGCTAGTACTAAAATAAAATTTCAGGTTAATGAACATTGTTACATCAGTATTAAAATTATCGAGATAGTTCCTCCGTGATTGTGATGCTTACAACAGCGTCGAATTTTCGGAAACTTAGAACAATACATACATACATGTAATCACGCGTGAATTAATACCCACATTTCACTATCATTGTATTCGGTCCCACGTAATAGGGGGTGAGCCTACTGCCGTTTTCCGGGTACTATTATTGCCTCGAGCCATGCATTTAAGGCTAGTCGCCATGTACGACACCGCATGGGAAGAGATGGAGTGGTCCAAATTCTACTCTACCGGAAACCACGTGGTTAGAACAATACAACATGGTGTATATAATATCCCGATAACTTTAATACTAACTATTACCTATCACACTGTGTCGAATGTATCTATAAAATAATCTATCATCAACACCCGAGCACCAATTCCGTTTGCACTTTGGAATTTAGAACCTACACCTACACACCTACTTACATACATACATATAATCACGACTTTATACTCGGTTGGTTAAGCAGAGATTAATAAACACCCACATTTCACCAATAATTGTATTCGGTCCCACGTAATAGGGAGTGAGCCTATTACCGTATTACGGGCACTATTGTTGAATGAGTCTGGGTTGTATATATGTATCTGTCTGATGTTAAACAGCTCTATCCCTTAGTCGCCTTGTACGACACCGCATGGGAAGAGATGGGGTGGACCAAATTCTACTTTGCTGGAAACCATACGGCTACTTATGCATACCATATTTGATTTATGGAGTGAATACCGTCTGACTTCCCCAAACTCTAGTGGAAAGCCTGTACCAGAATTTATCAGATCGGTTTTGTAGAGAGAGTTTCTTTCTCACACAGCGAAAGTCTGCAGTTTGATGTATTTTTAGAGTATTTAGGACCGAGGGCGTAGTTTTAATATTTTCTAGACAAGTGGGTTTAACTTCTCTATAAAAGTATCTTAGTTTACTATGAAGTAAACATACATATGCATGCATACAAATATTTATACTGAGCGGGAATCGAACCCACGCACCCTGCGTAGTTGAACGCTCTGCAACTACGCCAACTAGAAATAGAGAGGTATCGAAATCATAATCAACCCAGGTAACAATAATTGCAAATAAATAGTTCATTACTGTGTATATTATAGTACATGTTTACCTATGCTCTTACTATAAATATGCAAACAGTTAATTAAAACATAAGTGGTGCTTTAATTCTAAGTATTGGCGTCTAATTTTAGCCTAGATTGTTAGCTACGCTCGTAACCACAGGCTATAAATAATGCAAATAGAGCTTTTGCATAGACATAATAACTTAACTGGAAGTAATTTCTGATTTTCAAATATTCCTTTTATCTTTTTTCGTAGAGAAACGTCATAGATACCACCTCCGTTGGCTATACCGACTAAAACCGCGCGCCATCTTGGGTCTTCTGGTGATGCCAGGGTGTAAGATTGCCAAAGACATATCCATATCCGGTTTGAAGATGGCCCACTTAGGTGTGGAAAGCAAGGGGTAGTAGAGGTGTATTAACACATTCAGTTCGCCTACTATGATGAGTCTATTGCCGTCAAGCGGGCACTCTCTCGTGAGCTGAATGTATGTTGACTGTAGGATGGAAAACAGCCCTTTCCGTAAGATTATATGACAATAGTACTTTTACGGCAAGGGCGCTAAATTGCATCACGAGTAAAGCGTAGGATTCTGTAGCAGAATACTGAGCGCAGCGAGGGATTCAAAGTACCTCTCCCGAGGGAAAAATAATTTACTCTCGAGTCATAATACTCTACTTTTCATCCTATTTCTATGAGAGAAATATGTACTGGTTACAAGTACCTACAGAGACGTAGTTCGCGCGCTTTTGTTTTTTTCAGTTGGCCCATGCCGTGCAGCCAACACGTACCAGCCAGTAATTCATACAATTTGCGTTTGATTTCTATGAATGAATGTTCCAAATTCAAATAACTATTCCGCCCGCAAGTTTTTAACATAAAAGAGCTATTTTGCTCCCACTTAGGCTGTCCACTGAAGTGTAGAGGAGAAGTGGAGCTGTTCGAAAAATAGCCAATCGCATTGGCTAGTTGACTACTTTTTTTTGCTCTCGGAAAATGACCACTGTATATAATATGAACTTCTATAGTATATTCTTTTTTTTTTTTTTTTTTTTTTTTTATTCGGAAAACAAACAGCATTATAACTATATAATAGTACTACTTACATGACTAAAAACCATTTCTAAGTTTTCACATTTAAATAACAAATGAACACTAGACGGTATCATATACATTATCCTATTGATGACAATAAAATTTGGAAAAAGAATAACAAATGAACAATAAGATTGGGAACACAGAATACCTAGGGAGCCAACCCAAACCAACAATCACCGACAGCACGTTTGTATTTAGCGGGACTTGTATTAAACAAATCTAATTCCGGATATTCGGACGTTCTGTTCACAAGCTTGGCTGATCTAAGGAAGAAAGAGTTACTTCTATAATTGGTAACACTGCAGGGTATGTGGAGAGGAGCAGGTATTCGTACCGATCTGATTGGGACCTTTAAATGTATCATCGAGAGGAGATATGGGGATTCCACCTTCGATTGTGCTATTTTTAATAGCAGAGCTACATCCGCAGTTCTCCGCCTCGTTTGCAGGGGCAGTAAGTGGTGTCTCCTACAGCTGGCCTCATAAGTATCATCATGTGTGTTGCATTTATACCGCAAGAATTTAGAAAATTTATGTTGTATAGATTCCAATCTATTAATATGGACATCATACTGCGGATTCCAAACCTGTGAGCAATACTCAAGGACGCTGCGAACGTATGAGCAATATAAAATTTTGATCACCTTCATATTTGAAAATTGTGAGCATGATCTGAGGACAAAACCTAGCATTTTGTAAGCTCTCGTCGCGATATTGTCTACATGCTTTTCATACGTGAGTTTTGAATCAAGAGTTACCCCCAAGTCCCGGATTTCCTGAACTCGCTTGAGTGTGATACCTTTAAGTGCATAGTTAAACTCGCATGTACGCGGCTTACGAGTAAAACTGATAACGTAACACTTGGAGGCATTGATATCCAATTTATTTACACGACAATATTCCTCAAATCTCGTGAGATCCTGTTGTAAAAGAAAACAATCATCTACAGTTTTTATAACTTTGTAAATTTTCATGTCATCTGCGTACATTAGAAGTTGTGAGTGTACAAAGCAGGATACAATGTCATTGATGAAAATATTAAACAGTAGAGGACCTAACAGGGACCCCTGAGGAACGCCAGAGGGTACAGTGTGCCAGCTGGATATGGATCCGTTGAGTGCAACAGCCTGAGATCTATTTTCGATGTAGGATACGAACCACCTAAATAAGTTTCCGTGCACTCCCATTCGCAAGAGCTTCTGGTACAGTATCCTGTGATCAATGCGATCAAAAGCTTTACTGTAATCAGTGTAAATGCTGTCTACTTGCCCCCCTCCCTCCATTTTGGACGACACAAAATCAACAAAGGTGAGAAGGTTGCTAGTGGTTGACCTGTTTTTCACAAAACCGTGTTGATTGGATAGTATCGAGCTTGATAGTGCGTTGTAAACCTGGTTATAGACCAGTCGCTCAAGTAGTTTAGCGAAAATACATAGCTTTGAAATGGGCCTATAATTGCAAACATCACCTTTGCTACCGCTCTTGTGAATGGGAGTGACGAAAGCTGACTTCCAGACTTTTGGCACATATCCTTCCTTCACAGAACGTTGAAACAAGATGGTTAGTGGTTCAGTCAATTGATCTGCGCATTTCACTATAAACCTTGGAACAATATTATCAGGTCCTGGACCTTTACCAAGGTCTACAGATTTAAGTAACTTATGTACAACGTCAGATCCTATTTCAATGTTGCTTATGTCATGAGTACAGTCAGAATTACCCACATCACTCTGGAGTATAGGTGAGGGAAGCGAGGGAGATTGCGGGGCTAGAAAAGTCGACTGGAAATAAACAGCGAAGATATTACATATTTCCTCGCTGGAAGTGGCTAATGTATCCTTATACAACATTGTAGAGGGATAAATGTTACCGCCCTTTTTGTTGGACTTAATGAAACTCCAGAATAATTTAGGGTCATTTATGATGGATTGTTCTTACGACAAATAGTTTTACAGATATTTGATTTTGAAAATTGCGCAGTGCAAATAAGATAAGATGAGTACTCTTTATTGCACACCAAACATAGGATACATACATGCTAGATAGTTGTATAATGGGTGGTCTTTTCGCGGACTGCCATCTCTGCTATGCATATTATTGAATAGCTCTGTATTAGCAGACCAGATTATATTGCTAAAAATCAGGGTAGTATGCGGTGTACACTAAATTACAATTATTTAATGTCTATATCTAGTATCGTATTCAGAAAACAAAAATACAAATACCTACCTATATTTACCATATATACATAAAATATTTACCATATATAAACATACATATACCGTAACTACATACATACATACCCGTGTTAGATATGCTATACAATAATCACGCCTTGTATAAAGTACAAGAGAATACACCATTTTTCTCGGTCTACGTTGCGTTTATACGTATACATGTAGTACTCGTAGTTCATGATAATAAAAGTAATTTAAAGAGGAATCAAAAAAGTAAACATTGGCACAGAGTTAGATTATTTATGTTTTGACATACTTTGCGAATTAAAAATAAGTCATAGTTTCAGTTTAGTTACACAATATCTTATTTTCCAAGGCATATTTTTTCCAGATCAAACTAATATATTAAGCAGTATTGGGAAGAATCGGACGACCTTGTCAAATAACCTATTGCATGAAGTCTTCGCTCGGTTTCAGTGCACATTTTTAAAACGCGGAGTGGGGAAGCGGAGCGAAGAAACGGAGCTGGGGGATGAGAAGAAGGGATGCGGAAACGCTTCGTGAGCTCTCGGCCCAGATCCGCTTGTGGAAAACAAGGTCCGCATCATCCGCAACTGCGCTCCGCTTACATTTTCGCTCTGCCTCGATACCTAGCTCCACGTAAATGGACAGGCACAGTTCGCAACTCCGGTCCGCATTACTTTCTGACTCCGCTCCACTACCTAAGCTCCGCTCCAAAGGACAGGCAGCTATAACAAAGTAACATAAACTTACATAAAATTGTTTGACATGATGCCCGTAGCTACATTCTATCATCGCACCTCTCGCCATAGGCAGGGAATTCATCCTCACACATTGCGACCTGAGACGGTGCGCACTGTGCGGTATGAAAGAAACTTCATCCCACGCACACTCAAGCTGTGGAATGACCTCCCTGCTGCGGTTTTCTCAAGCACCTACAATATGGGGTTCTTCAAGAGGGGCATCAGAAGGTTTCTTCATGGTCGGCAGCGCGAGTGTGACACCCCTGGTGTTGCATACGTCCATAGGCCACGGTAACCGCTTCCCATCAGGTGGGCCGTGTGCTTGTCTGCCAACTAAGTGGTATAAAAAAAAAAACACTTAAAGTACTAAGTAACACACAAATAGCAGGGATGAAAACAATATACGTTTTGAGATTGACATGGTCATTCACATTACTACTGTAAAACTCGCCGGAATATTTACCATGTTTATTATTTTTGCTGAGCAACCGATATTTTGGCGCTGTTACAAGCGCACATGATCACGGTGTACTGACGACAGCCGAGCTAGTTGTTATTGGGCAGACCATATCGGTCTACCCTCTTCCGCACTCGAGTTTTATACTAGTAATGAAAACAATATTTTTTTCGTTGTGAACGTCTTTTAAGTAAAATACACACGTATCAAAAGGCAGTATTATCGATTGTCATCTTGACGCTTTTCCTGGCTGCATCAATAGCTCTCAGAGCCCGGGGTCCGCTTGGGCATGGGATCAAAATTTCAAGAAGGCAGAACCGCGGGCAACAGCTAGTTACTATATAATTTAGGACCAGGTACGGTATTTTACATAAATATGAATATTAAGTACACGAGCACTTGCTTTATTAACTTAAATTATGAACATTTACTTGTATGAATAATTTAGTTTATGCATAAGCGCTGACCACCTGGGACTTTGGTCACGGGGATGTTCGTCGAAGTCCTATATGTTATTTAATGAATATGCAATGCCACGTTAAATAGTTGTAGGTAATTTGTACCTACATATTCCATATCTAATCAGTCTATTTATGTATCTGTAATAGTATGATTACAATTTATAATTACTATTTATGTACAGTTCAATCACGAATCGCTTTAATGTATATGTAAATAATTACGGCTGTTGGAGTTCATGGGGCCCCACCAAGATCATACACCTTATGTTTTGATGAATAAAAATCAGATGAGAAGCACTTGAAATTCGGATGCTTCACGAGTATCCTTTACTGCCATTACAGTTAACTGCCGTTATCGTCTTCTGTCCCCCTAGACAAGGGGCAAAATAAAATAGAGCAATCAGTGTATATGCGATTGACATATATTTACGACTGTCACACATAATAGATAATATGATATTTACCTTCCATTGATTATTCCAGAGCTCACTGGAGAGTTTTTGTGCTGTCAGTGGGAAGACCAAAGGCTTGTCCTGATTTTGTGTTCTGCACTGAAGGCACAGAAAATCTCTGTTCTTACAGGGTTGGCAGCACGGATGTGACTCCACTGGTGTTACATACGTTCATATGTCACGGTAACCACTTACCATCAGGTGGGCCGTGTGCTTGTCTGCCACCTAAGTTGTATAAAAAAAAATATTCTACTAAAGATGTGCCAATTGTCTAGGGGGGCAGAAAGCTGAGTTGAAGCAAGAAATGCGTGAGTGCTTTTTCTAACAAAAAATCCCCCAGAGCTATTTTGTTCAGCTCTAGGAATAAATCTGGAACTTTTTACACAATATTTATACAAACTCCATATCGATAAACACGTACTCAGCTTTTCAAAGTTGAAATATAATTCGGGGATTTTGCCACTTATGATCAAACGGTTAAAAAAAAACTGTTATATCATATCAGTCCGTTTTAGCAAAATTCTGACTAAAATATAAATGACTACTGTCTCTTCAATCCTGATACATTTCATAGCTGATGTTTGTAAGCTTTTCCTCGTCTAAATGGAAATTAATGTTGTCACACAAGATTGCTAGTGGCCCGCAACTCGCCAGGTAAGGCTAGTGACATGAAAAACTCACTTCGCTCAGTGACACGTAAGCCCGATGGAATCTATCGCGTCGGCTGACAAATTTAGCCACCTTTTAACAGGTAGGTGCTCGTACTTCATCGGCTAACTCGAGATAACTCGTGTTTTAAAGGCCCCAAAACTGTGCTCTAACGATCCATCATTAGGACTTATTTATTTTTTGACGTTGACAGGACACCGACAGGGTTAGTAGTGGACAAGTTTTTGTTATTATCTATGGGTTGCATCGAGTCATTCGTCATGCTGTCAATGCGACAGGGACCAACGAAACAATCAAAGTGACCGCGTGATAACGGCGACACTGGTGATCAACACTTACCCACTGCTTCGTATACAGTGACGTTAGTACGCCTCATAAATATAACCAAAAACCAATATGTAATGCTGAGAATGGAACCTGGCACCTAATCGCACCATAGGCAGTCGAACTCATCACCGTTATGCCAAAGTCGGTATACTATTCGAAGGATTAGGTAAAAATAAAACACTATAATATATGATTTCCCATGATACAGTTGCCTGAAGCTAGGCACTTTTTCAGACTTTTAAATTAAAAAAGATCCCACCAGGAAAGTTCAATGACATTTCCAACTACAGAATTGAACACCGGACCTCATGCACAGCAATTGCATTTACTACTATTGAGGCACCGAAGTAATCACTTACTTCCAGAGATTGTTATAAATTGAATCTTGTTTGTAAAAGGCTGTTTTAATTATTGAAATACTCTGTCTAGTGTCCGTTCTATAATTACAAACCTGTCTCAATGTTAATTTTCTCCGTTGAACAAATTACTTACCTATGTTTATTTTGTATGTTAATTGCACATTCTCTTAATGGATGAAGTATCTAGTAGTGCCTTAGCCATTAACACAATTTGCAATTTAAGATAAATAAACACTTAAAGTGTTCAGAGAAAATGGTAAAAAGAAAATATTAAATGCAGTTAAGGTTCTTCCTCGACCAAACGTCCTTGAGCATACATTTCCTAGAGCTACCCACAGATTTATGAATAACTTTAATTAGAAAGCAAATTTAAAAAAAAGGGTAATACGTTGATATGTCTTTTCCATGCTGTCATTATTTGTATCGCAAAAAAATTAATCGACCAAATTCAAAATTCTGGGGATGCGGTAGTGCTCCCGTCGTGACGAGATATTTTATTTGTTATATTTATCGTAATCATGAATTTTGTCGTTTTATACACATAACGATTGCCAAAGAATGTCTTGTGTCTTTTTTCTCTCTACATGTTAAAATTAGGATTTTTTATGACCGAGCATATTGAAATTAAAACTACCACAATTTTGATAGAGAAAATGGTTGGAACGTACTTACCACCAGCTTGGGATCCGGTTATTCAATTACTGAAATTTCAGATATAGTACAACATTACAAGGCTTCAAGACACTTTTAACTAATTTTGCTTGAATAATATCACTTATAATTGAAATGTTCGTGTGCTTTGAGATATATTATAACAGCTATAACCCCAAGCTCCTCGTGATCAGCGGGTCTAAAAAGGCGACATTTAGCGATCCTGCTAAAAACGAGTAACTTTATGATTTTCCAGTGGGTAGATCTCAATAGATTCATATATATTCGTAAAATGTTCACTCACATGAGCAAATTACAACAATTCATTTACTTAGCAGCTTCTATTTTCGAGTAAATATTGCCTCATGATAAAATATTATCCTAATACGATTCCAATAAAGTAACCCTTTTTAGATCTGCAGTGCTGCTGAAAAGCAACGCAATGGTCGGGATTAGTGTGATAAAGTAACAAAATTAATCACGATAAAATCCGTTAAAAGTAATTAATTCAACACTAATAGCTTCAAAATTTCGTTCATTTATAGATAAAATCTATAAATGAACGAAATTGGGGTTCGGGTTCAATATATGAACATGAAATATTATAAACATAAAAGCGATCGACACAAAGTTTTACAATAGTGACTTCCCTATAACACCTAATGATGTTTAAGATAAAATATTTATTAAACATTGTATTCGAAGTTATGTGGTTTTAAAATCATAATCCCACCGCATTTGTATGACACTGGAATATTTACAGAAATAATAAGTTATTGACGCGGTCCCGTCGACGAAGACCAGTATCTACAACACAACCACATAAATACACATTGATGAAGCTTAAATCAACAAGAAAATCAACCTAAATGCTCTTATGTACAGGTGATAAGGTTTATATTGTGGCTCACATATGATTAACGAACCGCATATTTAAATTTGTACTGGCGTACGCAAGATTATCGAAGGCGAGTTTTGCATACCGCAGGCCACGAACATAAAATACAATACATTATGAGTAAACCAGCAGCTCCTGTGTTACGTGATACGCGCGGTTCTAAAAGAATATCAATGAATATCAATATCTATTAGACACTTTCTTATTAATTGGGCAATCGTTCGGGTTTTCTTTTTCTGCATAAAAGACATAGTTGTATAATTGTCTTTGCTTTATTAACCTGTCATTAGTTACATCACTAGATAATACACTAATATATTATATCAAAATACTTTATACGGGATTACTTACGCTCTTCACTCTGTTCAGGTAATCTCTTAAAGTAATGAGCGTATTACAATTCAATGTACCGAGATTATTCCTATCTATATCGCGATTCATGATCGTTGAAATATTACCCCGTTATAAAATTAATTCAGATAATGTTATATAAATTTTATTGAGATTAACCCGTTAATAAAGACCCGTAATAACTGCCAATGGATTCGATATAATAACTAGGTAGGTACATGTTCCAAAGAAATGAAATGACATTTGATTGCTCTCATTCATCGGCGACATCGTAAATGACACAAATCCTGTCCTAAAACATTGTTATCACTGTTCCCACTCTAATCTTCAGGCAATAAAATTTCGATGGCCCAAGAAAAACGGGGCAACTCGATAACCATAAATTTGGGCCGAAACGGATGGGACAAATTTTTATAATGGGCCTCCCCCATTTGGGCGCTGAGTCGCGTTAATGACAACCTAACAGTTTGTTTTAACATCATTATAGAAGCGTATCAGGCATTCCATCACAGGTACCTGCGCACCGTGCGCCTGCGCCGCCCGCGCTGTGCCGCGTGTACACATGTCGCGCGTCTACAGTTCAGTGATACATGAACCGATTATTGTCATCGTCTTGCTCATTCCGACCGATTGTTATCTCAGATCCCAATAAAAATACCCAATAATGAATTGAATACTTCATTAAATATTTATCACAAATCAGACGTATAGTAGGTGCTTTGAGTAAAAACGGTAACCGCCGCTAATTAGAAACAGCTATTAAAATATTCAATTTTTTATTCATCTACGCCGTTCTCATTTATGTCGTTGACCTTTTCGGTATTTGTCTATAGGGCAAATAAAACCACTTTAAAATATATTTTCTTTAAATATTAAGCTTTTAGAAAATTTTGGCCGCAAAAATGTATGAGCAGGGTGCAGTGGGTAATGTATCGTTGTGTAGCAATATATCCCATGGACAGCTACACGCATTTACAATTAACCTTATCTCGGTTTATGTTGGCTCCTGACATCACTCGACAAATATTCGTGATCATCGCCAGGGATCTACTGATGTTATGCATTTTATATGCTCTTAGTGGCTATAGAGAAGACTTGAATAATTTTTAACACGTTTTTCCTTCACATTATATTATCTTCTATTTCTATTAAATATCTTACGTTCACAAACAGAAAATAAAATTTGCATTACAAAATAGATTGCTACTAATTGTATTTACAAAAGCAAGATTCATCTTTTAACTGATTTTAAATCCTGCGGAACATGATAAAAGTGACATTTCAATAGCAAAAAAGAAAACTGTATACTTTAGTCGTCGCCGAAGTGATTTAGCGTAGAGCCGCAGTCGCAAGCGGGGTTCCCATGGGAAAACGGCCGCAAATATTGACACTAAGGCAACATGTTTATATGCACTTAATGCATCGCTCACCTTTTTATATTTTATTTGTTTTGAGCGCGCGAGGCAGACGGAACGTCGGCCTCTTGTTTGAGTTGTTTTTCTCGTAATTTTGTTTAACAGGTAGTGTCTAATGCCGGTTATAAAAATGTGATTTTAAAATAACGAAACATCTGCGATTTGATTTTTTTTTTGTATATCCAAAGATTATCTGCTTATGGACAGGTTGATAAATGTCGTATGGGTCTATCGTAGTTATTAAATTTTAGATCTCAAAAAGGACCGGATATTCACGTAATCACAAACCACAGGTCGCAAGACGTATTGAAACGCGGGAACCAATTATTAAGATAATAAATAGACACAAATGATGAAAAGCTCTTTCTTAGTTATAACTTAAAAACGATTTTATCAATCGTCATTTGTAACACCGAAAAGTAACAAATTGAGCTTTTTAAGTTTGATGTTAACATCTGTCAGGTAGAATTAAACTAACAGTCTAAAATATCTGTTTCAACTATCGAGTTTCAACTGAATCAGTAGTTTATATTTTGATGGAAGACATAAATTATATTTTTTCTTCGTAGAATCTTTGTTCTATATTTAAAATGCACATCATCATCTTAAATATTGCTCAGTAACTTCTATCGTTGCTTGCTCGCCAATTTAACTACTCGTATGTCAACCTTTGCGCGGACATGACCTAATAGGACCACGATCTCCAATGAGAGGTAAAACGCAGCAGAAACTCACCTAGAGGAAGTTATGAAAAATCAAATTAAATTTTTAACCTTTCAATTGTGTCTTCAGAAAGTTAAGAATTGATTAGAAATTTAGGATACATGTGAATGAATATTACCTACATGAAGAATTTTTTTACTATCTATTTTGTAGGTCAAAGAAATATAGACGACTTACGAATTTTATTCCTTCCGCGAGATTACCTGCTAACATTAAATAATATGTTAAAATATAATTACTATCTCAGTTACAATTCCTCTATGCCTAGTTTAAACTTATTGTATGACAGCCTATAAATTAACATGACAATAAGGCACATCTCAATTAAAAGTTGATAGTGGTTCTTGCTGACAAGTACAATGTGCCAAGTACATTGTAAAGTTCAAACTCACCAACAATCACACCTCTAAAAACTAAATTATACAGAAAAGGCAAGAGGCATAAGGCGGAATTAAGGCATTTTTAAGGCCGGGCAAATGTGCGAAGCGCCGACGCTTCGAAAATTATACAGAAAAGGAGTAGTGGAGGCATACCTTTTGGTTGCCTATTCTTCTTCGGTAGCAGATAGCAGAGCAACTAGTCGATTTTTCTACATTATGAGCACTATGTTTAATTATACTTCATGCCTTTTCTTTAAAATCCATGCCTTAACCGTGCCTTAAGCTAGCCTTATGCCCCATATCTTCTCTGTGTAATTCAGTCCTTTGAGTGCCGTTTCCGCATCGACTTCGGTGTGACTAAAGTCATTTTGCGGTCACATTAATGGGTCAAAATTACGTGTTTTGTCCTTGCCGTGTCCATGTGAGAATGCGCAACATGGTGCGTCACGTTCCCCCTAATTACGTGTCGATGTGGATGCACAAATTATAGGCTGTCGATGCGCCCTGGAACAAGCTCCGACCATTTCGATTGGAATGTCTTTGAAACATTTTGGCCTAATCATTTTGTGTATGGTGGGACAGAAACCACCAGTGATTTTTTACATGATTTATTGATTCACTTAGGTGTTCGTTTTTTATAACGATATTACTTTAAGAGAATGGAGTTTTTTTTGTTCGTGGGATACATGGATGTTGGGAGATGTAGGAATTGTATCTTACCTTTATTTAATGACTGGCAAAAATATTACGATTGGAATATTCCGGTTGGGTCATGTTGATGGTAGTGGACATTTGAAGGACAACTGTGCGAATTAATGCCTACATAAGGGACTTTACCTCCTGTAGATAGGTACAGTCTTCATCGGTATTAGCTTTATACAATCCTAGTCACTGACTAAGTTTTGTTAAGTGCGGAGAACCCCACGGATTCCCTCATAGCTTACGTAGTGGCAGTACTTTTATATAATTGGTATACTTTTATAAAAACGGTGTTGTAATCCTGAATTGATAAAGATATCTATTATAACTCTTACAATATTAGGGGGAACCCTGTATCTCCTTAACACAGGCTACTTATAGTCTATTTAGGAGAGCAGTAACTCAATCAACCTATTGTAGAAGAACAACCCTATGTTTACAAATGTGCAACATTATTTACTCTGTGAAGCTACAATTATGAGATCTTATATCCTACTAGGGTTAGGAAAGCCGTTTTGTGTACTGAAATCGCTTGAATTTTCCCTTTTCTTTTTTAAAAATATTAATTAATAATATTACTAATATTCCCCCTACTAAACTAAATTAAATGGATGTACATTATCCATTTAGTGTTGGGGGAATAGGACTCAAAACCAGGACCTCTCGATTAACCACTACTCCTTAACTACTTACTAAGTTATCGACTCTTTTATTAAATAAACATACACCCACTTTCCATCACCTATATTCTCAGCCATACTTAATAAAAGTCAAGACTATTGCTGCCTCTGTTATTGAGTATTTTACACATAAAATTCCGGATGACACTTTTTTAAACCACGAACCTGGAACCTCACGCACAGCAGTGGCTCTCACCATAGCATCACTGCGTCACCGAGACTCTTTGAGAAAATTTGGTTGTGACATAATTTGTTATAAAATTGGCCACAATTTAATTTTTGAAATGTTGGTCATATGCTGATAACGAAGTTTTTCGTTGTCCAAAACAACCCTACCAGCAAGCCGTGCTGTATACAGGTTCATCAATCAACGGGTTTAACACGTTTAAATTGCTGATTAAACAATGAGGTCCAGGTCTTACAGAATACCGCGGCTATAATAACTTCGTTGTGTTCCCAGCGGTGAGTAGGGTAACCAGAGCTCACTGGAGAATTTGTGCTGCCAGTGGGAAGACTAAAGGCTTGTCTTGCTTTGTTTTCTACACTGACGGCACAGAAACTCTCGGTGCTTACAGGGTCGGCATCGCGAGTGTGACTTCCATGGTGTTACAAACGTCCATAGGCCACAGTAACCACTTTCCATCAGGTGGGCCGTGTGCTTGTCTGCCACATTAGTGGTATAAAAAAAAAAGTAAAGGTGCATATGTATCTCTCGAGGGTGGGGTGTCAGACGGCAGTTGCTCGCCAATTAGCCAAGATAAATCAACCGTAACGGAAAGATCCCCGGGGCCCAAAGCAAGTACCAAACATGCATCGATGCAACCATCCTTACAAACTTTCACATTTATTACATTTGTAGGATTATAAGAATAAACTTGTTCCAAAATCCTGTTATGAAAACAAAATCTCCTTTGTTGTACATAAAAGATATACATCGTTGAAAACGGAACCTAATTCTCCTCAAATGACCAGTCATCATCAGTACTTTAACCACTGGTAGTATGAAAACAAGATTTTCAAAATCGTGAGTAAATATTTGCTCGCCTGACCATTCCATAAAGTGAGCTGAGAGGAACAAAAAACACGTTAACAAGAAAGGTCCTGTGGGAGCGGCCGCTGTTGA
Organism: Eilema griseolum; assembly: GCA_963662185.1. Classification (NCBI taxonomy): domain Eukaryota; kingdom Metazoa; phylum Arthropoda; class Insecta; order Lepidoptera; family Erebidae; genus Eilema; species Eilema griseolum. The sequence goes on from OY759236.1 coordinate 12,736,582, forward strand.
GACAGATATATTAAAACGCTACTGGTGCAAGAAGGATAGAGGGTGACACGCCCACAACCACCCACGTAGTCGTAAACAGTCCAAATCCTTTGCACGCTTTCATGTATCCCAAATCGAAATCGCTCCGAGCATCGAACAGTAGGTCGATAAAAGAATACACGTACTTCGTCCTCAGGCCATAAGATGTAAAGTTGTGTGCACACATTTTAAATAAGTTATTCTCAATCGTTGTCCTTTTGTGATCGAGATCATAATGATAAACAACCCAAAGGATAGGTCCAGTTGGAAAACAATAATTGATTTTGATGTCTTAAACATAAAATATTTCTCATTGTGTGTTTCGAAATGATACGAGAGGATCTCGATGTATTTTTGAATCTTATTCTTTTCTCGTTTTGAAATTAAAACACAAGATGATGTTTGTATCATACAGCATCCGGATAGGATGCGGTTACCGAAGCTTATATGCGCTACTGACATGACGAGAGTAAAGGCTCTCCCTTATTTTTTTTATACCACTTTGGTGGCAGACAAGCACACGCCCCACCTGATGGAAACTGGTTACCGTGGCCTATGGACGTATGCAACACCAGGGATGTTACACTCGCGCTGCCGACCATGAAGAAACTTTCTGATGCCTCTTTTGAAGAACCCCATATTGTAGGTGCTTGGGAAAACCGCAGCAGGGAGGTGCAGAAGCAGGCCGCGGCGGTGGCGCGCGTGGCGCGCTTCCCCGTTTTCGGGGACGAGTTGGGGACTCTGTAGTCCCCACACCCGAGAAGAGGGCCAGATCGTGAGAGATGGCCCTGGGTCGGCCGGGGTGCGAGGGATATGCCTGTCAACCTCACCTTCGGCAACCAAAACGATCCACAGGCGGCGTGCGTTTTAGTCGGTTCGAGTCCGACATAACCTCCTCCACCGGCTTCGGTGGGGAGGTAACCGTGGGGATTTTGCGCACGTAAAAAAAAAAACCATTGTATAAGCGGTAGAACACACATAGCGAAGCAAAGTCCCTCCTAAGGCTAAGAGGTTCCACACTACTTGTGAGTATGGGATAGGATATAGACCTCAGCTGGGAAAAGCCTCGAGGGATCCGGTACGGTGAAAGAGTAATATGGTAAATAAAATATATGGAATGGAGATCAAACCAAAATGGTAACTTTTACTTTTAAATTCCATTCTAAACAAACTTTAGTCTAACATAAGTCTCTACTAGTTTCATCTAAAAGATAAAGATTCCTATTAGAGGAGTAGTTGTTGTCTTAGCTCGTTCTAACGCCATAAAGATGGGGCAAAAAAGGATAGCATTAACATACAAGCGTTAACTGGTAGGCGGCTCAAAGAACACCGGGCCTTTTATTGTGGGCTTAACTACTTATCTGCTTATACCGTTGTCTAAACGTAACCAATAAAAGTAACTTATGTTTTTAACATGCTAAGATGAAAAACGTAAGAACGTAAGTTTATTGGTTACGTTCTAACGTAATGTAATGTAATTTATTACATTACATTTGAAACTATGAAAATAGTAATATTCTGAGATAGATAAAATTTGTTACTTTTATTAGTTACATTTGAAACGGCAGTAGGTTTGTGGCTAAGGTGTCGGACTTGTGACAGAGAGGTCGCTTGTTCAAATGTTGGTTTACTTAGTATAATATTCTAAGAAGGAAAACATAACGCAATTCTATTGATTATGGAGAGCGACGTGATCGCTTCAAATGTAATAGTAACATTACATTTGAAGCAATAACCTCGATTCTCCACTATAGTAATCGAACCCAAGACTTCATACACTAGTAGTCTCACTCGCGCACTACACCACTGAAGCAATCCCAACTATAAACGCTCAAGTAGTGTATATGTGTGTGTAAATTTTATTTCCCTTAATTGAAACACTCTAGTGGTAGGTAGGTGTTGGGAGCTCAGGCGGCATGGGCCAAAGGCCGGGCCGGACCTCACGCGCGCCCTCTGCCGCCGATAAAGAAATTATCCACTTTGGAGCTAACGACCGCCAATCCATGGCATGGTGCCTAATTGGTAGGTACCACATACTACGAATCGAAACTTTAAGAACATAATTGCTAACACTCTTACGTTTTATGTTTTAAATGATTTTGTAATATTGTTTAGAGCTGTTACTCACGGCTCTTTCGGCATAAAAAGTGGCTTATATACTATTCCAGCATATAATCTATTATTGCGCTAAATTTCATCGAGATCCTTTCAGCCGTTCTAGTCATCTATCACATCCAACTGTTCGTCCATCTTTCTTAAAATAAAATAAAAATCATTGGAAAGTTTACCTAATTTACGCGTTGTATATACATGACCCTTCTGAACTGTACCATAGTACCAGAGCTTTGATTGGCATTTTTGATTAGATTATTATAAATTACCGCGGTAGCATAGTGGTATGGGTAATGGACTGCTGAGAAGAGGACTCGGGTTCGATCCCAGGTTTTTCCATGACACACACCAATGACTTTTCGATGCTTTTCGAAGTTATGTGTGTATTTATCGCAGGTTTATAAGTGCCCGGTTAATGGCAATAGGCTCGCCACCTATTTCATTGGGACCTAAACATAAGCTGGCGAAATGTGGGTGCTAGCACCTCTGCTTACCCCTTTTTTTGTTATGTTATGTATTATAAGTTATATAATTACTTCCCTGTAAACGTGACCTTGCGCAGTGACACGCGGATGCGCTCGTGAAAAAGATTTCAACGCGCACCGATGTTTGTACCTAGGTGAGAACCTAGCCGAGTGGATACACCTGGCTAAGCACCCGTATCGTAACATAATGTTTCTATTTATATATAATCCTCAATTAATACAAACAATTATCCTTTCGCAGGCCACTGCTGAACATTATCCTATCCCAATCTAGAGAGGCTTTGGCCTACTCTTGTATATATAATGTTAACGCTCTGGATTTAACACTCGGTTCCAACAAGGATATATTAGGTTTTCTGTTAGAAATTTCTCGGTAGCTATTTTTTAGACTCCGTCTGTAATAAGGTCGGATGGCGGCATTACGCGCAGGCTCACTCTTCATTCTAATGGACCAAACAAAATAGCATGTGATCACTCCGGGAGTACACATACGTGAGATACAAATACAAAGGATGTACAGTTTTTTTTTAATTTTCTAAAGTGACACTTCAAGTTAGAGTACTATGAGATGCATTTGGATATCAACATGGCACTTCTATTTATATATTCAAAACTTTAAGTCTGAGCTACTTCAGTCCACCACCAAGCTGCCTGTTGTATGAAAGGTGATCAATGTCTGCAAGGATTCTTATAGACTCTCTATATTATATATACCTACTACATCTAAATATATATAACTCAAAGGTGACTGACTGACTGACTGACATAGAGATCTATCAACGCACAGCCCAAACCACTGGACGGATCGGGCTGAAATTTGGCATGCAGCTAGATGTTATGACGTAGGCATCCGCTAAGAAAGGATTTTGATTGGTTTTTTCCCCAAGGGTATAAAATAGGGTATGAAAGTTTGTATGAAACTTAGTAAATTTTAAACCGATCGGGCTGAGACTTTGCACACATAAAGTTACTATGATATGAGCTGATGTAATAAAGAGTAACGTAGGCTACATTTATTTTAGAATTTTTTCATGCTCAATAATGTTGACTCAACACTAAGCGATAACCGACATCCACGCGGGCAGAGCCGCGGGCAACAGCTAGTTAGTCATATTTTGACTACAGTGTTTAGCCACAGTGAAGTTTGTTGCGCCGTTTCTTCTCCACCATCGCCTTGGAAGCGGTAGTAAACTTGGCTGAAGTAGATTTATTATCGACGTCAAAAAAAATGTAGATTGAAAATATATGACGTTGACTTTGATTTCACTTAGCAGACTATGTGGAAAGCTGAGCCTGAACTCTTCTGGCTCTCGTTAGTCCCATTTGTATTAAAAATTTGTAATTATTATGCAATCGGGGCTGATGCTGTGATGATGATATTTTCCAAAAAAAACCTAGATCAGCAGTAACTTTTCCTATTCCTTTTAATGAGATACACGTAGAGTAGGGTATTACCCTGTTATCACAGGGCCTTTGCAAACAAACAACAACCACAGAACAGCGATAGTGAATGATATAAAAACTCTAACAGGAAGCCGGTTTTAAAATTCTTGCCAGTGTATGATTGTTTGAGTTGAAGTAAAATTAGATATGAAATATAAAAAGTAAATCTTAGGGCTTAACCTGCTTAAACCTCATAAAAGGAAGCCGGTGGGCGTCATGTTTTGCTGCCTGTCGCTGCATAATACATTTAAACACGTACATTTAAAAAAAAAATCTCTTTATGGAACAAGGGGTTGGGGGCGATGACGGCTGTCGTAAAAGCCAAATAAGCTAAATTTAAGAAAATATAATAAATTACAACGCGGATAATACTGAGTAAATTATAGTTTGTCGCGGAATATTTATGCTTATATTGGATCCACCGAAACTTAGCATAGAGAAATAGCAAGACGATGGATTCCGAGTTTTTAAGAGCAATCCTAGAGCTTGGATGATGATTTAAGAACGTTTGCAACACCAAAAGTATCAGTCACACGTATCTGCAAAATTTCAGTCAAATATATTGACCCGTTTTTTTGTGATTGAGTGACAAACAAACACTTTCTTATTTATATTATTAGGTGTTTTTTTTGACCACGACCACGTCAGTTAGACTTCGCCTTACCTGATGGTAAGCTGAAGGCAAATTCTCAGAAAAGAGTGCACCGTGTGCGGGTGACATTTAAGACCTGCACGTGTTGTCCTGTGTAGGAAAGGGGAGGGTGGGACTAATTGGAAGAGCTTATCAGAACACTCACCATGGTACGGACGGTAACATATAGCCATGGACGCAACATCGCTACGCATCTGTAAAGGTTCTTATAGGGTGTTTGTGACCTCGGGATTCCTCAATGATGCGGACCGCATGTCGCTGCAACCTGTCGAGAGCATCTAGTAAGTACTTTGCTGAACCATCCATTAGATAACTGTTTCAAAGAGATTGATACAGCCTGTGACTATGGCTGCTGAAAAGTAGCCGAAACATCGATCTAAGTGTAAACAATAAAATAACTGCAAATAAATCACAATAGAATACTATTTATACGGTAGATTGATGGCACTTGGTGGAATTTGTTGTTACACATATTGATAACTCACTTGTACTTTTCCACATTACTTTATTACTTAATAAAAGTACAAGTGAGTTATCAATATGGGCACAATAGAATACGTTAAGTGTGGTTTTATTTCAATACACACAATTTTATAAAATACGAACACACGAATGCATCCTGACAGGTGGTCCGTTTAACATTCGCAAATATCACAAGAAATTTAGACAGTGCTAATTCGGTCCCGACAAAAATTAGGTGAGGGCCAATTCAATCCCGACAAAAATTCCGGCAACTGACTGTCAAACTGCTTTCTAATTTTTCTAAGATTACAGTAATTTAGAATCATAACATCTAATATATACAAGACTTACACGGTATTTGTGAACGCTCTCCTCCAAAACGGCTCGATCGATTTAAATGGTTATTTTTTTATTTTTTTAGTAGGTAGGGTATGAGAATAGGTCAAAGGACTTCAAGTGCCGTTTTGATAACCTATGCAGAATAAATTATTTTTGAATTACATCACTTGTAAGCTACACTTGCTGATTAACGGACGAATTCTGATACAAGCCATCATATTGTGTTGAGGAGTCGGCAGTGGCTCCAATTAAAGTCTAAACAAAACTAAATGACACCGGGGCTCCAAAGTGCAAAAAAAATAATTGGGTCCGGACAGATGGTCTCTTCATCATTTGCAAGAATCATAATAAATTAGGTAAGTGCTAATAGCCACAACGGACTCCTCTTTCAAAGTCTGAAATGTATTCCCTACATCTTGCAATTTTATAATTTGCTATCACCACATCGACCAAGTCAACCTTACCCTGCAAACCAGTTACACCAGCTGATTCATAGGCGAAACTCTGTCGCAGGCCTTCGAGGTTGAGCAGACAGGAGTCCCTCTTGTAAAAGTCAAAGGGAGTAAGGAAGGTTGCAGCCGCAGAGGATACTCAGATCGTGCCCGGTGGCCCGTTTATCATACACAAAGACAAAATCCATAAGAAATTAGAAGAGTACTAATGGATGCAACGAAATGTACTGTCAAAAAATTTTGAAATATTATCAACTGTTCCAAAATAAACGTGAAAAGATTTTCTGATAAATTTGAATGTCCATATTTTATAAGGATTACTGTATTTTGCAATCAGCCAAAGCCTTCAATACCATACACTCATATTCAAAAAGATTGATTCATACAACGAGATGAATCACGCCAAAAGGACCGTTACTCTTAAACGTTTCACAGATAACGTGATAACGTTACAACAATGTGAATTACTTCACAAAGACATATCGCCGCCCCTCCCACAATAAAAGAATCAAAACTTAGCCTACTGTAAGTGAAACAAAGTTGATAAAAATAAATAGTTCTTAGTACAGAAGCGTGTATTCGATGCCGCTGGCGCTTGCAGGACAATAGCAGTTATCTAACGCAGACGAAATCCAAACACGACATTACAGTATGACACTGTTATGAAAAAATTGACAGCGGCGCTAAGGGAAAGTCAACAGGTACTTGGACACAATAAAGTTGCGGCGATAACGCAAACATTTATTTTGAAATGCGCAGTTTACGGTACCCTTTTGTATTATACTCATTGTCCTTTAATCTTGTTCTGTTACATCTTTGGTGACGTCATACCTACAGAATATTTTCTTTTTAAGAAATTTTGCTTTCAGGAAATAATAAATGTGTCACTGGGTACAATACAATCGACAAAACACGTGCATAAAGTACAGTTAAATGTAATAAATGAAATTGCAGTACTATACTTACATGTGTCTGCATGTTTTGCAGTTGCATGTAACTGCTAAACTTAATATGTATTCACAGGACGCACTTACGTTTAGACAGCAGTGAATAAACAAGCAATGAGGAGGAAAATAGGTTTTTAGAGTATGTTTTAATTTACCTACATCTCTATTTTCTTATCATGGATATACATCTACACTAATAATAAACCTGAAGAGTTCATTCATTTGTTTGAACGAGCACTACCAGTGCAAGTTTAAAAAAAAATCTATTGCGTTTGAAAATCCAGTTTTTGGAGACGATTCGAGGCTATTCCATATCGCCCTTCGATATTTAGGAGCTGGGAAATAAAAAAAATATAGGTAGAAAAGACACCCATGGGTGGGCGATACGATATGGCGCTATGGGCGACCGCCCGAATAGAATCGGTTGAGCTGGGAGAAACCGCGATGCACAGCTAGACGCACAGCTACTATAAAAAGAAATTTATTTTGTAGATCATTTAATTTTATGTTTATCTGGGGGTTCAGGGGTTGCTTTGTACAGAGATAAAACCGGGCATTGAGTCAGTAGTTTAAAATTTAAAACCTAATGGGTGCTACGACACTCACACGCTACGAGAAATCATTATTAGAAATTGTAGAACAGTAGAAATTAGTGCTGTTTATATCAAGCCCACAAGTAAAGTCATACGAGTCTTTTTTTTATATAGCACTTGGTAGGCAGACAAGCACACGGCCGACCTGGTGGAAAGTGGTTACCGTGGCCTATGGACGTATGCAACACCAAGGGAGTCACGCTGCCAACCCTGTAAGCACAAGAGTTTATGTGCGGTCAGTTCAAAAAACAATACAGGACAAGCTTTTGGTCTTTCCACTGACAGTACAAAAACTCTCCAGTCTGATAAAATCTAAAGACTATACAGTTTTAATTACATACACTCATCTAACAATGCGTGCAGTTTAAACCATTCAGTGCGGTCGTAGTGATTTCTTGTAGCGCATATCTTTTACCAGTGGGTCTAAAAAGGTCACATTGAGCGATTCTGCTAAAAACTATCATCTTCATGAATGGAACATGAAATCGGAAAGGATGTGACAATAAATGATGATGACGTAATTGATTGTTATGAAAATATTATTAACTGACAGCACAAATTCTACAGTGAGAATTCGTGCTGTCAGTTAATAATATTCAAGTCAAGTCTGTGGGAATACTAAAGACTTGTCCTGCTTTTCCTTCAACACTAACGGCACAAACACTCTGTGCTTACAGGGTCGGCAGCGCGAGTGTGGCTCCTCTGGTGTTTCATACGTCCATAGGCCACGGTAACCACTTTCCATCAGGTGGGCAGTGTGCCACCTAAGTGGTATAAAGAAAACTTGTAGCATGTTTCGAACTCAGTGTATTGAATACAAGTAATTTATTCACCAATCACCAATTTGAAAAATTACGAAATGTCTCAGAAAATTCGGAAGTTTCGAATGAGTTAATTTACCTTAACTTCAAGTAATCTTCTATTCTATCTAACAGCACAAATTCGTTCAAATATGATGAAATAAATACTAATTTAATTTAGCAATACATCAGAAGCAGAACTTATTACTAGCAGCTAGAGGCCTAGTGTCCACAAAGCAAGACTGTTGCGCATCAATATACCACAATGTTGCATAACGAAGACGCGCAGCAACGCAAAACTCTGTTGGCTGCTCAATCCACGCATCATGTTGCTCGTCAACTAGCAACATCGTGCTTTTTGGACTACGTCATCGAACTTGTTAAGCGTTACATGTTGCACATCAAATTATGCCCAATGAATACGAGGCTTTATAATAACCATCTGTAATAATCATATACATCTAGGTATTATCAAGAAAATATCACTTAACCTACGTAATCTGTTTTCTTTACCTAATATTATAATTACGTATATATTAGATATATAAACTTATTATGTATAGAAAAAAATTTGCGCATTCCTTTTCTTTTTTGTATGACTTATTATAATTTAAATATTATATTTGAGTATAACTGCGATTTACACAGCATAGCAAACAAATCACCTAATTCTTAAGTAAATTCTGATCTAAAAACATTTCAAACACGTTATTACATGTGTGCATATCAATTAAAATTTGCATTTACAGAATCAATACCCCTACATTGGCAGCATACCTCTGGGATGACGCATTGTGTGCAGAGGCGGTCTCGGGTGTGATGCAGGGTGGCTCTCTAACGCACTATTTTCCATCCTATATTAATTCTTTTGTCGAAAAGTTAGCGCCACCATAAAAAATGTACAGACGGAAGTAAGCTCACAAAGCGAATACCATCGAGCAAAAAGTTTGTGAAAAAAAACTGCATAATGCGGTCGAGAGGCAGTGTGGCCACTCAACCGCTCTTGTAAAATTTATAACATCTCTATTTTGTTTACCTGCTTTACTCCGCTTTATATTGTGCAGTAATTGGAGGCATTTGACGATGACTTATTAATTTATTGACCATAGTTTCGCTTCAGTTTTTATGGAGGTGCTAAAACGTTCGCTCGCCTTTGTTGATATGGGTAGGTAAATACTTTTTTGTGCAAGGACAGTTTTTACTTTTTTTATGAGATGACGTAATTTGTTCTATTGTTTAATAAGTAATGCATTACAAGTTTAATATGAATAGTGTTATGTCATTCAATTCTCATTTGAAACAAGTGGTAACGGAGAAAAAGTTGTAAATTTTTTTTTACCAAAAATGTAGTACTATTGTTGTCCAATATAAAATTGGACAACAATAGTTCGTATTGGTCAATTCGATGTTTGTAAAATACTGAAAAATATACTGTGAATGCAGATTTAGGGTGCTTACATAGAGATGCAGGTTCCTGTAATTTAATAGCTATTTCCATTATTTATATTTCCATTATCTCCAAAAACAGTACTTCCTCAATGAAATCAATTTTGATGATAAATTTCGTATTACTTTTTTACAGCTGCCACTTTTCAAAAATGTAATAAAAGTGTTTGTTAGCTTAATGTTGTCTCATTCATACACAAAAAAAAAAAAGGATTAGTCATTCCTAAAAAAATGCAAAAATATTAGTACTGAAAATTAGGTTTGCTCCAATTGCTTCACAAAAACGGAAATTTCATATGTGACGACCTATTATTTATATCACAGATCTAAAGACTTTGTTAGTTTACTAGACTGAATTTAATTCAAAAAATATATTTGTGTTTAATAGTCGTCGAGGGAGGTTATAGCTAAAACCTGACAACTGAAAAATCATATTCTAAAACTGTATTGTGTATTATTGTGTTACACTAAGTGGCATACGACCACGAGTATCCTTGATATTTTCTTGTTTAATACTTTTTAGAGCGTAGTCGGGTTTTATTCTAAAACATATTTTTTTATTTATATTATTTTGGGACACACACAGGGTGCCACATTTGATTCAGTGACACGTTGTACAGCCTATAACCAGCGGACGACTAAGATGCTTCTAACGATACCACATTTTGTCCTCTTCTAATTAGTGGCTGAGGAACTATGAGGTAACAAATGTACCTACATAAATACATGGACTGTTAAAATTATAAGTCTTCTTTTGCTTCGTCGTAGTCTGGTACAAACAAAGTTGCTTCACGCTGTCCTATGTATGCATAGATCTTAAAACTACGCAATAGATTTTGATGCAGTTTTTTAATAGATATAGTGATTCAAACGGAAGGTTTATAAGTACGTACGGTACACGAGACTAATTTCTTAACTATCCATGGATTTACCGTGTGGTACCCGAAATTTGTAGTACACATTACCGGTACAGGCAGCCAGTACTGGTTTGTACAGATTTAACTTATGTTAGAAACTGTTCCTGTATTGAGACTAGCGCGTTCAACCAAACTAACTAACTCTGCAGCTTTATGATAATAATATATACATAATATAGATTGCACAAGTAAGAAAATCAACAGGATATTGGTATCATAAAGAAATAAAAAAATGTCCATCTTGCAAACTCTTTACACACACCCTACTCCGTGTGCGCTTTACCGGTGCGGTAGCCGGTTACAACCAGTTTAAACTCGCATACCGGTAACTCGATACCGGCAACATGTTTCTTTCTGTAAGCACCCTAAGACTATTGATAGTATACTTATATTATGACACATGGTGACTGAGAACCTGCTAGCCGGTACTGCTGCTGAGTAACAGACAAGCAAAACTCTCACGTAGGCTTTTCTCTTGCGATAGGTGGTCAGTCGGCAATCGCTCTCGTAAAAACCAAAATAAATAACTTTAGTTATTTAAATTCCCACTGATAGTTTAGTTGTTAAGGAGTCTGCTTCACGATCGAGAGGTCCTGGGTTCGAATCCTGGGCACTACACTAAACTACTGAAGGGTTAGAGGTTAGAGGGAATACTAGTATCAATAGCGGTAATAAGTATGTTGCTGACTAGTAATAATGATGTTTCCTAAGATTTATTAAAAAAAGACTAAATTCGATATGCCTACATAAATTCTCATAAAAATTGTACATATTAATAAACACAAAGCATTCGATATTACGTTTAGTTAAAGTTAAAATAAAGTAATTAGAGAGCCATCTATTTACCGTCGTAATGATATAAACAGTTTTGTGAAGCCGTAGCGTGGGTAAGAACGCGATTCCAGCTGAGACCGAGCTCACATGCAGTCACTCCCGTTATACACTCTGCATTTAATACTCGCTATCCATACATATACTCGCACCTGTAAAATCCCGGAAAGGAAGACAGAAGTTCTGATATCAACATTTAGCCAACTAAAAGTTCCAACAGGGCCTCTACTAGATAAAGTAATTATTATTATTTATATAACTCTTAGGTGGCAGACAAGCATATGGCCCACCTGATGGAAAGTGGTTATCGTGGCCTATGGACGTGTGCAACATCAAGAGAGTCACACTCTCGCTGCCGTTAATGTAACAGAGAGTTTTCTGTGGGCCTTAGTGTAAAAGACAAATACGGGAACACATCAAGAGGTTTTATTATGGCCGCGGTATTCTATTAGGGTTTTTTTTTATCTTGACTTGCCGACTTGACTTCATCTCGCCTGGTGGTAAGCTGAAGGCAAAGTCTCAGAAAAGAGGGTCACCATTACTTACACATATCTACCATGTGACAATGGTGAAACTCAGCTTGACGGCCTCATCATATGCTTTTTCACGCCCCGCTTAAAGGACCCGGGACTGTAAGAAGAAGGCAACATGTGTGCTGGTAGTGAAGTCGAGGTCTTCGTGGTGCGGCAAAGAAAAGAGTCTCCGAACAAAAGTAATATAATAATAAAGTGATAACGATAATAGTAGTTCAGCAATAATCTGGGATTATTAATGAGACTACGAGAATGTCAGTTTATCTTCAGGTCCAGATAAGTTCTAATTATAGCTTTACTGTTGGTTGGAGATCATAGACATCAAATCATATTCATTCAAAGTTTAATATATGTGAGCTTGGAAGAAAAGCCGTTTCAATTAGGTTTATCTCGGTATTTACCGGGGCGACTGTAATCTGACTCCCCAACCTTGATAGGAAAACTTACCCCAGACCCTCATCCTACATTCTGCAAGTGTGTCACTTTGCAGATGAGATTGGCTTGTGACCCGAAGGACTTGGCGAAACCCTTATACCTATGTATAATAGACAGTGATCAAATACCTTCTTAATTGAAGCATTCACTACGAGTAGTTAGAGCTGTGGGAGGATTTTAAAAGTTTTATTCCCTTTTTTGTATAACTACAGAATTTTAATATCGCTAGTGGATGGTAGGTATGATAGCAGTCGCATTATGCAAAATATTCAAGTTTTGCCGTTACATAATTAGACTGATCGACACCAAATGAATTGAGAAAAGGATCGGAGGATGAAAATGCCTTCCATATGCTATGAACCGCTATACCAAAATAAATAATCATGCTCTTATTATGACCTATCTACGTACCAATCAAATCTATATATTTTTTTTTTTTTTTTTTATATAGGACACGTCAATTGGACTTCGCCTTGCCTGATGGTAAGCTGAAGGCAAAATCCCAGAAAAGAGGGAGATATTCTACATATCCAAGTCTTAATTCAGTCGTCGAATCAGCTGAGTACGCATTCCACGCTGCGGTTTTCCGACCACACAGACGATGAAGTTTTTGTATTCATCGGTTGTCAAGTTGTCAATTATCTTACTAAGTATACACATAAATTACGCCTCCTGCTACTTCAAACTATTGTCTACAATCTTCTTCCTAGTGGGAATTTTTTTTTTTTTTTTTTTTTTTATACCACTTAGTTGGCAGACAAGCATACGGCCCACCTGACCTAACACCAGAGGTGTCACAGTCGCGCTGCCAACCCTGTAAGTACAGAGTTTCTGTGCCGTCAGCAGAAGACAAAGCAGGACAAGCCTTTAGTCTTCCCACTGACAGCACAAATTCTCCAGTGAGCTCTGGCTACCCTACTCACCGCTGGGAACACAACACGAAGTTATTATAACCGCGGTATTCTGTAATCTGTAATATTCTGGAATCCCAGTCGCATCCCAAGCTGTCATCTCGGAATCAGGGGTCCGCTTTAACAGTTCGACCGCGAATTTAGCTGAACTTCAATATTTTCCGTGAAGTGACTGCTTCTGATCTCCACAACAAAATGGCAACATAGAATCATTGCAGTTAGATCAGTAATTGTTGAACTTTTTAGGGCTCCAACTACCCATAATGACTGTTATAGATATTAGTATGGCAATCACGACCAACGGCTTAATGTGCTCTCCGAGACACTATTATTTGCAATAATTTGTGTTATTAACATAGTTTGAACTGTAATACTGCTCAGTATTTTTTTATAAAAAAAAATACAGTTTGGTTTCTGGTGAATACAGGGCCCACTCAATCTTTTGCCGTAGAGGTTGTCCAAGGGAACTAAGGATAAGGTTGATAGCAGACGACATGATGATGAAGCACGAGGATGACTACAAAAGGTTCAGCTCTATTACGTGGAACTATATACATAGTTGACGATATATGGAGAAGAAGAAAAACTAAATATTTTTAGATCATAATAATAAGCTAATAAAAATAATTTTATTAGCATTCATAGTGTTTAAAAAGTAAATTATAAAAGAAACAACTGAATTGAAGAAGAACCTCCTCCCTTTTGGTAGTCGGTTGAAAAATATAAGTTAACAAATCAAAGATTAGCCTCGCATTTTCTCGAAGAATACAAATAATAATAAATAAAAACATATCTAAACAAACCGTATCGAATGCGCCATGGTCAATCAGAAGTAACTTCACGGCAGCCTATCAGCGGGCTGTGATTCTGTTGGAATTTGTGCCTTCACTAAATGATTACGGACTTTGTTTTATTTTTCACCCGCGCCTCCCATCCAAATGTTCAAGCCTTATTATGATATTTATGTTGTAGAGCCCGGACCCCAATACAAACGACGTAGATTCCCATATGAATTATGTTGTGACGGAGAACACACACGAAACTATAAAAGGTTTTACACGCATTTTGACTTATTTTTACTCTTGTTTTAAAGAATTTAAATCTTTATGGTCGTATTAAGTGAATTCTTGTTAATTTATAGTGGTTTTTGGTTATTTGAGTTGGTGCATGGTTTTAACTATAGTCGTTGCCTTATACTGTAGTATATACTACAGTATAATGAAGCCCCCCTACCCCACCCTACCCCCTCCCTAGAGAGAGAGGAAAGAGAGGAGCAAGTATACCACTTACAAAAAAGGAAATTCATTACCATAGTGTTACAAGGAGGTGTTTTACAGATCTTAAGACCTTCCTTCGCTGGGAAAAACAGAGTGCCCTGGAACACCGATTGATAGGCGCTGTGAACTACGCCAACCAACACACGACCAATGACATGTGGGGGTACACTTATCGCAGAAAACTACTCACTACAACACAACATAGCTTACACTAACGACACATTTGGCTTACATACAAAAGTAGGTGACCCAAATTCTAGTCTGCCGCGTGGTTCCCGGTACAGTAGAATTTAGGCCACCCCATCTCTTCCCATGCGGTGTCGTACAAGGCGACTAAGGGATAGGACTGTTTAACATCAGACAGATATATACAGCCCAGACTCAGCCTCAGATGCGGGGCTCGAGTCAACTATAGATCCGATATAGGGCAATAGGCTCACCACCTATTACGTGGGACCGAATACAGTTATTGGTGAAATGTGGGTGTTAATTCACCTCTGCCTAACCTACCGGGGATAAAGACGTGATTTTATGTGTGTATGTATGTATACAAAAGAAGGATTAGAACAGGCCTACCCTATACTACTGTATACTCTGTTGGTTGAACAAGAGTTATCAAAACATCATTAACAAATTACAAACACAGCTTAATAAAAGGATAAAACTTATTTTTAATTTCTTTTAAAATCTGGTATGTTAATCTCTTATGTTAACCTGTCATTATCATAGCTTCGTTATGAAATCATTCGTAAGAATTTAATAAGTATTTGGGTATCAGGTAGCCCTGCATAATAATTCAAACTACAAGAATTATGAACATTGTGTTAGCTCCAGGCTATCACTAAGCAGAAACTGTTCAATCGCTTCATTCTTCATGCATGATTTGTGATCATCATTAGGTACCCTTCGCTAAGGTCCTCGTGAACAGGTTTTTACAGCCAAATGCCAATGCTGGATAACTAATAATATCTTTCCTAAGTAGGCTAGATATTATTTGTTATCATACTTACTCATAAACTCACGCCTATATCTCCGAAGGGGTAGGCAGAGGTGCAAGCACCCACATTTTGCCAGTTTTTTTTATTTTTTTTAGGTCCCAATGTAATAGGTGGCGAGCCTATTGCCATTAACCGGGCACTTATAAACCTGCGATAAATACACACATAACTTCGAAAAGCATCGAAATGTCCTTGGTGTGTGTCATGGTAAAACCTGGGAATGAACCCAAGATCTCGTCTCAGCAGTCCATTACCCATACCACTAGGCTAGATATTATATGTCACAAAGGATCTTTTAGTGTTAAGAGTCACTATCACTCTTTTTTAGATATTGGCTTAAACATTTCTTGCAAGCGCCTTTTCACATATATCAATACCAAAATATGTAAGAAAATTGTGAATGTGATTTTCCTACAGTCAAATTAAAAATATAACATCACAGAAGAGCGCTGATTGTTAGCCATCACAATCATGTTAAAGTGTTTGCGAAACTTGTTCAAATAAATTAACGTTTTTTCTGTACAAGCAATTATCCATAACATTTTTCGTGCAAACAGTATACGAGTTTTTTTTATATTGTTAAAGTAGCAAACAAACACACGGCGTTCTGATGGTATTATATTAAATCGGACCGTGTTCTATGATGATGTTTCCATGGGTTATGAAACCTTGCTAGGTACTTACAATAGAGATTTAGAGAAAGATTCACTTGTAAACGCGCACGCTCTGGCGGGACGGGTATCCGTTATAACTTGTCTAAGTCTAAATTCATTTATCAGAACTTACAAAACGTCAAATGGACCTTCAACATCTACACTCTATTTCCGCAAGGACATGGAAAGGCATAATAAGAGAAAGAGAAACGTAAACTCTAACCAAATAATAAATTCTTGCACTCAAAAAATGCAACGATAAAAATGTGGTACTGCCCCCAACGACCTGACCCGTTCGTTTTGGTTCAGACCAAAAAGACCCCGCCGGTTTGACTGCTTCCATAGACCACGGTAACCGCTACAGTAAAGTGGACTGTGGGTTCGTTTTCTTCCTTGGTAGAAAAAAAATATTTACCACAATATCATACATATATTTTTCTCAATATCAAAACTAGTTATGTACTCATTTTCGTTATTGCAAACACGAATATGAATTAATCAGATTTTATCTCATACAATTTACAACCACAACATATTATTTTGACGCAAATCAGCATTGAAACGGTACACGTCCATTAAGAGTCAACCACCTCCAAACGTAAAAACGTCATTTTAACCAAAACTCGGTACACACCGTATACATATACCTACCTATTAGTATCAATTGCATTTCCACATCGTCTGAGCAGCGCTGTCGCCCGCGTGTCTCGTACTACTTACATCTGCGTCCAGCGTCCTTCACCAAAACATGTCAAAATCTCTCACCACACCACGACTCTGTTTAAATGGTTATTACATAATGCCGTGCAACTGTGACCATGTGGGTTACACCACCGACTGCGAAGTGGCGATGTATGGGTGACACACGAAATGCGTTATTCAAATGCCGAACGCGATACAGCGCGCAATTCAGGTTCTCTACGGCACCTGTAAACGAATGTGCCATTTACATTGTAATGCACGCGCACTGCTTCCAACCAGTTCGATTAGGAGGGGAATGCTGTCCACATCACAAATTTAATACTTGAGTACACTTCCAGACTTTGTGGCTATTGTAGGTAGGTAGATTAACTTTTGGGCAAGACAATAAATTCACTAAAAACTGAAGAAGATTGTAGAGCTCATTTAAAAATGAGTATTAATAAAACAATTTGATCACAACTGAGAGAAGAAAGTAGCTGAAATAAATATACTAGGTAAAATCCTTCATTTATGTGTTTAATTAAACCTGCATTTAGTTGGTTATTGACAGCACTAAAGTACGATAAAACTCAAGTGACTTTTATGTGTAATTTTACATGAGCAGTTTATACAGTACCTACTATATGTATCTTCTGTTGTAAATAAATAAAATCATTTACATATACTATAAAAAATAGAGTAATTTTTAACTAAATTTCCAGAGGCGACATTTACAAAGCACGAAATCGCATAGCAATGGTATGAATTGAATAGGACATAGAAGTGATAAGCAAACATTATTTTTATATCTCGATAATAACCAAACATGTGTAGATACCGGGGTACTTGCGTGATTGATCCCGGTGCGTGGTAGGGTGGAGTGAGGGGGGTGTAGTGGGGAATGCGCAGGCGCAGCGGCAGTGACCGCTGCAGCCAGGTGCGTGCGGCCATCGACACCATAAAATTAATAACCCGTCGAGCCTCCTAACCAATGCACTCTTGAGAATCATGCGCACTGCACTTACAGCCATCGCGACCATAATGAGAAAAAATCATTTTTCATTACAACCATGAGGGTCTGCTATTGTTCTAGGTAAGTAATGGCATTCTTCTTGATTTTGAGATGAGATGGCAATCAATATTTCATTTTCATTAATATCGCATAAACTTTAATGTATTCCTGTTTTTTGTTGATGTCCATTTCACGAATGGGTGGCTAATTGTGTGGCATCGTCATAAAAACTATATCTGATCCTTTTCTGTAGTATGAATGGTCTTTTAGCACTCATCGCACTCATTAATGGGGATATCTTAGAGTTATGTCCGGTTCTTGTTATTTTAAAGGTATATTTCTTTAAATAAAATATAAACACGATCACACAACGACAATCTTAAGTCTAAAATATACCTACCTACTTACGTTGGAACTTATAACGGGATTTGTGGAGGAAAGTACAGTAAAGTATTTTTAGAAGGTATCTACCTACCTATATGCCTAAATAAACAAAACTATATATTAAATTTTTATATACATACCTAAAAGTACTATTTAAAACCCTACTTGAAAACGGGAAATAAAATTAAGAAATCTATTTTAAAAAGGTAATTTTTATCATATATTTCATAATTATAGAAGTTTCAGAATTAAAAAAAAAAATTATGAATTTCCCTCATTATATTCTGGAAAAGAAAATAAAACTACGAGTGGATAGTATCATACGAGTTCATCTAAACATTCGTGCCTACCTATTTTCTATCAGGACAGAAATAAACACTCGTAAAAGCTCTCTACTCATATCGCGTTAAAAGGTTTATACATTAAAGTACACATAAAATATATATCTCTCGTTCTCTCACAAATTGAATTATCATAAATTGATCCTTTCAACGCATTAGGCTTCATTCAGGGTTGATGTAGATTTGTATTTAATAGCGGCTCAGGGCGGTTGCCTATGCCCGTAGACAGGTCGCCGCGAGCGTGCGCCCGCGTCGCTCGCCGGCCGACGGGGCCGGGGGCGACCGCGGGAGGAGGCGCGGACTCCGCCGAGACGGTGAGTCTGCCTGATAAAGGAGGATTTTATCCGCTCGATTTAGCATGAAATTGGAACACAAAGTGAATAAAGCCACAAGATTGTAAACATTACGAGGTTCCCTTTTTTTATTGCAGGCTTTCGGCTTATTTACGGTGCTCTTTTTACTGGTGACCGGTGTCTACCTCGAACCCTCTATTTATTACCTTGTTAAACTCTAGTTAACGAACTGATCGCTCAGTACCAGTTCGGTTCTTGCGATGCAGTTAATTGGAAATTTATCGCTTTACCCCAACAAAGCTTAATTGATTCGCGGTGTACACGATTGTAAACTGACCTGCTGGCCATTTCAGTAACAAAATTCAATTTAAAAAATCGTATGGAAATTAAAATGTACAGATTTCAACCGAGCTTAAAAGGTCGTTAATGTGAGCGTATATCGCGTACGCCATGCGTTCCCACGCGAGAGGGTAACGTCAGGTCCACCGGAATGAATGACTCACTAAACTCAAAGCTCCATTTCCACAAGTCATAGTGCAATTAATAATATGCGGCATCCTGTCGAATTATCTCTCGTCGTGGCAGGGGTCCGGGCGGCTTTAATTTACCACAATGGAAGTTGGTTCTGAGAAGCGTTCGCCGGCGAGGCGGGTCGATTCTTCGACGAAAACAAACAGAAAATAATTATCATAAAGATGAAGAGCGGCCGCTCGAGGCTCGGCGCTGCTAATGGGGGCCCACCTGGCAGCCAGTGAGTGCTCCCTCCGCCCTCATACATCTGTAGGCGCGCACACCGACATGCTCACACTCGTGCCCACACATTCCCACTGACACACGGACGGACCAGACAACTCATGTTCGACGAGTAAGTAATAAAGACATGATTGGTTTTTGATTGCGGCTGGTAATATCTGGTGATCTTTAGGCATATCTAATGCGGTTGCATACGTATATTCCGAACTTGACTTTATTAAAACGTCTATACGAGCCTACGTAATCTCAACACTTATTACTGTTTACTGTAGAGAAAGTTTGATGCGGAAACTTTCAATTTTAATCAACGGGTAAACTAAGTTATTTTTAGCGCTTATGTCATGATAATAACATGTCGAAAGACATCTTTCGTATACTGTAGCACAAGTGTAAATAAAATTAAAACAAAAAGTACTAGAAAAACTAGCAAAGGTACATACTTATATCGCTACTCGTACATTTAGATAGATATTGATGTAAATTAACCCTTCATCTTAAACACTCTTACTTAAATAAATATAAACTGCGGCTATAAATATCATACTTCCATTTTTTTTCTTAAATTTTTGAAACTGATAAAGGCTAAAGAATCAAGAAACTATAAATTCTAAGTTTTTCCGTGTTACAGAAGTGACATCATTTCCATCATAAAAACTGAACAAAAACCAATCTAATAAAACCCAAAATAAAATAACATTAAAAATTAAAAAATCTAAACAAAAGACTTACCAAATGGAAAATTACTTTAATTCATCCGCCAATCATACCGGAAATTACCATATCCGGTAATGGTCAGGATAGCGGCTCTTTATGACTGCTAGGTATAAACTCAAATTCACTTTCCTCCAAAAATATGAAATCGCCAGTAACTCTGATAGATACCTGGCAGATCTAAAGGCTAACCTACACTCCGTGCACTAACTTAACCACCTTTTTCCGCAATAAGTTTAAAGATACCTTGTGGTTTTAGTTATAGTCGGTTCGATTTCAACATATCTAACTTGATATTAAAAGGTGTCCAAAACCATTTTTATTTCAATGTTTCTAGCTCATAAGGATATGATTCGAAAATTGCTTATGATACACCTGTCATTAGATATATGTATTACATTCCATAAGTAGATAAGTCATCACATTACATCACAGCTTAATTGTTCTAAAGGTATTTGTGTTGCGTTGAGTAGGAATCTCAAAATATTGTATAGTTAAAAAAAATGGTTAAACTTTTTCACCAAAAGGTAACTTAGACAAATAGGCTACTGGAGAGTGGACAGAGCTTTCAATTGTTTTATTCATGAAACTTTTTTGCGTACATGACACCATTTACCAGTCCTTTGAAGTCTGCTAGCCTGTCTACGATACCCGGCGCCAACATTGCACATTGCATTAACGGCCTTTGAAACGGTTCTAACTGATAAACCCACTTTATACTGTTTCTATACAGTACACAAAATCTCTTACAAGATATTGCCATTTCTGAATGTTAACATGCTGGCCATCTTTTTATTGTGTGTGACATTGTGATTTGATATTTTATCTGCAATTATTTGTAAAGATATTACGGTACTTTCTGTAATAAGCGACCTTTAAAAATGGCCCTACCTTGTTAAATTTAACACTGCAGTGTACGCTAGTGCTCCTGCCATTTTGACCAAAAAATAATAACTTTAGTAAGAAATATAATGACAATAATATACTGAGCATATTATTAATTGTGGTAGTATATTATACTACCACAATTTAGACATCTACTCACCTCAAATATACACACAGATACCTATTATATACTAAACTACAAACGAAAGTTTAGTGATGAAATGACTTGGGTGGCTAACTACAGGAATTCAGAAAAAAATGAGATCCTTGTGGAGAAATACTGTTCACTTGTAATTGGTGATAATATACGTCACAGGTGAGAGTCACTTCGTTAGGAAATTTTTTTATACCACTGTGCAACACCAGGGGCGTCACACTCGCGCTGCTGACCCTAAAGAAACCTCCTAATGCCCCTTTTGAAGAACCCCATATTGTAGGCGCATGGGACATTTGCGCATGGGACATTTGCCCTTACGAGTCAGTTTGCACCAATAGGTATTTCACTTCGAAAATTACCTCTTGCACAGATACTACAAGCTTAGATCGACCATTTACTGCCAAAAATCATGTGTATAATGAAATTTATTCATATGATACCTACTTACTATTTCTCTTACTTTATTTTCCCTTACCTAACTTACTTACTTCAAAAGTGTCAGATATTCTTAAGTCAGTTTCAAAATGGCTTATTTTTTTCATAAATAAGTTGTACTGGGATAAATATATTATTAAGGTATTAGCAAAGATATTTCTTTGGAGGCTGCAGGTGATCGCGGCGTTCAAAGCAGTTTTCGAATCCGTCTAAAGGGTCTTCTCACATTACGTCGATAACTTTGTCTCGGCAATAATTTAGCACTGACCGCCGTCGAACTGTGAAAGCCCGAGATAAAATACTTTGACGAATTCTTCGGCTGCCTACCTCAATGGCGAAATATGTTGTTTTTCGTTTCCTTTTTCCGATGCCGATATTTCAGAGTTGTTTTTGCGTGGATGCCGCCGCGTATCGGTCGGTGGTCCATTAAATCTGGAACAATGGCCCACTCAAGTTCTATTTGCCGTTTTATCTAACTTTAACGCACATTATGTGAATTTTGTCGGGACTCTTTTTTTGTTTACTCAACGATGTTTGATGGCTGATGACTAATTAGTTTGAAATGCGATCTTGTATTCTCTTTTTACTGATATTAAAAGAGTAGGTAATATTGTCATATTAGCAACTTCAGATAGGTAGGTACTAGGATAAAAGATGTGTTATTCTGATAAATATTAAATACGGCGAAACTTGTTTAAAAAGGAACAGCGTAAAGAATCGACAAACATATCAATTAATCAAAAATCTTCATCACAATTAATTAAATGTCTAATAATTTAAATTTTTCTATTCAGAAAAGTAGGCTTGACGTACATTAAGTAAAATAAATCACTTGTTTATTTATAAGCGTTTAATAAGTAGATATTATAATAAAGTGTAAACATATGGCATCATCAATGAAATAAATAATATATTAAAACGTTTAAACGAAGAAAAAATGACTCACTCCTTAAAATAGTAAAATGTTGAGAAGAAATTGAGTGGTGTGTTGAGAATTTTATCAATTATAGATGGTCCGAAGCTCTGGGCTGCGCCCCCCGCCGGGATTCAACTTTAGCCTTTAAGCGACGTTAACATGGAAATGGCTTCTTTTATTTAACGTAATTAATTCTAATTAATTGAATAGAATATAGGTGTCAGTGGTAACTTGATATTGTTGTAAAATACTAGCTATTAACAATATGATAGATAATTTAATGTTCAGGTGTTCAAATTATAAATTAATGACAGCATAAATTTATTTTTCGGTGATATTAATACCCCCTACACCTGCGGAATGGCAGACTAACCGGCCACGGCGAATTATTTTTATTGGCAGACATTTTGGCACACACTTAGTGATAAAAATATAGAGTATATTTTACAACTTAGATGAGGGACGTGTCCCAAAACTCCTACCAGACAATCCACAGGTAGCAACGACCTAAAAATATTGGACAATAGTAACTATTTACTTGCAATGGAAACTAATTTAGCTTCAATTTTAAAAAGTTGAAATTGTTAAGTATGTACCACACTAACAAAACTAGAAATAACAATATTTGACTAGGATCCTAAAGAGTATAGCACCTCCTTACATAAAAAGCCTCCTTACATACCTACATACATAAAAGCGTTACTAACCTAAAGAATGAGGGTTATATCCTTTGAGATCTTCTGCGTTCCTTATTCTAGATTTTTATGTTGGACTTTTCTATTTTAGATGATGATGATGCAACACTAGCTATGAAATTCACTCATAGCCACCAGCAAAAATTAAAAGGAAGGTTACAACTGGCGTCGACCAGTGGTAAAAAGAAAACAAAATTAGCTGCCCAGCACAGCACATAGAATGAAATGAAATATTAAGCTTGGTACATATGCATTCTCTATTTATAACACCATTATCTACAAAATATCCTCGCATACAGATCGATATAGGTAAATACTATTGCGATTAGCAAAGTGTCCCTAAGATGGATTAGGAAAACTTTACTATTTGTGGAAAACTGAGTGTCTCCACACGCGGGTGACTCCCACCACGGATCATAAAACACAAGCCGATATAACATATTGATGAAAACCATAAGGTATTACAATTTCCGTTACTCAGAGTACTATACGGGCTGTACCTTTTCTGGGGTAAAGGGTAGGTACAGTATTGAACCAGACCTGATTGAATAAAGGGCCTGAAATCATTTTACGGATAAAATCACCGTTTAGGTACCTACTCGTCAACCTGAATATGAGAAAAATCTCGCACTAGGCACTGAGAAATCTAAAACCCTAATTGAAATCTTAGACATTTTAGACAAAATATTCCTCCCATTATTTTATCTAAAATTGCAAATATCTCAATAAGGGTTCTTCAATTTCTGTCTATTAGTTTTCAATATTGAAAAAGCGCTTGCCTTATTTAACGTTGAACACAAACGGCTGGGTACAAGTGCTTCGCGTGTGTTCGGGACTTTTACGATTTCTTCTACATTCCACAATGCGGCTGGACGAAGTATCTGTAGTCATTTAAGATAAGAACGTATACATAAGTACTACATGCATAGGTCCCCGTGAGCATAATCAGCCTTGGGATACGTTCATAAGCTAATTCAAAAACATATCAATACATTTTCTTTGTCATCGTAAAGTAGTTAAGAATACGTTCATTATATGTAATAATAAACATTACATACATACATACACTCACACCTGTAATTCCCCGAAGGGGTAGGCAGAGTTTTCTTTTTACAAATATGTATTAAACCAAACTTAAAAATTATTCAAATAATAAATAAATAATATTACACCACATTCTACACAACGCTATCTAGACCCATGGTAAGCATAGCTTAACTAGCTTGTGTTATGGGACCTAGAATGCGGATAAATAACTTAGATACTTCTTTTTTTGTAAATACATATTACTTTCAAACAGCAGTAATAGCAGATTAGCTACCTTAGCGTCAGACTAGTGCTCGAGTGGTTGCGGTTCGAAACCCAGCCAGGTACAATACCGACGTAATCCCACTCCTTACACAAACTATTCAGCTTAACGAGAATGTTTATCATATTGGTACCTTATTAATTTCCTTTTTAAAAAATACCGTAGTAGACATGAAATAATATGTGAACAAATCGAGCTGTTTCCCCCAACTCCACCTGCGTGAAATTCTGATCTCTTGCCTCCAACTCATGAGATCCTATTCCATTTCAGGGGTCAAACGTTTTTGATGTGTTATTCAAGACCATAATCTCTCCAAACTTAAGTCAGATTCGTTTTGCCGTTTGAGGACGATTGAATAACAATCATGCAGGTATTCCAATGGACAAAAGGATTTAAAAGTATTTTGATGTTAGGTTATCTACTTTTGTCGTTGACTGTACCTATGATCTAGTAATTGTAAACAATCGTTGTTCGATAATAGGTAAATTATAAAGTAGGTAGATACCTTGGAATGCGGGCTGGTTGAAGAACGACGGATAATTCACATCGCTAACGTCTAATTACGACGAGGAAACTCACAGGATCCTGAGCTATAGAACGATGAACTTTAACCTCGTATAGGTATATTGATAGTTAGCTGTTGACTACAAGTCCTCCTATGTGATATTCTGATCCCGTTCCCGCTACCCACTGAATAAAATGTAGCATATGTCCTATTCTAGACCATAAGCTATCTCTATGCCATTTTTGCATGAAAGATTAAGGCGTACAAAATTATTAGAAACTTAATAGGTAGTAAGTAGGTATACCTGCTGCAATCTACACCTTCCACTACTAACCTATCATTTAAGAGGAAATATTAATATAATCACTTACATGGCATTGCCGCGTGGTTCCCGGCAGAGTAGAATTAGGGCCATCCCATCTCTTCCCATGCGGTGTCGTACAAAGCTACCAAGAGGGCTGTTTAACATCAGGCAGATATATACAGCCCAGACTCAGCCTCAGATGCATGGCTTGAGTCAACAATAGAGCCCTGAATACGGCAATAGGCTCATCTATTACGTGGGACCGAATACACTTATTGGTGAAATGCGAGTGTTAATTCACCTCTGCCTAACCCTTCAGGGATAAAGGCAAGATTATATGTATGTACGAACAATATATAAGTGTATGTTATGAAACATTATATGAAGCGTCAGTAGCTGGTAGTGGTTAAGGAGTCGGCCTTGTGATCGAAAGGTCCTGGGTTCGAATCCTGATGATTACACTGCCGACGTAAACCCACTCTTAACACACGCAATTTAGCTTAGCTGGAGGGGTTAGAGGAAATATTAGTAGCATCGGTTCTAATATTCTTTATAAAAAAATATATAATGTATACTAATGCTTGAAATAAAATAAAAAATAAATGAATAAATATTAAAGCTCCGTGGCGGGTGGCCTCTGTAGTGAAAGCCTCGAATGCAACCGGGAACAACGCCAAGGTGGCTAGCACACTAGCCACAAATGTGCTAGCCACGACGTCATGATAGTCGCGTTACTCATTAGATTCGAACCTTTTTTTTTTTACGTGCTCAAAATTATGTCGGACTCGAACCGACTAAAACGCACGCCGCCTGTGGGTCGTTTTGGTTGCCGAAGGTGAGGTTGACAGGCATATCCCTCGCACCCCGGCCGACCCAGGGCCATCTCTCACTATCTGGCCCTCTCCTCGGGTGTGTGTGGACTACAGTCCCCAACTCGTTCCCGGAAAACGGGGAGGCGCGCCAAGCGCCGCCGCCGCGGCCTGCTTCTGCCAGGGTGACAGGCGGCTCCACCTGTCACCCCCAGGCCGGCCATTAGATTCGAACCTTAGACCTCTCGATCGTAAAGCCGAAAGCAGCAAGATGCAAATGGTCACACGCATATTGCATGTTCTTGAAATACAGGAGCTCGCTGCTGTTGGCAAACTACAAATAATCACACGCAAATTGCATGTTCTTGAAATACAGGGGCTCGCTGCTGTTGGCAAGCTGTAAATGATTACACGCAAATTGCATGTTCTTGAAATACAGGGGCTCGCTGCTGTTGGCAAGCTGTGCTGTTAATGATTACGCGTAAATTGCATGTTCTTAAAGTGCAGGGGCTTGCTGCTGTTGACAAGCTACAAATGATCACGCAAATTGCATGTTCTTGAATTACAGGGGCTTGCTGCTGTTGGCAAGCTGTGTTGTAAATGATTACGCATAAATTGCATGCTCTTAAAGTGCAAGGACTTGCTGCTGTTGGCAAGCTACAAATGATCACACGCAAATTGCATGTTCTTGAAATACAGGGGCTTGCTGCTGTTTGCAAGCTGTGCTGTAAATAATTAAGTGCAAATTGCATGTTCTTAAAGTGCAGGGGCTTGCTGATGTTGTCAAGCGTTGTCAAGCTGTAAATAATAACACGCAAATTGCATGTTCTTAAAATACAGGGGCTCGCTGCTGTTGGCAAGGTATAAATGATCACAAGCAAATTGCAACTTCTTAAAGTGCAAGAACTTGTTGCTGTTGGCAAGCTACAAATGATCACACGCAAATTGCACGTTCTTGAAATACAGGGGCTTGAGGCTGTTTGCAAGCGTTGTCAAGCTGTAAATAATCACAGGCAAATTGCATGTTCTTAAAATACAGGGTCTCGCTGCTGTTTTCAAGCTGTAAATGATCACACGTCAATTGCATGTTCTTAAAATACAGGGCTTACTGCTGTTGGCAAGCTGTGCTGTAAACGATTAAGCGCAAATTGCGTGTTCTTAAAGCGCAGGGGCTTGCTGATGTTGTCAAGCGTTTTCAAGCTGTAAATGATCGCACGCAAATTGCTTGTTCTTAAAATACAGGGGCTTGCTGCTGTTGGTGAGCTGTAAATGATCACACGCAAATTACATGTACTTAAAATGCAAGGCCCGCTGTTTATTTCATTTAAATTACTTATAACTAAGTTTATCTAGTTTAAGGTAACGTTTAAGTGCGCATTTAGTTTTCACTTCATATTGGGTCAAATGAGTGTAGATAGAAGTAATCTCGAACGTACAAAACATGAGCGGCCGTCGCACCTGTCACCCCTTGAGCATACGTTTGGAGAACCAGCCTGCCGCTTGCCTTGGAAAGCCTCCGAGCAACCCTCTACAGGGGCATTCCAGCCTTGGTCGGCGTTTGATGTAGCCTGTAGCGTTTGCCCTGCGGCCGTCTCCGTTACCCAGGGTGCACCGCGTGGAGGTTTCCGAAAAAGAATCTCTGTAGCAGTAGGTAGGTAAATATGTACATACCTACTACTCGCAAATGGCAATTGATCGAAAATTATGAAAAAAGCCATCTACTTTTGTAGTTATAAAGAACAATTCAAAAGAAACACAACAAGACTATATTTAAATACTTTCATAGGAAATTATTTAATCTTATACAACACAAACGAAAAACAGCACGCTGTTGTTTGTAAACGAAAAGTGGGAGCCTTGAGAAGTGCAGTTAACATGTTCCATCTTTAGTAGGCAAATTTACGCGGAACACTAGACATTCAACTTTAAGATAAAGTGCTAAGGACTAAATTTGTTTAATAGTTTTCACCGTTTTCTCACTTTAAATATTTGTTAATTGCACTGAAATGTAAAGTCTAACTCCCGCTTCACAGGATTCAATTTAGCAACGCTAATGCTCGGAATCTTCGAGACTGCGGCACCAAAAACTGTTTACTCATAAACCACGCTCATTGTTTAAGTAAACTTCTATTTCGATGCTTTACCGTGAAGCGATTGCCGCCACGAGATTCGCGCTAAACAATATTTCTTAGTACCCAATAAGAAGTGAAAACTAACTGCGCACTTAAACGTTACCGAGGAAGTAGACATTCTAATATTACATTAATGTTTCTCTTTCAATCTTTCATTAGGTACATTACTTATATTTTTTACAATGGCCGAAGTAATTTTTACAG
Organism: Eilema griseolum; assembly: GCA_963662185.1. Taxonomy (NCBI): domain Eukaryota; kingdom Metazoa; phylum Arthropoda; class Insecta; order Lepidoptera; family Erebidae; genus Eilema; species Eilema griseolum. The sequence goes on from OY759236.1 coordinate 12,765,412, forward strand.
GAATGTAGGTACCTACAGATTTAAATGGATCTTAGGGTTAGGAAATCTTGACGTATGAATGATAACCAAAACAGACAAATAATTACACTGAGCAGGAATCCAACCCACGACCTCGCGACGTAGCAGTCGAATGCTCTACCCACTACGCCCTCGCTGCTGCTACAGTAATAGTACCACCCATTGCACTGAGTTCGTCTACATAGATTTAAAGCATAAGCAGTTTAAACGAAAACTTTTGATAAATTAGTCGAACTTCTCATTAAAGGTTTATATGATTGACACCTGATGATGATGTTAATTCGTAACCTTACTTTATATCAGTACCTACGTTGGGCAAACCTTCTCATATTCTCCTGCGTTTACTAAAATTATTGTAAATATACCTGCTGTTATGATCGTGATGTCAAAAGTAAATATCCCAAAGAACCAAATACGTAGATAATCTTACTAGGTAAAAAGTGTACCGCGGAAGTGAGCAGTGTAAAGTAAAAAAAGTGTATATGACAGATCAAAGTCCCTACTTTACACTCACTCGCACTAAAACTACTAATTAGGGCATGTCATGTTATAGGTATACGCATTTGCAACAGACAGGACATGCTAATTCGGGATATTTATTTCGAGTTTTCCATGCTATAAGGCTGAATTTGCTTTACCGCAATCGGATTTTTTAGCCCTAATTTGAATGATCATTTTTAAGCATACCTCTTTTTATTCTTAATTCTTTATTGCACACAAGCAGTACAGAGGTCAAACACAAAATAAATATATAAGAAATATGTACAAAGGCGAGCTTAACTCAGTATGAGTTCTCTACCAGCAAACCTTTGAGTAGCAGAGAAGCAGTTAAAGTAATAAAGGGACGTGAAATGTACATTAATTTTTCAGATAAAAGAAGGGTACCTAAACAGGACATATATATACACATAAACATACATACACAGCATACATATTACACCTACATACATATATACAAATGTACATACATACATACATACATAAACATAATGCATACATATAGACACATAAATATATTCAAACTACATTACTGTGATAGGAAATGTTCCCTTGTTCTTCTCCTAAAGACGTCCAGGCTATTACTACCGCGAATGTTGTGAGGTAGTGCGTTCCAAAGACGTAGGTACAGCCTGCACCATGAACGATCGTGAACATCGTAGCAGCAAGAAGTGTGTGCAGGTGTGCGAAGCAGAAGAGAGGAAGAAAGACGACAGTGTTTGCCCCTGGGCACAAGATACTCAAAGCGTTCCCGCAAATAACTTGGAGCATTAGGATTATGAAGTATGGTATAGAGAAGAGTTAGGATGTTAAGGTTACGGCGCTGTCGAATGGGAGCCAGTTCAGTCTTTTGCGATATTGCGTGACATGGTCGTATTTGCGAAGGCCAAACACAAAGCGGATTCCTAAATTTTGCAGGCGCTCAAGTTTGTTCAGCAGTTCCTCCGATGCATCTAGAGAGCAGACATCAGCGTAGTCTAAAAGCGAGAGTAGAAGAGATTGTGCAAGAGTAACTTTAGTCTGAAGAGGTAGGAGTTTCTGGAGACGCTTGAGGGATTGAAACGAACAGTATACCCTCCTGCTTACCTCCGCGATGTGAACATCCCAGGCAAGCATGGAGTCGATGTGCACGCCTAAATTTTTTGCACTTTTTGAGTAATCAATGGCCACCGAATCATACATTACTGGAGGAAGAAAATCATGCTCCAAGAGGCGGAGCATGTATCTACCACCAACAATAAGTGCTTGAGATTTTTTGGGTTGACCAGCTGTCCAAAGGATTGGGCCCCAAGTATGGATGTTGTCAAGATCATTGTTGATGGTAGCCACAGCCCCAGTCAGTTCATCAGCTTTAAAATGTCGATATATTTGCAGGTCATCTGCATAGAGGTGGTAATGCGAGGTTAGAACCCGAATCACGGCGTTTATGAAAATAGAGAAAAGAGAGGAGAAAGAACGCCACCCTGTGGAACACCTGCTACCAAGTCGCAACAATCGGAGGAAGCGTCATTCACTCTAACAGACTGTTTAATATAAGATACGCATTTCTAAGCTATCTATTTTTGTTGTATCAGTTACATCTGCGAGTCCTGCGAGTTATCATCACCAACGACGTTGGTCTCGGTTGCCTCCAAAGTCTGCACTTATTACCTTTACGGGAACAACTGCCGTCTGCCAACAGGCAGTCAGACGGCGAGCTCATGTAAAAACAATTATGAGAGTTGAAGATGCGAAACCACAGATTATAATAAATAGTTGCGAATAACAAGTTGAAACATGTGTTTTTTCCAGACTTCATTGAGAAAGAGTGTAGGTATGTACGTCAAAATAAAAAATGCAATATAATTAGGTATGTTTATTACTACGTTCACTAAGTATTGAAATATCAATACGTTTCTTCTATTAAAAATTCTCTGACTGACTTGTTGTATCTGTCGGGTAGTACATCTTTTAGTTCATTTCTAGTAAGCCAGCTAGCCTTATTCTTATCTGTGGGCACTCCACTTTTGTAGTTGGCGTAGTAGAAGAATACCTGCAACATAAATTATAGATACAATTAATAAACTACGTTATCGATCAAAATATAGAACAAAATTGCTTTTGCCCGCGGCTCCGCCCGCGTGGATGTCGGTTCCCACAGTGGACAACCCTTATCACTAAGGGGTATGAAAAATAGATGTTGGCCGATTCTCAGAACTACTCAATATGCTCACAAAATTTCATGAGAATCGGTCAAGCCGTTTCGGAGGAGTTCAAGTTCGAACACCGTGACACGAGAATTTTATATATAAGATATAAGATTAAATTGGTGCAGGCGGAATTCGAACTCGCGATCTTTTCCATACAGGGGGAACGCTCTGACCACTAAGCCACAGAACCCTCGCCCAAAACCATCTAAATTCCTGTATGCATATATGCGTCTTGCTGCATAGGTATATACTGATATTGTCACAAAATCAAAATTTACAACAAATATCGTGCTTATCATGGGAAAAAACAAGATTGGACTGCAGTATCATAGCCAGTGTCATCGATCAATCAACCAATTAGCCTATGGAAGTCCACTGCTGGACATAGGCCTCTCCCTATGTTGGGAGGATTCGGCCTACTGTTTCCAGGTTGGCCAGGCGGGTTGGTGGTACAGAGTTTTAATTCGAGTTTTCCTTCTCTCGCAGTGATATCTTCTGCGTATTTTTCCATTAGTCACCTCTTACGACACCCTTCGTACGTAGGATGAGATGGTGCGATGATACATTATATTCTTTTTCCGTCACCAAACACACCACACGGAGGAAGTGTCATGTAAAAGTGGAATTATCCGCAACATTTATGCAACGGCGATTGCAGTAGCGTGGCGTCTGAAATCTGAGCGTCATTCCCGGTTGCACGCAAATCCTTCGGAGCTCTAAGAAATACTTCTAAAGTCCTATTTTTATAACTTACACCTGCATCGTAAAAAAATATACGGTAGCCTTGTGGTATGGGTAATGGACTGCTGAGACGAGGTCTCGGGTTCGATCCCAGGTTTTACTATGGCACACACCAATGACTTTTCGATGCTTTTCGAAGTTATGTGTGTATTTATCGTAGGTTTATAAGTGCCCGGTTAATGGCAATAGGCTCGCCACTATTACATTGGGACCTAAAACATAAACTGGCGAAATGTGGGTGCTTAGCACCTCTGCCTACCCCTTCGGGGATATAGGCGTGAATTTATGAATGAATGAATGACACCTGCATCGTTCGTGACAGGTTAAGTTGTAATTTGCGATATTTTTTTTGCAAAAAAGATTTTGTAATACTTGACTATTATAAAGGAGGCTGAGATTTATTTGGTTACCTCATGTGAATCAAGAAAAATAAGGATTATTTTTATTCTTATACATATATACAATCACGCCTTTAAACCCGGAGGGCTAGGCAAAGGTTACATCCACATTTCGCCAATCATTAAATTCGGTCCCATGTAATAGGGAGTGAGGGGCACTATTGTTGACTCAAACCATGCATCTGAGGATTAGACCAGACTGTATATATCTTTCTGATGTTAAACAGCCCTATCCCTTAGTCGCCTTGTACGACACCACATGGGAAGAATTGGGGTGGTCCATATTCTACTCTGCCGGGAACCAAGCGGCTTTTCTTATACGAAGGATTAAATTAGAATAGTTAGCCCCGAAATTGAGTACCTCTTTCGTCTGTCAATTTTATTGCGCTAGCGGATACAGACAACCTTAGCATTCATAATAGCATCATATAAAACGAGTTTTATTTAGAATCATGCTTATAAACAAGCCTGTGAATCAGTTAAATCTGGCCGACGAAAGACAGTTGACAAGGTACTGAAGACTAAATTGCCTTGATAATTATTTCAGCTATCGCTCATCTATTTTATTATGTCTGCGGTTAACCGCAAGTATCAAGATGTTACACATCATCGTCTTTAAAAACTCGCCGCTTTTGAAGTATAATTCAACTGCGATTGAGATCTTATTAACAACATCTTCGGACTACTTTTGTGGCCAATCGGATATGGGACGTCTAATAAGGCAAATAATAGCAGAGCGAAATTTTATACCATCCACGTCCACCACCACAAAATGGTATTCTAATAACTACTATAATAAACGGAACAAAACCTATATTCATATGACAAAAGAGTGGTCTAATATCCTCTTTTTTATGACTGTCTGTGTTGACAGGAAATAGATTGACCTAAGTAGGTCACAGAGTGGTAGATAACAATGCTCTTCCTACAGTCCCGGGTCCTTGAAGCAGCGTCAGCCTCATCAGATGCTTTTTCAAGGCAGTCTAGCTAAGTGCCACCATTGTAACGTGGTACGTGACTGTAAAGGTGACCCACATTCTAGAGACTTAAAAAACAAAGTCTCAGGAAAGAGGTTCACCATTACAAACACATAATAGTGACAGGTCCTTGAAGCAGCGTCAGCCTCATCAGATGTTTTGTCAAGGCTGTCTAGCTAAGTGCCACCATTGTAACGTGGTACGTGACTGTAATGGTGGCCCACATTCTAGAGACTTAAAAAACAAAGTCTCAGGAAAGAGGGTCACCATTACAAACACATAATAGTGACGGGTCCTTGAAGCAGCGTCAGCCTCATCAGATGTTTTTTCAAGGCTGTCTAGCTAAGTGCCACCATTGTAACGTGGTACGTGACTGTAATGGTGACCCACATTCTAGAGACTTAAAAAACAAAGTCTCAGGAAAGAGGGTCACCATTACAAACACATAATAGTGACTCTCTTTCGCTTATCCTCCCATGCGTGGTAAAGTGGAATTGACGTGTCCTGCTTTAAAAAACCTGCTCCACCGCCTCCTTCTAGAGCATTACTTGCTCGCAAAATAAGGTGGTGGTAGTCTCCACGTTCACATGTTGCATCATCGTTGTGAGCAGCGGGCTGAGCGAGAAAACTCCCATCCCTACATTTGTACATTCCGAAAGTAAGATTTTTTCGCTAGTTGAATATGAGGTTTGCTAATTCGGGCCTGAAGAGCCACTGAGCTTGGGGCTCCTGAGCTTGAGGGCCCCTGTGCACGGCATCGCCTGGCCCACCCATAGCTACCCCAGTGGGCAAATGATATCAAATAGCCAGGCAATGATTTACTAACCTTAGCTCCAACTTTTCCATTCACATCTGAAGGGTATTTGTACTTATAAAACCCGCATGGAGCGTTTGATAGGAATTGCACTTTGAGTTCGGGTCCACATTGCTCTTTAACTATTCTTTCTGCAGTCTGAAAGATAAAAAAAGCACAAGACTTAAGTATATATTTTTTACACAGGAATATTAGAATCGAAATTACTAATATTCCCTCTAACCTAACCCTTCCAGCTAAGTTAAATTACTTGTGTTAGTAGTGGGTACACATCGGTAGTGTAATGGCCAGGATTCGAACCCGAGACCTTTCGATCGTAAGTCCGACTCCTTAACCACTAAGCTACCGAAGCTATTATTATTGATCTTTTCTAAATTACTTACTTTCATAATAATATGCATGCATACCAACCTACCAACAACCCAACCGCGGTAGCCTAGTGGTATGGGTAATGGACTGCTGAGACGAGGTCTCAGGTTCGATTCCAGGTTCTACCATGGCACACACCAATGACTTTTCGATGCTTTTCGAAGTTATGTGTGTATTTATTGCAGCTTTATAAGTGCCCGGTTAATGGCAATAGGCCGCCACCTATTACATTGGGACCTAAACATAAACTGGCGAAATGTGGGTGCTAGCACCTCTGCCTACCCCGTCGGGGATATAGGCGTGAGTTTATGTTATGTTTTACCTACTAACAGACATGAATAAATGCCTAAGTGTCATCATACTCCTCAGCATTCGAGACCCTTAACGACACGGCACGGCGTGCGGTTTTACTCGGGTCAAGACCGACTTCGGGAGTATCTGTGCGGAATTCGACACAAAAATATACCAACTGCCGAGTGTACAGTAAAGTTTCCGAGTTTCGGTAAATTCGGAACCAGTGGCTAGCGAGGTATACAGTAACAAACAATTTTAATAATAAAATTAAAGAAAAATTAAATGATTAATATTATTAAAATAAAATTGGACTTTGATTGTAATAATGATAAAGCTCATTATTACAATCAATCTCATCCTATGGGTTTTAGAATGCAAATAAACAAATGTAGGTACTTAGATTTTTTCCTTTTTGTAAATGCATACTTTGTCATAGTCTATTTAATTATCATTTTATTAAAATAACAAAACTGAGTGTAATACATGATAGTTACCTGTCTCAAAGTCTCTCCTTCTTTCCACAATCCTTGAGGTAATAATGACTTTACATCTGAGCCCAGCTTTATTGGAGTGACCAATATCAAATGCCTCTGAAGACATCTTTCTGTTGAAGTTTTGTCACCTTTTTTGTCAGCATCTAGAAAAGAAAACATAATATATAATTCCATACCATGCATATAAATCAGTAACCAAAGTTATCAAATTAGGAATGGTAAAAGAGCAGTAGAAGTTCCGTATGCTCTTATTTTATTGTTTTTTTTTTATTATCCACCCAATCTATTATAGTAAATGATTCAAATGTTAAATATTAGGACGTCAAAATAAATTATTTCGTACATTATATATTTATTTATAACTTAATGTTTTGATGTTAGTAAAAAGACTAACTTGACCAATCAGTCAAATACTCAATTGAGTACAACAATTAATCAGAATCAACCCTTAAATATATTATTCAGACCTTTTAAAACACTAGTTACACCCAAGGCTTTGCATGTCATACTAAGTTTTACTGAGAGGAGCCCACACACTTGTGCTCTGCAGCATCACAGTGAGCAACATTCTGAGTGAAAGAACTCCCACCCTCATGGCTGTCACAAGGACCCGCCTCGGCGTCATAAATCACGGTCTCTAAAACTTGCACTATGATATGTAAAAGGCATTTTTCAAATTAAACTCAGCTTTATTGTTAGTATGAATTACCATAGACTAAGGCTAAACTTCACCAATTATATAAAATTACAATTAGAAAAAAAATTGTAGACTATTTGTGCAATATTTGAACAATTTGATAGTAGGCAACTTACTTTATAACATAGGAAGCCTTATGTTCAAAAGAAAAGAATATTATTTTATATTTATTGTTATGTGTAATGTAGCTCACAGGGTTTTCTTGTACCACTTAGGTGGTAGACAAACAGACAACTCACCAGATGAGAAGTTATTTCCAGAATAATCTCTGTCAAAATTTCATTAATTCAGTTAATCTAGTGTGATTGTGTAACAAAGATTTGTTCATACAAATATCATACAATAGCAGTAAGATAGTAAGATTCACTGTACCAGTCTCAATGCTGGCAAACTGGAACTGGGCAAGCTCTTCAATGGAAGCATCTTCGAAATCCTGTGCCGTTATTTTGCTAACTGCATCTAAGTCCATATCTGCCGAGTCCTTCTTGTGAAGCTCAGACTGCACTCTAGAAATTAATATTGACAAAAAACGAAATAATTTTATCAAAAACTAAGGTCATAAGAATTAAATTACAGAAAGAAGAAGAACAGAAGAAAAAAGAACCGAACTATACATATAAATGTTAGCATACTAAAAGTAATTCTTGTACCAAGCTTTTAAGTTCTTTTTTAAATGAAGACAATGAATACAACTCCGTGACCTGTTAACAGAAAAATGGTATTACTCTGTGAAAGATTTCCTAACAGATAGGACATTACAGCAGTACAAGGTGCCCTAGTTGTGATGTGGTCGGTTCATACAGTGTTCGATGTAGGTAAATTTTTATTTTGACAAAGTAAATTAATTATATCTTGACATCATAATATTGAATAGACATTGAAATCTAAAATGACATTATAAACTGACATCATCTACATTATTTCTATTCTATCTTAATATTGTTCTTATTAATATTATTGACATTGTTAATTGAAATTGAAGGAATTTTGAAATGACTATTTGTAACGAACGAATGAGTTTTGAACGATAGCACATTTACTGATTTAGCTACTAGAATTGCATGCCTATTATGGTAGAATATGGCGAAACTATGTACCTACTGGATATAACACCTTTATGTAACCCATATTTGTAATGAATGAATGAATAAATGAATAAATGAATAACGGAGCTAAACTAAGTGTTTTGCTTGGGTTTTCGTGAACATGATAAGTTCACATGATATGAAGATAACTGCCGTAGTTAATATAGATGTATACACTAACTTATCAGTTTCATGTCTAATTTCGTGGGCTGACTTCATACTCTTTTCCACTTCTAGAGTATAAAGCAGATCCTTGTATTTCTTCTGAATTTCATTGAGTGGTGGGGAGACCATTGGCAGCCTTTCGATACAAACTCCCGTCACGATGTCCCATGATAACTTTGTACTTAAGCCTGTGCGCAATAACAAGAGATCAGTTTACTAATAATATATAAATATTAAATAATTTATTATTTACGTTACGATATATAACCTCAAGTGTCATACCTCGGGCGAAAATGCGATGACAAAAATTAAATTCAGCTTGTAAAATTGTCTTAAACAACATTTTGTGATAAGATGAACCTAAATTATAAATAGGAGTTCCTAGAAATATCAAAATTCAGTCATAAAACCTCTTATTAATGTAATTTACTCGTTCATAGGACTATTTTCCCAATCCCAATGTTCACAATATTGACATTTACTAGTTACTGTCAATAGTGTCAACTGTCAACTTAAGTGTCAACTGTCAATCTGTTTCTTTTTTTTTTTCATTTATTCCTATCGGAACCGGCTATGGTACAATGACCATGCTGCCGATTTTTAATATTTTAGTTGTGATGATTGTTCATGATAATGAATTGATGATGATGTTGATGATGATGTTGATGGTGATGATGATGACGATGAATGATGATTGCTGACTCAGTAAAGTTGTGGGAACTTTATTATAGGTTTTCTAGGGAGATTTTGACTTATTGTAGTCATAATTTACTGTAATATGCTACTTTCCTACTACAGTTGTGTGCATTTTCAAAGACGCTATGTCAAAAAATCCACCATTATTTACATGAAAACTCAATACCAATTACGGGAAATAAAATAATACCGCGGTGCTCCCTTCTTCGTGTTGGCGCCAAAAAACCCTGACAATTCCGTGTCTATCTCTCATTTTTTATTTTTTCCTCTGACCAAGGAAACAATTGTACAAAGAATTCTATTTTTTTCTTAATTTTTGTGAGTGTCGAAAGCAGAATAACGGTAAAAAGCAGAAAATTCCCTACAAACATAACAAATTTCGGAAATGCTACCACGTACGCCTTCATACTAGCAACGAAAACGAGCGTGCAAAAATGCGGTGCCTAGACAGGGGATGCACATCGCATCTATGTGGCGATGAAAAATTATTGAAAAACTAATATCATGCCCGAATCAGGTAAGATGAACATAGCATCAGATAAGCACACAAACATGTAATACTACGACTGAACAATCTCGATCGTTAGCATTGTTAGCAGCATCTGAATCCTGTTACCTACGTTTTGATCAACGTCGAATCCGTGCGGTAGAAGGTTCTTCATACACACACATATTTTTGATATGCGCGGATACCTTGCAGCTCTGTTTAGAGCTGTTAGGAGGCTCGTGACGTGTCCCTTTGACTAACAGAGGACATAGTGGAGAGCAGGTAAGAGGCGAGTGATACCATGCACCTGAGAGGATCATCTTAAAACCGTAAATGGCTCAAGGTCATTTCAATGTGGTCAAATCATATAGTTAATTATAGGTCGGATACTCAACCATGTTCTACGCCTAAGTTTATAGTAGGGTGTTCTCGCTGGGTGTTTGTGGTATGGGTCAGCCCTCCACGGAGACGCTGCCTACAGCAATGTCACCCTGTCTCACTTATCATTTCAGATTTAACAAACCATGCATGCAAGTTTTCTAACTGTGGTTTATGTAACAAGTGTATCTACTACGGCAGCTCATGTGATACATGAGCTGATGTAGTCTACCACGTAAACTCCATTGTTCACGCAGACTAGCCCTGTCCGATTCACCCCAGGTGAATTCCTTACTTTAGCTTAATGGAACCAGAATCCACCCGAAAGACGTTTGGGGTACATGCGGGCCTGTACCGCATCCGCCTGGTGGCGAGCCATTACGCGGACTCCTCGCGTTTAGAAGGCAGGTCCTGTCGTGAACTGAAATTGCAAAATAATCCTGTAGACATATTACAATTCCCTCACGATGGTTTCCTCGCAATTTGGCCTTAGAATAGACCGCACCTGTTCTCCCCCTTGGTCGAGAGCACCGCTCCTTGTCCCAGTCTGTTCTTCTGGCGCGAGTGGCACCGACACCAAGAGGAGGTCCTCTGACGTAGACCACTCCGTTAGTTAATGATGCTCAAGTCTCTTGAAAAGGTGTATTACAGTAACCTTAGAACATAGTACATCTCTCGAAGAGACAGCTATAAGATGTATTACTTTACTAACCTAAGCGTTTCCTACGTGACCAATAAACTGCCTTTCCTTTAATCTACACTAACTTCGGAGAATCTGAAATAACATAACTATAAATATTACCTTCATCATGCATAATATATAGGCCGTAAATAATTAAACTAAGTACGACTACCGATATAGAATGTTTAGATCTCTCTATACCTCATTATACCGTCAAGAGATTATCTCTGTAGCCTAGAATGTTTTTTTGAGATTCAAGTTTGAAAGGTACTTACATACCCTGAGACAATAATTTTCCTCCTAACTAGAAATCTCATTGGAATGTTAACAAACTCACCAAAATATTTAACAACTTAGGTGGCAGACAAGCACACGGCCCACCTGATGGAAAGTGGTTACCATGACCTATGAATGTGTGTATCGGGACAATATTAACATTATTCTAGGGAATATAGCCTTCGTGATTTTATGTAAGTAACTCGGCGAGCACAATCCTATTCGACGCCATGACGAATAATTTCCCCATGATAACAATTTTTATAAGTTATATTGTAATTTCTCACTCACTTGAGTCAATTTGGATCGCTATACCCCTAGCCCGGCACATGTGGACAGCTTCCACAACCATATTCGTATTATAATAACGATACTCTTTCTAATCTAACACTGAGTAAGAAAGTTACGTTACTACCCCGCGAAACTCTCGCACCGCAAGCAGAAAGCCCATAGACAAATTCATAAGGCTTGACAACAACCCATTCTGAACTTTGTCTTTGGCACATCGTGATTTCACGACAGTGTTGTTTTATATGTTTGCAATATCTAACAGTAATGAGACTTATTTTTTTTATTATGTACCACTTAGGTGGCAGCCGAGCATACAATGATAATCAAGCAATAAAAAGGTACTTATTTCATACTGATATATAAACTGGTGCTCAAAATGGTAGATCTACTAAGTAGTTGATCTACCAAATGGTAGATCTATCGTTGTAGACGGAGAAAACATTCTATTAGCCTTTTTTATGACAGGTTACAAGCCTATAGCTAACTACAGACTCTGTGGCGTGGCGGTAGTGAACGTGGCCGGTTCGCAGGAGGCGCGGGTTTGATCCCCGCTCAATGCAAATATTTGTATGCATGAAATTTATTATTTGCATTGGCATGGTCTGGTCGTCTATCCGGTCGGTTGTGAGTCATCGGTCCCGGTTGTCATACTAACATCTATTATAGTCGTTACAGGTAGTTGGAGCTCTGAAAAAGTCCAACATCTGAATGAGTAAGTAACTGCAATGCTTCGATATCGCCTTTGGGTTGTGGAGGTCAGATGGCAGTCGCTTCATGGAAAACATGGAAGTTTAGCCAAATCTGCAGTTACACTGGTAAAGCGGACTTCAGGCTCCGAGGTGAAAACTTCGGATGCTACTTGGATTAACGCTAAGAGGAAGAAGAAGAAGGTCACAAACTAAGAGAGTTATCAGATATTCATGGCGGCCTCTCAGCGCCGCATATAATTTTAGAAGGCATAGGATTGATTGCCTCAATGACTTCTAAGTATTATACTGTCCATAAATAATAGATTAGCTGACTTCCACTGTACTGGCTGGTCCCTCAACTACCCTCAAGTACTTAACAAGATTCCACTATCGACAGCTCCTCCTTTAAACTGTATCGATGCAGTGAAATAAAACATTTCCATACATTGTTAGAATACTAAAAAATTAAGGGCTCAAGAAGTTGGTACAGGATTTCAGGGCAGGTCGGCTAGTAAATAATACAATTAAGTTTATTAAGATATATTGATTAACGACATCATAGGATTAACTTTAAAACCTACGACGACTTCTCGATTGCAAGTCCAAGGTCTTAATGATCTTAGTCACCAGGACTAGCACTGAAATATACTGTTTAATTAATCAGTAAACACTTAATAAACCCTATTCACAAATATCGAACGCCAACTCTCTTAACAAAAATGTGTTTTGGACATAAATTAGATTTTCCCAATTTTTTTACTGTTAGAACCATTTTATTTAAAAACAGTTAAATACTATATATAAAAAAATAACTTAAATTTGACAAATTAAGTACATCTTTTTATTTTGAGAACTTTATTGAACGTAATAAAAAGAATTCTAATTAATACTAAGCTTACACTACACAGTAGCCAATTGGTAGCCATTTTGATTTAGTACTAGCAACATTTTCTTGCCGTTTCTGCCTTTTCCGGCTCTAGTGTCAAAGAAAGTAGGTGATTGTGTTTTTAGTTATTTAAATCCATTTAAATCTTAAGAAATAACAAATATATTGACGTGATAGTGATCAACCGTGACGAGATAATATTTACGGCACAAATTCTGAACAATATTTCATTTACCAAACATAAAACATACACCTATGTTGTCAAGTTTTACAACTTGTAGGTTAGGATCTAAACTAGACTTATTATTGTTTTAGGCTTGACCATGAAGCAAATAGTTGCTAACCAAAAAGTGAAGATCCCTGAGGGTCTCACTGTACATGTTAAATCGCGGCTGGTAACAGTGAAAGGACCCCGCGGAGTTTTGAAGAGGAATTTTAAGCATTTGGCTGTTGACATTCGCATGGTGGGCCCTCGCCTCCTGAAAGTCGAGAAATGGTTTGGATCAAAGAAGGAGCTCGCCGCTGTCAGGACTGTTTGCTCACACGTTGAGAACATGATCAAAGGTAACTTGTTTACTTATTATTTGTACAAGTTTATTTTGTTCAACTTAGGCATCTGGCTGTGGAACTGGTAAGGTCTTCTAATGTACTATTGTTGAAAGTGGTTGCTGGCTGCTGAGATTTTGGTAACTTCTTTCATTTTGTTATCTATTACTTATATCTTCCATCAGTTGGAGCCCTTGTTAGTTACTGTTGACACTAAGAACTTCAGTTTGAGCTTTTCTTAGTTTACAACTCATAACCATATTTTAAAATGCCTTTTAATATAAGTTGTACTGGGTTCCATGTAACAAAGACAGGACTTACCTAACCCTTGTTTTGACAAAAGTTAAAGCCCATTGGATTTATGTATAATATGGTTTTGTGGCCTATAAACTAGGTTGCATATTGGTCCATAATTATTGAAGTATGCATGTTAATGCACTTGTAAAATCTGTAACAAAATAGTTTCAAACCCAGTCTCCATCCAACACCAGTTAGTGCAATTAGAATATTGAGTACTTTATTTTTCTGAGATTGTCTTAGCTTTAATTTACATAAATGTAGGATTGTATTATCTTCTTATTAGAGCAGTGATACTAAGTTATGTACAGGAAAATATTCAATTGTAATAATAAACTATAAATAACGATGAGAACTGCTTTCAGATCTTGTATGCTTTCTGTGTGTAATCTATTGCTAACTACTGCAACTCTAATACCAGTAAATCTGTTGTTGTACAGTAAAGAATTATCAATCTATCTACCAGTTCCACTAGCTCGGTTCAAGCTTGTAAAGTGCTGATCAATTAATGAATGATATTATCTTAGTAAATGATATTGGAGAAGAAAACCTTTAAAATTCCTCTTGTATAATATGATCTCTCTTCTTGTCTCTTTTAAAGAATTTCTTCTTTTAACTAGTTCTTAGGGAGTAGTCAAAATGGTTGTGATGTTTAACTCAAATGATGATTGTAATAAATGTAAAAAAAATGTAAATGTTATATAGGGTTTGACATCCAAAGGTTGTAGGTTTTTTGGAATCTGGAGTCCCCTGTTCTATTTTGATTTGACTTGTGTCAATGTAATAACTTTCTGACCTCTCAACCCCGAGAGGAAAACCTGTGTCAGAGCCTTGTGTACTGCATCAGCAGGTGTACTGACTAGAAGGTGAGATTGGTTTGGGCATGGAAGATCTTGGTGATGACATAAGTTTGATCTAGTTAGAAGGGCTAGCTTACTTCCAAATGGATACCAGAAATGGTAGCCAGTATCTACTTGGGATTGTTGTGACAATTATACCATTTATGTTAGGTTATTATCATATTTGTAAACAACTAATGTTTTTGTTGACATGGTTATCAAAAAATATTACCAATATTAAAAGATTTATTTGTAGTAAAATATTTCATTTTGAATATTTTTCTTTATTTTAGGTGTGACAAAGGGATTCCAATACAAGATGCGTGCAGTATATGCTCACTTCCCCATCAACTGTGTCACAACCGAAGGCAATACGATTATTGAAATCCGTAACTTCCTCGGTGAGAAATACATCAGGAGGGTAAAGATGGCACCTGGTGTGACCGTCGTCAACTCTCCAAAACAAAAGGACGAGCTGATCATTGAAGGCAACTCTCTGGAAGATGTCTCCAGCTCAGCTGCCCTCATCCAACAGTCTACCACAGTTAAAAATAAGGATATCAGAAAGTTCTTAGATGGTCTCTATGTGTCTGAGAAGACCACTGTTGTACTGGACGAAATATAAGAACATTAAATGTAAATAAATAACCTGATATATGTTTTATTTTAATGGAAGAATGAGCTGATGAATTTTTTAGTGTAGTATGATTTTGTAGATTATTTAATAACCCGTAAGAAGAAACTGGCACAACTAATTCACACTGAATTTCATCAAGGAGTACAAATGTTATTGATTTTATACTTGGTACATTTTATTTTAAATTTAAGTCATTTAAATTGAGTAAAACATGAACATTTAATTAATAGATTTCATTGGTGAAATAAACCTGTAATGTGTCCGGTAATCCTAGTGGAATTAATGCAGTAGAGCATTGGTCCTGAGCAATGCGCACATACTCTTTGATGCACACTCTGCAAGCACTTTCTTCTTCATCCTAGCGTTAATCCCAGTCGCATCCGAAGTTGAAACTCTGAAGTCTGGGGCTGATAATTAATATTTTCTGTGAAGCCACTGCTGGTGCTGGTGAAATGTGGGTGTTAATTCACCTCTGCCTATCCCTCCGGGGATAAAGGCGTGATTATATGTATGTATGTACATAAATACATATTATGTTAGACCAATTCTTGAACTTAGGGCTGCAACTTCCCGTAACAACTGCCATAGATGTTCCGGTGAAGCCGACGGTATTACTTGTGCTTATTTTGGTGTTGGCTTGGGATTTTCGAAAGATTTGCTACCTATTAAGTACATCATCTCCTTTAATCTCGGTCACAACCGAGACTTACCAACTTTGGGAGTCCAGGGTCCGCTTTTGCTCCTCCAGCCAACACTTCTCGGGTCTAACACATGTGCCTGGGCCCAGAGGAAGCGGCCACTAAACCGACTCCGATGAAATTTGGTGCGAGGGATACCTATGCTTTTAGCAAATTCACGGCCGGCAACCTACGGCCCTGAGATGGCTTGCTTTTGGTGCGTGGGAGGTATCTGTGAGGATTTTTCGCACGATAAATAATAATATATCTCTTTATTGTATGTACACAGAGAATTGATACAGAAAAACAAAATTTGGTACAGTTTTGTGGCATAACAAATGGCGGCCTTATTGCACAAGGCAATCTCTACCAGGCAACCATGGGATGGAGTGAGTTAGATAAATAGATAGATATAGTGGGCGGCTTCCGGTGTACATATATTATTTATTTTATATTATTATTTATACTCTGATATATTATATAGTTATAGATACAATACGTACTATACTTACGTATATACTTACTACAAACATAATTTATAATGAAACGGTACCTACAACTAGGCACCTACATATTTTACTTATACTTAACACACCCACACATATAATATACCAAAAACAGCGTAGACATGAATAAAGGAGATATACAATGAGTTGAAGAAAGATAATGGTTTTCATCATTCCCGCAAATAGTAGTCTGTAACCAGTTTTTTTAAGACGGGCAGAGATTGCGCACGTCTAACGGTTACAGGTAAGGCATTCCACAATCGGACAGCTTGGACAGTAAATGACTTATCCATGAACCTCGTAGAATGCGCTGGCATTCTTAGCCTCTGATTCTCTGACGATCTCAAGGTTCTAGAGTGTGAGTCTCCAAGGAATTCGAAGCGTTCTTTTAGGTAGATAGGAGTAAGAGGATGAAATAAAATATACAATAGATAAAGAAAGTGAGCATTCCGGCAAAGGCGTATGGGTAACCACTTGAGCTTTGCACGAAATTCTGAGATATGATCATATTTGCGAAGTCCAAATATGAATCGTATGCAAAGATTTTGAAGTCTCAAGTTTATTTAGTTGGTCCTCAGTGAGATCTGGAAAATTGGCATCGGCATAATCAAGGATGGGAAAGAGAAGAGTTTGTGCAAGCGCAGTTTTTGAAATTCAAATTCAAATGAAAGGGTTAGAATAAACCTTGGAAAGGACGTAGAATGTTTGGTCGCAATAACCGACATCGCACACCAAGCTGTGGGCAACAAACTGCTATAATGTAGCCCCGGATGTTCATATTTTTTTAGGCGG
Source organism: Eilema griseolum (assembly GCA_963662185.1). Lineage (NCBI taxonomy): Eukaryota > Metazoa > Arthropoda > Insecta > Lepidoptera > Erebidae > Eilema > Eilema griseolum. Next base: position 12,782,830 of record OY759236.1, read on the forward strand.
GGCAAAACTGATAAATTGCCACCCCCACTCACTTATTTAAATACAACCAATGAGCAAACCTATGACTAGAACCGACCTATACCTCACCCCACTTGACTCAGGGCCATCTTCGGTTTCGAGATGCCCTTGGTGAGGATCACAATGTCCCCAACTTTCTACTAGGATGACAGGCATCCTGTTACCTCCTGGCTTGCACTCATGAAGATCCGCTCCACAACTTGAACAAACAGTCATGGCCTTTTGGGTCGCTTCGTGGTGGTATCACCACAGGCCTCTCACGAAACACATGACGGTGTGAATGCTGCGTCCAAGGACATCGATAACATTATCTCGCCCCGTGCAACCGCATCCTTCACCAGACCGCATACTGGTGTTAGAGATTTGACGGCACAAATTTGCAATATTGCGAAAACACTTCATAGTAATTCAATTTCGGTTGGATTGCGTTCAGGTTCTAGTGAGGATGGTGCGGGGCGACGCGCCGGCCGTAGAAACGGTGGTGCCGCTGGCCACCCGCGGTATAGTACAGAGGCCCAACTGGGACTAACCACCCTGGAAAGCTGCCTTGCCAGACCGCACATAATCCCGGTATCGTCGTGCCGGTTGGAAGTGGGAGCCCGGCGACCATATTAGGGGGGTACGGGGGCCCTTCCGTACGGCGTGTCGGCTCACGCCATGCCTAATAATTATAGACTAAACCAATATCCCGCACTTTGTCACGCGGTGCTGCGACGACAATCACCTCTTTTTTCACGCCCTTTTCTCCTTTTTATCATGGCAGCGCACTTAAGAATATTGGGCTACACAGCGGCTCTTCAAACTCCCACAAGCTCGCTATTTGAGGTGGAGTCCACTAACATCCGTGGGCTCCATGCGAACCTCAACGCCGTCCACCAACACCTTGAGACGGCGAAACCAGATATGCTCTTTCTCACGGAGACACAAATAGGCCGCCCTGATGACACGACCTACTTGCTTTACCCCGGCTATGTTATCGAGGAAATTTTCCGTGCAAAACCCGAGGTGTGCGTGTTTGTTAGGGCGGATGTTTGTTGTCGCCGTTTGCGCTGCCTTGACGCCCCATCCTTCTCAACCCTATGGGTACACGTAGACCATGGCTCTACGAGTCAGATCTATGTGTGTCTCTACCGTTCCCATACAGGAGATGCAGAGACAACTCGACTCTTTGAATATCTGAGTCAGGCGGCAGATGATGCGCAGGAACGGTTTCCGAACGCCGAAGTGGAATTTTTGGGGGACTTTAACGCCCACCACGAAACCTGGTTGGACTCCGCCAAAACAGACCATGCGGGTAGAGCCGCCCATGCATTTGCTCTGGCGCATGGCCTGACCCAATTGGTACACGAGGTCACTAGAATACCAAGAAGGACGGGCCTAGCACCCTCTCTGCTAGACCTTCTGCTGACGAGTCACCCAGACCAGTACAGTGTTTCGGTACAAGCCGTTTTAGGCAATTCCGACCACTGTCTGGTCTGCTCCAAGGTGCCAATTATAGCGCCCTCACGACCCGTGCAGGGGAAGCGGCGTCTCTAGCACTACTCGTCAGCACATTGGGATGGGCTGCGCAACTATTTTGCGTCCATCCCGTGGGTTGAACGCTGCTTAGAAGGTTAGAAACCCTCAGATTGTGCCACTGCTGTTGCCGGTGAGATCGGTCTGGGTATGGAATACTATATCCCGCACACTGATGTCACCGGTGCCCGAGGAGTGCGCCCTTGGTTCGGGCGCGAGTGTGCGAGGGCTGTTGATCAAAAGCAGTCCGCGTATCGCACTTGGGTAAGGGCGCGTGCTACGCACGATCCCAATGTGGGCCACTTCAAGGCGGCGTACAACAGAGCCACAAAGGTCTGCAAGAGGGCTTACGTCAGAGCGGATGCCCTGCGCATTGCACGTCTTGGTCAAGAGCTAGTGGCACATCCCACGGGCAGTCGTGGATACTGGCGACTGGCCAAAGCTGTGCAGGCAAACTTCTGTCAGCCTTCGCTGCCACCGCTGCGCTACCCTGATGGATCCCTGGCCCATGGACCGCAAGAGAAAGCCAATATGCTAGTAAATCTCTTTGCGGCCAATTCCCGAGTCGATGATTGCGGTACAGCCGCCGACACTACCCAATGGTGACCACGTACTGCCTGAAATACGAATCAGGCAATGCGATGTTCGTGCGGTACTTCAATCACTCGATGTCCGGAAAACCAGTGGCCCGGATGGTATTCCAGCGGTGGTTTTACAAAAATGTGCAGCGGAGTTGTCTCCAATGCTTACGCGGCTGTACCGACTGTCCTACAGCTCGGGTACAGTGCCTTCGGCTTGGAAAGAGGCGAATGTACAGCCGATCCCCAAGAAGGGGGATCGCTCAGAGCCAGCCAACTATCGACTCATAGCCATCACCTCAGTGCTGTACAAGGTCTTCGAGCACATCATTAACAAACAGCTCATGCGTCACCTAGAAGATCACTCCTTAATTAATGACCGGCAATATGGCTTCAGGCCGAAACGGTCAACGGGTGATCTTCTAGCATTTATTTATTTATTTATTGCGTTCCATAATGTGACATAATGTATACAGTTGTTCAGTATGAAAAAGGGTACAATTATGGACCCTGTTGGGCGGCACAGCATAGTATTTGGAGAGAACAAGAGTTCTTATTCTTTATTTATATTCTTAATTGTTTTACTTAAGTTATATTTTTAGTGTATTACAAAAATGTTATATACGTTACTACGCATACGTTACCCATTTTTGGACAAGCACGGCGAGTCACTGGCAATTAGTCTTGATATCGCCAAAGCTTTCGATAGAGTCTGGCACAAATCGCTTCTCTCCAAGCTACCAGCCTTTGGTCTGCCTCCCAGACTGTGCAACTAGATTGCTAGTTTCCCGCGGGAGCGCCGTATTCGCGTCCTCTGTGATTGACGGGCTTCGGAGTTCTTGCAGATAAATGCTGGTGTACCGCAGGGGTCTGTATTATCTCCCGCTCTCTTTCTTCTGCATATCAACGACATGCTGTCCACCGGCAGCATACATTGCTATGCAGACGACGGGAGTTATCACGGACAACCTGCGGCCAAACAGTCTGATATCGCGGGAAAAAGACAGCTTCTTGTCACTGAGACCGGACCGGATCTTGAATCACATTTCTCAATGGGGCTCTGAGAACATGGTCGAGTTCAATGCCAAGAAGACGCAGGCTTGTGCGTTCACATTAAAGGTATCTTCTTTCCTTCCCCTTCCCACTCTTCAGAGCACGCCACCGCCACTGCAATCTCAATATCCCAGGCATGAATATTCGCTGCAAACTGAATAACAGAAATTACACCGAGAGCATCATCAAAACAGCCTCGCGGAAACTCGGACTCCTGAACAAAGTGAGACGTTTTTTCACGCCGGAGCAGCGGTGTCTTCTCTACAAGACACAAATTCGCTCCTGCGTGGAATACTGCTCGCATCTCTGGGATGGCTCCGCGAAATACCTACTAGATGCTCTCGACAGGTTGCAGCGACGCGCGGTCCGAATTATTGGGAACCCGAGGTCACGAACACCCTCGAGCCTTTGCAGATGCATAGAGATATTGCTTCCTTGGCTGTATTTTACCGTCTCTACCATGGTGAGTGTTCTGATGAGCTTTTCCAACTAATCTCACCATCTCCTTTCCTACATAGGACAACACGTGCAGGCCTTAGATGTCACCCTCACACTGTGTAGAATATACGAGCAAGAACCAAGCGGTTCGGAGACTCTTTTCTTTGCCGCACCACCAAGACCTGGAATTCAGTACCAGCACATGTGTTTCCTTCTTCCTACAATCCTGGGGCCTTTAAGCGGGGCGTGAAAAAAATGGTGACCCTCTTTCCTGAGACTTTGCCTTTAGCTTACCATCAGGCGAGGTTAGGTTAAGTTGGCGTGTCCTATATAAAAAAAGCCCTCACGCGCATAATGGCGTTTACGGTTGAAAGGTGCCCGATGAGGTGTTTCACTGTAACCCTTTCAAAGAGTTTTCCCACCTCGTTAATAACACTATGGTTCGGTAGGCGGACGGTGAGTCCGGCAGGCGCCCCTTTTTTTGGACGGAGACCAGTGGAAACTGGTCCCGCTACAAACATGTGCTGAAAAGCTCTCTCAGTCGGGGATCGAGAGCTAGTACTCTCGCTCGACCTCGACCATTGGGTCACGTCACGTGGCGATGTTCTTGGCCTTCAGACGAGTCAACACATTCCACCGCCCGCGCTGGGAACAGGGAACCAATAACGTCTCCGAGCAGCTCTGGCAGAGACTTGCCTCTTCCCATAGGGTAAAGTCACATAAGAAAAATCGGATCAGAAACCCAGGGGGAAATATGCCTCCCGGGGCACGTGCATCGGTTTGTCCCACCCTAGATCCGGCCCTGCTATAATGTCACCTTCATCTCTAAGGTCTGACGTTGACGCATACAGGCGTGAGTACGGGCGAATAACTAAAGAAAAATATGGCGTGACTGGCACAGTAAAAAATAAACTTCGCGCATCTAAAAAAGAAAAAACGAGCAAAACCAGTCGTGGCATAACGGCCATCATAGCGTGCCGCAACTATTTTTTTTTTACGTGCGTAAAATCCCCACGGATACACCCTCACCGGAGCCGGTGGAAGAGGTTATGTCGGACTCGAACCACTAAAACGCCGAAGGTGAGGTTGACAGGCATAGGTATCCCTCGCACCCGGCTGACCCATCTCTCACGATCTGGCCCTCTCCTCGGGTGTGGGGACTACGGAGTCCCCAACTCATCCCCGGAAACGGGGAGGCGCGCGAGGCCCGCCGCCGCCGCGGCCTGCTTCTGCCAGGGTTACAGGCAGCTCCACCTGTCACCCCCAATCCTGCACTCATGGGGGCGTAGGTCGTTCATCGACCTCCGACGCTCGAGTTGCCTTCGTACGCGGGCAGCTTGGCTTGCGATCCTTCGTCGCTCCCGCTGCCGCTCCCGCCCCGCCTCCTCCTTTACGAGCATTACTTGCTCGCAGTAGGAGGCGCCGGCCGCCCACGCATCCGCGCAGTGGACCATCGCTGAGAGAAAGGTAGAGAGCGTGAGAACTCTCATTCCCAGGGCCGCCACAAGCTTCCGTCTCGGCGTCTCCCACGCCGGACACTCGGTGAGCGTGTGCGGCCCCGAGTCCATCCGACGCAGATACTTCCCGAAGTACCTGTGCTCGGTGATCATCTGCGTCAGACGGTACGAGAGGCTGCCGTGTGGCCTATCTAGCCCCATGATGGGTCTCACCGCCGCTACTACGCTTAGTCGCCCAAGTCGTACCTCCCATTCCTCCACCATGTCCCTGTGGAGCCGGGATCTCTCGGCCCGAATTTATTCGGGCTCGGGATCGTGACTCCGCTCCCGCGCCGCCTTTCGGAACCGGTATAGCGCCTAAAGGGATCTCGCTTCCAGGATCTACGGTGGCGATCCGGCGAGGATACTCGCCGCGTCGAACGATATCGTGCCTGATTATACGGCAGGCCATCTTCTGCTGCAGACCGCGCAGCAAGGGCATATGCCTGTCCTGCAGAGTGTCCGCCCACACGGGACACCCATACAGGGCCATGGACCGCACGACACCTGCGTAGAGTCTCTTGCAGGAGTCCTCCGGGCCCCTCAGGTTGGGCAGTAGCCGCGCCAGAGCGTTGGCTGTGTCCACCAATTTGAGGCCCAGACTTCGGAAGTGCGTCCCGAAGTCCCACCGCGTGACGCAACTATAAATGGGAATATTACCTCTTGACTTAGCAGTAGAGTACTGAATCTACTTGTTTTACACCTGAAACCCGGTTCAACTGACGATCGACAGATAGGAAATCTCTGTAAGTAAACCTGTACATAACAGGTAATAAAAACAACAATAGATTTTCAACGTAAATAATTTTATTCAAACTATTCTATTGAACATCACTAACTCATAAACATTGTACATCTGCAAATATGGTTGTGAATTAATGTTAAAACTACGTGTTAAAAAGACATTATACACTTAATTTGCACAAACTCAATTTATTATAAATAAAATACCTACTTAAAAAGATAAAATAAATAGCTTTAAAATAAACCATTTTCGTGACTATGGTGTTAATACATTGATACAGAATCTTAAAAATAAATTAATATATCTATAATTATGTATTTACATTACACAAAATAATAATATTAAAAGGAATCACGACAAACAACAACGAGTTTAACGATTTGAAGAATTCTTCTCCGCCAATATTGCTAATATACACAGTGTCAAATCTCTTTGGTAGATTCAACAAATTATCAGTTCTGCTTCACTAACAAGTTTGTCGTAATTACTTTCGTCAAGAAAGTTAAAATACTCTATAATAACCGCCAATAGCATTTGTCATGTATGAATCCATTAATTAATACTTTAACATTCTGATTATATTTGAAACATTAAGAATAAAATATTAAGTACCGTGTTTTTTCTATATTCAAAATATGTAGTATATTATTCATTATTAATGTGCACTCTAAGGTACATACATAATACTCAGAGGTAATAATTACTGGTATGATTAAGGCTACAATTAGCAGAATATTCGCCATGACGTAACAAATATATATATTGCAAGTTAAGATTTACATGTTCGCTTCTATGGCCATATTTGCAGATGAGCATCAATTACTCCGTAAGAAAATAAAATTCTCAATAAATAAATCTCGAACACTATTTAATTGGTGAGACATTTCACACCATATAACACAATTGCTTACTATAAAAATGATCAACAAACAACTTTGCACCTCGCCTAAGTGTAAAGGAGGATAACGGTGTGCAGAAATGTCATGAGATTCAATGATTACGATATAGATTGCCACTTGAGCAAATAATCCTGATTATGTACGTCTTAATCTAGCCATGCGTGAGGTGGGTTCAACTACACAGCGTTACTATACCATAACTAGTAAATAAGTAAACACTTCTTTACAGCGACTTAACATCACCTGTGCAACGTGATCCGTCTCGTACGATATATCCACTATCTGTAAATTGTAGTTTTATAATCGTAAACTCTTAACACTGACGAAAATTTAAAATGTATCTAGCAACCTGAGTAAATTAACATGTATAATACCACTTTAAAATGTTATTTATTAAATATACAATTTACATAGTCAATCGAAGCACAATTAGTGGGCTTTGTCAAATAATTTAAAATAAAAATTCGATTATAAAATTCACACTGGACAACACGTCCGCATCGATAGTACGATATTTGCACGATAATTAAGCGTAAATAGTGAACAACGGTGAGTGCTATCAATAGCGAAACTCTTGGTCAACAATTTATCCACATGTGACAATTTACATTACAATTTAGTAATAATTTCTCAACGCTAAATGAACTCCGATATGGTCTACCTATGAAGCGGTGATACAAGAAAGTCTGATCGAAGATCGACAATGGCTTCTATGAATACGTAGACTGGCTGTAAGGAATAATAAAATTATATTGCTAAAGGTAACTAATCGAACACCAACGCGCAAGTGTTTGTAACTTGCATATAGATGATATAAACAAGCGCGTTATGTCTATAAGGTTAGGTGCGAAAATTCATTAACGCATTTAAAATAAAATAGAAGTGAAGAAAAAGATAGGAGAAGAAAAGGTATAAAAGAAGAAAAGGTACAGTTAGTACCGAAATTACTAGTACTTTTATTTAGGAGTGGGTTCACGTCAGTAGTGTAACAGTCAGGATTCGAACCGGTAACCTCCCGAATATAAGGCCTACAACTACTAAGCTGCCGACGCAATATCTATCTAGTCCCTGCGTACCTTTCTTCTGGGACAGTCCCACAATTATTATTCGAAACAGTTCACCTAAATATACATACAAGTCATTGTAGATCGAAAGCCGCATGGTGCGGTGGGTCGCTTATGACTGGCGGGCGGGGGACGTGTGACGTCCGCACTGGTACTAAGATGGCGAGTGGAGTCGAGGCACTATAATAGGTACTAATGAAGTAGTACGAGGAGGGCTCGGGGACCGTATGGCACTTCACAGCGGCTCGCGGCGCGGCACCCACACGCTGGGTCCGCTCTCCGCCGTGATCACCGCCTTCACCTTCGCGTAGATCTCCTCCGGCGTGTCGCCCGTCACCACCGCTATCGACAAATACTAATTAATTTCTTGAATTTTTGAAAAACTTACTATGCTAACTTTTCTTATAGATTTTGTCGGAAAGTCATCCAGGACGAGACTTGAATCAGTCACTTTTCAAGGACGAATACTCTGACCAACTGAACTGCCTATCTGAATACGTCCAGAATATTTGAAATTCTCTTATATACACCACCACTATCGACAAATACTAATTAAATTCTTGATATTTTGAAAAACTTTATATGCTAACTTTTCTTATAGATTTAGTATGGAAAGTCATCCAGGAAGAGACTTGAATCAGTCACTTTTCAAGGACAAATACTCTGACCAGCTGAACTGCCTATCTGCACACGTTCGGGATATTTGAAATTCTCTTATACATATGTATGCTACACAGTGAACTGCGATAGGCTAATTGACTGATTGATTTATTGTTGAACCTGCCTAGTTTGGCCTCAGGCCTTTGAACCTTTGAGAATGCCGTGAGGTGAAAACAGGAAATATTCAAAAATAAATAACTGCGGTAAAGCACAAGTGCTTTATTCAATATGACTATAAATCTCGTTAAACGAAACCTCAGCCTCACAGAATTCTTGCAAAGAGTCTCGATCGTTAATAAGCAGGTGTGCCGGCTGACAGTTGAGGATACCTTCGGCCTTTAATATTTTGGAAGTGTGGTCGCCCTTACACTTCAGTTTTCCATAATTGTTTTTATTTTTAATTTCAGTTATGGGGTGTCATATGAGTTAAAAAATACAAACCGGTGAAATATTCGGCGAATTCTTGCTCCATTTTGAGCGCACGTTCGTAGGTTTTCTTTGCCTGTTCTTCAGTCATTCGCTTATTCATTTCCCTAAAATGTAACATTCATTACAAAATATGTCAATAAATCAGCACCTTGATACCAATCATTTGAACGCATACTTACATTATAGATTCTACGCTCTTTGGTTTTATAAATATGGCAATAGGATACAGTTGCGCCACTTGTAACCTTTTGATTGCGTTGCCGCTCACATCCAAAATGCAATGTTTGCCCTGAAATATAACATTATTATTACAATTGGCTATTGTCCAACACATGTTAGTCCGACACTATAAGCTGTATCTTTTTAGACTCTTTGATCAATGAAATGAGTTGTTCCGAATTAAAAATTGGTATTAGACATTTGTAGTTCCATGCAGAACGAAGAAGACTCGTGTGTCATCTTTTTGACGAATATACATAATGGGTTGTTGTTTTTTTTATACCATTTTGGTGGCAGACAAGCGCACAGCCCACCTGATGGAAAGTGGTTACCGTGGCCCATGGACGTGTGTAACACCAGAGAAGCCACACTCGCGCTGCCGACCCTGTAAGCACAGAGTCGACAAAGCAGGGCAAGCCTTTAGTCATCCCACTGACAGCACAAATTCTCTAGTGTGCTCTGGCTACCCTACTCACCTCTGGGAACACAACACGAAGTTATTATAGCCGCGGTATTCTGTAGGGCGGAGGTACTTCTCTAGTCGGACTGCTCAATTGGGCGGAAATACCGCCGTGTCAAAACGTGTTGTGGTCACATAACAAATTATTAAGCTATTTCGTTGTTTAAGAGAGTCAAGACTGCCTTCATCACTATACTATGACTCTCCTTCTTCATTTTAGCATTAATTCCAGTCGCATCCGAAAGTTTTATCTCGGAGTCTAGGGTCCGCTTTACGAGTCTAACTGAGGATTTCGCTGACCTTCGATATTTTCTGTGTAACGACTGTCATCTGACCATATCGAAGCATTGCAGTTAGACTAGTTGTTGGACTTTTTAGGGCTGCAATTACCCGTAACGACTGCCATAGATGTTCGTATGGCAACCGGCATTGCACCCATGCACTATGAATTTACCTTACGGACTGTCATAAATGTCTATGTAATCTGAAAACGTGACTCACATACGAAATGTAGTTTTCGTAAGATTTTTAATTTAATTAATTTCGAATGAAAAAGATTGTAGGAGAATATTATAAAAAAGTGTATCAATAAGATACTGATCGCGTACCTTCTCTGCAACTTCCCTGACGGAGGCGACAGAGGTTCCGTACAGGTTCTCGTTATACTGCCCTGCCTCAATGAACAGGTGGTTCTGTATATCACGCTCCATCTGCTCGCGACTCGCCACAAAGTGATAGTCACGGCCATCGACTTCGTAGTCTCGGCGGGGGCGCGTCGTATCTGCAATAGCGAAAAGAACATCATATAGGATTATAATAAAGATTTAACTATTCATTTAAATTGGTAATCAATATATTATTGGTTAGTAACACATCAGTTGGTATACATAAGTCTCGCTCTTAGTCCATAATTCAGAGGTTGGAATTAGGTAGAGTTATTTATGAACTTACACTTATTCCATACAGCAAAAGAAGAAAGTGGATGTGCCTCGAATAACGAGATTAATTTTAAATATCATAAAATATCCCGTGAATTATTATTCTTTGTAACATACCATTCCAACTGTGTAACAATGCTATTGAAATGCTCTTTTATTTTTGAAAGGACATTGTGTTGCAATTGAAAAAAAAATAACTACCCAGTGAATCCTTACTGATAAAAGTTTATGCGGAACAGTTTTTTAAAATAAAAAGTATCTGCCACTTAAGTGTGCAAACTATGGCAATCAGTAGACGTAACTACAGATTTCGTAGGATCTATCTTAGCTATCGAACATTTTTTGGTGAGACCATTTAAACCTAGTAGGTTACATCATGTGGGAAAGTACATTAGAGAGCAAAGTAGATAATGTTAGAATATTATTTAAAATGTCGTGTGGAATACATAATTATCATCTATGAGAATGTCAAAATCAATTCTCCAAATTCTGTTGCGGAGCAGATTAGAAAAGAGAATCCTCAAGGTCTGTCCATATCTCTGATGTTACTATTAATATTTATTTGTAATATTATTGGCCACACGGGTTTGTCTATCAGAAATCCCGAGAAGATCCACATTAATATCAACATTTCGATGCAAGTACACGAATAACTCTACCAAATTCCAACTCATGATAATTAAACATTAGGTTCGCAGACCTCATTTGTATCTTACTATAATGTTAGTTAATATGTATCACGTTTAATTGCAATCAGATAATCTTGCCCATAGCTTACAGACGAAAGCAGAAACCAAGGGTCCCATCGTAGAAACTGGAACAACTTTTCTTTTACACCAACATGTAAAGGCGCGTTCCAATTAGCCGGGCTTTTTGTCTCCGTTCCCACAAGGTGGCCGATTTTGCTTTTGTCCGTAACTATGTCAGTTCCGATCTAGAGGGTTTCGCATTTCTTAACTGATTATCACCAAACTTAGTACACATGTTATTTGATTTAAAAATCAGTGGAGAGAAAAGGGAGGAAGTCTGGTGTCGCGTTATTTAGGACCGAACCTTGATGAGTTTTGCCTGAAATATCAAGGACATGATTCCTCACAGACAGTGAAAAGAAAATCATGCCTTCGTAAATGTAACTTCGTTATAAATAACACAAGCAACAGCTGTGAAAAAAGGGAGAAGTTTGCTGTAGCGTTTTCTTAAGAGCGAATCGTCATTACTTTTTAATAAAACATCCAGGGCTGTTTAAAATAAGAAGATACGTATGGTTTTATATTATTACTTTTTTTAAGAACACCTGTTTTGATTAAAGGTATCAGAAAAATATGGCAAAGGGTTACTATTATGAAAGTTACTCACGGGGCACACAGCTGCCGAATTTCTCAGGGAACTCAGATATTAGATCGTCGTTTATCCTGTCCTTGAGCGGGCCCAGGATTATGACAGGCCGCGTGTAAGTAATCGTCAACTGTTGTACGGTCTCATACGATAGCACCGTTTCATCTTGACCTGTAACATAATAGCATTATAAAAATACATTCCACCATATATATATAAACGATCTAGCTTTTAATAAGAGACTATTGACCAAGTGAATGGTGTTTCGTTTTCATGATACTGCCAACTAACAATGGGCTGAAAATCTTCAATATACAATGTGGTCGTTAATCGCAATGCTTGTAAACTTGTGTAGCTTAGCTTCGAATTACTGATTTCCACTTACGTGTGTACAACATCGTTCGTGCGAATTGTGCTTGTATCAAAATAGTATTACGTGCAAAACTAGTGCAGCATTATCAACTTCGTATATTTAATATTTTACAATTCAAGATCTGTGTACGATATCCTAGTATAAAAGTTCTTTTGTGACAGAACATAAACATCTACAATATTCAATATAACACACTATAGTTCTACCTATATCAAATAATTTAAAAACGAACAACTTAGTGAAGTAAATAGAAGAGAACCGAAATTATATAAAATTCACGATACACTTTCGACTTACACAATATGAATGCATTAAATCACCTGCCAGCTACTATAACATAATTCTGAAAAGAAATCACAATACTGCACAAGAAACCACATTTATTTTAAATATGTTTTTTTTTTAATATAGGATATGAGTATGGTAACACTAAAAGGTCACCAAAGTTCAAAGCTGTACAACAAACTGTTTCAAGTTTGTTCTTGTGTCGAATTGCATATGCTTTCTTCAAAATAACTCTAATACAACATGAATCGGATTCACTACCAGCCAAAATTAAATAAAACCTTATGACTCGATAGCATGTTTCAAGGTATAATTTATTTAAATTTGGCTCAAATATACCCATCAATATTATAATAGTCCTGAACAAAAATAGATAATAAGCAAATGTACACATTTCAATACAACAGCCAACATGTATGGCGGCGACTGCTAGGCTAATTAAATAATTACAGCATCCCTAGACGCCTGAAGCGATAAAACTAACTCTAAAGTAAACCAGCACAGCGTAACTTTGAAATTTGAAAACAAGCTCGAATGAGAATGTCGTGATACGTCGGTACATCTGAACATGCCGGTGACGTGTGGCGTGTGGCGTGTGACGTGTGGAACTAAGGCAAAGCGCGTATCGGTGCTCGCATGCGTGGCGCCTGAAGCGTCAGCTAGTGACAGAGGCGGCTCTTGTGTCCTCGTGTGCTTCCAGTGCCTCCCTCTCCTCCACAACCGACACTACCGTGTGGCAACGTGACGTGAGCGGGACGTGGCCCCCCGGCGTGATCATTAATTTTGAAACGATGATCCAAACACTTTCGTGAGCTCGATGGTAATATTTTCGAGTGCGGAGAGGCTATTAGAGTAATCGCGTTGTATGAATTAAAAACTGAACGGAAAGAAAATATGACAAATAATAAAAAAAAACTGGAGTGTTATTGAAATGAGAACTACATTTCTAATTGATGATCATAACCAGAATGCGGGAGGTAAGGTATCGGCTACGGCACTCGCAAGCTACGCCTCACTCCCAAAACTTACTCTCGTCCTCGAGATAAATGAGCGTTATCTCCTCCATCATGGGAAGTTCCACTCGATACAAGATTTCCCCTACACGTAGAAAAATTAACGTTACATACATTTAAAATATACGCAGAAATTGCGTCCGTACAGGGGCACGGTACCAGGGATGGGGAACCTCCGTTCGGACAGAATTACCGTTAGATATGTCATACCACGATAAGTGATACCACGTCGTGTTTAGCAACTCTACTAGTTCATGAATAGCGCTCGAAAAATAAATAGCAAAATAAAAGTATGTCGTATCGTCCAGATGATATAATTTAAGATGTATTTAGTTGTTGGCTACGGTTAGGCAACTAGAAGCACGGGACATTGGCCGGACGTGTCTCAAACCAACCCGTGTGCTCGCTGCGATCACTTCTCAGTATCAACATCAACTACTTGTGGAACACCAAATTGTAGCTTGAAACTCGTACCACACACCCGTGTTATGTCTAGTCTAGACTAACATCGTCACAGATCAGCTGTGACACTCAATATAAACACAGACCTCTTTCATAACTATTGCTACATATTCTTGAAAGGACTGTTACTGAGTACTCTGTTAAAGTAGGAAAATTCGTAACACAGTTGTGCGGTTACAGAGTGTCATATTAAAAAATAAAACTATCTAACACACAGAGGTAATAAGTACATAGCTTGTCACCGGGTCGCCCAAATCATATAACTGGACAAGCGATATGCCGATGCCCAGCGGTGGCAAATATTTCTAGACCTATATTGTAATTATAGGCATCACCATGCGTCTCCATACACACTACAAGCGATAATTTACTCACATAGATCCGGTGCATTTTGATTCAAAATATTTCGAAATAAGTTCACTACACTGTTTTGTTCTCAAATAATTCCATTATGATCGTGTTCCTTACAAGATTCTTGTTATAATTATATTCCAAATGTTACCAATATGGTTATAAATAATGTAATATAAAATACATAATAGTATTGATATAAAATATCAATGATATGTTAACTTAACTATCATTTTACCTAATTAAATTATAAAATAGAATAGTAAATATTGACAGAAATTTATACTAAGGACAATCAAGCATCACTTTGGTAATATAAAAAAGAAATTTATGATTTTTTTTAAAGTTTTGACTATAAATAATAATATAATATAATGTTTCATTGCCCTTAGTAGTCAAGTGTACAATTATCTCTCTTCATTGTAACAAACTGAACACCACGAAGACATTCGTATTCACTTTCATAAATGTTGTACGTGAAGTTGTTCTGTGGTTAGAATAAGCGAATAGCTCCAATGTAAAAACGACCTAACTTTAGATAGTGGTTATTAGCAGCCGCATGAAAAAAAAACTGCGTAATGACCTACATACGATTAACAGCACAGTAGCGAGAGTAATAAATAGAGAAGGAGAAGAGACTGTGCACTTACCGTCCGCATTAGCGTCCTCCTGAGTGTAACAAAGCATGAAAGCTGTAACAAAATTGTTGTATTAGTACGTTGGTGCAGCCAAGCTCATGTTGTATTTAGACATACACCAACCCCGACGATGCTCAGGCGGAAGATCAAACATGGCCGGTTCTCATTTTGTGTTACCATGATGAATATTTGAACACAGGCTATAATTTTGTACATTTTGTGGAAAATAAAGTTTTCATAAACCTAACGTAATTATTATACAGGCATTAATGTTATATTTGGAGAGCTTTATGAAAACTTATAGATGTTTTAAGTACATATTTGCGCCGGGAATCTATTAACTCGTTTACCCAATGTCCAATAGAGAAACTTTAGTATTGGCAAAGGATTTAAAAAAATTTAAGTGTCATATTATTCTATACAAGATAGACTAAAGCCACACACGCTTGAGTAAATCAAAAAATGAATGTAACATGTAAATATTTTTTCAAAGTAAGACTAAAATCATTTATTCTGCATCTGCATTAAATCGGCACTTACAAAACGTCAATAAGAAAGGAAACGTGAAAACCAGTTTACTAAATGGACCGCCAGTTCGAAACGCGGCCCCGACCTGATAAGTCTCCGGCAAGAAACTCAGCGCGACTGTTTAAGACTGTCTCCCCTTAAAATACGCCACACTTACTAATTTAACTGTGCTTAAGGAAACAACTACACAGCATATTACCCATATTGTATTGTATTCCTTTAATCCTATGACTGACCAAACCTATAAAGTGCATGTCTATTACTAAAAATAAGTTATTGGAATATGTGGTCATGTCCTTCAGCTTGATCAGCCTATTAATTAGTCGTCCATGTTTGTAAAACTCATGGAAATTCTCGAACGCGCTGAAGGCAATCGTTATAATACATTGTAGCACCGCACCATATAATACATTATTTATAATGTTTGTGAATAGATAATGATATTTAAATATATGATAATCAGTTGTGTGCTGTGATTGTGATGTATACAGTGGGTAGGAAGTAGCTCTAACTACTGTGAAATACTTACGTTCTTGATCTGAACCATCTTCAGATTTGCCGTCCTCTCGACTCTTCATGAATGGGAACTTTCTGCTAAATGATAATGTCTTCTTTTTTCTCTCCAATGTTGATTGGCTCTGTAAACATAATACGATAAAATCATTGTATAAGTGCACTTTACTCGTTACCCAAAATATAATATGCCTTTTCAGAAAATTTCCTCGATCTACCCACATCATGCGATGTAATAGATTAATAGAAACTCTATTAAAGACAACTTAGCATCTATCTATGGAAACGGCCGACTATAGTTCGATTGGTATAGCAGAGAATGAGTATATAAAGTTGGCAACACAAAGGTAGTGTTGCAAGTGTTCATAGACATTAAAGACTGCTTACGTTTGTTCAGTACCATAGTAGACAAATATACAAATTAAACCGCTCCTTATACTCTGTACCATTTGTTACTAAAGATATTGTGACGTCATTCTAACAATAGATTTCCTTGGCAAATGGTAGCGATTCTATTGATACATTATCCATACAATAGGCTGACAATAGAATAACCTTCACCGGTATGTAATATCTACTTACAGTGCTGACGGGCGTGCCTTGTCCCTGGAACTTGACTTGCCGGTCACGAGCCCTCTGCTTACGCTCCCACCGACGTTTCGACGGGATGATGCCGATCGCGTCTGACTCCGTTTTGTCCAATCGTCTGAAGAAATTATGTTGTTTTATAAGTAATGTCAAAGTAAAAATTATTTCTCTGCATAGACCATTAAAACGAAACTTACAATACATGGAAACTAGACTAATGTTTGCAAAATAACGAAGCACTAGTTCGAGACGCAACCCCGTCATGATAAAACTCAGCGGGTTTTTCTTTTGGTTATTTACAAACGTTTACTTCAACTAATAAGATCCGTTTATTAAGAATATGGTATAAGATAACAGCGCATTACTTTACTACCTATCTAGGCCGGATCATGGGACAACCCGGGACATTGGCCCCGGGCGGCAGTATCAAGGGCGCCCGGCGGACTCACGAGACTATCGACTCATAGAGTTACTTAACGAGGTGTGCAAACTTTTTGAAAGAGAGTGAAACACCTCTCCACTGAAGTCGCCATTATGCGCGTGAGGAGGGCTCCCTGGATGCGGACATAATGTTAACGATGTCCTTTGACATCGCCAACGCGTTCAACCCCTTGCTTTGGAATTGTATTAGGGAGGCGCGTGTATCATGAAGTGCTTTTCTACCTTCGACAGTCAGGATGTATCTGAAGGAGAGACTCATTCTCTACCCGACAGTAACTAACCTTGGACGGCGTGAAATGTCATGCGGTATTCCGCAGGGATCGGTCTTGGGGGTTACTTCTGTGGAACACCGTATTCGATGGGTACATCGCAATGAACTCATAGACGGTGCCACCGGCACGTATTATGTGGATGATATGCTTGTGAGGGCGGGTGGTGCTACCACTATGAAGGGACCCTGAAGGCAATGACTGGTTGTTCAAGTTGTGGAGACGATCTGGCGGCTGGGACTTGAGGTGGCTCTGAATAAAACTGAGACTCTGTTCTTTCGTGGGCCTCGGAGCAAGCAACCCGAGGAATCCAGCCTCACAGTAGCAGGCATTTCTATCAGCATCAAGCTCCAAATGAAAATTTTAAAGCTTATAAAGTAAAAAGATTCATAGATCCGCGTATGCCCTAAGGACATTATCTCCCATTATAAGTTTAGATGCACTCCTTACTGCTTATTATGGTACTGTGGAATCCCACTTACGATATGGGCTTATATTTTGGGGTAACTCAACTGAAAAGGTAACATCTTTTAAGTCACAAAAGAGATGTATACGGGCAATGTTTCATCTAAGGTCTACAGATAGCTGCATGCCTTATTTCAAACAATATAAGATATTGACACTGCCGTGCCTGTACATTTTGGAGGTTGCTGTGTTTGTGAAGTCAAACGCGAATCGTTTCGAGCGTTTAGCCGATATTATTCCGCGAAATAGACGTGATAACACTAAACTGTGTCTTCATACAGCTAAAACAACACTTATGCGTAAAAGTGTTTTCTGCATGGCTCCATGTATCTATAATAAAATACCTAAAAGTTGGAAGGAACTGACGTTATCACTGTTTAAAAAGAAGCTGCGTGAATTTTTGATTGATAAAGTGTATTATAATGTTAATGACTTTTTAAATGAGAAAGATATGACTGTTTGATTTTTAGAATTTGTATTTGACATTCATTGACATTTATCTATTTTATTTTGATTGATCTATAATTTTATTTTTTTGTGTTTAACTTATAATATTTGCATGCCTAAAGGTAAAATATGGCTGAACCTCTTGTTTTATGAACCAACATGTTGTATTGTACCCATATTTGCAAAATAAATATCTTATCTTATCTTATCTCATACTCGACTACCGATGGAACAGCAGCAATTTATCAATTTTACTCCGCCTAAAAAAATATGACGTTCCGGAGCTGCTTCCTATAGTAGGTTTGATAGTGACAGATTCATGTGCGTATATATACAATTCTGTCAGACATCCGATGCCTGAGCAAAACACCTGCATAGATTTTGATAAATCAATATGAATATATGTATAATACGAGTTTTTAAAGAGAAATTTACTTTTGGTACACAAAATGGTATATCTACCACAAAATATAGTAGATCTGTCGCCAAATATATAGTTGTCAGCAGAATATGACATCGCTTAAGTAATAAAGAATTCCAACGCGTACAAGTCGCTTCGAATAAAGTCTTAGACAGTGTACAATCATCTCTACTATCAACTGATAGTAGACGGGCATGACGATAAAGTTAGATAATAAAATTGATGGTAAGTATACTAAATATGTACTTAAAATAGTGTTAGAGATATCACAAACTAGATGTGCTCCGCGATAAGGTTACGTTAAGATCCGTTATCTTTAGATATTCATTGTCATATCTAAATGTCGTGTTTCTATTTACGTTTTACCTCTACGTTTTACTACGAGTAGGTATATTTTATCATTCACACGATTGATGATCGATTCGATGAACCTATTTTTTAAAGGTTGCTATTCATTTTTGTACGTTATTTTGTGCATATCTAGATTTGTGTGCCAGCGTTTGCAACGACGGCCAGCTTTGAAAGGGTTACTAATTTTATAAATTTAGCAGCGGACCCCAGGCGTCAGACGAAACTGACTCATCGCACCGCTCGCCATAGACGGGAAATTCATCCACATATATTGCGAACGGAATCGGTGCACACTGTGCGGTATGAAATAAACTACATTCCACGCACGCTCAAGCTGTGGAATGAACTCCCTGAGGCGGTTTTCCCAAGCGCCTACAATATGGGGTTCTTCAAGAGGCGCATTAGAAGGTTCATTAACGCCCCTGGTGTTGCATACGTCATCGCCATACGCCATCAGGTGGGCCGTGTGCTTGTCTTCCTGATTATGAGTGCGTTGTTCACTTTGCGTTGCGGTCGTTAGACTGTCTTAGCGTCCCAAATAAGCAATACGTGCTCGGAATTAGCTAGTTTTATTTCTATTTTATTTTTATAGCATAGCATGAATCATTGTTTCGACGAAATCTCTATCTCTCTTGAATAACGCTATATCACCGGCTTCCGTCATCTAACAGATATTCTTATTGTTTCCTGTTTAGCCATAAGATATAGCGATGAATGAAATTTTTTTTCCAAGTATGTTGTGTACAGAATAGGAAAAAACTTAGTAGGTACATAGTAGTTCAACAATCAAATATACATCCATAGAATACAGAAGTAGCATGTACAAAAGGCGATCTTATAGTAATAACCAATTTCTTACAGCAACCTTTGTATGGGCATGAATTTTAATGAACCTAATGAAGGTAAAGGTCAGTAATTAATAACGCTTGTAAAATAAATTCCGATATCGAGTGTTCTGTATACTAAATAAAAGTTCGTACAATTACACCTGAACTCGCAACATTTAGCAATGACGCAATGCTCACTGCTTATAAGTACCACACATATAAGTACAGGCAAACATCTTGAACAAAGTCGGATAATTCCGCGTGACTATACGAAGTAAGAAGCAATCAATGACGCGAGACCAATGAGCCCGTGATTGATTTAATCTAAAGCATGACGGGTTAATTGAATCACCTCAGCCGCACTACCATCAAATATAAATATAATATATATACGTGGGGCGCACTATAAGTTTCCGGAATGAATATGAAAAAATATTATTAAAGGTACAAAATTAATTTATTTTTTTTTCAAAATAATCTCCCTTGGCGTCTATGCACTTTTTCATTCGATCAAACCAGTTTTGAAAACTTTTGTGCCACTCCTCTGTGGTAACCTCTGAAACGTGTTTTTCATACTCCTCGACAGCCACTTCTGGTGATGAAAATCGTTGGCCGCGTAATTGGTTCTTAATTTTTGGGAACAGATAAAAGTCACAAGGTGCCAGGTCGGGACTGTATGCAGGATGACTCATGAGTTCTACATTTTTCGCCTTCAAAAAGTAGTTTGTCTGTCTGGCCGTGTGAGAACTAGCATTGTCGTGGTGCAGGATGATACGGCGTTTACGGTTATTTTTACGGAGTTCGTCAATAACTTCCGGCAAACAAATGGTCGTGTACCAGTCACTATTCACAGTACGACGATTTTCTAAAGCAACAGTAGCCACGTGTCCAGTTTTATTAAAAAAAGAAGCAATCATCCGCTTAGATGCACTTTTCACGCGCGCCACTTTGGTTGGTTTCGGCTCATCTTGAAAGACCCATACGCTCGATTGCTGCTTTGTTTTGGGATCGTAGCAATAAATCCATGTTTCGTCACCTGTTACTATGTCCCACACCAAATTTGACGCACCTTCGTTGAATCTGGTAAGCATGGCACTGCACCAAGTGACGCGGTCCGTTTTTTGATCCTCGGTCAAGTTATGTGGGATCCACCGCGAGCACAGCTTTCTCACACCCAAATGTTTGTGTAGGATTGATTGTATTTGACTCATGCCTATTTCTAAGGATGCGCGAATTTCATGGTAGGTCACATGCCTGTCTGTTTCAATCATACGGCGCACAGCATCGATGTTTTTGTTGGTAACAGCGGTGGACGGCCGACCATCGCGAGATTCATCACTGAGATTGATACGACCACGCTTGAATTCTGCAAACCAGCTATAAACAGTCGTCTTGCATGGAGCTTCATCGCCAAAAGCTGTTTCAAGCCGAGCGATGCTCTGTTGAGCCGTCAAATTACACTTAAAATCGTAGAAAATCATACTACGAAAATTTTCCCGAGTTAAATCCATGTTGATGCAGACACACAATTTTTTAAATGGCGCCACAAGGTAAAAACAAAAGACAGTCACATGAAACAAACTGTATTCTACAGCCAAAGAGTTCTATTTTCAAATGTTGTAATAAATTTTTAAATATTGTTTATGTAAGTGGCCAGTTCCGGAAACTTTTAGTGTAACCTATGTACTAATATTATAAAGCTGCAGAGTTTGTTTGTTTGAACGCGCTAATCTCTGGAACTACTGGTCCGATTTGAATGATCCTTTCAGTGTTGGGTAGTCCATTTATCGAGGAAGGTTTTAGGCTATATATCATCACGCTACTACTTAAGGGAGCGGAGCATTGATAATAAATGTTAACAAATCCGGCAATTTTTCATACATATTTTGAAGACTAAAACATACGGGCTCAAAGGGATATGAAGCTTCAAAATATATACCCGGGCGAAGCTGGGGTGGGTCAGCTAGTATATAATAATACATAATAATGCACAGCTATAGTTTGACAATAGTCAAAAAGTTTGCCGCTTACTCTTGATATCTATCTATCTATGTATATAAAAATGTTATGTTGGTTTGTGTATGCTTCAAAAACTCAAAAAGTTATGCAACAATTGAGCTGAAATTTTAGCATGATATATAATCTGCATCAAGGATTGTTTTCATCTAATTTTTACATTAGTCACATATCCGCGACCGCGTTTTTTTAACGATCAGCTGTGTACCACTTTATTTTGTTTCTCATTTTGCAAGCATTAAATCACAATGTGCCAAAGCAAAGTGTGACAGGGTACAGCTAGGAGGTAATAAATTACCTTGCTTGCCACCATTCATCGTCAGATGCGTTAGTAACGTGCAGGATGTCACCGTATCTGAATGGCAGCCCTCTCGACGGCAGACCATCGTCTCTCACCGGGTCGTAGTCGAACAACGCTCTGAAACACAAAACGATTTACTCACGTTACAGCGATATAATGTTACTAGGTAATGAAAGAGAATTGCCGCTCAAGGATATATTTCTCTGTTTATAGACACAGAGCTCAATCACTAATTGATTAACATTGCATTGCGACACGTTTTGTCTAGCGGCCGAATTATAGAATGAAGTATGTATTTTAAAACTGAAGTAATGATTGGTGTTTGCTCCAATAACAATTAACTCGGTGCTTGCATCAATATACTTCCTACAATAACATTTTAAAGGGGCAAAATTTAATCAAATATAAACAGTATGTCATAACATATCCCCGAAGGGGTAGGCAGAGGTACTAGCACCCACATTTTCGCCAGTTTATGTTTAGGTCCCAATGTAATATTGCCATTAACCGGGCATTTATAAACCTGCGATAAATACACAGATAACTTCGAAAAGTATCGAAAGGTCATTGGTGTGTGTCATGGTAAAACCTGGGATCGAACCCGAGACCTCGTCTCAGCAGTCATACCATTAGGCTATCGCGGTATATCTTTCTGCAATAATTACATATATGTGTAGGCAAATTTGGATGGCTTCAAAGGCGGGAAAGATCGCGGATTCGAATCCCGCCTGAACAGATTCTTGATTTTTTTTCTTATCTTAATCAATTTGAATTATTATATATATATAATTTTAGCAAACCTAAGAAGTAATACAAATAAAATGTCATAGTTTGAATTTTTGGATACCAAATTAGGTGTAAAACATACATAGATGGCGTGTGGTCATGCAATTTTACTTTCATTATAAACATATTATGTAATATGAAATTGATACGCTTTTAAAACACACCATTGTGTGACGAGAACAATTAAATGACGCGATATTTAATCTTCTTAACATGCATGCTTGTAAAATTAGTATCGATTGATAGAAATATACGCGTAATAATAGAGTTAATTTTTTTCAGAATCATTCTCTCGAGACCCATTTGATGGTCAAATCGAAATATGACCATCTATAGTCAAATCAGAATTTGACCACTACTTAAACCACGATTAGCTAAAAAAAATATACCACTAAGAGGCATACAATCACACGGCCCTGATGGAAAGTTGTTACCGTATGCAACACCGCGGGTATAACACTACCGAACCTGTAAGAATCTTCTAATGCCCTTAGTCGCTTGGAAAATCAACGGCTAGGAGCTCAATCCACAGCTTAAGCGTGCGGGGGATGAAGTTCCTTCCATAATAGACTGTGTGTACTTTGTCACGTATTTTCATCAAAACATTTTCAAGAATCTCTGATTAATGAGCTACAATGTATTTCACACCTTAGATTGCTTATACATTTCGATCATCGGTTGCAATGTTGCTAGTTATTTATAGTCAAGCTATTTTATAGTGTAATTAAAAAGGCGATAAAGGTCTATTTCAGATGCTAGCAACAGGGTTCATTATATACAAAGCATATACAACAATAATATATTCACAGCATGCGATGCATAAAGTTGATATGAATTTACCTCACATATAAAGATCGTTTTTGAGATGTCCTTAGGAGTGTATGGTGTTGTTTCAGTTCATTAATGCGCGCTTCGAATTTATTGTACTCTTGAGGCCTGTATACCACTGTGAGTTTAACTTGTTGCCCAGTGCTCTGAAAACAAAATAATAATAAAATAAAACTAAGACATTTTTTTATTAAACATCAATCATCACTAAAAACTAAAATTGAGGCATTTTATTTCGTATGGCAACAGTAGATCCTGTATAACAATTCAAACAGATCAGTTTATATTTAATATTGGTGTGTAGAAACGAAATTAAAAGTGGGTTAAGTAAGGGTTCCGTACGAAATTGAATTCCGGGACGAACTTAAGCTACATAAACCGCAATATATTTTAATTGCCTTGAATCAAAAGTTTTAGTTTTGCACAGTTTCAAGACGTTATAGACATGAGCAGGTGGTATGAATATCAACTTGATACCTGGACTCATTCTTGAGAAAAAGGTCTTGACAGACAGACAGACAGATGGATAGCAAAATGATCCATTTTTTCCTTTTGAGGTACGGAACCCTAACAACCGAGTGTAATGCTGAGGCGGTGGCGGGAGACCCGGTGAAAAAACTGACCGCACGCACGCTAAACAGCAATAATTTTATTTTATATTTATTTTTATTTTTAGGTCACAAAATAACATTTATACACTATATTTACTGCCAGATTGTAATGTCATTGTGAAAAACGTACTTGTAATATACCAATCTCGTACCCTCACTTTCAGTTACAATAATATATGTTATGTTAATAATTTGATTAAATAATATTACCTAATCTTGAAGATTTATCAAACAAACCTACATCATCTTATCAGTTTTCCGCGTGTATCTATAACGTTATCTCACATATTACATTCGTTATTATGAAATGACACTATGACAAAAATATTGGCTGGCTCTCAATGCTACTGGTATATTGATACTTTTAAACATTGTTTATCATTCATACCTATTACATAAAAAACTTTAATGTCTTTCATTTACATTTTTAGCCTTACTTTTTTATTTATCTTTTTACTTTTTAAAATCTAAACTAAAGCAGAAGAGTTTGTTTGAACTCACCAATATAAGGAACTACTTGTTCGAATTAAAAAAATATTTTTGTATATAATGGTCCGTTTATCGACGAAGGTTTTAGCCTATACATCATCACGCTACTAGTAAAAGGAGCGGAATAGTGATTATAAATATCAACAAGTCCGGCAGATTTCCATACAGTATTTGAAGACTAAAAAATTATGGGCTCAAATGAATGATATGAGGTTACAAAGTGGTATATTTTGTAACCTCATATTATGGCGAAGCCGGGGCGGGTCAGCTAGTCAAATTAATTTAGACGAAGCGTCGACCAAAGTAATACAAAAATAGATACCTTCAAAGCTTTAGCAGCCTGTTCATGCGTGGCGTGAGTAATATCCACTTCATTGACTGCGAGCAACCGGTCACCACGTCTTAGCTGACCAGACCGCTCTGCGGGGCCGCCGGCCAGCAGGAATGATACGTAAATACCATGCCCATCTTCGCCGCCGACGATGTTGAAGCCCAGTCCTTGAGTGCCCTTCTCGAGCTCAACTATGCGGGTCTCCTCGTTATTGTCTGTCTCATCTTCGCGGCGAAGTGAATTCGCAGTACTTGAAGCTGAAAGTAATACAATATTATGGATTAACAGAAATTTATAGAAAATTAACAACTGATATACTATTAACGAGATCATTTAATTTATTCTAGGAATATTTACGATGTGATGAACCGTTTCAATAGATGTCTAATAATAATTGAGAACAACATAAATTAAACCAAACTTGAATTTGGATTTTCAGATGACTAGAGACTAGAGTTAGTACACACCCTCCAGAGAGATTTTGTTTGTTTTGTATATTTGTAAGTTATGGGCAATTTTTAATTTTTTGTTTATATTATAATAGTTTAATTTAACATTTTAGTATTTACAACATGATTAAGCATCGAAAACATAAACACACAGGCACAGATTATCTAAATATGACACAGGAGAATGAAATATTCTTATCTAGCTATCTAGTTCTATAAAGTGAGATACTTAACAGTATATTACAACCAGAATAGTGATATGTTGACATGCATATTACCACTTAGTTACACACAACTCCAATTTGTTTGATCTACAAATAAGGTATGACATTGGTTAGAGGCCCAGTTGATTTTTTAGGTCCGAAGCATGAAGGTCATAAGGGCGGCGTAATGTTTACGACATTTAATATGTAACTTACGTGTATTCGCTCTCGATGTACGTGGTGAGGGTTGACCGTGTCTCGGACCAGGGACTAAGACGAGTTGTACTCGCTCCCCCGTCGCCTTCAACGCAGCTACTGCGTCCTCATGCGTAACATTATCTAAATTAATATCTCCTTGCTGTAAATAATACCTTCAATACATT
Organism: Eilema griseolum; assembly: GCA_963662185.1. Taxonomy (NCBI): domain Eukaryota; kingdom Metazoa; phylum Arthropoda; class Insecta; order Lepidoptera; family Erebidae; genus Eilema; species Eilema griseolum. The sequence goes on from OY759236.1 coordinate 12,809,046, forward strand.
ACACGTTCCACAATTAGCAACACCCAATTAATCTTATGAATAAACATTATAAAAGTACTTACCGAAGTATTTTTGACCATTAGTAGTTTATCCCCAACTCTTAAACGGCCGTCTCTATGAGCAGCACCACCAGCCATAATCTTAGTTACATATATACCATTATCACCAGGGATATGTTGATTACCAAGGCCTCCCGCTATACTGAATCCAAGACCAGCTCCACCTTTCACCAGTTCAATCTCTACTGACTCTTCCGTTTTTGACACTTGTGAAACATTTAATGTATTATTATCATCTGTACCGCGCCGCCGTATTTTCTGTAATGAATTATAAAAATCTTATTCACGAATATTAAGACAGGCGCGTTAACAAAGGTGACTCATGTCTTTCGCGGGACACAATGTTGAATGACAAGAGTCCTTGTACGAAGGCCGTCCACTGGATTGTGTCATTTAGGGCGCGTTGAGTAGTTCGATTATGATTCGAAATTGGCAGATACTATTGGACAACTATATCCTAATATAAATAATTTGGCAATGGAATGTGTTACAGCTTGATGTGCTCATATATTACTAACTTCCTTAGTCTAATGCTTATGAATAATTTATTTACTTAATATTATGTTTATGAATCATTATGTAAACAAACACTTACCAGTCTCACAGTACTGCCAGCCTTTTTTAGTGCATCTACTGCGTCAGCATGTGTTACGTTTACAACATTTGTGTCATTTACCTGTAAAAGCAAAACAAACAATAATTTTAAAAACATCCGTAACTATAAGGTGAAATAGTAAAATTGTCTATGGTAATGTTCACTACCAAGTCGTGCTGCTTAATTTCGGGTAAATACGTACAGGTTCGGCACCTAATGGGGTCCCCAAGAATGATGGATCTGGGCACCTTACACCTTGGCCCAAGGTGTATAGCACCCAGAACCGTTATATTGCCAACAGCACCGCAGTGTTTATACATAAACCAAAAATATACATAAACAAATCTAACCAATAGGAAATACGTAAAGAAAGTTAAATGCACCAGGCAATTTGACTATTAGCACATACATGCATTGAATAATATAGCACCTGTAATATAGCATCATTGATCTGTAGCTGACTAGCGGCCGCCGCGCCTCCAGGTATAAGTTTGGTTACGTAGATGTGGGGGTCCTCTGCAATATGAGGATTGTCCGAGCCGCCCGCGATGCTGAACCCAAGGCCGGCACCGCCCGCTCGCGATAGCACCACAGATATATAGGTAAACCCATCTTCCCCTTGTGTACGCTCAATACCGCCTTCTATACCATTAACCTGTAAAGGCTGAAAATTTTTGATGTATAGCATATTTTAAAATTGCCATAATGTTAATAAGGTGTATGAAGTCTGCATATAAAACGCAAAGCAATAAGGCCTGAAGTTTCCTTCCTAGCATGGACGAAAAATTATTATTTAGAAAATGAAAATCTCCTTTGGCTTCTTATGGTTTCGGTTATGTGGATTTTTTATGAGACTACCATTAAATGATTCCATGTCTTGCTAGCGTAAGTTAGCCAGCAATTCTAGGATGTTTCTGTTGCGAAATTCCCAGATGTAACACAGAGTAAGAGCCTTGTTTATGAAAAAATGCTGGCCACAATTATGTCAGACCAAAAACATAGCTTTATTTCATAAACATTGTATTCTCTCTACGCTTTTGTGTGGTTATACAAGTTTAAAAAACCTACATAGAAAAGCTAAACACAATATAATGTAGACAGAGTAGCCTACTATATTTAGCAGGAGCTGTTATATGGGCTCTTAAGCTTCTTCAACCATGAGTGTAGGAACAGGTTTTTCAATCATTATAATAACTAGATAATTTAATATTAGTATTAAATTACTGGTTATGTTGAATACCTACATAATATTACCTAAATCTTTAAATTGAACTACTTGTTGCTGGTTTGTACAAGGAGTCTACTACATGGCTTCATAGTGGGTAGGCAGGCATAAGCTAACACTATTAGTACACCTGCTGATTAATGCACAACACTGATACAGGTGTGTCTCTCAGGGTTACACAGTAGTTATTACTGCAAAATTCTGATAAATTTAATCAAGATGACAAGTAAGTATAAGAGTGATCCCAATGTTTCAAAGTATAAACTATGGATGCAACCAGGTGCACTTTTATGATTATGATCATTTTTGTTAATGGAGAATGTGTAGTTTTATTTTATAACTAAGGTTTATTTACCTGCTTCATTTCTGGTGATGTAACGTGAGCCTGAAAGTGATAACAAGTTAAAGAAAATTAAGGTAATATAATTGCAAATGTTTGTTTACAAAATGTATGAATAAGGCTGAATTTCATGGATGAACATTAACACTTTTACTTAATTCAATTCTAAATATAGTAGTACAAATTTTATCAATGAATTTCATTAATAAGAACACTGGTGAAATCCTGCCTGAGAACTGATTTCCATTTTAGATGAGTACCATTTTAGGGTATCAAGATCAGGGTAAACTGAACTGCATTCAGAATGTTATATTTGATGAATTACTTAAATGAAATGTGAGAAATAGATAATATGAACATGAAATGCCTTAATAAATATAAATCTGAAGTAATAATAAATGTGAGTAAATTAATAATACAATATATTTGGATACTAAAACTATTTGTTCACTTAACTTCACTTATATATTTTACATAAATTATGACAGACATGTTATAAAGTCACACACCTGCTAGATGTATATGCATAGATAAACAAAATTAGAGGGTCAATATTAATACTTAAAACTAGAAGAATGTTAGTGTTATGATTGTGATAAATATACACCAGGTAAACTTCATTCAAACTCATGTGTAGTGTGTAGATAACCAGCCATTGAGGTCAACAAATAATCAATTTTGATTTATAGCATTCTCAATAAAATTGATAGTAAATAATAATCTTGTAATCCAACTGTATGTTAGTAAGATATCTATTAGTATTTACTTATATAACATACAGTTAGTTAGGAATACATCTATTTAGTTTTAATAATTTTTTTTTATGAGTATTAGGGATTCACATGTTGCAATGGTGAAAATCCTATAATGTTCATTGATTGTAAATAGTCTAGGATAGATTGTCTCATACTGATTTAATTTGAAGTCTTCTTGTCACCTACTTACCGTATCAAGATTAAACAAGGAGGACACTTTCCGAAGAAATCCATTATGTGTTTTTTTCTTCCGTCTTTCAGTCATTTTCGAAAACAAGTGTGCATAACCCTCAGGGAATATATTTTGTTGTCCGTACTATACTATGTACACTGCATGCATTGTTAGTTACACACTTGTGTCCACTTTCAGCTTACTTGACGATGTCCAGCATGCACCATTCTCTACCTAGAACCCACAACTAACTTGCACCAAAACATCAGAAATATGTGACCTTTTATTCAGGTATGCATCCAGTTTTTATGTTTGCAAGAACTCCCATAACACTCAAAGCTCTTTATCGTGTTAGCCAGGTTTAAAATTGCAGCAGTCCTTATCTAATGAATGGACGAAATTGCCGAGCCCTTTTTGATAGCGATTTTAGTAGGTATGTATGTATGGCTAAGTAATTATTAGGCGTGTTACCAACTTGTGTTCGATGATAGAATGGTATGAATGTCAAAAGCGATGAACCTTATTAAGAATGACCATGTTACGTTATTAGTGTGCAATTGATTGGCACTTGATAATAGTAGTATGTAGTATCATAGTACTTTAATTGTGCTTAACAACCATGGGCGAGCAACAGCGATTTGTTACAAACAAAACTAACTCTGAAGTCGCATTAGTCTCACCAAGAATTGAAAACGTTCCCAGAGTGTAAAGAAATTACTAAATGTTTAAAAATAGATTAGTGTTTATTAAATGGCCTTACTTGAAACGAATACGAAATCTCGGCAGTGTGAATGTCAAAATTTTGTGTACAATATCATTTCACTGATTATCATTTAAATTAATAATATACTTTCAGTCGATGCAGTGTTCGTACGTCATTGGCACAATTGTGAAATTTAACGGCACCAATCCACACAACGAAGAAACGTTAGCGCACATATCGCCGAAAACTTGTACTATATTTTAGGTTATAAATAGTACTACGAGACGCGAAACACCAACCATCCGCCATTACCGTCCACTTGTTATACCAGATACCTAGCGCTTCGTTCAGCTACTTTCGTGAACGTCACGTCATCAAAATAAAAAAAAAATCAGCGCAGTCGCATCGATCCACCACTAGATCCACAACTACAATTCTTCTTATTGTCAAGAACTAATAATAGATGGCGCTATTTTCAATAGCAATGACAAGAGGCCTTCATACCAATCAGATAAGAGACATGCCATTAGAATTTTCACCATTTAGTACAAAATAATTATATTAAATTTAAATATACAGTTCAGTTCGATATCTATTTCGTACAAAAGTTAAATGTTAGTGTAAATAGATGATGTTTACCTTTTTTTCTTCGGTTTCTGCATTCGGTGACATGACAGGATGTACCTAAAAGGAATTAATTTGTGGGATTACCTGCCTATGAAAACAACACCACAATTTATTTTTAGAATTTGCCGACTTCTATACTAGCAAATAAAATACGTTGAGTGCTCTAGCCTTTATGTTTATTTGCTTTGCTAAATGGAGCAAATTAAAACTTAAGGTCGCGTCGCTAATCCGTCGATTGAACTCGTACATACAATACCTACTTAGGTAGGACCTATGTATAAATTAAATAGGTAAGCAAGTACGTAACATTAAAACGATTAATATAATTAAACATCTTACTAAAACTTCAAGTAATATCTATAAAAAGCTCATGGAGAAATCTATGTTATCTTACAAGTTTGCAAACCTTCATCGAGTCTGGTGTAACATTTCGTGATTCCGACTTTTTGTTGTTGTCCTGAAGAAAGGCATTGGATACGCTTCTGTAGTCACTTTCTTCTGTAGCAATCTACGAAATTAGAATGTCAATGAAATGGTGTTTATATACCTACTTAAGTATTTACAAACTATTGTTGAATCGATGCATGTGGTGACAAACAGCTGATAGGTACCTACATACCTACTCTTCTAGACATTGATGGACTCTCGTCAAAATTAGCGATTGATAAAGTATAAATTATAATCCTCACAGAACATGATGTGATCAATATGACACACACATAACTACTATGATAATTGCAAAAAGTAGAATAGACAGCGTGTACAATAGGTCTATAATAGAAAACAATAACTTAAACAATCGCGAGTGGGTAAACTATAGGATTTTGAATCAGCGCCATCTGTTAGCAAATTTGTAAACCATTTTTATTTTATTTTCTTTTATTTTACGACAATAAAACTTTACTCGGTTAACGCGATGTAGTTATTTTCACAATACATTGTAGAACTCAACAGAAATCTTAAATTGAACAGATGTGGTTTGGTATGTGTATGTAGTTCTAAAAGTAGTAGGTAGGCTATTTAGGGCTATTTCTATCACTAACAGTGTTATCTAAAGAAGGGTAGGTAGGTACTATCTACCTATTACAGAATTTTAATGTATGTAGGTATGCACTTAGTCGTGTATGTGTTATAAGTGTTATAAATAGGCAGGTACCTACATAGTTTAAGCTTTTCATTAGGTAAGCACCTACCTATATCTATCAATAATCATAAATTTAATGATAACCTATAATGTGTACATGTGTACGTGGCTACGTATTTGAAAGAAACAATACCTACGTACAATATTTATTTTGCTATTTATAGAAACAAACTCATCAACCTATAACAGTGATCTCAATAATATCGAGCCAAGCGACCATGCCATTGGCTTTGCAGTTCAAATTAAACTGTAAACAACCCAGTGGGGCAGCTAGGTAGATACACTATATTGCTGAATTCGTAAAAGGTACGAAAATTTTAAATATTTTACTGGTAATTTATTGCAGCGTTATTTCTACCAACCTACTACTTAGGTAGTTGTAAATATTTATCTTCAGTCTTCTATGTACCTATACCTCAGTCAGGACGTGTGTGTTGGACCTAAATCCAGAGCTCACTGGAGTTTTTGTGCTGTCAGTGGGAAGACCAAAGGCTTGTCCTGATTTTGTGTTCTGCATTGAGGGCACATAAAATCTCTGTTCTAACAGGGTCGGCAGCACCGATTTGACTCCACTGGTGTTACACTCGTTCATAGGTCACGGTAACCACTTTCCGTCAGGTGGGCCGTGTGCTTTTCTGCCACCTAAGTAGTATAAAAAAACGCGAGACAAACCAAGCCAAGCCCCTAGCGCGCACTAATTGTTATGTAATAATTTATGACTGATGAAATTGAGTTCTTCCACTTCAGTAGCACCCCGTGTTGTCCTCAAAAGACGCCCAAGAAACATGTAACTACTGCGCGAAGGTACAGAGCACTTTTTGAGCACATTTTGTGTTCAAGATATATGTCCCGAACAATACCTACAAAGTCCCAGAAAGTTAGTACCTAAACAGAAAGTTTTTACTGTTCTGTGTCACATAGCCATAATAAAATAGCGGAATTCAGTCTATTGAATTAACTTCCCAGTTCATCTATTTATGTAATTACGAAATATGAATAACAGTTTGGCAAATAAATCACTTACTTCTCGCCGAGTGTTGTCCGCCTCCCATTTATTGGCAATTCGTATTGTTTCCGCAGTCTTCTGCTGAACTGATTTCGTGTCATCGAGGAGTGTGAGTTCATAGAATTCTTGTATATCTGTGAAACAAAAAAAAACAATTGTGCTAAGTATTTATTTATGCTTACCCGATAATCCCAATTGGGCATCTATTGGAGTGAAGTGGGATCACATAGGTAGGTCACCTGTGAGTGGTAGGTACGAGCCATAGCATGCACTTGTCAATTGATGACTTTTGTGTACTCTTCCGTTGGTTAGAGTAGTAAAGGACAAGGGACTGATGGGGAAATAATTCCAGTTCCCTTCGTGTTGAATTTATTTAACTATAGTACGAAGAATAAGCGCGGTAGCCTAGTGGTATGGATAATGGACTTCTGAGACGAGGTCTCGGGTTCGATTCCAGGTTTTACCATGGCACACACCAATGACTTTTCGATGCTTTTCGAAGTTATGTGTGTATTTAGGCCGCTCATTGTACATTGAACTGTATACATGCTACCTACTTATCCTACTGTAAATCTGTTGGTGTAGGTACAATAAAGAATTATCTATCTATCTATTTATCGCAGGTTTATAAGTGCCCGGTTATTGGCAATAGGCTCGCCACCTATTACATTGGGACCTAAACATAAACTGGTGAAATGTGGGTGCACCTCTGCCTACCCCTTCGGGGATATAGGCGTGAGTTTATGTTTTGTTATAGTATGAAGAAATAAGAGCTCCGCGATCCGTCTACAAATCTGGGCTACTATCAGTGACATGGGAATTTATACATGTGACTATTCGATCGATCAATACCCCATCGGTTAAATAGGTCTTCGATGATGTTGTAGAAATGGTCATACCAAATACTAAATACCTACTTTTGTTTAGGGGTGCCAACTGAGATTTTTGCTAAGCAACATGCCAGCTGCCACCCGTGGTAGTGAATCATGAATGACATGGCATAATTTGCCACTGGAAGGTCTAATGCTAGGGATGTCTGAAACCAACCCACGGACGGGAAATGGACGCTGAGCCACACCTGAGGAAAACACCGAACTAATGGCAAGAAGCCAATCGTTGAGCCATCATAACTCATACTTGGTCGGCTCAATTTAAGGTAAGTATATGTTCTTGGTAACCAGGAGGGTAAGGAATCCCACCTGCTACCACCATCGCGACTGCGGCGAAGATTCGCTCGAAGTTTATCCGGCTTGGGTGGTCAATCTCGCTGCCAGCCATCCTTCGCTCCATGTCAATTATAGGATTTATTTGTTAAATTCTACTAGTGCTACTAGTAGGTATTTCGATGATCTAACTGTTGGGGCAAAAAAATATTTCAATTATTCATATTGATTTAGAAAAACAATCTAAGTACAATTGTACAATAGTAGAATTGTACCTATAGTACAATTGTATTCGGATGTGAATATTCGGTTTTGTTATAAACAGTATATATAATTAAATAGAGTTAGAGTTAACTAGAGTTTTCTGACCTAACAGTTAGAACACCACACTACCATACGTGTAAAGACTAATTATAATTATCTAGTCTTTACACTTAAAAATGACACTATAATACCTTCAACCTATAGGTTAGAAGTCTTTTAACTGTTTCTTTATAAACATCTCGCGTGCTGTGCTGTGCCGTTTAAATTTTGATGGTTTTATCATGACTCTGGTTGGATCCTATAATCTGATCACAGATATCCGTGACTGTAGCAGTGTACGTAACGAAATATTTAATAAACTATTAGAAAGCATAATAAATTTATAAGAATAAAATACATAATATATTGTATATTTTTATACATACATACCTACATACATATAATCACACCTTTATCCCTGGAGGGTTAAGCAGAGGTTAACAACTACATGTCATCAATAATTGTATTCGGTTCCACGTAATAGGTATTGAGTATTGCTGTATTCCGGGCACTATTGTTGAATCGAGCCATGCATCTGCAGCTGAGTCTGGGCTGTATATATCTGTTTGATGCTAAACAGCCCTATCCCTTAGTCGCCTTGTACGACACCGCATGGGAAGAGATGGAGTGGCGCCCTAATTTTACTCTGCCGGAAACTAAGCGACTTGTATATATTTATATATTGTGGAATAAATGGCAATCATATAATATGACCCACTAACTTAGTTGGTGTACTAGATTGGTGTACTATCACTAGCAGTATAGTTATGAAGCGACTTGACCTAATTCCCTTACAAAGTTAAAGTTAGTTATTCTAACAGTGTTTTGTAAACTGTTATAATCTAGCAGACAATCTAAAACAATTCTGTTCAGCAAAGAGTAGGTTGTGGAAACTATAGCATGAGTCGTGTCGTGTCGTAGCGAGATCGATATCGAGTGCGGGCGGCGACCCCACTTTGTTTTACGTTGAGTGGCTAAACTTAGTGCATGTCATGAAATTAACTTTGCAACCAAGGGGCTGAATATTTACAACACAACACCTTTGTATGAATTTTACCGTTTTCTATCCTACCCACCCGTTCCTGTATTTAACTCTATACTGTGTTTACCCCTTTTTTACGTGCGGTTTTTGGTTGCCGAAGTTGAGGTTAACAGGCATATCCCTTGTACCCCGGCCGACCCAAAGACATCTCTCTCGATCTGGCCCTCTCCTCGGGTGAGTGTTTACCCCTTGTAAACTAACTACTTACGGAAGAGTAGGGTTGTCAAGACACGTGGGTGAAGGAAGCATTGCCAGTAGCTCTATTATTGACTAGCTGTTGCCCGCGTGGAATTCGGATTCCGTTCCACCTTTTTTTGTGCAGAACTGCTCTCGGATACCACACCCGTCGGCCATCGAGAGTGGTCATGTCGTACTCGGACCGACGCATCCCTTCTGGGGTCTTAAGATTGCCTAGAGCATCCCCTAACTCACAGCACGAACTACGGTGTCCTTGTCGAACCCCGGAAAGGGGAAGGGGAAGCCCACCCCTTGCCTGCTCTCCACTGTGCCCTCTGGTCAGAGAGACATGTGGGAAGTCTTCGAGCAGCTCGCTACAGAGTCGCTCCCATTGGGACCGGTAGGTATTTGCCGCAGGCGGCAGCGCCTCTCACCCAGGGTACTGACGCCGTTATCCAGGGTGCATCGCATGGAGGTTCCGGACCATGTATTCGGATTACTTTCCCGTTTCATCTTCTGTTCAGCAGACCCTTCTACTTCAGCTGACATACTTCGAATTCCCGTTGCACGCCTTTAACCCATGCCTCAGAATAAATAATAGTACCTACTACGTATGCCCATGCTTATAGTTCTCAAATAATGAATGGGAATCTAGCGGATTTATTGACATTTCTACTGTGGTAATATCTTTTGCATAGAAAGTCCGATTTTAATAATTCTAAAAGTAATCAACAGGTATTTAAACAGCCTTGAATATGAAATTTATTTGGATACGAATTAGTTCCAAGGTATAGACAACATGATCATGGTGATTTTTATCAGCTTTTCAGCTTGAATTTGATGCGTGTAAATTTATAAATTGCAATATCCCTTAAGTTATTCATTGTAATTTTAAGTTTGAATGGCAATTTTGATCTATATTAAAAGCACAAGAAATCTAACGTAAGTAACGCTAATTAGATAAGGAATAATACTGTATTGTTAAAAATAGCTTCGAAAAAGGTACATTATTTTTTGTAAGTAATTTGTAAAAGATAAAAATGTTTATGGTGGGTTTTCATTAGATGATAGGCATATTATGCTATTGCGGACTTTTATGTAGGCCTTTTTAAGTTCCGCTATACATTATTTTGTTCTATCATCAATAGCTTTCACAGGGCACGCGATGTCAGGAATTTTTTAGGTCATTTTTTACATCTTGGATTGCACGATTGGAGTTTATGAATAAGTAATTTATTGCACCTACGGTGGACCCTGGGCAACGGAGATGACATCGAAAGCACGTTATTCCCGCAGGCAAAACGCTACACCGCCTACTACGGCAAATTACAGCGGAGACGAAAGCGGCTTTTTAGAGAGCTGCTCGAAGGCAAGACTAGTAGAGAGCACAGTAGATAGCAGCCAAGGGTGGACTGGTTCTCTGGGCACGCGCTGGGGGTGTTTTATGGAGGTACCTAGGTACTATCAGTAGTTCAAAGTTCTCCAACAATATATTATGCTAATAGGATCATGATAAGGGCTATATTTTTTAGATTTATGACGAGGGAACAACGAAATATTGTGGTAGCTTTTATACAAATTGTACCTACTTGCCTGCGTTGCGTTTACACGTAAAAGTGTATAATAATGAGGAATCTAAAATGTTTAAAAATTGGGACAGAATTTCATTGTTTATATTTTGACTTACTGTAGGAATTAGAAATACCTAGTTTATGAAAAGTCATAGTGTCAGTTTAGTTAGGCAATAAGTATCTTATTTTGCAAGACATATTTTTTCAGAACAAACTAACATAATAAGCATATTGGGGAGAATCGAACGGACAAACGAACGGACCTTGTCAAATAGCTTATTACTTTATAGTATTGTCCTCTAGCTCGTCTCCGGAGTGGGTTCCCATTGGCGGTGTAATGACTAGGATTCGAATCCGGGACTTCTCAATCGTAAGGGTCCTCCTTAACTAGCAACTATCAGTTTGTAATAGCAAATTAACTAGCTACTAAAGTAGCTTGAATGATATTGAAGAGTCGCGCGTCGTCGGTAGCTTAGTGGCTAAGAAGTCGGCCTTGCGATCGAGTGGTCCCGGGTTCGAACCTGACCATTACACTACCGACGTGAACCCACTCCTAACACAAGCAATTTAACTTAGCTGTAAGGGTTTGTGGGAATATTAGTAATTTCGATTCTAATATTCTTTAAAACATAAAAACTGTATCATCCATACAGTTCATACTGAATCTGCCTACCTACTGTAAGCTTCCAATAACAGCTGGCATTATTGAGGAAAGGTGTCCAAAATCAGACTCAAAGCAGTTCACATTTCACATCAAGCCAAAATTGATGCAGTTTTTAGTGTTGTTAGTTTTTTTTACTTACGAAATACTCCATCGGAGCCGGTGGGAGAGTTTATATCGGACTCGAACCGACTAAAACGCACGATGCCTGTGGGTCGTTTTTGGTTTGAGAAGGCGAGGTTAACAGGCATATCCCTCGCACCCCGAATAACCTTCTCCTCGGGTGTGGGGACCACAGAATTCCAACTCGTCCCCGGAAACGGTGAGGCGAGCAAGGCGCTGCTTCTGCCAGGGTTTCAGGCGAGTGGAGTCGCCTGAAACCCCCATCACCCGCAGGCCTGCGCTCATGGGGGCGGAGGTCATTCATCGACCTCTGACGTCCGAATTGCCTACGTACGCGGGCAGCTTGGCTTGGTATCCTTCGTCGCTCCCGCTCCCGCTGCCGCTTAGTGTTGTTAGTAGGTTCTCATACATATGTGGTGTTATAAGAATAATTATTAAACTTTATGAAGCCGTGTAGAATGAACAGTCAACTAAATTGTTTAAATTGTAACTCGCGTGACAAAAATGTAGGTACGCAACTTATTAACACCTAGCACGGCACTGTAAAAGTGTAAACTTTATGTTTGTCGAGTATTTTTACGACAGCCCTCCGTTGTGCCTACAATTTCGAGGACTTATATAGAAGTTGTAATTTATTAGCGGAGTATTCTAATTCTTAATTTAAAAAGTATCTTAACCTCCTTACGCTTTATAATATCAGCTATCGGGCAGTATTTTTTTTATGTAGAACACGCCAGTAGAATCATATATGTATAGTAGATATAGTATATAATAATAATAAGTAATAATAGTTCTAAGTACCCGGTTAATGGCAATAGACTCGCCACCTATTATATTGGGACCTAAATCATAACATAACCTCTGCTAACCCCTTCGGGGATATAGGCATGAGTTTATGTTTATGTTTCTATCTGCCAGTAAAAATACTAAAATACCGGTAAAATGTTCATGCATTTCGTTGATAGGTAAAGTTGCATGGCATATAGATAAGTACCTACTATACTTGGTAAGTACCTAAATTGAATACTAGGTAGGTATCTGTAGGTATCTGTTTATCTAAACCTTTCAGTAATAAAAACTGTTATTTATATACTCATTCTTTTATCGCTTTAAAATAGGTTGCCCAATCTATATTTTACACATTCATATTCATTATAACCGCAAAGAAATATTAAACTACGTTATTGATAAGCGATATCTCTATGGTTATTAGTGTTATTGCGTAGAGGTATGCTATTGGTCACACATGATGACGCAAAGCTGTGATTTATTGGAACCGAGATGCAGAACAGATTGCTTACGTGGGTAGGTACTTACCTATTTACATTGGATTATTGCGTAGTAAAACCACTTATAAAATATTAGGGCTCTTTGAAAGTATGCTAAAACATATAGATACCTACCTTACAAAGAACTTATATATGAATCATAATAAAAATAACTAGTGCATCAATGATTGTATTTCTCGAAAGCACAGTGGTAACCGGCACACCCGTGACTACCGTCAGTATAGGTACCTAATTTGAGGTCCCAGGTACGAATCCAGGTTTGCGCAAAGTATTATCACTCTTTATACCATGGGTTCAAAAATATACAGCCCTATCCCTTAGTCGCCTTGTACGACACCACATGGGAAGAGATGGGGTGGTCCAAATTCTACTCTGAACCACGCTGTTTAACATCGGACAGATTATACAGTCCAGACTCAACCTCAGATGCATGGCTCGAGTCAACAATAGTGCCCGAAATACGGCAATAGCCTAACCCCCTATTATGAGGGACCGAATAAAACTATTGGTAAAATGTGGGTGATAATTCACCTCTGCCTAATCCTCCGGGGATAAAGCCGTGATTATATGTATGTATGTTCAAAAATATACCTATCAAGTTGGTTGGCCAAAGATGGCTTTAAAGTAGGTATCTCTGAACTCCTCTTCGGTGATTTACCACAGATTCAGCAATAAAGTACTTACTTAGTGTATGATTAAAACAAAAAAAAACTTCAGGAATGAGTATTTCCAAAAATATTTGTTAATTGTTCAAAGTAAACTGTTATTCTACTGTATGAACTGTATCGAATGATATAAGAATTCCTTGTTGATAATAAAATTTATATTGAAATTCATAATAGGAGGAAGTATTCAAAAATGTGCAGGAGCACAGCAGAACAGAATCCAAGAGGTATTTAATCAATATAAAAGTTGAAAGAACAACTAACTCTATCGTTCCATGCACGGATTCTATGTACATACAACTTTAGGAACACAAACATAGCTCAAAACAATTGGAAAATATGGAAATACTTCTTGTACCCGCTGTATTGTTGTTAGACTACAAACATGGAGAAGTTAAATTAAAATTTCAATTAAAACATGTCGAAGAGGGAATTGTGTCGGCGAAAGGCCCCTGTGCAGCCGCTGACCCTTACACCGACATCTGGGTCAAACAGTTCATCGCACATATTGTGGAGTTTGTGAACGTACTCGTAAGCACCGACCGCAATACAGATTGAATATTTTCGTTTACTATCAATCAAGAGTTGAAGGAAATTACATAAAAATGTAGATGAAAATCTAACTGTTTGCTGCTCTAGTTTTTCATCAGAAAATGTATTTACCCTGCTACGAGTAGTACCTACTCATATGATTTAAAAAATCTATGCAGTTTGTACACTGTACCGTGTAAGGTCTATCAACACATATCATCATAAATACCTATATAGCAACATGGCTACAAGTTACACTACCATTCTCTGCGTCCCTAGAATTAATAAGTAAATTAGTACCCTTAGGGAAACCGCGATGGTAAAACTGATTTGTGTGTAACCTCAAATTTCAGAAATTACTGCTCAATTTTGCTCCCGTAACTGTAGCACGCACTACACGTAGACGATAGACTCTTTTCGACCAATGAAATGAGTTTTTTTGTTAACTTAGATTGGAAGATTTTCTAAGATTTCATTAAGGGAATGACCTCGAGAGACGAATTTAGAGGGTTCTGTTGTCAAGAATAAAAATAAAATGAGCACTATTAGAAGCAACATTTTAGTAGCCAAGTTATAACGTAAATAAAATCTTGTAGTAGGTATATTTTACTCTCAGATTTGCAAACATATTTGAATAGGTATAGGTATCTACTACTCGATAACAAACTATAACAAGGATTAATGTTATCTTAAGGTCAGTTCCGCAACATATAAAACGGCAACAATAACTAGTCCATCTAATTATCTTATTTAACTGAATAAACAACTTGCTTCTGTTGATAATTGGTGTGGACACACGCGAAAAATGATACGTCAGGAATTTGTGGGTCATTCATTAACTTGAATTTGGAAGGTCTTAATTGAACTAATTGATATGTTTCGACCATGTCTTCATCTACGTACTTATCTGTTCATTTTTATAAACGTTGTTAGTTTTTTGCAAATGCAAACGCGTGTGTGGTTTCTTTGGACCAAAGGGAATATTTACTCCAAGCATGACCTAGTTCACAGGCCACTGGTTGTCTTAAATGAATCGGAAAGTTGGTCCTGTTAACAACCGATGTAAAAAGACGATATGCAGCCGTGATGCAAATTCTGAGATCTAATGGATGTCTATGTGGTTTGACTAGGACTGATAAGATTAGCGATTAATTTTAGTAACGTCTAATATTAGACGTAAATATTGTTTAATTTGTAATATGGGGGAATAGGCCCTCCGATTAATTACATATGGCAGGAAAGTAGGGATGAATAGCAAAGTAGGTATATATTGCAAATAAATAGGGACACAACTTAATTGGTTTATTTGAGTTCTACGAAAGCTGCTAATGTTTGGCCTCATTGCCCAAAAGAAAAGTTACCTACCCTAAATATTTTGGTATATTGTTAGATTTCGATTTTTCAATAAGAAAAATCACCTTTTTACCTAGTATCTTTGTACCTACCTAATTACATTTTGTCTATTTTACTAGGTAAAATTAAGTAGTTCAATATCCCCACGTAGGTACTACTACTTAATTGCTGTTCGTTTTTTCGATTGTCCGACTTTCGGTAATTATTTTCAAAATTCTGATTGATTCGGTCAATCAATCAATGAATTTATCACACTCCATTGCTGGATTTGGTTTCGATACTTATTTATTAGCAAATAAATTACAAGCACGCTAAAGCACGCTAAAGCACGCTAAAGCACGCTACTAGTGGAAAATAGTTCGCATAAAAAGCGCATTGGATACGTCAATGCCAAATTATTTTTCAAATACTTAACTTAGACTAACCTACCATTGAGAGCGATGAAACCCTTGTGTTTATGCAGACAGAATACCTACATGAAAGACGCATAAGGACAGCTGCTGCAATCAGGTAGTTATCTACGCATCCACAGCAGGACAAGGTTAATCCAATGTAACTAACATATGTTTAGGTTAACAACATTTTTATCTTGGATATTTTGTTGACTGCTGTTCTATAAACCGTGTACCTACCTAATAAGGTGTTAGTAAGTCAAACAAGGGCGATACTAAAACATAATTATATGGTCTGAGTCAGAGTTAATCAAACTTTCAACTCCGTACAGGTTGTATAGGTACTTCTTCTTCTTTGTGTCAATGGCAACAATAAAAAAAAAACGTAGAAGCTAAATGCGTCCAGCTCAAAATTTGGCGACATTGACCGCACCTTCCGTCGCTTCATTCAGGTCGGCAATTGTGCAGGTGTAGGGTCACAGTAAGCACGACAGGAGATTGTCCCTCGACTGCAGAGGTGCACCACAATCACAGCCACCACCCCCAGAGTCTAGGTAATCCCATTTTACGCGGTTGGCCCTACAGCAGCCGACTTAAGTCCTCAACCTATTTAGGGACTTCCAGGTGGACCATTTAAGATCATGCCCGGATGGTAGTAGATATATTTTGTCTAAAGGACGTGTATTCTCTGTGCGCCACTTCTGGTACCGAACGCTCTCGGGGTGACCCTGCACAGAAATAGTACATCGAAGTAAGCTCCTTCTGCTCTTTAGCCGGGAGCTGGGCATGACATGTTGAAAGAGTGGGTGCCGTGCTCCTATTCGACTTTCAATATAATGGTGCTCCACTTGAAATCAGAGTATAGATTAACAAAAAAAACGTACTTAGCTGTTAGCTGTTGCGCGCGGTTTAGGCCATGAGGAGGTCGGTTATCGCGGTAAGAATCGGATGACCTTGTCCAATTGCCTATTGTTAGGCTATTTGACAAGCCTATTAGGTTATTTGACAAGGTAGTCCAATTTAACTCAATACTGCTTAATATATTATTACTTTGTTCTGAAAAAATATGCCTTGCGAAATAAGATATTATCTAACTAAACTAAAACTTTTAATTTTTTTTTAATTCCCGAAGTAAGTCAAAATATAAACAATCAAATTCTGACCCAATTTTTAACTTTTTAGATTTATTTTTTTAATTATTTTTATTATGAACGCAACGTAGACCAACATAAATGCAATATTCTCTTGCACTCCTACATTGGCACTACCGGAGACTGGCGTGTGACGTCACTCGCAAGTACGATTTTGTATAGTGCAGTGAAGGCACAGTACGGCCCTTGGGCCAATTCTGGCCCGCGAAAGCATTTAATCCGGCCCGCCGACAGTCCTTTGACATGAATAGTATATGGCCCACGATAATTATATTTTGGCGATTCAGAAGTATAAAGTAGATTCTGTAGTATAGGTAAAGAAGCCAGCTACTAGTCGCGTAGTTCATGACTGTTTAGCGGGTCGCGGGGCACAAAGAAGCGTGAAGTGCTTTGATTTTTTTGAAAGATAGTCCTACCGATTTTGCATTTTTATCATCGATTCGCTCGAACACTAGAACAAATAAATAAAAAATTGCAAGGAGAGAACTAATTTATAGATGAGACTTGGGTTGTCCAAATCATTTAAAACTGAGTTGAAAGTTACTTCGCCAGAGTTCGAACCTGCATTCGAAAATATTATGGATCTCACCTTCGGCAATCTAGGAACCACAGAAGGTGTGCATTTTAGTCTGTTCGAGTGCGACAAAACAACCCCTGCCAAGGGGCGGAGAGAGAGAGAGGGGGGGGACCCAGCATATAATTCTGGCCCTCTTCTAAAATTTCTAAAACTTTGTTGCAGAATTATGCATGTCGGATATAAATATTTTTTTAAAAGCTTTTATTTTTCAGAGCAGAACTGTACATAATTCAGTTTGCATTTTTGTCCGCTGTAAGCCTAGACTTCACCAATCAATTTTAGTGATATGTAAGTAGTTATCATAAAACCTAAGACCAAATAGTAGTTATAAATGGTCTATGAATAGATTTCCACTTTTACAAAAATATTGTGGAATGTCTTTACATTTGCATTCTCTAACGTGTCATGGCCCTTAGAGAATATTCCATAGATAACAGAAAATCTACATGACTGACTCTAGGTGGAGATTTTCGAAATCGTTGATAACGATTTCAATGTCAGATTGGCCAGTATCCAATAGTTTAATAAACAATTGGCAAATTTGTGTTTACTTTACTGTTACATACGTTATCATATGTGTAGTAGTCAACATCAAAATATACCTACTTACAAACAATTTTTAAATAAATTAAACCACTATTGGTGTTCATTTTACGAGTACGTATCTTATCTCGGTAGTTATTTTTCACCCGTATGCGGGTAACAGTTAAGTTTAGAGGATGAACTTTGACATATATGTGTGGAAGTATACTTTATGTCTCTATTTAAGAAATACTTCCTATTTTTTTTTCTCTTAGCATCACTTATAAGACTTAGCCAGGATTTGAACAAGATCCTTTCATCGTAATGCCTCGTCCACTGAGCTACCGACACAGATTTTGTGAAGCGGCTCTTAGTAGGAAAAAAAAATTTTAGGAAATTCTACATAACGTTATCTAGACCCAAAATGCTATCTTGTGTTATGGCCTTATGGGTACATACTGAAACATAATTTCTTTGGTAAATAAGAACATAAAAATTCCCAAACCAATGCGAATGCATAATTTAGGATTTTTATGCATACAAATTTTAACAGGGTGCGGGAACGCAACGTGCGACCTCCGACGTAGCAATTGTACCGTGAGTCGAACGCCCTACCATTCTATCGCTACGACAAAGTTGTCACTGAAAAGTCAATGCCGCCGCTACTATTGTGATTGTTTTTGTCTATCCTACTGGCAAAATGCAAAACAAGCGGCTTCGATGTCTTGAGGCCATTATGGTGTATATACACCATGTGCCATAATTTGCAGCGAGCAGTGTGCCTTACGTCATTTACCGAAAACCTATATTCGAGCTGCTCATTGCTAGATTTCGCCTACCGACTGCCCAAATGCTCGCTTTAGAACATGTTAAGTACATTACGACGAGTAACAATTGTTTGACATGATGCCCACAGCTACATTCTATCATCGCACCTCTCGCTATTGGCAGGGAATTCATCCTCACACATTGCGACCTGAGACGGTGCGCACTGTGCGGTATGAAAGAAACTTCACGCACACTCAAGCTGTGGAATGACCTGCTTGCTGCGGTTTTCCCAAGCACCTACAATATGGGGTTCTTCAAGAGGTGTATCAGAAGGTTTCTTCATGGTCAGCAGCGCGAGTGTAACAACCCTGGTGTTGCATAGGTCTATAAGCCACGGTGACCACTTCCTATCAGGTAGGCCGTGTGCTTGTCTGCCACCTAAGTGGTATAAAAAAAAATAAAAAAGAAAATACCGGTCAGTACGCACCATTACATGTTCATTAGATACAACTGGCTAAATATAATGTGTATCACAATAGCAGTGTCGTGGTGAAGGCAGACTCAAGAGCGCTAGTGACGTGTGTTTCGGTCACGTGCGTTCCGTATATTTATAGCTTGTTGAGCTGACTGAGCCGGTGCCTTCGACCAGTGAACTTCAAAGTCGAAGTGAAGTTCAAAGCATACCTAACAATGCAAAAAGATCGGCACATTACTATTTTTAATTAGGTTTTATTGGGGTATTTTTAGGTCAATTGGATATTCAGTGCATTTAGTGATAAGACAATGTGTGTGGTGTTATATTGTGCTACCGTGGCGTGGTCAGGAAGTCAATAAAGACGTTTTAAAGAAAATCATGTTTTTTAATTAGTTTGAATATTTTGTGCCTGTGAAATCTACTTTTTGTTCAATGTAAAATGCTTGATTGATTTAATTAATATAAATTAATTTATTTATGAATATAATGTATATTAATTTATATATTAATATATTTTGATTATAATATTTTCGTTGTTTCATAAACAAAACATGCAATAAAAATTTTAAGGCCTATTTTATCCAAAAACCGCCTCTAATAACTTGCTGCTATCTCGATTATCATGGGAGAGTGGCTAGAGAGGCCACACGGCAGCCTCTCGTACCCTCTGACGCAGATGATCACCGAGCACGGGTACTTCGGGTTGTGTCTGCGTCGGATGGAGAAAGACCCAACGTCCGAGTGCCATTACTGCGACGCGAGGGAGGACTCGGGGCTGCATACGCTTACCGAGTGTCCAGTATGGAAGACACCGAAACAGGAGCAGGTGGCGGCCCTGGAAGTGAGACTTCTTACGCTCGCTACCTTGCTGACGGCGATGGTGCGCTGCGCGGATGCTCGGCCGGTGCCTCTTTCTGCGAGTAAGTAATGCACAGAGGAGCGACACTGGGAGCGAAGGAGGATCGCAAGCCACGCTGCCCGCGTACTGAGGCAACTTGAGCGTCCGAGGTCGATGAATGACGTCTTAATATACATAGTAGCCGTGGGGATTTTTGCATGTAAAAAAACCTACCAATGCAGTATTTATATGGTCACGATTATTCATCAGTATCAATCAATTAGACCACCGCAGTTCACTGCTGGACATAGGCCTCTCCCAATGTGCGCCATTTAGTCCGGTCCTCCGTTTACCGCATCCAGTCTGTCCCAGCTATCTTTTTCAGGTCATCTATCTGGCTAGGGGGTGGCCTACCTTCCGTTTGCCTTTTCGCGGTCTCCACTCTAGGACTCCTTTGCTCCAACAGCCATCGGTACTTCGACAGACGTGGCCAGCCCATTGCCATCTCAGCTTGCTTATTCTGTGAGCTATGTCGGTAACTTTTGTTCATTGTTGGATAACTTATTTCGAACTCTATCCTTCAGAGAAACTCCAAGCATAGCTCGCTCCATAGCCCGCTGCGCAACTTTTAGGTTACGAACTAACCCCACTGTAAGTGTCCACGTTTCAGCACCGTAAGTCATAACAGGTAGGACGCACTGGTCAAAGACCTTTGTTTTCAGGCATTGCGGTAAAATGAGAAGACCCGATGTAATTTGCGAAATGCTGCCCAACCCAGTGGGATCCTTCTGGCTAGTTCTTTCTTGAAGGTGCTTTTAACGAGCTGGATAACCTGCTCCAGGTAGACATCTTTTTAAACAACTTCAAGCGTCGCCCCTTTGATAGCAATTGGTCTCGGTGTGACATGTTCGTTGAAACAAAATCTTGGTTTTATCCAAGTTTACACCGAGACCGACGACGTGTTGAGATTTCCATTTAGGTTGTGCAGCATCTCGCCCAGTTGTTCCAGCGACTCCGCAACTATGACGATGTCGTCGGCGAACCGAAGATGTGAGGATGTACTAACAGTTAATAGACTATTTATACCCCCTGTTTTATTTTGTTTGTGATCAATGGCACTTGATGGAATTTGTTGTTGCACATATTGATAACTCACTTGTACTTTTAATATACAAAAGTAACGTGGAAAGTACAAGTGAGTTATATATAGTGAGCCCAATCCAGAGTCTTGAAGACGTCCTCCAATGCGTTGGTGAATAGTTTAGGTCATTATATATATCCGTACACAGGAAATCGTCAGATTTTGGCCACTGTCCCATAACAATATGGTTAAGAAAATAAGGAAACGGTGATGAACTAATCCGATCATTATAATGTCATTGTCGTTACCCACCTTTCATAATGCTTTATGATATTTGCTATCGATTTTCTCCACGAGTAGAAGGCCGTAGGCCATGTATTATGCAGGTTAAGGTGGTTACTGGTCGATATTCAATTTGTAAGTATATGAATAGTGTTTACCTAGGTACTTACTACTTATATCTATATATTTACCCTTTTCAAGCAAATACTTTGACGATCACTTTCAACGGTAACTTAGTCAAATTGTTGTAATATAAGTTACATGTTAGAAGTAAGTAAAGAACTCATGAAAAAATGTCTTAACTTGTTCAAAGGAAATGGAAAAGGCAAGAATTAAACTGATTTACGTGAAAACTTTACATAAGGTACCTAGAAGGTAGTAGGAGGCTTCAACTATAAGGTACCTACCCTATTAAAGTACAAATGATGTGCTAAAGTTTAGGGTTAGTTTTCTCCTTATTGTAATTTAAAATGTATTTAATGCTACGAGTAATAGAGTCGATACTTATAAATTGTACTAAATATGATTTTTGTATGGATACTTTATTACAAGTACGTGGATATTTATTTACTATTTATCATAACGACACTTTGCAGTCGTACAACGCTAATAGTAACTAAGCATAGATTAGTAGCTTGTGTTATCGATTCTAGAATCTCCATACAAATCAATATAATGGTATTCACATACATAATAAGATCATTGCCAATACACATACTATTCAAGCAGAAAAATATTTACTCGGAGCGGAAATCGTACCGCAAAATCCACCTCTGTATGGTAGTCGAACCACAGTCGAACGCTAGCTCCAGCTCTTCTTTTAGTTTTGGGTTTTGTCCCTTTTTTTCTTTCTAAGTAATTGACGAAAGTCTAAACAGGCACAAACGGAGAAACTTTGCCGTTCCCATTTTATGTTCAATCGATAAAATACTTTTATGTTGATTACGCGACGTACGAACCTGGACCTTATCACATTGGAGCCTATTACCGTTATCGGTCGATGTGTAGCCAATGTAAGTGGAATTCCATATAGTTCTTCAGTGTTACAGTACACACGCGTTGAATTGAGTGGCTAAAGAGTAGGTTAAGTAACGTTACAATACCTACATTTTGTGTATGTCTCATTGTTCTTGAATGTAGTCATTATGTACTACACCAGTCTACGTCATTAGTCGTCGTTTGAATATTATTGAAGAAAAATATCAAATAGACTGTAGAACCTCCCGTCGGAGACTCTCAGATGTCGTTTCTTGAGATTCTATGGTGTAACAGATTCACTGTTATACAGCCCGAATATGACGAAACACTGTGCGGTTTTAGTCGGTTCGAGTTCAACTTACTCACCTATCAATAAATCTTATTAGGTAAAGCCTCAATGTATCTCTGCATCACCCTAAGGTTGACTGTTAGATAATGCTTTTGGCATTAAGTCCGCCTTTGTACAAAATTACTGTGCATAAAGTTGAATAAATAAATAAATAAAGTCCGAGAGGGTTTCCCCTCACAAAAAAGGCTGTCTGTAGGACCCTATGATGCTACTTACTTCTATTACACCTATTACTAGAGAAGCTCTTAAGGGCAAAGATTGTACCACGGTTCCTGGGATTTTTTAAAATGCATTAAGGAGTGTACTGATAACAAAACAAGTTTCTTAAGGCTGCCGTGGCTATTATTACTGCAGATAACTTCAGTTCATATTTGTCGCAACATTTTCATTAAATAATAAAAACACGCAACAAAACATTCATTCAATTATTTAGTTACGTTTCTATGGTTTTACTAAAAAAAATATGATGTTTGGCACTTCAGATGATGAGAGCCAAACATCATAATGAAATTATACCTTGCCTTATAATATACCTAAAACATCATTATAAACCTCTACAATGTTTTGTTATGAAAAATATGAGATGTAGACGCATCTTTAGACTACTGTAATTTTCGTAGACAGAGAAATCAACTACTTTTACTTTTTCTTCCTTTGCACTTTTCCTTTCTTTAAGGTTATTTTGAACAACATATTGGGTTGCTGTGAAAAAAATAAAGTTCACGTGGCACTAGTCCCCAATATGAAGAACGGAACAGTATTTACTTACTACTACGTCAATGAGCATCACTATGTGCCGTTAAATAATAATAGGTAATAATAATTTGCTAATAAGTATTTAATATTTGTAAACTTACCAAGTAGAGCTTGAAAAAGGCGAGATTTAAATATTCTAATGACTCTCTCGATGGCGAGGCGCAGTTGTCGGTCCTGCGGCTTTACCAGTTTGCTGTGGTAGTCTTCCAGCAGTTCTAATGCTCGGTGGGCTTCTGTTACACCAATGTAAACAATAGATCAGTAAAGGTCACACGGTCTTATATTTCGGTAGGAATACGAGCGATGAAATTAGGTCATGTTTACTTCTCGGTTTCATTATATCTGTCAGAGCTGTTACGTAGCCAGGTAGAACATTGATATCTGTAGGTAATGAGATTGATCTTTTATTTAACATTTAACTAAACAACATCTGATTTTATTGGATGTAGGTATAAACTTATAAAAATAAGCAGGCTAGCTAGATGAGACACGAATATCCGACCTACATTTTATTAAAACGTTGAATGCGTTTTTTATGAGATACAATAGCAATAAAACAAAACAGTGCACGATTTATAGTTTTAATATGGGTCAAAAGAATAATACGCTGGAGGTGAAGCGCATGTACAACCCATTTGAAGAGCGAAATGTGGGTGCCTGGCAACCCTCTTATATCGATATGAATAACAGAAGGGTGTCGTAGTGAACGCTGTCAGCCCTTTGTGCAAATTAAATAATAAGTCAATGACAACACGAATCAAACACGGCCGCTATAGACAATATACGTCGATATTGTAATACTTAGTTAAAGTTCACCTTGCTTACGAACTGGCATCACGGCACCACCCCCTCTCGATATTTTAGAAACTAATACACTTGAGGTAAAATAAAACGGAAATGAAAATTTCACAGTGACAATGTAATGACACTGATCATTTTAAGCAATTGTATTCACTGCCAAGATCATATTTGAACAGCACATATGGTCGGATCACGAAAACATTTAAAAGAAGATAAGGTACGAAATGAAGCGCGGTAGTGATGCCGCTTACGAGGGCCATCGAATACTGCGTCCGATGGGATTGGTCGATTTTCACAGTGACGTCAGGGGGTGGAAGCATAGACAAAGGAAAACGTAGAGAGGGTTTGGGAAAAAATGTAAAGGGGATGCCACATTGCATACTTACCTCATTTTTTAGCTAATAATATTGTGGTAACATTGTTCTTTGGTGTTTCTGAAATAGAACATCAACGTGGTATAATCAAGTACAACGTGGTACTGATCGTACCAACGTAGTTATAATTATATACCTATACCTACTTGGGGGATTTGTGGCTGTTAATACTTACCTACCTCAACTATTAAATGCTACTGTTTGCTTACTGACTACTGAGTTGTGTTCATCTATTTGTTTTTCATGTTTCAATATTTGGATATACTGGTGCGACGATACCTATGAATGCTGTATACTTAGATTTAAAATGACAAGTTATAACCCTTCTATGTCCGTAAGTGTATTGTATTAAGTGAACAGTTAGATTAGATATTCTGTACTTGGATGGACATGCCCTCCTAAAGTTCACTCAGACAAGGATTATAAAATATTTATACAAAATGGTTAGGCAAAGTCTACATATCTACAAAACAACTAAGGTGCAGTCAGTAACAAAAGTGTACTTCACTCAAAGTCGTAAGTATAAGTTTAACTGTAATTGGTAGGTACCAAAACAATTAATGCGGGGCTAATAATTAACATAGAGTTCGCAAGATTAAGCAATACTGGCTAGGTCAGTCTAAGGATGGGTGACCATTATAGACACATTAAGCAAGAAAGCTCGATAAGGCGTTGGCCGCGGTCCCCGGTCGTAGCGAGTCCTAGAAAGTCCAACAATCTAGTTTAACTGGTTTAACCAAAAAACTTTGATATTGTTCACTAACATTATCGAAGTTCCATTACCTACCATTGTGGAGATTAGAACGACAGTTGCTTCAGAGACCTTGAATGAGTGTCCCTGATTGGTGTGGGAAATATAGGATGTGCGGTAAGCTTTCGGCTCCGTATATCGTGCGTGCTATGCTGTCACACTTTAAGTTTTAAGTGCTGCACTGCACCGACTAATCAGAAAAGGTTAAAGGAAAAAGGCCTTTGTCCTTAAGACAGAAATTTAGATCATTTGATCATTGGATTGAAATGACTACAAAACCACATCTCAGCAAAGAAATTAAATTAATAATTTATCCAAGTTGGTAACGAAACGAAGTACGAAGTGTTTACGTTTTGTTGCACTTAATTGTTGACACACAGCATAATTTAATTTTAATTCATTATAATGCTCCAAGTTTCCTATTTCTTATTTTTTAACGTAAAATTGATATTATTACGAATGAGGCTTTACTAGATCTTTCTATTTAAATACAAATATTTTTATATTTTATTTCTGACTTCAGAAAAGACATCATCATAGAGGGAACAAAACGCATAACGAATTTTTGACAAATCGTCTGACCTTGGGCGCCCTGCGCAACATTTGTGAATCCGACCGAGCAAGATTATTTTTCTGTCGGTCGAGCCAGTCTCCTACCTACCTACTGTGTGTACGTAGATATTTATAAAATATAGTAGTTGGTAGTAGTGTAGTTCAAAATCTGTGAGCGTGGGGCGCGAAGATGCCTCTATTTGGCAAAAAAGATTTCGGGCGAAAGTCCAAAAAAGAGAGTAAGGAATCGGAAAAGCAACCATCAATCGAAGACAAGTATACTGTTAAAGATCTACTCGGGACAGGAGCGTTTTCGGAGGTACGTTTGATAGAGAGCAAAGAAAATGGGCAGTTATTCGCATGTAAAATTATCGATAAAAAAGCTCTCAAAGGCAAAGAAGATTCTTTGGAGAACGAAATTAGAGTCTTGAAAAGATTCAGTGAACAAGCAAAAGGCGAAGGTGCTGAAAAGAAGATGTTTTCTCATCCGAACATTGTCCAGCTGCTCGAGACATATGAAGATAAAAATAAAGTATATCTGGTGATGGAATTGGTCACAGGTGGCGAATTATTCGATAGAATAGTGGAAAAGGGCTCTTACACCGAAAAAGATGCGTCCAATCTAATAAGACAAGTGCTGGAGGCTGTCGACTACATGCACTCTCAGGGTGTCGTACACAGGGATCTGAAACCGGAAAATCTGCTTTATTATAGTGCAGATGAAGACAGTAAGATCATGATTAGTGATTTTGGTTTGTCAAAGATTGAAGATTCTGGTATAATGGCCACAGCTTGTGGTACACCAGGATATGTGGCGCCTGAAGTGCTTGCACAGAAACCATATGGCAAGGCTGTTGATGTGTGGAGTATAGGAGTGATATCATACATTCTACTGTGTGGTTATCCACCATTTTATGATGAGAATGATGCTAACCTGTTTGCTCAGATCTTGAAAGGGGATTTTGAGTTTGATTCACCTTATTGGGATGACATTAGTGATTCTGCTAAGGATTTCATTCGGCATTTAATGTGTGTTGATGTGGACAAGAGATACACTTGCAAGTAAGTACCCATATCATATTCTTCAGGTTACAATTAGAACTAAAAAGGGTATCTTGAAGGTATTCTTCATTCAAATTGTATGATATTATTGATTAGTTATGGTATTATCATTCTATTTTCAAATCATTGCCAGAATCATAAATACCTAATGATATTCAAGTTACCATACCATACTAATTACAATTAGTCTCTGCTTGCTTTTATTTTAATTATTTATGATCAGCGCAACATATCATTCTTTCAATACTTTACTGTCCAATGTCATCTCAGTTACTCCTTTACTTGCCACATACAATAATGATCAACACTTAAAATACAACACTAAGTGTGTTTAAATTCCAAATTTGTGCGAACATTTCTATGCAGTCATAGGATATTTTTTAAAGCGGTGTATGACATCCTCACCTGCAAGCTAGTACACACACTGATTGACAGATGAGGCTGTGACGCGGTGGATTATTTACTACTAGCCAACTCTCCCCAGCTCCGCCCATGACGTACCTTAACACCGGTCAGGTTCAATAATAAATACTGGGGAAAAAGTACAAGTGCATTCTCAATATATGTAACAATAACTAGGTGCCATTAATTAACAGTAGAAAAAAATACAACTTTAAAACTGTATATGCTTGGAAAAAGAACCTTAAAACATAACATAAGATAACATAACATAAACTCACACCTATAAGGACCTTGAAGGGGTGGGCAGAGGTGCTAGCACCCACATTTCGCCAGTGTATATTTAGGTCCCAATGTAATAGGTGGTGAGCCTATTGCCTTCAACCGGGCACTTATAAACCTGCAATAAATACACACATAACTTCAAAAAGCATTGAAAAGTCATTGGTGTGTGCCATAGTAAAACCTGGGATCGAACCCGAGACTTCAGCTCAGAAGAGAAAGAATGTGTGGGAATCAGCCAGATTTTTTTGGTGCAATAAAAATCTATAAAATATACTTTAAATTGATTGTACAGGGTGGAAACATTAATAAAGAAGTAGGCGAATGGAACTGGGTCTCCTAACTGGAATGTTCAAAAGCAAATGACCTATTTCCATAGGTAGAAATGTTTACATAATACATTTATTTATTCTTTACCTGTATATCTCCAAAAGGGCATGTAGGTTACCGCGGGAACCTATTGCTGTCTAACGGGCATTTTTTTCTTATTTTTTATATAACATAGGTGGTAGGCATGGCCTGTATGCTTTGTTGTATGTCAAAATAAGATATGCCTATCCCTTAGTGCCTAATAGTCACTTTATACGCTTTCCACGCAATGAGATGGTGGTCTTCGTGAATATAAAATAGAATTTTTTTTTTTTCGACTACCCGCGTTTAAAAAGTGTACTTGTGTTTTCTTTGTGGATTTTAAATAATTAAGTTTAATTGTTTAATTGCATTATTTGTGGATGAAATCAGTACTTTGGTGTTGTTTATCAACTAAAACAGTAGTGAAAGTGTTATTCCGTAAATCTTTCCGCGAAATACGCCAATTTATCTATATCAAAACTTCAGTGCTACAAATCATAAAAAAAAACTAATACAAAATGCCTGTCTGCCTTAAATGTGATAAAGAAATACCTAAACTCGATGATAAAAATCCTAAAATACAGTGCCACGGCTGCAAAAGGCAAATATGCGTGAAATGTAGTGGGTTGCTGGCCACAGAGTTGAGAGTGATTATACTTCAATCCCCAACCTTAAAGTATTTGTGCCCTGAATGTGAACTAGGAGTGCGCCAGTTGCCGGCTTTAAGAAACACTGTCTCTCAATTAAAAAATGAAATTGAAGCCTTGAAAGCTAAACAAAGCCAACCTACATGCATGGAGACCATTTTAGAGGAACTGGCAGAGAGAAAAAAGCGAAGCGCGAATATCATATTGTTTGGGATTGACGAGTGTCAGCTACAAACAGGTGACGCTGTCAGAGACAAAGAGGTATATATTGAACATGATAAAGTGCAGGTTCAACAAGCCATGGCCAACATTCCAGAAGCTGAACGTCCAGTTGCTGTTATCCGCCTCGGCAAACCCAAACAATCTTCGCCACGCCCAATCAAGGTAATTTTTCCCAATAAAGAGACAGCGGTGAATATATTGAAAAATAACAAGAAGCTTCCATCGAATGTATCAGCCAAAAATGATCATACACCCTATCAGCGTGAATATCTACAGAAGCTACGGGACGAACTGAAACAAAGGTTAGATAGTGGAGAAACCGACTTAACTATTAAATATATACACGGCACCCCCAAAATAATAAGCGGAAAAAAGCTATAAACAGTGATGTTGGGCTTTTGGAGATCACATTCTTCTATACGAACCTGGCTTCGATTATGGCTAAAAGAGATTTGCTCATCATGGAGATTAATAAGATAAAACCTACTATCATCATAATAACAGAAACACATTTAAAACCTTCTATAAGCAGTAGCTTGGTAGATATCAGAGGTTACACTTTATTCAGACATGATAGGGCGAAAGGGACAGGATGGGGGGGCGTGGCTATCTATGTATTACATAAACTATATGACATACCCATACAAGTGACCCCTCATCCCACCTTCAACATAACACAGGTAGAGGCACTATGGCTGAACATAAAATACGGTAAATTCAAAATGTTAATTGCAGGTGTCTATCGACCAACCCACTATACTTTTGATGAATCTGATAAACTACTATTTGAAACAATTAAACAAGCTTCGGAAACTATCAATACTTTGCTTATCATGGGAGATTTTAACCTGCCAGACTTAAAATGGCCATTGCGTAACGTTGATATAGACACATACAATTCGCTCCATGGACACTTTGTGGACATGTACATAAATAGTAACTTACACCAACTTGTAACAAAAGTAACAAGAAAGAGAAATAATGAGGAATCACTACTTGATCTGATACTTTGTAACGAGGAAAACTTTTGCACTAAAGTAGAACACCATCCCAATATAGGAAAAAGCGACCATCAGGTCCTAGTAGGCACAGCACAAATCAATTTGCAGTCATCTGACAGAATTGTCACTCAGCAAACACGTAGGGACTACTTTAAAGCTAATTATGACAAAATAACCCAAATCCTAGCCCAACAAAATTTTATAGATACCAACGTTGCTGATATTGAGGCTGCTTGGACAAACTTTGTAAGAGTAACACACAATGTTATCGAAACTCAAGTACCACTCAAAAGAGCAAATAAGAATCACAATATCAACAAGCCATGGATCAACCGCCACATATTAGTCTTAGCAAAACATAAAAAGAAATTATGGAGGCAGTATATCGTAAACGGATCAGATGAGTCATACAGAATATATAGAAAAGCAAACAATCAACTAATAAACAAAGTTAGACATCAAAGAATGGAATTTGAAAGAGGAATTGTCAATTGTGGACCCAAATCATTCTATTCCTACATGCGTCATCAACTGTCTTCAACGGTATCTATACCACCATCACTGAAGGATGAGAATGGGAGCATTACAAGTGATCAGAAAAAGGTAGCCAACTTGTTTGCCAGGCAATTTGAAAAATCATTTGTTATGGAACCGGACATACATATGCCGGAGATACAACTTCCTCGAGTTGAAAATTCTATACAGTCATTGATATTTACGCCAGAGAAAGTAACTAAAGCATTGAAAACATTTAGTGATTCTACCTCAATGGGACCAGATGCTTTGCCTTCAATATTACTAAATCAATGCAGCAGTGTTCTCGCTCACCAACTTACCAACATCATGAACCTGTCGCTAGGAGCCGGAAAGCTGCCTCAAGAGTGGAAGGAAGCCTTTGTAACTCCTATATATAAAAAAGGCGATAAGCATCTAGCTGTCAATTATCGACCTATCAGTCTCACAAGCATTGTCTGCAGAGCCATGGAGAAAATCATAGCAAGTGAACTGAAAGCTTTTATCAATGCAGAAAATATTATCATCGATGAACAGCATGGTTTTGTGCCTGGAAGATCTACAGTCTCAAATCTCCTTATATGTATGGACATATGGACAAGCCACTGGAATAGTCATCAACCCACAGATGTCATCTATTTGGACTATGAAAAAGCATTCGATCGGGTACCTGTTAAACGGCTTGTAACTAAACTGGAACACTTTGGAATACGCGGACAACTTCTTCAATGGATAAAGGATTTCTTAACCAACAGAAAATTCAAAGTAAGGCTGGGTGGAATACTCTCTGATGCTCATGATGTACACAGTGGTGTGCCCCAAGGCTCAGTACTAGGACCAATCCTGTTTGTTTTATACATAACGGACCTAAAACTTGCCATTCACTCAAACTTGTCAATATTCGCAGATGACACCAAAATTATGGGGAACCCATTAGTCTCTCATAACATTATACAGCAAGACCTGGATCGAATAGTACAATGGACAAAGAAATGGCTGATCTCGCTCAATAAGAGCAAGTGCACTGTTTTGCATATAGGTAACAATAATCCTAAATACAAATACACACTTGAATCTGTGCCACTACAAGCAGTAAACTCCCAAAGAGACCTTGGAGTCACTATAACACATAATCTTAAGTGGGATGAGCACATTGCAGGGATAACCAAAAAGGTCAACTCCATGTTGTACATGATTCGTAAAGCATTTTATGTCATAACCAAAGAATTGTTTCTCAACATGTACAAAACCTACATACGACCTTTGTTGGAATATGTCTTCCAAATTTGGAGCCCATATTTTAAAAAGGATATTCTATTGTTAGAAGGGGTACAAAGGAGAGCAACCAAAATGGTCACTGGCCTGAAAAATATGTCATATGAAGAACGCCTCCTGGATCTGAACTTAACCACACTGGAGCAGCGAAGGAGGAGAGGAGACCTCATTGAGACATACAAGATTCTTAATGGGCATTACAATGTGACAAACATCGAGAACATGTATATCAAGAACACAAACAGACACTTAAGAGGCCACTCAATGAAAATCAGTAAACCTCAGTGTGCCAGCAACCCTAGATATCACTTTTTGCCAAACCGGGTGGTGCAATTGTGGAACTCCCTGCCAGAAGCAATAATAAGTGCTCCTAGCATAAACATTTTTAAAAATAGACTGGACAAACATTTGGAATGTTAAACACAAGTGCAGTGATATACACGCATCAGCTTTTAGCTGCAAGTGTATCAAACAATAATAATAATACTAATAATAATAATTACTTTGCCGGGTACTACGTTATAAATGTGAAGATTCAAGAAGGTTGATTGTCATGTAGAACAATGCAGAATTTTTTTGAACAGATTCATTTAATTAGTGGACACTACCTTCGATTGACGCGGGCCTTCGCTGACACACTGGATGCACATCACTTCTTCAGTAACAGTAGTCCATAATTGGAACTTTATTATTATTATATGGATTAGTAGGAGGTAAGACACGACGGTATTCCCGTCCGAATTGAGCAGTCTGACTGGGGAAGTACCTCCACCCTACAGAATACCACGGCTATAATAACCTCGTGTTGTGTTCCCGGTGGTGAGTAGGGTAGCCAGAGCTCACTGGAGAGTTTTTGTGCTGTCATGTCAGTGGGAAGACCAAAGGCTTGTCCTGATTTTGTGTTCTGCACTGAGGGCACATAAAATTTCTGTTTTTACAGGGTCGGCAGCACGAGTGTGACTCCACTGTTGTCACACACGTTCATAGGTCACGGTAACCACTTTCCATCAGGTGGGCCGTGTGCTTGTCTGCCACCTAAGTTGTATAAAAAAAAAAAAAAAACTTTCTGCTAGAGGACGTAATTGCTGCCACCTCAATATACTCATTTCAAAATTGGCTTGATAACTGGCTACAACTAGACAATTAAGTGCTTAAAAAATTACAGACAGATAATCATCAATAGACTAATACATTTTATGACTAGAAGTCAACATCAGCTTATAAGCTGCTTGTTCATAAATATTTAAATCATCATCATCATCATGTCAGCCACACATAGTCCACTTCTGAACATAGACCGATGGAGCAAAAACGTTCAGGAATGGCGACCGCGTATGGGCAAACGTAACGTAGGATGCCCAACGTCCAGGTGGAAGGACGACCTCATCAAGGTCGCCGGGAAGCGCTGGATGCGGGCTGCTTTAGGTCGGTCATTCTGGAAGTCTGTGGGAAATATTTAAATAAATAAATTAATTGCGATTTTAAGTGAAATCATAGAAGTATGATCATGAGTCAGTATATCGTATACTCACTACAAATCCGCGACGTCTCCGCTGCACAACCGCAGCGTCTCCGCTTCGTCTCTAAACCGCTAGTTTTGATAAAGCCCCAAGTTCTCAATGATGCCAGCTATGCCACTGAGTGGCATAGCTGGATGGATGACAAAGGGCCCTCAAAATATTTAATTATTTTTTTGCTTGCGAATTCTCCCTCGGGCGTCTCCAAGTTGCTTTACCCAAGGAAACGATGATGTGGGCATCTAGACTACCGACACCTTGGAACTCGAACTGTCGAACTCGGACTGAATAAAACCGCACACTGTTTCGGGGCTTCTGATGCCAGGACGTACACCGTTGCCTAGAGCATATCCCTGGCAAATTCCGGGCCATCTACAGATTTTAAGATGGCCCCCTTTTGAATGTGGAAAGCGAATGTCGTGCGGTGGCGTCGTCTGGGTGAAGGAGTGACAGGCAACCGTATCTGTAATGTTCACATCGCTGCTGCCCAGTGTGTACCGAGTGGTGGTTCCGACATCGCGTCCCAATTCTCCCTATAGAGAGTTGCGTGCTGAAACAAGACGCACAACCTTCATTTGACAACATTCAACATTCGACTTCCATACAAGGCGAAAGTAAACCAAAAAAACTGCAAACCAACTCGGGTCTCCATTGCCGGGGTGTAAGCTGGATCAAATAGTGGATGGATCAATAAAAAATTTCATCGTCCCTGACTAACCCTGGGTCATATACGACTTTGAGATGGCCTCCTCAAGTGTGGTAACCTCGGTATCTCCATCATGCTTATAACAGTCTACACCCTTGCTTGCTTTCCACTGCACACTTCAGTACAACAGGACGTTTAGGTCATAGTTGGCGATAGCGTCTATGCCATCTTGAGAGAGGCGCTGCGTTGGGAATTTCGACGCAGCGCAACCTGGATATTGCGCTGGGTACACCGCGTTGAAATTACCATCCAAGCACCTCACGTGCTGCTCCCTAGGTCTCTGCTAGAACAACGATTAGCCTCAACTGCCATACTGGCGCTAATGGAGGAAGGTGATCATTCCGTGATCTCCACCGCCCGGCACACCTGTGGTACGGGAGAGTTCACCACTCTGGTACCGGCATGGTGGTAGCACACTACACACTTCGCTACATCTGCAGTGTGAGATTACTAGCTGCATTGACTGCTACCAAAACACGACACCGCTTCATCCACGCCGTAACGCTGGGACGAATTATTTTTCAACTCTATAGATGACTGTAGCAAACCTATATTATAAATATAACGTACCAGCAAAGAAATAATAATTATAAATCATTCAATTATATACTGGAACTCGTAATATTATTATCATATTACTACTATATATTATTATGACTGCTATATCAGTTTCTGTGCAAGAGGTCTTCCCACTTACAGCACAAAAACTCAGTGACAAGCGAGCTCTGGCTACCCTACTTACCGTCGAGAACATAACACGAGGTTATTATTTCCGCGGTATTCTGTAGGGCGGAGTTAATCCCCAGCCGAACTGCTCAATTGGGAATAAAGATATAGATGAGAGCTGTATTGCCCATCCCATTTTTGGATTCCGAAAGTAAGATTTTTTCACTAGTTCAATATGAGGTTTGATAGTTTGGGTCCGAAGGGACACTGAGTTTGGGGGCCCCGGTGTACCGCACTGTCTTGCCCACCTATATCTACGCCAGTGTCAATTCTAGTAGCAACACAAAGTTATTGTTTTATTTAACTTACATTTACAAACAAAAAAAATTGAGTCGATTTTTAGGAGGTTACTCCAAGATCATGCTCCCATTGTGATAAATAAAATCGATTCAAATCAAGCCAAAATATCGTCCATCCCTAAACCACTCCTCTGTCTGTACGCTAAATTACGCAACAGATTTCTAGATGGTTTTCACTGTCAGCTATTTAGAAAGTTTGTATGCATATAATCTGTTACCAAAACAGAAAGCCTTGCTTCCGAAGGGAAACCTTGGTTTTTGATGTGAACTTAAGTTTCTTAGTTCGCCCTAAACAATATCAGAAAATTAGCATTTATTGGAACCCCTTAACTACTTGTAATTTTATATTTGATCTTATTTTAACTGACTATTGATGAATAGGTAACATCTGTTCTATATGTATGGATGAACTCATATGGTAAACATGTAGTCATACTAGTCACTGTTATTGTGTTTATCATATTCCTGAGTGATAAATACGAATCTTATTTGAAATTGTTATTATTAGATTTTTCTGACTGAGATTACAATTATTCTTATTTCAAGTTTATCTGAAGCAATAACGAAAATAGCCAACTTTACGCCTGATTCGCGTAGTTCACTGAATGTTATTTATTTCGGCTTATAAATTTGCAATCATTAATAGACTTCTGGAATAGGTACAGAAATAGGTCAACGGTAAATCCAAAAGGGTGATTGAGCAACATGTATTGTAGATAATCCCGCTTGGACGGAGGTAAGTTTTCTCGTGCCGCTTCTTGTGGTGATATAACACGTTTTCTATCGATTTCTCTTACAAGATTTTTAATAAGCACTTTTATTATATTACTAGTTGTTGCCACCGGTTATATTCGCGTGAGAATTTGATCCCGTTCCCACAACCCATGGCAACCTATTCTCTGGGTAAAACGTAGCCTATGTCATACATAACATCCGGTCTTGTTCCAGACTATAGTCCAAAGTATCTTTGTACTAAATTTCAGCCAGATCCATTCATCTATTAAATAGGGCGTGAGTCGTGACTGAATAACACACATCCAATCATCTTCACACACTTTCATATCAATAACAATATTAGTAGGATTTGTTTTTTTTATACCACTTAGGTGGCAGACAAGCACACGGCCCACCTGATGGTAAGTGGTTACCGTGGCCTATGGACGTGTGTAACACCAGAGGAGCCACATTCGCGCTGCCAACCCTGTAAGAATTTGTGCCGTCGGTGTAGAAGACAAAATGCAGGACAAGCCATTTGTCTTCCCACTGACAGCACAAATTCTCCAGTGAGCTCTGGCTACCCTACTCTCCGCTGGGAACATAACATGAAGTTATTATGGCCGCGGTAGTCATGTTAAGAGACTGAAGAGGGAATATAGGATTGAGAAAATGATAATACTGCGGTTGAAGCCACGATGTTTGACAACTAAATTGATTTGCAGAAATTTATTGGGTTTGCTTTCTGTTGTTTTCAACATTTCAAACAATTCGTTTGCTTTTCTTATTTGTTCCCCTTCTAATTGTTAATTTACGGAAGGCGGAGGATCGGACGAAATGGCGCACATTGGGAGAGGCCTATTTCCAGCAGTGGACTGCGATGGGTTAATTGATTGATTGCAACAAATTCGATTTCGATCTGGAATGAATGTCTGATTTCGGTATTATTGAAGTAATTTTGTTATTATCGTATAGATTTTGGGACTATGTTGACACCTTAACAAAATTTCTGAATTACAAGAAGCTTACTTTTTAGGACTGCGTAGTGTATAAGGTATAAACCAGGTATTTAGTTTCGCTATAATGGCACAATACCTTGATATTATTGATTGAATACGCATTATTCATTTATAAGCTTGCTGAGTTGGAGAAAGAAATATATCCAATACTGTTTTGTTGGCAGAACTATTATTTCACCTGTGAAACCGAGTAAGCCCTCTCAATAAAGATTTGAGGTTGATAAATTCGCATAGAGCTGAAAATTGGTTGGGATCTTAAATACACCATAATAAAAGAAGTATCAAATTTGGTCTTGTGCATTTTTTTATTCATGGTCAAAGGTCAAATATATTGTATTCTTTTGGCAGTAGATACTTTTCATATTGTTAGCATCTCGATATCTCCAAAATGGTGATCAGTACTAAAACAGTAAAGTATCTGATCAATTTTGTCAGTAATTACATGATCTACAACTTTATTTAACCAACTTTTGTGATGACACTGTTTACGGGAGAAATGCGAGAATACAATATATTTGACATTTGACTTTGAATAAAAAAAATGTACAAGTCCAGTCAACGGGGACTTTTCAAATGTCTTTTATTATGGTGTAGGTATTTAAGACGTCCGACAATTTTCAGCTCTATCATTTTATTTCGACTATTTTGATTAGATTATCGGTAGTATTCAACTTTAGGATGTGTTGTCGATATTAGGATTGAACGGAAGAAAGAAAGAAAGGAAGAAGGATTGGTACTCAACCGTATCTGAAATAGATTGGTTTCCTTTCAAGACTAAAGAAGCCAATCGGAAATCAGAATTTGTTGACAATATAGTAGTACCTAAAATATGCTGTGTGTTTTAAAAGCAATATAAATAGTATAATTCGGCATAGCAAATCAATTATCTAAATCAATTTAGTAAAATATCAAACTCGAATGTACGTACAAGAGTACCTATTTACATGTCACTATTTTATAGGTGTAACCTTCTAGGTTGTATTGAGAGTATAAAAATATGCTACGAAATAAAATCTTACGATTCTTAAAGGTCTTAGTTTAAATGATCAGTCATAAAGAAAATTTGAAGCAATACCCACTTTTAACTATCTCTCCACGCGTGCTTACTAGGAATTTATTCTTATTGTTTAAGAATATAGTCAGCAACTTGTGATTTATATTGGTTACCTATGTTTAGTTGTTATTGTTAATTATTTAACGTCTTAATTTATGTACCTACCTACTAAGGTATTATATCTTTTTAGCAGGGAACTTGACGAACATAACATAACGTGGACCTCAGGCTCCAAACTGAAAACTTCCGATGCTATGCTACCGTTGTCAAGATGGGTTGACGATTTTTATAATGATTATTAGCATTATATTTTGAAGTGAAGTCGCTCATTCGCTCTTTAAAAGTGGGTGAACTCCTACTCCTACTTTCTTGTTGCACAATACCATCAGATTTGAATGGCTAATAACTGGAGAAATAATGAAGCATTAACAGTGATTGACCCACAATGGGTACGGTATAGTACCGGTACGTGTTTATCATGCAGCATTTGTTTTGCTAACAACTGCTGCACGTCACTACGCCATCTGATCAGTGTGAGTGGGATGCTCGTGATTGTCGTGAATTAGCGTTGTGTGAAGTTATAAATAAGTTTAATAAGACATTTGGCTGGGACGTCGATGGAAAAGTAAAAAACAACAACCAGATTCTAACAATTCGACATAACATCGAAAAGTAAATTCATAACATTACACACATACATATTACATATTATATGATGCGTAAATGTGCTAAGAATCATAGAAATGCAGGGGAAAGCTCGCGTAGAAGGAAATTGTGTAGGTACCTACTGTAAAAAAACCAGTTCCGAGTCGCGTGATTGCGTAAGCTATAGCGATAAAGAGGGGATCACGGTAATTCAACGGTTAGGATCTTGCCTTATTTTCTTTCAAATAACATTTCTACGGGATCCTGCTATCATCTCAAAAGCAAACTTTCTCATAACACTGAGTAGGTATAAAGCAGCAATCAGTGTCTACTCCTTGCGATTTCGAATATCTGGTGATTATGTACCTACGAATGAAACTCCCGCACAGGACTATTATTTATTATAATTTGTATGGATAATACATCATCCGCTGGAATCGTCATTTTTACATACCTCATCTATTCATAATTGTTGTATGTAATTATTATTCAATAACCAATACAACAATTTTATGTGCTCATTTACTCATAGGTGTCATAGTATAGGATAAATAAGTAAATTGTTTTTCATGTTCCAGTAATTTATCATAATATAATCAAATCACACAACAATAAAATACGAGACTTACGTCGTTGAGATACGGGCTTTCGTGACTAGCATAGACCTGGCGCCTGACTTGACTCAAGATCCTTATACGTACGTAGGTACGGTGTTTGTGTGCGTGTTATTTTTCAATCTTAATCACTCCATTTCACAAAACCTTTAGCTTACACGACATTGTGGCCATTAATATTAGAAGAGACCATTTTTAGGTTTTCCCCTTGAATGAGAAAAGGAGCATGACAAGACATTTGATACCCACGAAGACAGACCGCAAGTTGTGGACGCACAAGCGGCGAAGGCGACTACTTGGTCATGTAGGCTGCCCCGGATGCGGAAGTTCTTCACCCGATCTCTTCGCGTGACTGCACCGCAGCATATTATCTCCGAGAAGCGCAACTCCTGTTTGTGTTGGTCTAGCATAGGCCACGCTTCACATCCGTGTAAAACGACAGACCTAAATGGTGAATTTATAAGACCCACCCTTCCAACATAATGGGCATTTTGAAGTCACAAATAAGACCATCTACTTCATGCCACTTGACCCTTGCTCCGTTCTCTCGTTACGTTTCACATACGATTACGATAGTTTTTTGTGCTAGGGGTACTGTTGTAATTTCTTTTGCGGTATTGTTACCAGATCTCCGTAAGTTGACACACTCTGGTGCTACAGGTCTTATATATGCGCTGGTAATCGCTTACTATCAAGCAGATTACTAGTATTAAATGTTTGTTAGACAATTTTAGTATTTGAATGTTGCCAACAAGGTTATCTTGAATATTCATGCATAGTTATAATAATCAAAAAATATTAATTTATGCGCATTATTCATAAATACATATTATATTTCAATCTATGGCATTTCATATACTTCCTAGGTATGTTTCAACAGGTTTATGAGTTGAAATACATTCATTATGTACCTATGAGGGTGTGGTGTATAAGAATTTAAAAATATAGACTTTTAAGTGCGTTAATAATGAAGCCGAACTACATAACTCACAGGAAACATTGACTATGGTAACTGTGATTCGATGCAACATTTAATTTCCTGTAGGTAGACTAATATTAGGAAGCTGTTGAAAACTTTAATCTCGTAGACTACCACGCCGATTTATCGATTACTTTGTGCGTTGTAATATAGCCCTTTATTATTGAGGAAGCTTATGACATGTTATAAGCTATATCGTTACCGGAAAGCCATAATTACGTTATTATGTGTCTATAATGCCCATACGCAACGCGATCAAGGTAGCCTTGCCTATTTGCCTTAAGGGCTTTCTATAGTAGGTATTGGCATATGGTATGGTATTGAACGAACAAGTCATATTTATCTATCTATAATAATATTTTTAACTCATAGGAGTCTTATCCAAAGTGAAAGCAATATCTCTAGTAAATTATAAATCTATTCCCATCAATTTAATGTCTAATTTAACGCAGGTCTGCTATTAGCCAGCTGTGAGTAGAGTGGGCCTTGAAAATAGCCAAATAGATATTAGTGGCGGTGGTGTTTATAGTAGAAATGAAATACTGGATTCTGTGTTTGCCATCCCAAGCAGAATCTGTGGTCCAGAGTTAACATTCATTCTGCATACTTAAGTCGCATTTCCACATGCCGGTTTCAAAACAGTCTGGTTTAACGGTGTAGCGTGATCCTGATCGATACCGCTATTGCCGGCATCCCAGACTACGTTCGGACATGGAGACCCTGTGAAAATGCAAACAGTAGGTACTGCTCATAATAATTTGTTTCACTAATATTTCATTATATTTTTTCTAGGCAAGCTTTGGCTCATCCCTGGATTTCAGGAAACGCTGCCAGCAACAAGAACATTCATGGCACCGTGTCTGAGCAACTGAAGAAGAACTTTGCCAAATCCCGTTGGAAACAAGCTTACCATGCTACTACTGTTATCAGGCAAATGCAGAAGATGGCGTTGAATAGCAGCAGCTCAAGTCGCAATACTAGTACTAGCGGTCAGTCTAAGCAATAGCTATGTTGTTTAACTGCCATCTTCCCATTGCCACTGTTATATCTGCCGAGAGAGGTACATAGGTTTTAAAAGTCTTGAAAATACTAAGTTGGACATGATCTTGCGACAAGGCCATTAGGCCGAAGCTTGCTAAATTGGTAGTTTTATTCCATTGATTGGTATTGATTGTCCAAACAGTTGCTAGGAGGCACATCTGAGATTTGTCATCGCTATAATTGGCAGCCTGTATCGTATAAAACAACTACATAATATATTAAAATCAGCGCTTAATAAACTGTACTTGGAGCAGTGCTTATAAAACGTATATTGTAGGCATGTTACATAATTATTGAAAATCAACGAACTGTTTATAAGA
The DNA here is from genome assembly GCA_963662185.1 of Eilema griseolum. Classification (NCBI taxonomy): domain Eukaryota; kingdom Metazoa; phylum Arthropoda; class Insecta; order Lepidoptera; family Erebidae; genus Eilema; species Eilema griseolum. Next base: position 12,850,583 of record OY759236.1, read on the forward strand.
CATTGTTGTCTAGTCATTTTATCAGTTCTGCTTGCATGAAAAATATATACCATTTTAAATAGATTAACAATTGTTAATCTAAAGAGTGTAGTGAAAGGTAACAAATATGCAGTTACACTATATTCTTGCAATTTTCTAAAACTATCTTATATTTCATGATGCGTATATTTGTTGTCTATACTCAATATCACATTTTGTCAATGTCAAATTGTTGGTAGATACGGAATATTAAGAAGACAGTGGTGAATAACATGTTTTATGCTATATCTTGTCCACTCATAAAATATTGCCAATATAAAATATTTATTTAATACATTTCAATTGAAATAAAATATTTAGGTAGGATAATAAAATGTTCTCTTTAAAATACTGACTAAATAATTATTACTTAGGTATGGTGATACTGACAAATCACTTAATAATAAGATCTGTTGCAAATTCATTAGAATTACAAATTGATAAAGTGACGAATATTTACACTTAAATGATAATGGTTGGGTATGATAAAAGTACGTTATAGGAGGCATTGGAAATGTTAAACCGCTGTTACGACATGTAAAACCCTGTAGAGACCTGAGACCTGCCATTACACGAATGCGCGGCCATGCGAATATGTATTGTGATTATTCTATTTAAACCTTCAAAGTAGTTGTTTTAAAGTTTGTTAATGATCACCTATGCTATACCTAGTGTAAGTTTCGTGATTCTAAAGCTAAGTCCTATATATCCGCTGTCATATTCAAATACCTGTTGAGTAGTTAAATTATTATATCTTACCTATATGCACTGTTGAATTCAATGTTGTAATAATAATACTCTGCGTTAAATCCTGTAATAGTGGTGTTGTTTGTAATTCTCACTTAATCCTACTATTTATCATAATTTACTATTTTGGGTAACACGATTTATTATTTTCATCGGTAAAAGTGAAAGATCTGTACGCGCAAGACTGAAATTATAAGTGATAGCTAGTTAATTTCCCGTAAAACTAATATGTGTAATAATAAATTTTCGCGTTCCTTGATATACATTTGAGTATACGGGAATTAACGCAAGCATGCGTAAGTCTGCAGGCACTTCAAATTTATGTACATACCTACACTACACCATGATCGCATTAATTCCTGTAAACATTAATGTGTAATATGAGTTTACCCACAGATTTCCTTATATAATTTAATAATGATTCCAGTCTCGTACGTAGATGTTAAAATATTTTGTGTTTCTTTAATAGTATTGAAAAGTGAAATTTTATAGAAGTAGGTAATAAATTAATATTACATGATTGTTATTGTACTGCAATTCGAGTAGTAATTTGTTGCTACGTAACTTCATCGTACAAGTTAATCTTTTGACTTGCTATTTACCGAAATACAACCCCATTGAACCATGTGTAAATTCATATGCAGATAAAAGGAATCTCATATTGCCTCTAATTCTCTCTCGTGTCTCTCTGTACCTTTGATCTGAATATTTATGTTCGTAATCTGTTTTATTTTTAGAGTTCTTTTATACTATCTCAAATAAGAAAGTTTTAAATTTTGTACATTCCTTTGTGGACATTTTTTATATTTGGAGATCGATCTATAAACTTTTTACATTCCATTTCTTCAGTATATTTTTATATCGAAATATTGTGCTGTCTGTGTATGTCATCATGAAGGATTTGACCAAAATGTGGCGAATTAATTTTGACATGATTTGACTTAGTTATGTTAATGTACTTATGTAATTTCACACCAATAGTACGTACTTATTTACCTTATTTAGTCATATTTGCAAAGCCATTACTGTTTATGGTGGTACGTCCCATGGCTATTTATGTTTGCCATTGGGCGTTGTATTTGTAAAAATATTTGAGGTACCTACATGCAAACATGTAAATATAGGCAACTACATTTCATTTCACAAAAAAGTATTAACTTCAAAGAGGTGTCACATTTTGTCTACTGTTAGAGCGTTTTCACATTATCCGATATTTGACATCGGTGTCGGACGCCGAGCCGACATAGGAGGAAGTAAAATACATGAAATATGTATTTGTCTTTCACATTGTCCAGCGGATATTGGAGCCGACACCGCTATGTTGACCAATGTCAAAGGTTAACCCCCCCTCAACGCGTTCAACACTGCCCTGGCGTTGCATTAGGGAGGCGCTCGCGTATCACGTTGTGCCTCTCTACTTCTGCCGCATAGTCGGGGTGTAACTGACGGAGAGAGAGCCGTTATCAACCCAAGTGCGACCGGCGTCGGTCGGCGTGAGATGTGGTGCAGTGTTCCGCAGGGATCGGTCTTGAGGCCACTTCTGTGGAACATCGGACACGACTGCCGCCGTCACGTGTTATGCGGACGACACGCTAGTGTCGGCGAACAGGGCTACACGCCGCGAAGCGACCCTGAAGGCCACGATCGCGTTTGCCAAAGTCGTGGAACGGATCTGGCAGCTGGATCTCGAGGTGACTCTGCACAAAACCGAGGCCATGTTCTTGTGGACCCTAGAAGCAAGGACCCTTTCGGCATTATATCGGTGCCGAAAGTCGGCGGAACACGATCCCAAGCCCGAAGAAATTCGAGCCGTGAGATCTCAGCTCCACAAGGACATGGTGGCGGAGTGAGAGCTGCGACTTGGGCGACCACGCGCAGGGCACGCCATAATAGCTTCGGTAACACCCATCATGGAGGAATGGCTAGAGAGGCTACACGGCAGCCTCACGTACCGGCTGACGCAGATTACCACCGGGCATGGGTGCTTCGAGCGGGAAGGAGCCAACCTCCGAGTTCCATCACTGCGACGTTAGCGAGGACTCGGGGCTGCACACGCTCACCGAGAGCCCGGCATGGGATACGCCGATACGAGAGCTGGTGGCGGTCCTGGGAGTGAGAGTTCTCATGCGCTTGCTCGCGGCGATAGTTCGACTCGTGCATCGGAGGTCGCAAAATGACCTCTGTCCTCCCGTCAGCGCGGGCCTGGGGGTGACAGTTCGAGCCGCCTGTCAATGTAGTTTGAGGGATATGTCTCAGATAACCCACCTCCGGCAATCTGTGGCCCACACAATAGGCGTGCGTTTAAGTCCGACATAACCTCCCTCACCGGCTTCGGTGTGTAGTGTGAAAACGCTCTAAGAGGTACTACTGGCCATACAGAATTAAAAAAACAGCAAAACGAAATAACTTGTCAATTCTACGCATTTGCCCTATTTGTCAAATAAGTAATAAAGCCAATGCTTTGTCAAATACACTGTCCACACATGGTAATTTTTAGTCAAATACGCAAATACAAATTAGGCATGTGAAGTGCCACCATTAAAGAAAATTATTGAACATTCCAATTCCAATTGCTACTGTTTATTTACTCGTAGCTTTCAGGTAGTTACGTATTTGTGTATTTTACCTGAAAAAGCTTCTCTTGATTTTTGGAAAACTTACCATATTGCATTTTTAAATCTGCCGTCCATACCTTTCACTGGTAAATTGTTACTACAACTTAATGAGCTAGCTTATACGTGCCATGGTGTTTTCGACGTTTTATTAATACTGATTTTGAATAAAAGTCTGAATTTATGGGTAAACAAAAGTAAAATCAGACGTCAGTATGGCAGTAATTAGCCAACAAGTATAACATGAAAACAAAATTATGAAATTCATAATAAACACCATGGTGAGATAATAAGCAAAAAGTTAAAGTATAAGTTAGCTAACTACCTTTGCGAGGATCCACACGAAGATGAAAACAGCGATTTCCATGTATGTAAAGGCTTTCCTTTCCAAAAATCTAACTTGACACATATCTTGATTCAGTAGCTTGTTAATAACAGCGACTCGTTTGTGAGACTATTAGCCAAGGTAGTACAGTAAGTATGTTAATCGTTAACGCTTTTTGAATTATGGTCATAATAAATCATCGCTTGATTGTTAAGCATTTGCACTGCTTTAAAGTTTTTAATAATTATAAGTGTAGTAATGTTCAATAAATAATTGTCTAAACGCGCCTTAATAATCTGTGTAATTTTAGTAGTTTTGTCAGTGGTCTTTGTATTTACTATAGTTTATATGATAAGATTACTGTTTTATGTTTCGTCGTTGCATTGTTAGTCGCAGATAGATTTTTCATTTATTTGTTGATCGAATTTTGTTTCTATATTTGATTTATGTGACTTTGTTTGTATCTATAACAAATATATTTGTATACTATTGGCAATGACCTACGCGACGACGATTTTATAGTATACATATACGGGCAGAGAGCCCATTATAATCTGATATAATATCGACTTATGTGTAAACTGAGTAGCTCATTTGAAATTATGTAGTGTGCCATGATTTTAATTGTAATTTGTTTTTATTATGTCATTTATCACTACGTGTTGATTTAATTTTCCATTTCATTATTTCTGTAAGTACGCACAATAGTTTACGTAATTTTATAGTTGTTCGTTATGCAGATTATGTCTCTGGCATTTAAATACAAGGACTGTATAAATTGATCAAGCTTTATGATCTAGACGTAGGTCGACATATATGTCGTGTGCAGTTTGGACAGTCCATCTAAAGAGTCCATTTTTGTAACAGTCAATATTCCGTTCCTTATTCAGCACAAACACTTATGATATTCATCGAAGTTGTATAATTATCGTATACAAACGAGCAATTGTACGCACGGTAACGTGATCTTGCCATTGTTACACAGTTATGTCCATTTTTAGCATACTTGTTCACGTTATGTTTGCTCTCTAGATATTTTCCATTTATGTTGTTAGTTGAGTTTTCATTGTGCCAAAACCATATCATAATCAGTGATAAAGTTGTACTTGTAACATGTAAGAATACTTGTTTGTTAGACACTTTTAAACACTATATCACAGTAGATAGCAATGACTGCTGTACTAAGCAAGATATTCAAGTTCCTTGTCATTCAATACTACTTATTTTTTTCTTTATTCATTAATGTATGTTTAGTGTAAGAGTAATCTATAACATATTTACTATTTTTCGAAGGTTATTAACTATGTCATATGTTTTAAATGAACATACATGTTTTAGTTTCTATATATATATATATCTAATTAAGCACAATAGTCTAAGGGCTGGGATGTAATATCAACAAGTTTGTTTATAATGTCTGCAACATTTATTCTGTGTATTTTTTTAGGTTGTGAAGTTATTTTTGTTTTCGAAGTTTTAACTTGACGTAAATTTCTATCGGGAAGTTGTAATAACTTATTACTAAGATCTGATTAATGTTGAAAAATCTTGTGATTTAGATTTTATACTTCTTGTTTAAAACAATCAAAATTTATTAGTAGATTCTTAGATGTTAGTTATATTTTCAATGTCATTGTAAATAAAATGCCAACTTGTTGAGACATTTGTTTCATTGTCTATACAACCAATCGAATCGAACAGCGTTTATTATAATTTAATTTACTTATAATGTTGAGTTTATATTACAATATACAATAAGATTTGGACAGTAAGGGAATGTTTACTGGATCTCCTCCCCGAGTAGCGAGAGCTGCTTCAAGAACTGCGATGCATTGGGTAGGGTCGTCGCGCCGTAGATTATCTTCCTGGGGGTGCCGCTCGTTGCCTGTTGCTGCAATATACGTACGTTACAAATGTTAGAATATTTTAAATTCAATCAGTTATAAAATCAGTTTAAATTCCCTCATAAACTAAAAATAGACTGAGAATAGTGTTGTGTAATCGGCCAATATTTTTAAATATTAGAGTGGTTTAACAAAGCCGTTAAAAATATTGCAGGAAGACGATGGTTTTAGACTGAACTAACATCGTGTTCAAATTGTAGTCAGAGTAAAATAATTATAGGTATATTTGCGTCAAACTGGATCAGTCTGAACTTCAAAGATATTGTTTTCTTCAATGTAGTCCATTGAAAAGTTACATTTGTGAGAGGATGCAATTTTCTTTTCAGATATTAATTGTCTAATAAAGTTAAATTCAAAATATCGTTAAAAATATCAAACAATCAATGAAACAAAAAACCTTTGTTTCACGACCGCCATCTTGGAAAAAGGGATTCAAATTTTGTTTGTATGGTGATAAATCATACAAACAATTTGAACCCCTTTTCGCGAATTTATAGGTTCCATAAAAAATTAGTAAACATTTTTGGTTGCAAATAAGATTATCTACTACTTTTTAACCGAGTTCTAGAAAGAAGGTTCTCTATTCGGATGTTTATATTATATCAAGTAACTTCAAACGTAGAAACAAAAATAAAAAGTATATACAGGGTGGAACTGACTGATCCTCCCTTTATACCTAAAAAAGAAAATTGCATCCTCTGATAAATGCATGCTAAGCTCAAAAAAATTTAGATATCAATGGACAAAATGTACAAGTTTCAGCATAACGCTTTGATGATGTAGTTTACCTTACTGAAGTCCAGCAGGTTGTGGTACTCGATATAGTTGCCGCCGCCTACGACGAAGACGACGGCGTCGTTGGGCGGCGGCTGGCGAGCGGCACGAGCTCGTGCGGCCGCGTCGGTCCGAGCGGCGCGAGGGTCCATCCACGTCAGCTCGTTTGCCTCGCCGCACAATGCCGCCTCTACTGCGCGACTCACTGGCAGTTTCTGTGTGAGAAAAGACATTAGGTGAATTAAGATGCACAGTGCTCTCTCTAGACCAAAGTAAATATAGATGTGTTATAACTGTCTATGTTTACTACGATTTTTTTTATACCGCTTATGTGGCAGACGAGCACACGGCCCACCTGATGGAAAGTGGATACCGTGGCCTATGGACGTGTGTAACACCAGAGGAGTCACACTCGCGCTGCCTTAAAGCACAGTTTCTTTGCCGTCAATGTAGAAGATAAAGAAGAATAAGCCTTTAGTCTTGCCCCAGTGAGCTCTGGCTACCCTACTCACCGCTGGGAACACAACACAAAGTTATTATGGCCGCGGTATTCTGTAGGGCGGAGATACTTGGACTGCTCAATTGGAGGGAAATACCGTCATGTCCTATCTCTATTGATGTAATGTCTAATCGTGATCTAATATAGCAATCTAATAGTATCCTGAATATCACGATCTAATACATATAATAAGCACGAATAGTGTTGCCACATCAATATTGTATCAATATGATATATTGAAAGAATAGCGATATAATTGATTCAAAATATCTCTGAAGGCCGCATGATAAGGGGGTACCACCGCACGATATCATATCATTCAACGCGGCGAGTCTCCTCGCCGGATCGCCACCATGGATCCTTGGAAGCGAGATCCCTTTCGGCGCTATACCGGTTCCGAAAGGCGGCGCGGGAGCGGGGTCACGATCCCGAGCCCGAAGAAATTCGGGCCGTGAGATCCCGGCTCCACAGGGAAATGGTGGCGGAATAGGAGCTACGACTTGGGCGATCAGGCGCAGGGCGCGCCGTAGTATAAGTGGTAAGACCAAGCCACTCGGCTAGAGAGACCACACGGCAGACTTTCGTACCGTCTGACGAAGATGATCACCGAGCACGGTTGCTTCGGGAAGTATCTGCGTCGGATGGAGAAAGAGCCAACGTCCGAGTGCCATCACTGCGACGCGAGCGAGGACTCGGGGCCGCACACGCTCACCGAGTGTCCGGCGTGGGAGACGGGAGTTTGTGGCGGCCCTGGGAGTGAGGGTTCTCACGCTCTCCACCTTGCTCGCGGCGATGGTTCGCTGCGCGGATGCGTGGGCGGCCGGCGCCTCCTTCTGCGAGTAAGTAATGCTCGTGAAGGAGGAGGCGGGGCGGGAGCGACGAAGGATCGCAAGCCAATTTGCCCGAGTCCGAAGGCAACTCGGTCGTCGGAGGTCGATGAGCGTGAGCCCATGACCGCAGGCCTGGGGGTGACAAGTGGAGCCGCCTGTCACCCTGGCAGAAGCAGGCCGCGGCGGTGGCGCGCCTCCCCGTTTCCGGGGACGAGTTGGGGACTCTGTAGTCCCCACACACCCGAGAAGAGGGCCAGATCGTGAGAGATGGCCCTGGGTTGGACGGGGTGGGAGGGATATGCCTGTCAACCACCTTTCGGCAACCAAAACGACCCACAGGCGGCGTGCGTTTCAGTCGGGTCGAGTCTGACATAACCTCTTCCACCGGCTCCGGTGGGGAGATATCCGTGGGGATTTTGCGCACGTAAAAAAAAATGTCTCTAAAGGCACCCATACACCTCGTTTTCACCACTAAACAAGTTGTAAACTGGTTTATATTGTTGAAGACTTGTAGAAGACTAATCAAAACAATACTTTTTATACATGAATCTCAGATACTTTTTCGTTCACATAGTATGTATAGCCAACAAGTTGTAAACAAACACTGCGTTCACACTGAAGCCTGTGACATATTGCAACTTGTCAAATACATGTTTTATACTTAGATGGAAACGAGGGGATAGTTTAGCTAGCTTGTGTTATGTTCTAGAATTATGATAAAATTTTAATTTTCGAAGACTAAATTGGCATGCGGACAAATTATTGTCAGCATGCTAATTTGGTCTTGATCTATATTATATGTATAGTTAGGTCTTCTATATTATATAGTTCAATAACAATCGCAAAGGTTGCAGTACTTACATGTTTTTTCACAACTAGATTCTTAACTCCCTCCATAACAAAGGACGATCCTTGAGACACCAATTTGGAGAACATAGACACAGTTTTGGTACCGCCACCCTCGTACTGACTCGACATTTTCGTGAATCCTCTAAGGAAAAAACAGAAGTGTCATTCAAAGAGAATGCGATAAGAATTTAATGCGACCCGTGAAATGAATCGTATCGGAACGGATTTTACAAACTTTAAACGAAACTAACTCTTGTAATCAGTCTTTAAAGTCTATATTAAAGTGTGCGTCGCGGTAGGTCACCGTCGACGTCGGTGTTCACTCGTCGACCCACATGCCCGTTGCTGTGCATGACTTAGTAATATAAACTTTAAACACTGTATAGAAGATTTAATTTTGTTTAAAGTTTGTAAAATTTCTTTACCATCAGCTTAACCTAATTTAATAAGTTCAGTTAAATAATTTACAATTATCTCTCTCATCATCCTCATAGCGATTTCCTAGTAGCATGGAAAGTTAGCTTACCATCAGGCAAGGCGAAGTCCAATTGACGTGTCCTATATAAAAAAAAAAAAAAAAAAAAAAAAAATCCATTCCGTTACGGACCGTATGGTGGGGTTGATTAGACCAAAATTTGGCCCAGTACTAACGTTCCGGCTCCACTGAAGAACTTGGCTCGAGAGAGCATTGATAGTTTGACTGTCCAGTCAAATTAGTTACTTTTTACTAATCGTCAAAACGGTAAGTTAAACAGGAAACTTGTATGAAATAATTTATTGTGACGTCATAATATTTAATAGTCGAATCATTTACTATTATTTATTTATATTGGGTGGATGATTAAAAATAACTAAAAACTGTATAACAAGACCAGACAAAACTTTTATCGATCTTATACCATTCTTAATTTAATAAGTTCAGTTAAATAATTTACAATTATCTCTCTCATCATCCTCATAGCGATTTCCTAGTAGCATGGAAAGTTTATACTTTGGAGCCCAAGGTCTGTTTATTGCTTTTTATTGGTTTATCTTTTCAAAGAGCAACTGCAGTTTGACCAACCAAATCTACGTCAGAGCCTCGTCCATTATTTAGCAGCTGTCACTTTGACGATTAGTGGATTGTGAAATGTGGGTGTTACACTTAAGGAAGAAATACTTACTTCCACCTCCTCATATATGCCATAGGATTGACATCGCAATTGGCAGTTGCTAGTGCAGCCTCAAACTTTTTGTACTCATCGTCAGGTATTTGTGATGTGCACAGATAATAAATAACAAACAGTCTCATTTTGTCTTCGGCCGTTCCAGCACTGGGGTCAGCGATTAGGTCCATAACGGCTTTGCTTTCTACACTACTGCTTTTACTCATAATTTTTTCTTCCAATTCGAAAAAGGAATCTAGACGTCTTGATTTGATTGCGTTTAGGATGGCTGAAAAAAAAAGTTTGATAAATTTAATATGCGATATCATCCTATGCCTAGCACCTCTGCCTACCCTTTCGGGGATATAGGCGTGAGTTTATGTTCTGTTATGTAAATTTATTATCTATTTTGGACACTTTGCGCATAGGAAATTTTAGCATTTTTATACCAATAAAAGTAAGCTACAAAATGTAGCTAGCTCATGTCCTTTCCCAAGCTTTAGTCCGTCTAGGTATCAAATTGCATCAAGATCTATTCAGTGGTTTAGTGCATCTAGCGTAACAGACAGATATACAGACAAGAGCTACTTGAATTTGAGTTTTTTCATAGTCTGATATAATTCGGTATTTGACAACTATTACGAAAATATAAATGTATTGGAGCTTTTACGTATATAATAAAATTATACAAAATGTATTTGACAATAAAATAGACATTAAATATTTTATTTTTACAAAATAAAATTGAATTTTTTTTATCTGTATTTGAAATGAGACAAAACGCTATTGACAATTTACGTGACGTAAATATAAAAAATTTACTTAGCGTAACAGAAACTTTTGTTGGTTAGTCTCTTCGTTCATATCATTTAATGACGTCACGCGCAGAATGTCACGTGACCGAATGTTTTTCGCGCACTTTTTAGGCCAACAAAGTGAAAATGTGTTTTTTTCTAATTAATAAAGTTTTACGGGGAAATGATGAATTCCAATAGGTTTAAAATAAATTTCTACATCTTTAAAGATAGGTTTCCGAAATTGGTCAAATACCCAATTAGCTGATTCAGATATACGTAAATACGTAGATATTTTGGTTTTTCTAGACTTAAATTTGGGAAACCTCAATCTCTGGTATGTAAAGCAGGTACTGGCTAGAGGTATTCACACAAAATATAATTACGATTTACGAAGTATCAATGAGCATACGCGTTTAACATATTTTAGTATTTCATCTACTCCTGTTCATGGCAACGCTTTAAGCGGGGCGTGAAAAACCATATGATGAGGCCGTCAAGCTGAGTGTCACCATTGTCACATGGTATGTGTAAGTAATGGTGACCCTCTTTTCTGAGACTTTGCCTTCAGCTTACCATCAGGCAAGGCGAAGTATAATTGACGTGTTCTATATATAAAAAAATTGTATATACTCACCAGTGGCGATAGTAGTGTGCATATCAATAAGTCGTTTCTTTTCCATAAGTTGTGGTAGGGAATTCACAGCACTTGTCAGTCGTTGAGTATTGTCGCTCACCATGCTGAGGGCTAGATCACTTTCGCCGTCTAAGCCCATCGAGCTTTTTAATTTCTTTACTTCAGCTTCTGAGCTCCTATGAGTCAAAAATATAATTGATTTAATATACCCGCTGTCCTACGTGAGCGACAAGCGCGACAACGCGATGCGATGCGTGACATATTCTTCCATATATCACATGACATATTCACGCGACACAATAAAGAACAACGACCATTTTATATTCACGCGCCGCGTCGACACGCGTCGCGTTGTTGCACTTGTCGCTAACGTAGGACAATGCATTAGTCTTTAAGAAGTTAGCGAGCGAGCCAACCCGACCCGCCCTAGGCTCGAGAAAAAGAAGAAAAGATAAGATACACTAATAAATTATAGTACATGTTCGGACAACATTATGAAAAATGTATAAATGGCGGCCTTATCGTTACAATCTCGGAACCTAGGATCGAGAGAATCCATTCGGGTTCGAATCCTGGCGATTACACTACCGCGATACCGCCGTGAACTCGCTCCTTAAACAACAAGTTCAGCTTAGCTGAAGGAGTTCGATAATTTCGGTTACTAAGATTAAAAAAAAAACTATACTATAAATAATTATGATAATGTTGATACTCCATCCGGCAGAAAACATACAGCATATGTATGACAAAGAGCACGCTTGACGGCAAAAAGATAGCTCTCTATACCGAAAATCAATATTTAGCTAAATGTGGGTGTTAATATACCTCTGCTTACTCTTTCTCGTATGTTTTTTATATACCACTTAGGTGGTAGACAAGCACACGACCCATCTGATGGGAAGTGGTTACGTGGTCTATGGACGTTTGCAACACCAGGGGCGTCACACTCGTGCTGCCGACCCTAACGTAATATACATGAAATAATAAAGAAATACTTAAATCTCTTTTACCTATATTTATCCAGATCTTCTTGTATAGCCTCAGCGACTGTTGGGAATGGGCTGCCTTTATGCTCTGTCCATAGAGGATCTTTAGAATCCAGATCGCAAACTCGTGTCTTAGGTTTTTGACCAGGGATTGGAGCCGCATTAGTGTTTTCTGGAACCACTGCTCTGAAAATATTAGGGAGGCATTTCAGTTTGGCTATTTACTTTCTTGATGAGAAAAACTACATGTATGAGATAGGATTAAGTCTGGTAGCCTTTCTTCTTTCTTTTATAATTTTGTAAGTCCAATCTTCTTTACATTTATTTCTATTTTTTTATTTATGTAAAATTGGTGCACAATTTCCCTTAAAAATAGTACATTATAATAATATTATTGGAAGTTATATGATAGAGGAGTGCTTTAGCACTCGTACTAGGTTAACACAACTGCTTAGCACGCCTTCTTCCTGGCCTGGTAATTAGATAGTTACACAATTGTCTTAGTATTTGATATAATTGGAGTACATGAATCGCATAAGTATTAAAATATAATAAAATAAAATAATAAATTAGATTGAAAAACCAAAATGATTAATTAAATAATGAGCTAATATAGTATGTTCGTGTGTGGGTGTTTGTACGCGTGCGTGTGCGTGTCTCTGCGCGCGTGTGTGTGCGTGTGTTTGTACGCGTGTGTGCGTGTGATACAATGCTTCTATGTCGCAATATAAAGAAGTCTTTCGGTCTCATCGTAGGTTAAGATCTTGAGCCAACACTTCATATTTAAAAGTCAGTGTGCTTTATTACAAGGTCTTCGAGGTGAAAGCTTCGAATATGACTGGGATTAAAGCAAGGATGATGAAGAAAAATAATATATGTATCACCTATGTATAAGTATTAATATAAGTAATCACTAACATAAAAAAATCGAATAAAAAAGGGCTTGGCATATCTATATGGCTCATTCAACCAGATAATCGTAAAACTATCATCACACAAAATTAAAAATATCAAACCTATTTAGTTGTAAATCCAATACATCATGAGCCAAAGCTTGGTAAGTCCATGTGTGATGTAAAGGTGTTGCCATATCAAGATTCCTGTCCAGCAATATTAACATAGGCCGTGTGAAACTAAAAGAACCAACTTGACCAGTGTTGCCATGAAAAAGATTGTTTCTCGCATCCCACAAGTTTTCCCGCAATTTTTTGTCTAGTTTCTTTGCAACCATTTCTGCAGCGTTACCTTTGCTACTTCTTATTATAGGAACATTACCTGAAACCGAAATTTAATGGTTATTGTTTCAAACAGTCACTTAATCCTAACAGTAACAAACAAAATGTGTTTTTTTATAAGTATATTCTCAGTGACACGGGTATATGGCCAGCCACCAAAATCTTTGGTGTTCAAGCAAACTTTTTATATAAATACGGATACCACCAGCTAGGAAGTGGGCGGTTATGTCGGACCGAACCGGTTTTGGCGCAGGTATTTTTCTTGGCGTTGGGGGTCAGACGGATATCGTCTTCGTAAGAGCAAAAATAAACCAAAATTAGAGAAAGGAGTGAGAGGAAAGGGAAGGAATGTACAAAATTTGGATGCAACCGAGATTGTATGAAACTTGGATGAAAGAGATCGGCAGTGACTACAGTACTGAATGAAGTTTTCATACAAAATGGTATGCAATAACTATTCAAGTCGATTAAGATATAGAACCGTCGCCGTAACACGGATATATGTATAGAAGAATTTGGATGGTTTCGGGCGAAGGTCCTGTGGCTTAGTGGTCAGAGCGTTCCTCCTGTAAGGGAAAGATCACGGGTTCGAATCCCGCCTGAACCGATTAAATTTTCAAGCTATTGCATAGCTTTTATCGCGGGCCTTGAGCGTGGGGACCGAATCCAAAAATTCCGTAACGAAAAAAACCTAACACCCCCCACTCCGAGCTCGCACGAATCGAGCCGAGCTGCTCCGAAGTAGCTCCGCTTAACGTAAGTAATTATAATTGCATAAGTTGTTAGTTTTCAAATTCAAATTCAGACTCAGACTCAGACTCAGACTCAGGATCAGACTCAGACTCAGATTCAAATTCAAATTCAAATTCAAATTATATTATTATTTATTATAATTGCATAAGTTCATAAAAAATGCTATGCAATAGCTTTACCGCGGCAGTCCCCGAGTGCCACACGTCTTTTATTTAATATCTTAATCGATTTAGTATGCTAACTATGAAAATCGATTAAGATAGGAAAAAAATGAATCAGTTCAGGCGGGATTCGAACCCGCGATCTTTCTCTTACAGGGGGAATGCTCTGACGTAGACACCGAACCTTGCCTGAAGTCCAAATCTTCCTATATACTTACCTATATTTATTTTGAAAACGCATACCATTTAAGTGTAGCTTCCCAGTCATAATAATTGTTCTAGTATATTTATTGGATCAATCAGTATATAGTAATGAAGGTCAGGGCAAAGTTCAAACTACTATATTTATGGTAATAGGATATAATTTGGTAACTGAATTTCAACAGAATAACTTACCTAACGTCACAAATACTGAGAATAAGCTTTCAACTATACTGTCCATTATGGCTTCCATTTCAGTGTCTCTTACGTCACCTCTGTTTATAGCTGAAATAATCATACAGGAGTTAAACAGATAATGTTATATTTGAATTTTGATTTGTACACTTTGTGGTTTATGACATATTTTCTTTTATACAACTTAGGTGGCAGACAAGCACACGGCCCACATGATAGAAAGTGGTTACCGTGACCTATGTACATATGCAAAACCAGGGGAGTTACATCCGTGTTTCCGACCTTGTAAGAACAGAGTTTCTGTGCCGTCAGTGCAAGAGAAACAATCAGGACAAGCCTTTAGTTTTCCCACTGACAGCAAAAAACCTTTCCAGTTTATTATAGTCATGGTATTCTGTTGGGTGGAGGTACTTCCCCAGTCTGACTGCTCCATTGGGACGGAAATACTGTTGTGTGCTACTTCCTGGTTTTGACAGGAATAAATAAAATTTAAACTATTTCCAATGCATACTAAAACTAAAAATCTGAACGAAGATAAACTAGTTTCAATTGTTTTGTAACAGCAGAATCGGTACTGTAATAAACATATGTAAGTGATAAAATAGTTGATTGTATTATAGTCATATTTTCTCAAAATTATAACAGTAAAGTATTGATTACATTTCTACGTAGTATAACCACAGCAAAACGAATATAATGAAAGTGTTTGGACTGTACAGAACATAATAAAACTACCAAGGCGTCAATTCTTAAAATATAACAGATAATACAGAATATAAAAGATTTTTAAGTTTTTCTTTCGAATTGAATTGATTTATTTTGAAAATATAGTGTTACTGAGTTGGTCCCTATGCTGAATTGGGCAGCCTTGGTGTGGATTTGGCACAAAAGCCCCCAATTCTTTAAAAAAAAATAAGGCCACTTGGAGGGGATCTTTGCCAACAGACAAACAGAAATCGACAACTAAACTCTATATATTTTATTTAGTCTAAGTTTGAAACTGTACATGTCGACATATCTGAAAATAAAGGCTTATATGTATGTATATATATAAGGCCACTTACAGTAATAAGTTAAAGAATCTGATTGTTGATGCTTCATGACGAAAAGATCATCTTCTAAGCATATAAAGTTCAAATATTGATCGTAAACTTTGTGAATGTTTACTGCTGAGTTGGATTGGATAGCTGATGCCGCAAGGTCTTCAAGTTTCTGCCTTGTGATAGGGGATATGAAGTTTAAATGATACTGATCATATATGCCATTATCCAGGTCTTGGCATATGCGGCCGAGGTTCTCTTCTGTTGGTGCACAAAAGTATACCGCTGGCACTTCTGGTATAGGATCACGGTCAGAGTGTAATTGGCTGAAATATAATATTGGATCACCGATGTAGAAAAAACATTTAAATGATTTTTTTTTATTAATTAGTAGGTTAATTTTTCCTATAACATTAGATCAGAGAATATCAACATACAGGATGAGGCAATCAATAGAATATTAATCATTAATAGTCCCAAAGTAGGAAATAAAATTATGTTATAATTCTAATATTAGTTCTAAAACAAATGTAATACTGCTATTACTTGCAAGTGAAAAATCTAGTTACAGTATATTCATCACATTTTTTTTTCATTATTAGTAAATACCCAATTAGAAGAAATAAGAGTGTGGCAAAATGGAATTGTAAATTTATTTTTGATGATATAAAGTAACAAGTTTTACTTTATGTAATAACTAGGTTTTCTGTTTATTATGCTTTAATATAATTGTTTTTATAACATTGTGCTTCTAAATCATTATGTAAATAGTAGTGGTAGTAAAAAAAAACACCCGAGAATGTATGCCAAATTAATATTAAGTAAAGATCATAAGGCAAGTAAAAGTATGCCATTATAAATTATGAGTATTAGGACATACAATTTTATGCAAACAAATAGGAAACCAGAATAATATAATTATACATAAAATGTGAAGTAACTTGTGATTTTCAAGAAATGATCCTATTGGCATGTTGCTAAGTCATTCATATCAACTTTAAATTCATTGGGAATAGGGAACTGTAACTCCTTCATACAAGCTACTATGTAGCCTAGTTAAGAAAACAACTGTACCCACATATTGTAGAAATGTTGTACCTATCTTTGCACTCATATATTATGTGTTCTATGTCTACAATCTATATATGAATAAAAACATTATTATTATTATTAAGTATGACACATAATTGAACTTGTCTGTATCACTCTAGATAATGCTAATCTTAAATAGAAATCTGCTGGAATCATGTTTCATATTATGTTAATAACTACCCAAAAAACAATTTGTGTCATTCATATACTCCATTTAGTTAGATACTAAACTAAAGATAAACAATCATGTAGCGACTTTTGCAAAAACATTTATTCAACAAATAAATGTGGCTAATTGTAGACAATGTTAGAACTGCTCGTACAATTTCAGTTATTGGTCTTTAAAATGAGTTATTAAATAGAAAAATATTCATAAACTGACTTTTTAAACAAACATATTATAGACACATTTAGATTTATATGTTATGTACCTAACCAAATGTCAATTCATTCATTCATGTCAATCTGATCATTTATTTAAGTATTATAAACTGTTTAAGGTTTTATTCCGATGGATTTCTAAAAGGGCCACCGAACACATTTAACATCAAGTATAAAATCACTACCTATGTATGTTCTAGATTATTTCTTTATTTTGTTCTTTTGTTGATAGCTAGAAAATTTGTTGTGCCAATAGATTTTAGTTAATGAAATATAGAATGTTCCTGTAGAGATAATTAGGTATCACTTACACATGAAGAGTCACGCCGAGCTCTCGGAGTTCCTTGATAGATATCAATGGAGATATTACATCTTGGCCGACTCTATCGTAGATTAATACTTTCCATGTAGGTTCACAAGCCACGCTCTTAGTAAGAGGCTGATTTAAATTCAGCATTTGCTTTAAGGCATCTGTAAAGTTTGATTTCAAATAAATTATCCATAATATGTACTGTGTAGTCATCAATATAGAGAAAAAATCAATACGAACTGAGTTGACGTTCACGTAAAGTACTCATTGTTGGCTATTTAATAAATTCCTCTTTCATTAAACAGTAATATCGGTTATACATACAATTACAACGTAAAACAATAACATTTAATCATAGTTTCTTAGCGAAATATATTAATTCATGTTGTCAAATTTGACATTTGTAACAGCGACACGTCGGCCGCACTTCAATACATTTTGAATACGTTCATAAAGTAAGTAACACATTCACAAAAATAATGAATAACAAGTTGACCCAGACCCATCAAAGACCCAAAATCAAATATTATTACTGTCTTAAAAATAAAAGTATAATAGATAAACGAGATAATACTCTTTTTCTGACCTACGTTGTGACTTTCCAACCAAAATGTGTGTATACATTTTGGTTATAGGCGCCGACACGAAAAAGAGCGCGTCGCGGTGTTATTTTAAAATATTTTATATTCAAAAATTGGTATACATTCGAGTTTTTTTTTGTATAAAAATAGTGGATTTTTAGACATATGGTCTTAGACAACGCACATAAGTGTAGGAACAACGCACATGAGTACATATGTTCGTGTCAAAGAATACGTTCGATTGATATAAGTTGTGATTCCAAATTCCATAGAGCCTATAGTAGTGCTGCTCGACGAGGTGTGCACTTTGAAAGTGATTGCAAAATGCCTCGTCCACCACCGAGCTACACTGGGTCCAGACCTGACGGATGGCCAATATGATTTCACCAGAGGCGCTCCACCATAAATGCCATAATGAACGTGAAAACTCTGGCGAGGGATGCGGTAGCTCGGGGCGAAGTGATGTTGGCGGTGTCTCTAGACATCACTAACGCGTTGAACACCTTGCCCTGGAGTTGCATTAAGGAGGCGCTCGTGTATCACACAGTGCCTCACTATCTTTGCCGCATAGTCGTGACGTATTTGACGGAGAGCCTGCTGACAACTGCCCGAGAGTAATGCCATCTCGCCTTGATCGTGAATTCCTTCACTTGGGCCAACCTTTTCCATTGAAGCCCTCTACATCCATACTTATATATTTTTTAAAAAGGACGCGCCAATTTGCCTTCACCTCGCCTGATAGTAAGCCAAAGGCAAAGTCTCAGGTAAGAGGGTCACCATTATAGACACGTAGCATGTTACATAGTGACACTCACTTTGGCGGCCTTATCAGATGCTTTTTCACGCCCCGCTTTAAGGACCCGGGACTGTAGGAAAAAGAAAATATGTAAGCTGGTAAAGAACATAACATAACATAAACTCACTCCTATATCCCCGAAGGGGTAGACAGCGGTGCTAGCACCCACATTTCGCCAGTTTATGTTTAGGTCCCAATGTAATAAGTGGCGAGCCTTATTGCCATTAACCGGGCACTTGTGTAATTTTTTTAAAAGAATGCCAGGTGGTAGTGGTACGGCAAAGGAAAGAGTCTACGAATAACTTGGTTCTTGATTGAATACTCTGCACCGTGTGCTGTATAAGGACAATACGTGCAAGTCCTGCACGTAATGTCCTTTGTAGGCAGGAAGAGGGTGGGATTAATTGGAAGAATAATATATTATAAATGTACAATAATACCTACCTACTCCTAAGTACCTACTTAGCCTTTTTGAAGCAACTATGGGAATTAAATGATTTTTGAGGTCTCTACTTAGTCTGGCCATAAATACTGTTACAATTAAAATAAGAAAGATATTACATTTGAATTTGGAATCTGTCATTTTTATACGATTGTTCATTGTGTTTTCTAATTTTGGCGCCAATACATTGTACAATATTTTGCTATATTAAAATGGAGTGGGGTGATAAAGAAAACCGAATCGCTGTGATTGCATTACACAAAGTTGGTATGGAGCCGTATGTAATTTTTAAAACTCTCCATACGCTTGGTATTAGTCAAATGTTTGTGTACTGGGCTATTAATAGGTACAATGAGACCTCCTCTGTTTGTGACAGAAAAAGATCTGGCTGTCCACGTAGTGTTCGTACGAAAAAGGTGGTCAAAACAGTAAGGGAAAGAATTCGAAGAAATCCTGTCCGCAAGCAAAAGATTTTATCTCGGGAAATGAAGATAGCACCCAGAACCATGTCGCGCATTTTAAAAGATGACTTAGGACTTGCAGCCTATAAGAGACGCACTGGTCATTTTTTAACTGATAATTTAAAAAAGAATAGGGTGGTAAAATCGAAGCAACTACTGAAGCGGTACGCAAAGGGAGGTCACAGAAAAATTTTGTTTACGGATGAGAAAATCTTTACAATTGAGCAACATTTTAACAAACAAAATGACCGTATTTATGCTCAAAGCTCTAAGGAAGCTTCCCAATTAGTCGACAGAGTGCAACGTGGGCATTATCCGACTTCAGTGATGGTTTGGTGGGGTGTTAGATATGAAGGAGTGACTGAGCCATATTTTTGTGAAAAAGGTATCAAAACATCGGCACAAGTGTATCAAGATACCATTCTTGAGAAGGTAGTTAAACCCCTTAACAACACCATGTTCAATAACCAAGTATGGTCTTTCCAACAAGACTCAGCGCCGGGTCATAAAGCTCGGTCCACGCAGTCTTGGTTGGAAGTGAACGTTTCGGACTTCATCAGAGCTGAAGACTGGCCGTCGTCTAGTCCCGATCTTAATCCGCTGGATTATGATTTATGGTCAGTTTTAGAGAGTATGGCTTGCTCTAAACGCCATGATAATTTGGAGTCCCTAAAACGATCCATACGATTGGCAGTGAAGAATTTTCCCATGGAAAGAGTGCGTGCTTCTATTGATAACTGGCCTCAACGTTTAAAGGACTGTGTTGCAGCCAATGGAGACCACTTCGAATAAGCTTTTTATATTTTAAATTGTTTTATATTTATGTATTAAACTAACACACTGTAATAAATATTATTTGCAATAAAAAAAATGTTTTTTCTTCGTAACAATATTTATGGCTAGACTAGGTATAAGTACATTACAATAGGTTTCTTACATATTTCTTTATTTAAACTTTTTGCACAAATACACAAAGATTGTACAAAGGCGGACTTAATGCCACAGGCATTTTCTACCAGGCGACCTTAGGATATTTATATTTAAGGTACACGAAGTGTAGTCGTGAGAGGTTTTCTCAGTTTGGTACAAAATAAAATGCATACACATGTTTTTTTTATACCACTTAGTTGGCAGACAAGCACACGGCCCACCTGTTGGAAAGTGGTTACCGTGGCCTATGGACGTTTGTAATACCAGAGGAGTCACATTCGGGCTGCCAACCCTGTAAGTACAGAGTTTCTGTACCGTCAGTGTAGAAGACAAAGCAGGACAAGCCTTTAGTCTTCCCACTGACAACACAAATTCTCCAGTGAGCTCTGGCTACCCTACTCACCGCTGGGAACACAACATGAAGTTATTATAGCAGCGGTATTCTGTAGGGCTTCCCCAGTCGGACTGTTCAATTGGGCGGAAATACCGCCGTGTCCTACCAATATCTACAAAAAAAACATATATTTATATATATATATATACAAATATACCTACACGAAAACATATCAAATACATATGGATGCGATCTGAAATGATTTGTTTGCCAACTATGGGTTGCTGTAGAGCTGAGAGCACTTATTACACAGCGCCATCTAGGCACACCGCACCTTATTTTTGCTAGTAAGTATGGACCTACATACATATTATGCACATGCCATACATATTATGCACATGAACACCCATCACCCGGACCGCTGCAGATATAATCGAACCGCAACCTCTGTCTTAAAAGTTAAATACGCTCTACCGGTACGCCGTTACCGTACCGCATGGTTCCCGGCAGAGTAGAATTTGGACCATCCATCTCTTTCCATGCGGTGTCGTACAAGGCGACTAAGGGATAGCGATGTTTAATATCAGGCAGATATATACAGCCCAGACTCAGCCTCAGAGCTGGCTGGCTTGAGCAATAGGCTCACCCCCTATTACGTGTGTCCGATTTCAAGGATTGGTGAAATGTGGGTGCTAATTCACCTCTGCTTAACCCACCGGGGATGAAGGCGTGATTATATGTATGTATGTACCGTTACGCTCGCTTAAAAATAAATCGTTTTATTTATTTACTTTAACTAGCTGACCCGAGCATATTTTGAAAGCTCATATCACCTATTTGAGCCTGTATTGCTTTAGTTTTCCAATAATGTATGGGAATTTGCCGGCTTTGTTGACATTTATGATCACTGCTACGCTCCCTTAAGTAGTAGCTTAATGATATATAGTCTAAAACCTTCGTCGATAAACAGGTTATTCAACACAAAAGTTTTTTTAAATTGGAACCAGTAGTTCCTGAGATTACGACGTTCAAACACACAAACTCTTTAGCTTCATAATAATAGCATAGATAGGTTTTTTGGAAACTACGAGTCAAAGTACTCTAATCTCATAATTTTACGTGGGTACATACTACTTAAGTATTTTGTTAGTACCCTGAAATGAAGATAACTTCTGATAGTTCACCAACCCACCATGATGTTCGGGACCCAAGTCAACTTCATCTGCAAACCAATTTCTACATTTGTCGATTGACAGTCGAGGCTTTGGGGCAGGCTTCCCTCTCAGGGTCTGACGACCAGCTCTTTATCGTAATAATAAAACAAACTCATGGAGAGTAGGCGTAAGAGAACTAACAGGAAAGTGCAGTTTTTTTTAATACCACCTAGGTGGCGGACAAGCGCACGGCCCACCTGATGGAAAGTGGTTACCGTGGCCTATGGACGTATGTAACACCAGAGAAGCCACACTCGCGCTGGCGACCCTGTAAGCACAGAGTTTCTGTGCCGTCAGTGTAGAGGACAAAGCAGGACAAGCCTTTAGTCATCCCACTGACAGCACCAATTCTCCAGTGAGCTATGGCTACCCTACTCACCGCTTTTGTTGGTAATCGGTATCGGAAATGGATTAAAGAGACCTCTATTACTCTACATTTGAGCCAAATACTCATTTGGCTGAAATAGAAGTAGAGTAGGCACAATTTACAGGATATACATAACACTTAAGCTATTTTAAATCCCGGGAATAGCTTGGTATAGGTAGCGGGAACTGGATTAGTATTCTACACGGGCGATGTGGCAAGGCACACTACTTAATTATATTATAATATTACATGTGCTGGCCAATTGGTACTGACCTAAAGAAAGAAATGATGTGTTTATGGTGAAGTTTGATATATTGAACCTCAGCAGTTGCATCTATCACATGGAACATAAATTGACATCACCGAGATATGTAATCACCTTACCTTTATTTGATGAATGTCAGGGGGTTTGAGGAGAAAGCCGTTAGTGGAGGTCGGTGGGTGATGGCTACGAGCGGCCGGCGCTGTCCGCCAGTGCGCGCGCGACGGTGAAAGGCGCCATGTCGATATCAGTGAGCAGTGCGCAGTCCGCGAACATCATGACCAGTTTATCATACATGCGAATTTTCCTTATCTGTGCAGTTCTCATAAACGGTTAGTGTCTTATTTTTTTTTTTTGGTGGGAAGCTACAACAGTTGTGGAGATGTTTAGGTGTTAAATGAGTATCGTATCAGTTTCTACATATAAGGAATTAAAAAAGCAATGCGTAATTCTTAATCTTATGCAAGCGGTCCGGCGATCAATTCGTTAACGTAACTGTTACACGAAATAATGCATAGTGAAAGCTATCTATCGTGTTTAGATATCATTTTTTAGTTAAACACCAAAATATACAGTCAGATGTGAAAGCGTGGGACACCATGAGCGAAGAAGCAATTCGCATTGCTTTCATAAAAATCTAATAAAATGTTAGAAAGTGTCAAATATGGTGGTCTTGTGATTTGTCTGGCACGTCCTATCTTTCACTTGACATTGAGGCATATGACCGGTTACAATCCAGGATATTGACACTTTATTGTACAGTCAACGACAAAAGTAGCTCTACAAGTACTAATTTATTGATTACTTTAGCTCTGAAAAAAAAATCATAAAATAAGAAACAAAATATGAAATAATTTGTATAATATCATCTGGGGATTATAAAAATATTTAAAGGTACATTAAAATATTGGTGCATGTATTGTAATGTAAAAAAAGGCTTGTCAATATTTTTTCATCAGGCGGTAGAGATCACAAAACCATCTTCGCTCGTGAAGGAAGCAGGCACTGAACGACAAAAGTAGCTTCACAAATACCGATTTATTGATTACTTTAGCTCTGAAGAAAATCATAAAATAAGAAAAAAATTGTGATTCAAATTGTATAGTATCCTCTGGGGATTATAAAAACTATTTATAGGTACATTAAAATATTGGCGCATGTATTGTAATATAAAAGAGGTTTGTCAATATTTTTTTGTAGAGTAATTTTTGTGTTTGACTGTACATATGTACGTACACTGTGTACATGATTTTATGTGTACATAAATTACCAGTCTCAAAGCTGTGTATAGTAGACAGGTAGCTTTGCGATATTTTTTGCTTTTATTAAAACGGTAACATTTTGTTCTTTTAGTAACTAAAACGGGTAGGTATATAGAGGATGATTAGAAATAAAATGATCGTTATATAGTTAAAAAAAAAATGTTTTTATATATATGAATATAGAACAAGCTTAAACGAAATTAAGATCAGACAAATAAACATCTGTGTACAATGGGGCAACGATGCTGCAGTAAATCCGCGTGACATCTGCGTGGATGTCGGTTATCGCGAGCAAACAAAGTTTAAACTAAACCTATATTTAAATTTCATTAAAATTGGTTCAGCGGTTTAGGCGTGAAAGTCTAACATACAGACAGACATACAGTTACTTTTGCATTTATAATTAATTTCGTGACGTATTCACCTAATTAGTTAAGTTTGATTGACTACTAATAGGCTAGGATATATCTGTAGCTATACAAACGTATGGATGTGAACCAAATGTTCTACCCTGATAAACATTTAGTAGGAAGTACTTTCTAATTTAAAACAATATTAAGACAATATAAAAAATCTAATTATATTTTGTGTAAATTGGTATTTGATGAATCATCGTCATAATTTTCGCCGTAATCCCATTTTTTAAATCACTTTGGTGGCAGACAAGCATACGGCCCGCCTGATGGAATGTGGTTACCGTGGTCTATGGACGTGTGTAACACCAGAGGAGTCACCCTTGCGCTGCTGACCCTGTTAACACAGAGTTTCTGTACCGTCAATGTAGATGATAAAGCAGGACAAGCTTTTGGTTTTCCCACTGATAGCACAAAAACTCTTCAGTGATCTCTGGCTACAATAGTCGCCGCTGGGAACACAACACGAGAATATTATAACCTTGGTATTCTGTAGAGCGGAGGTACTTCCCCAGTCGGACTGCTCAATTGAACGGAAATACCGTTGTATCCTAACCTCCTTGAAACCTGTCGCATCCCTTCGGAGTCCGAGGTCTGCTTTCCGTATTTTACACTTTCACTTCGCTAGATCTTGGTCATCTTTCGTAGTTAGCTGGCACTTGCTCTTCTACGTCTACTCTTCCTACCTAGACCCGGCGGACGACCAAGTGGTCTTTATGGTGAATACAATGTTGAAATACCAACTTACTTGTGAAGCAAATACTTAAGTTGGTAAGCCTATGGCGTCATGTCGTAATAGTCGTCAGGACAAGAATCCCCTCGTTACAGATTTTAATGCTGTCCATATTCTGCTGATAGAGAGTGTTGAATATCACTGCCTTATTTTGTGAGACAGTGAAGCATACAAAAGAGACGGTGAAAGTGTCTGTTCCAAATGGCTCAGCAGGTAGTAGAGATCACAAAACAATCTTCGTTCGTGAAGGTTCAGGGTAAAGTAGAAAGAAACGCTCAAGTAGAAGCAGGCACTGAACTATATTGCCGCGCATGCCTCTATATTTTTACTACTTGGCTGACGCGAGAGGCACCATGTAGTTATAATACCCTTGGATTAGCCTACACAAATAGTTGATCCCTTTCCACAATCTATACGAAGCTATGTTCAATTTTAGACTTTAGCATACCCATATTGAAGAAGCATTAACTCCCGTCCGGCCATCCTTATAAATTTTCACATTCAAAGTATTATTACGATAGTAAGATCAGTCAATAATGAAATTACAAAATATACTAAGCCCCTCTTAATTCAGGCGCCTAGTAATCAGTATACTAATAAGCAATGAATGAGCTATGCACTGTGGTTTGCCTGTTTGCTTACGGAGTGTGAGACAACCACTCAAAATTTAATCTTCCATTCAATTAACAGGAAACACATCCACTGTTCAAAAACTCTCAGAGCCATTGTATAAATATACTTAATTGTTAGAAATAGCTGGTGAATAATTTGAGGACTGTCGTTTAATTATTTTGTATTTGATGTGGTTGACAATTTTCATCGCGTAAATTAATTAGGATTAAACAAAGTACAGTTTAAGCTGGAATTATTTTTGTGATATTAATTACTATGCAGGCACTTATTGTTTCATTTATAGTTATGATTTTAATGTTTTACCAATAATATTGTGTATTATAAGTAAAAACCTCATCGTTGTGTGGTTCTCTCTACCTATATTGAAAACGATAAAGTCTCTCTTCCTGTCCTTGAGATGGGGATCGATTGTGGGGCTCGTGGACAAAGAGTGACTGAGTATGTAAGGACATGGCATGGTTAAGAACAACAGCCAGGTCAGTCTTAGGATGGGTGACTATTGTTAACAAATTGAAACCTTGCTTTTCAGCACGTTAGGCTGTTGGCCCCGGTTGCCATACATCTGTTGCATTTGTTATGTGTAGTTGGAGCCCGACTACTTGGTCTAACTAAAGAACTTTGATATCGTCAGTAGGTCTTAAAATAGTCGACATATGAAACATAAGTTTGCACTTTGAAGCCCAGGGCCCACTCATAGGGCCCTGGGCTTCAAAGTGCAAACTTAATCGCAAAGAGAATGATGACTATACATTTCAGTCGTCCGTATGTTTGTACGTTCGGTGCTACTTGAGTTGTGGTTAAACAACTAGGTATAACATCTAGATAATCTTTGCGAATGATCACGCCAGTCTGGACCGCACCAGTTTCCAATAAAGCGTAAGCCGACCGGAAGTGTATTTTTTGCATGAAACGGTAAAATGCTTATATAGTATAAATGGATGGAGGCCGTTCTTTGACCGCAGCAGGTTTAGCACTAATTGGTTGTGTTCAAGGTATTCTCGTAACTAACTTAATTACATTACGATAATTACGTAAAGTTGATTTAAAGGAAGAAGTAAAACAAAGTTAGATAAGTACAGTCAACCACAAAAGTTGCTAACTTTTTTTATCTTAGAGTTTAAAGTATATGTATAGTTGGCCTGGGGGTGACAGGTGGAGTCGTCTGTCACCCTGGCAGAAGCAGGCCGCGGCGTTGGCGCGCCTGGCGTTTCCGGGGGCGAGTTGGGGACTCTGTAGTCCCCACACCCGAGAAGAGGGCCAGATCGTGAGAGATGGCCTTGGGTCGGCCGGGGTGCGAGGGATATGCCTGTCAACCTCACCTTCGGCAACCAAAACGACCCACAGGCGGCGTGCGTTTTCGTCGGTTCGAGTTTGACATATACTCCTCCACCGGCTCCGGTGGGGAGGT
The DNA here is from genome assembly GCA_963662185.1 of Eilema griseolum. NCBI lineage: Eukaryota > Metazoa > Arthropoda > Insecta > Lepidoptera > Erebidae > Eilema > Eilema griseolum. Next base: position 12,877,907 of record OY759236.1, read on the forward strand.
ATCCGTGGGGATTTTGCGCACATAAAAAAAAAGTATGTGTTAAATAGTTTTATAGTCTAAAGTGGACAATGCAGAGCTATTTTAATAGAATAATGATCAATAGATAACACATATTGAAATACATATTGAGAGCTCACTTGTACCTTTTCACAGTATTTTTTATTTTTAGACCTGACCGGTTTCGACTTACGACATCCTCAAAGGTTTACAATTCCCGTAAGTACACTATAAGGCGAAACCGGTCAGGTCTAATAATAAAAAAATACTATGGAAAAAGTACAAGTGTATTTCAACATGCGTAACAACAAATTCTACCAAGTGCCATCAATCAACAGAACAAATAGTATCAATAAATTAGATTTTGTTAAATTATTTTTGTTGTTGCTTGTCCGTACATTTGAATAGAAGCTCAGAAATGTTAAAATAAAGGCAAATCTCATTTCTTCTCTTAGGTGTCGTATAAATCTACAAAGAACGGTTTTCGCCAATGAAAGGGGTTTAGTTCAAGGTATATAATGGTATTCCACCAAGATATTCTGGGCCCAAGCCAACCCCCGATTAACGGATGAGGCTCTAACCAAGGTCTTTCGATCAGCGTAGATTGTTCAGATGACAGTCGTGCCTACAAAAGCTGAGATAAGCCAAATCAATGAAGGAAAGGTCTCCTACTCCTTTAGGAGAGCGAACCACAGGTTGCAAACTTTGCATGTAATCGGTATTATCGCTGAAAAAAAAATCTAGTCATATTTAATCATATTCTGTCGTCCGTGAGTAAAACATATAAATTCATTGTACTTGAATAGATTTTTACTGGTGAAATCCTGTCTGAGGGATAGAATTGTTTTTCATTATTAGAAAACCTACAGTTACCTACCTGCTTTAAAAGTACGCTTCCCCTTGTCACAGAAAATGGTTAGCAATGAAGATGTCTATCACCTCTGCATAAAGGAGAGGTGATTATGAATTATAGGTATGTAAAAATATTGCACTAAATTTCAAATTGCCGCGACGATGTCGCCGATGCATCGATGCCGTGATTAACGCAAATCGTTGCGTTTATAGACGCAAGACTACTGTGTAGAAGCAAATCTAACACTGCATTTTAATCTGTGGACGACTATCACGTTTAAGCATTGTTACAATGTCACTTATATTTCGATTAATATAGAAATAGTTGAATAGTTAGCATACTAAATGCTTTAAAATTTCATTCAATGGAACTTTTGTTTCATCTATTATCCAAATGGAACATCAATTATGTTCTGAACGGCTAAACGTGCTTTAAAACTGTAATACACACTCATTGATTCTCAACAGTCGATATACTATTTTGTCATAATGCGTGAAAGGCAAGTTTTAATGTACGGCAAGCATGGCCCAGTGGGTTAAGTGGGCATCACGCAACCTGCATGCACATTGAGTGTTGCATTGTCCATACAAACATGGGACAATTGACTGTATTATTCACCTATAGTTACTCTAAGTCTTGACGTACTTTACTACATTAGCAGTAAACATAGGTCCCATTTTTTCTTCAATATCGCCATCGGTATTTGCTTAACACACTCTGAATTACCACCAGATCTTAACGTTTATGTACATGAAATAATAAACTAAAATTGCAAAATGTCAAATTGCTCCTATGAAGATTACCAATATTTAATTATCGATTAATTTCAACGTAAAGATTATTTGTAACTTTGTTAGTGTTCAGCAACTTCAGAGGTTGATTCAGAAGCTGACGATGTACTCGGTATTAGGTATTGAAAATACAAAGTAGATATGTACATCCAAAAAATACTATACGATAAATATGAAAAAAATAAACGGTATAGAGTAAAAATGGGCAAGTGCGAGTTGGACTTGTGCACTGAGGGTTCTGCACAAAAATGAATTGCGGTACGAACTTATGTTACATAAACGCCAATATCTTTTTATTGTATTGACCTCGAAATTTATTTTTTTCACAGCTGTAAGATGTTGCAGTCTTGAGTATATGAAATACATTTTAACTTAATCTGTCCACACGTTCTCGAGAAAAAAGTCTTGACAGACAGACAACGAACAACGGAGTGAAGCTCAATCAATCAATTAGCCCACTACAGTCCACTGCTGGACATAGGCTTCTCCCAATGTGCGCCTTTTTTTCCGATCCTCTGCCTTGTGCATCCAGTCTGTCCCAGCCACCTTTTTGGGGTCGTCCGTCCATCTGGCTAGGGGGCATGCTTCCTTCCATTTACCTTCTCGCGGTCTCCCCTTTAGGATTGGTTTGCTCCAACGGCCATCGGTCCTTCGAAAAACTTGGCGAGCCCACTGCCACTTCAGCTTGCTTATTCTGTGACCTATGTCGGTAACTTTAGTTCACTGTCGGATAATCTCGTTCCGAATTCTATCCTTCAGAGAATCTTCAAGCATAGCTCGCTCCATAGCAAGCTGCGCGCCTTTAAAGCTATGAACCAGCCCCACTATAAGTGTCCACGTTTTGGCACCGTAAGTCATAACAGGTAGGACGCACTGTTCAAAGTCCTTTGTTTTAAGGCATTGCGGTAGGGGTGAGGAGAAGACCCGAAGTAGTTTGCGAAGTGATCCTATAAGGGTTATATTTTTCCCTTTTGCCCTAAAAATGAGAGTCAAAGCAGCGATTATCCCGACTTTTCAACAAAAATCAGCTTTCACTCACCAACTGTCAATTCTTGTTTTTAAAATTATATCAACCTTGTTTATTACCTTTATTCAAATAAAGCAATAAGGCGTATCTTCCATCGTATAAATTACATTAAATTTCATGGTAACGTCTCGCATTTAAAACATCTTGATTTTTCGGTCAAGGAATTCACTAATTTACCTTACAAGGAAGCACGACTAAATCAATTAATATCAAAATCGTGACTTCCCTATTTAAATAGAGAGTAATATCATTTCGGGACCACGAAACGTTTAATATAACCAACTTTCTCTTTCGATACAATTATTCTTTTTATTAATACTTAATAGTAGTAGAAAGTATTATTCATATCATATCTGATAATGGTTTGACTATAAACCATACTATTTATTAATCCTATTCTGACATAACGTCTAGCAGTAGGTACTTACAACAGTTTAAGTTAACCTATTGCATGATTTTGCTATAGTGGAGTCTACGAATACATTACTAACAGTTTTTTTTGTCTTTCAGGCACCTATCAACAAAAAGAAAAAGAAGAGGACTTCGAATGTCCTCAAGGTGTTACAGGAAATGGCAATTTTGCAGATCCAGCTACGTGTAGAAGGTTTTATCAGGTACGAATTCTAATGATGCTTTTCTCTATGCAATAAAATAAGCGTCTGCTTTCACAGGCAGGCGATCACTACAGATACATGTTCAGGTACTGACATATATAGCAAATGATACAGTATCGCTTAAGAAATAGCAGCTTAAAAATAGCGTTAGGTATAGCGAATAATAAATACTTTAATATACCTATAATGATAACCAACGAGAGAAGATTCATTGCGCGATGCAGGAGCAGTAGTTCCGCAGAAGTACAGCTCCATTGCTCTAGATGGCGCTGAATAAATCTGCCATCGCCACAATAACAATAGTTCACATATTGTCCACATGTTATCAAAGCAGTTTGCCACAGATTAGGTAATAGGCCATTCATCGAAAGACAGTCAAGTAAGTGCTCTTAGTATCAGTTTGCAAATGAACTTATATTAGTTCTCTAATATTATATATATATATATATATATATATATATATATATATATATATATATATAAATCTTGAAGGACATGTTGCGTCCTACATGGCGTTATTTACCGATGATGCCGCGTCCGACTGACTTTGTGCGTCCGAAATACGGACGCAAGATTAACCGACCCTCATTTTCAGCCCAAATGTTCCTTATGATCAATAGAATGCTAGGGCGAAAAATTGGCATGGACGTAATTCCATCACTACAACGCCTTTTAGCGTATAATATAGTTCGGCCGTCGCCCGACTGAAATTTGGAGGGCACTAGTGTTCAGCGTATACTTTACCACGTATACTTTGAGTTCAGTTCACCGATCTTAATGTGTCCATTGAATATCGTACTTAATTTGTAAAGTTTTTATCATGTTTTCGTGACAACAATCTTGCGTCTCTTAAATATCCTTAAACGGGCACTAGGTACGGTGTCTGAGGGGTCTATTCGGGGTTCACGAGGGACGGCGGGGCGGGCGGCGGGCTTCAGCGCGCTCGCGTGCCGAAGTTTTTAAACAAACAGACATGTGCGGGCCGTGATGTAAGTTTGTCACCAAAGTGAAAGCTTTAAAAATGGTTATTTATTTGATCTATTATTACCTATAGATAGTTTTTTTTTAATCTTCAGTTGTTATTGAGGATTGAGGTCTTAGTCATAGCGTGACTATGTCGCCCTCATTGGAATTGTTGAATACAGGTGTTCAATCAATGATCTATACAGCAAATCTTAGCTAAGGAATACAATTTTTTCGGCTCCTCAGAAGTTGGACTAGCGAGGATACTGTTACATAGGCCCATATTGTTATTACCGTTACCATATTGTTACGACAGACGTCGATATCTCGAAAACTAATAACCGGATCTTCAAGAAATAAAAACGCATTGTTAGTGACGAGGTACTCTACCGATTGGCATAGAAAAATCTAGAATTGTCAACACAAAGTCACAACCTACCTACGAGTACCTACTCTTTTGAATAAATGAAAACAATAGGTGAATATCGAGAATGAACTCGAAAGTTCAGTGACGGCGGCAAACTTCAAAAGAGAGTGGATAGTTATCGCTCGCGTATTTTCTAGATGATTCGACCCTCCTAATTGAGAGGTATATGAACACGCTCGCATAGCGACACCATTCATTGTCTTTGAGATCGCTAACAAACACAGCGAGCTTAAGCAACCGAAGAAGATTATACCTGTGACCTGAGCAACGACTGTGGACTACTGTGAACTACTGAGCGACTGGAACTGTTGAAGAGTACTGTGTGAACTAGTGATTTAATTGTCTAGTTTGTGGTGAGCTAATAAATTCCTTCGTTGCGTACACGGCATTTATTTGTACCCTGTGCACGTAACAATATAATTGCTTTCTTTGAGCCTCATTCCGGACACACTTCATCAAAATGTAATTGATTGACGTTACATAAGCTACAGTTAGGCGAGCCCAACTTATCCTTTAAAGATAGACTGTAGGCACTTGAGGTGGAAACGATCCAGAGTACGTTTGTGGTGCCGATACACACACCACATCTCAGAGGAATATAAGAGGTTTGACAGCACAACTGCCATGTAAACAGATATTTTGGTGGCCAGCTTAAGGTCATTTGAGCAGAAAACCTTGGAATGCAGCTTCCCAAATATCGCAGCTGCGGCATAGATCCTGCTGCCGATCTCATCATCAAGGTCACACTTGGATGTTATAGTGCTCCCCAGATAGCAAAACTGGTCAACCTGCTTGAGCATGTCCTGACCTAGCTGTATAGACAGTGTCTCGTGACCATGTGTGTCCAGAGACATCACCTCCGTCTTCTTGACACTGATTTTAAGGCCGAACTTGCAGCAAGCTTGGTGACAACTGGACATTAGCTGTGGCAGGCCATCAGGGGATTCTGCCACAAAGCATAAGCATACATGATTTCTGTAATCATTGTATGGGGAGACCTTAGTGTGCGCCTTAAGTCTGGCCAAATTGAAAAGACCATCCTCCGCCATCTGTGCGGAAGCGGATGCGTACTCCCTCAGAAAGAGTTCGTAAAACATCACTGACTATTACTGCAAAGTACTTGGCGAACAGTGTGGGCGCTAGAACACACCCTTGTTTCACCCCACAGGTAACGAGTAAGAAATTTGATTGTTCACCATCGACAACGACGCAGCATTGCATGTCGTTACGCAGGAGTCTAAGAAGTCTCACAAACTTCTCCGTGCACCCTAGCTTCCCAAGCATCATCCAGAAAGCTTCCCGAGGCACACTGCCCTGTTCTCTGCTATTTTCTTGCAGTTGACGCACAGAAAAGATTGCTTCTGAGGTGGTTCGTTCAGGTCGGAAGCCAAACTGGGTTTCTGGCAGTATCTTTTCAGACAGAGCTTTTAAGCGGTTTAAAAGGACTCTGGCCAAGGCCTTTCCCAGGGCTGACAAAAGCGAAATACCGCGGTTAGAGTTGCAGTCGGAACGGTCACCCTTGTTTTTGTAGAGGGTTTTTTTTAAATTTTTTATACCACTTAGTTGGCAGACAAGCACACGGCCCACCTGATGGGAAGCGGTTACCGTGGCCTATGGACGTATGCAACACCAGGGGTGTCACACTCGCGCTGCCGACCATAGGGAAACCTTCTGATGCCCCTCTTGAAGAACTCCATATTGTAGGCACTTGGGAAAACCGCAGCAGGGAGGTCATTCCACAGCTTGAGTGTGCGTCGGATGAAGTTTCTTTCATACCGCACAGTGCGTACCGTCTCAGGTCGCAATGTGTGGGGATGAATTCCCTGCCTATGGCGAGAGGTGCGATGATACAATGTAGCTACGGGCATCATGTCTAACAATTCATCTGAGCACAAACCATTGTATAGGCGGCAGAACACACACAATGAGGCAAAATCCCTCCTAAGGCTAAGAGGTTCCACTCTACCTGTGAGTATGGGATTGTCAACCAGCCTCAATGCCCGTCTTTGCAACGAGTCGAAGGGGTCAAGTTGGTATGCAGGTGCTCCAGCAAAAAGGTGACAGCAGTACTCCATGTGAGGCCGGACCTGTGCTTTATAAAGAAGGAGTTGCTGCCCCGCAGTGAAATACTGCTTCGCCCTGTTGAGCACTCCGAGCTTTCTTGATGCCAAGTTAACCTTGTCCTGCAAATGACTTCGGTATTGGACGTCACTGGAGATATCGACACCAATTATCCCTATACTCAGGGAGATGGTAAGCGGTGTGCCCAGGAATTGCGGCGCTACAATGAATGGGGTTTTCTTAGCGGTGAATACACATACTTGTGTCTTAGTGGGGTTGACTTGGACTAGGTTTAGTCGTCCCCAATCGGATATTCCATAGAGAGTAGTCTCGATTTCAGACACAAGTTGTTCGCGACTCTTCTCCACCTCGGACTGAGGGATATTTGCACGGCCCGTGTAACACGTGTCCCCGGTACTGTCGCCCGCATAGCAATGAATGGAGCCATCAGACAGCATGTCATTGATATGCAGCAGAAACAGCGTCGGAGACAACACGGAGCGGCCGAGCAGCTGCCGTCGACGACGGCTTGGATGCTTCTGTTGGACAAAAAGCTGGAGATCCATTCGCACAATCCTTCGAGGAGTCCATAATATGGCAACTTCGTAAGAAGACCTTTGTGCCAGACCCGATCGAAGGCCTTCGCTACATCGAGGCTGACCGCTAGTGCCTCACCTCGACTTTCGATGGCTTGCGCCCACCGGTTTGTGAGATACACAAGAAGGTCACCGGTAGAGCGACGGTGGCGAAAACCGTACTGTCGGTTGCTCAATAGATCGTTTCCTTCAAGGTACCTCAGGAGTTGTGTATTAATAACACGCTCCATAACCTTCGAGAGAAGGGAGGTTATAGCGATAGGCCTGTAATTGGTCGGATCTGTCCTGTCACCTTTCCTAAGAAAGGTGACAGGACAGATCCGTACCTCAGTACAGGGTGCACGAATGCAGTCTTCCACGAGGCCGGGACCTGCCTTGCGGAGTATGAGAGTGCGAAAAGTCGTGTAAGTACAGGGCACAGCTCGGGGGCACAGTGCTTAAGCACCATCGCCGGTATGCCGTCCAGCCTACTCGGCTTCCGAACATCTAGGGACTTAAGCTCGTGCCGGACCACCCGTTGTGTGATTTTAATTTAGGTCATCGAAGCACCACAGCTGGGGATGATGGGTGGTTCGGCGTTCCCGTCGTTCATAGTCGAGTTTGACGCAAAGAGATTACCCAAAAGATCGGCCTTCTCCTTAGCGCCATGGGCCAGACTACCGTCGGATTTTTGCAGCAGCGGAAGGCAAGCCTGGCAGAAGTTTCTCTCAGCAGCTTTAGCGAGCGACCAAAATGCACGACTGCCAGATGTGGCAGTCGTGCAAAACTCAAACTTTGCTCTAGACGTTGCCTTTTTACTGGACCTTGAAGCAGCATTCAACTTCCGCTTCACCTCAGCGATGTTCGGATCCTTATTGGCAAGAGCCGTGGTCCAAGCCTTGTATGCAGAATGCTTGCGGTCTCTAGCTTCCCTGCAAGGCCTATTAAACCACGGGCGTTTGCTCGCTCCTGTCGCGACCCAGCGGTTGGGGACGTAACATTCCATACCCACTAGAATCGCGTCAGCGACTGCTGTTGCACAGGAGCTTGGATCATCAGAAGAGAAGTAAAGCTGCCTCCACGGGTACGACGCGAAGAATTCTCGCAGTCCGTCCCAGTCTGCCGACTTGTAGTGCCACACATGCCGCCACTGAGGTGGCCGCGGTGTTTCAGGCCGCGCGAGTGACACTTGCGCCCGGACGAGGCTGTGGTCCGAATTACCGAGAGGTGCTTCCACCCTTAAGGGTATTCATCCGGGCGCGTAGTCAGCAGAAGGTCCAGTATAGAGCTTCTGTGGGTCTCAATTTCTGGTGTTCTAGTGATAGAATGCACAAGTTGAGAGAGCCCAAAAGTTAGAGCGAAGTCGTGAGCAGCCCTTCCCGCAAAATCAGTCCTAGGAGACCCCAGCCACATACAACCAGAGCCCACAGACAAGTTGGGGTTGTGTGACTGGCTGGCGCGATGGGCGGAAGGGCCCCCGGTCCCCTCTCAGATACTGAAGCCATGTCCACTCCGGTCTCCTCCTCCGGCATGGCTACAGCACCGGGAACTTTACACAGGCTGCTGGTTCAGCCTCCTGAGGCGGAGATTAAGTAATCCCCAGGTTCGGAAACCGTACAGCCTGCGGGCGGCCAGCGGATAACCGTTTCACCGAGTCTCCCTGACCACCGCGCCAACATTTCACGCCCCCACCAGTCAGTGGGGTCAATTTAAGCCTTTGGTCTTCCTACTGACAGCACAGAACCTCTCCAGTGGGCTCTGGCTACCCTACTCACCGCCGGGAACACAACACAAGGTTATTATAACCGGGGTATTCTGTAGGGCGGAGGTACTTACCCAGACGGACTGCTCAATTTTGGACGGGAAATACCGTCATGTCCTTCCTCCAAATAAAAATACAAATAAAGGTACAAATGCGAGACACTTTAAAGTCATCCGGGACTCGCTCTTCCTCCCACATACGAGCAAAAAGTTTCCAAACCAACATCTACAACTCCCCGCCGCCGTATTATAACAGCTCTCCCGGTATAAGGTCAGTACCAACCGCTCGCTTCTGTTGCTGCCTGATAGCAGAGACAACCTCATCATATGACAGGGGCTCATCCAGCTCAATGGAAAGAGGGAGTTGAGGTATTAGACTCACATTTTGTAAATCAGATGATCGATCTACGTTGGACTTGGACTTGACCAGTATCTCTCTGCCTGACAAGTATAATCAATCAAGTGCCAGTGTTTCGGATCGAGGATGCATCCACGTTGTCTTGTGCTTAACGGCAAGTCTGAACATAGTGTTCGATATTGCAAGCTCAAAATGAGCACAAAGACTGAGTAGCAACTGACCATTGCTGTTCATGTTGCCGACTCCGTGTCTACCCAAGACTCCAGGCCAAGTCTCATTGTCCCGTCCAACTCTGGCATTGAAATCGCCTAGCAATATAACCTGCTCTCTGGCGTTTATGCTGTCAAGGCATTGAGATAGTTCCTCGTAGAATTTATCCTTGATGTCGTCAGCCTTGTCTAGCGTAGGGGTATTGACACTGATGACATTAAGTTCATTGTCTTTGTTCATGTGAAGGCGCAGTGTGGTAATGCGGTCTGAAGAATGCACAGGGTGCTCCTCAAGTCGCTTAGCTATGTGATTCTTGAAGGCAAACCCTACGCCTGAACGTCGCGGTTCGGAGGCTGTGGTGCCTTTCCAAAAGAAAGTATAGCCGCCGCCTTCTTCTACCAGCTCTCCTTCATCGGCAAGGCAATCCACGTTATATCGATGAAGTCCCCGAGCTACTATGGCAGTTTATCGTTCAGGGCAGGCGTTGCCATCGCGATCAACAAGCGTTCTCACGTTCCACGCGCCGAATGTCATTATAGATATTGTCATTTTTGTATTCTAACTACTAATTATTTAATATCTGTGCCTGGAGTCATTATAAGCCCTTGTATAGATGGAAGCCTCTTGGCTGATAAGCTGGATACAATAATTCAAAAACAGTATTCGGAACCAATCTCAATTCAATAGTAGATAGATGTCATTTAGTTATTATAATCATTATGATATACAGAGCATTATACGGAATTGATTTAAACATACAGTTGGATGGAGGCGGGAATGTGCATGCAGTGTTTAGAACGTATACGGAGATATTCAGTGTGCAAGAAAGACTTAAGAGTGAACGGACGAACTAATTCAGTTATACGGAACCAATCTCAATACAATAGTAGATGGATGTAATTTCGTTATTAAAATCATTATGATATATGCAGAGCATTATACGGAATTGATTTAAACATACATTCGGATGGAGGCAGGAATGTGCATGCAGTGTTTAGTAGGTATACGCAGGTATTCAGTGTGCAAGAAAGATTGAAGAGTGAACGGACGCACAAATTCAGCTAGAAATATTGAATTTGAATATCACCATTTAAAGTTTAAATGAAATTTGACGTCGACTACTGATATGATACTGATTAAAACATCTTACATACGCATTGAAAACTTTAAAAATCTCACTACATTCAGTGGACGCCGCCGGGTGGTAGTTTGTAAAGACGCAAGAAGTTCTTCGCGATTTATATATATATATATATATATATATATTTATATATATAAATATATATATATATATACATTCATCAGCCATTTTCACTAACATATCTTTTTATATGAGTTGAGCCTTCGATAACATGTTAAATTTATTTTTTATTTAATTTAATTTAATTTTATTTGATTTGGAAAACAAACAGTATCTTAAAACTTAAAAATTGACGTGAAGTAGGCCATATAGACAGAAGACTAGGGACGGAAGATTCTTGAATGGCAACTGTGGACTATTATGTGTCATCGCCCCACTAGGTGGATTGAATTATGATGGAAAAAACGGGTAGGTACAGTATCTAATAAATATTATAAAGTTTCAACAAACTTGTCAAAAGGGCCATTGTAGAATTCTAAGTCTGTAATAGGTTGTAAAGATAATTTTCATCTAAACTAACGTTACGATAAGAGAGTATCTACTAGAGGTACTATGTTGCCTTGTAATTAAAGTAAGGAGTAGGCCTGCCACTTTATATTATAAATACATGAACAAATTATAAGCTACCGTTCTGATGTTGCTTAATAATGATAGGAGAATCAATATGTAATTAACAAACGTTACATACCCACTGAATCATCCAGTTACCACAGTATCCTTTAAACAACCCTTTCCACCTATCCTTTATAAATATAATACATATAAAATGAAAATATACATGCCAAATTCAAAGGTTTAAATGGTAAATATTATCATGAAATTGTAATCTCATTGGAAGGGTTAATTTAAAAACGTTAGACGTAGGTCAACCCAATGATACTGTTATGCATGTATAAATAAATTCATATCAGCTTTTACTTTCGTTCGACAAACCAATTATACTAAGGGTATTGAAAAAATATATCAGAACAAATTAGTATTCACTAGGAAATATCATAAAAAGTGAAGTTGTTTGAATTCAAGTTTCTTGACTTTGTATATGAAGTTATTAAGAATATCTGAATAGTACCTATTTATGAGCATAAAGCGAGAGTTAACAATTAATTTTGCTTATAATACTAATGGAGGAACGCCGTATTGGGCGAGATCTTCATCATAATCATCTTGTCGTAACTTACTTCATAGTCCAAGTCTCTCTGATTGTTTCAAGTGTCTCTGTTTATTTTTTATTTTAATGATTTGATATCTTTAAATAATTAATTAATAACTTTATCGATGATTTCAGTAGGTATTCATTTTCAACAAATTTCGATTTGTTTATAGTTTATTAAATGCTACCGCAATAATACATCAAGGTTGTTAACACCTGATTGACGTTGACATTCTCTTTTTAATAATATATACATGTTCAATTTTACAGAGCCAACATCTTCGTTGCATTAGGTGCAGTATAGACACCAAACAAATACGTTTCATTTCAAATTATAGTTACTTGATATCAACCAATAGCTAATTTGTTCATATGTCTATTGTTTTTGGATTAGACTCATCATTACTTATAGTTTTAAAATAAAAGTAGATTTATCGACTGGCCAATTCAGGATACTCTGCATCTGCGATGGATATCTTCTGGATATTACTCTAGTTTCTTACCATCTAGAGGAGGGTAGTTAAATAACAGATGTAATAATAGGTCGTTACATTTAAAATTGTCCTTTTTTTAGAATAGAATAGGAAACACAATTTTCAGTGCTAACATTTTTGCTTTTTTTTAGTATGAATAGTAAGGTAACAAACTCTTTTATTACATTTTTAAAAAGTGACAGCTGTAAAAAAGTAATACGAAATTTATCATCAAAACAGATAGTATTTAGGAAGTACTGTTTTTGAAAATCGAATTTAATTTATCAAGCGGCCAATAAAAACAAAATTTAATACAGAGTTGTAAAATCTTGAAATCAACTTTCAAACCAAATATAAATAATGGAAATAGCTATTAAATTAAAGGAATCACGAGCTATCGACAATTTCATAGGTAAAGACCTAATTACCTATATGAAAAAGAATTTTATCGAAAACATTAGATTAGAATCTCTGTGGACAAACGCCAACAAGACTGTTATGTCATCATTATTGTAGTAGGTATTTTGGAAACCAATTTGCTCAAAACTTGTTTATATATTCCTACCGCAATCTGTGCTTGCTTTGAAGGTGGTATACAAATTAGTTCGTAGTATAGTGTAGAGGAAACAGAGTTTTGGCACTTATTTAACATTTTCTCATTTAGATGGACGGTGGACCGGTCTCGTAATAACCTGTCTAGCAAGAATCCGATAGTGTCATTTACCATATTTTATAGATCCGTTTCGTAACCAAAAAGACAATTTGAGTTCACTTCTTTGTAATGTAAATATTAATCGATGAACACTGATATTTTTATGCTGTGCTAGTAGGATTTGTACGGTTCTTTTGTTATTCATGCGCCTTTATAGTCGTATGTTCGTAGAATATTAATAAACCGTCGAATAAAGTAGGTACCTATCCGCGTTACGCGTATACCTAATAATGTACATTATTTCTTACTTTTCTGAATATTTTTATTACTTTTCGAGTATTTACCTCCGTACCTACTGTTTTGCCTATTTAATTTCGACTTCATTTGATTCGCGTGACCATAAGGGGTTGTATATTTTCTGTGATATTGATGTACCCTATAAACTAATTTAAAATCTCATGTTGTGGATTTCACTAACAGTGTCATTCCTAGGCGACACTAGTACCCTTGAACACAGTTAATGAAAGTCTCTATTCAGTAAATTGTCAAGGCTAGGATATTACTAACGCCTTTAAGATGCTGCACATTGTACAACTTTCATTCAATTCGATTTCAGCACCGTTAGTGCTCAAGTTTAGAAAAGAAAACATCTTTCCCCAAGTTTGAGCAGTTGTTGTGGGAAATCGTTATCCGTGGTTCCGCTAACATGGGCCCTCGTGTTTATTGTGCAAATTCAATGTTAGAAGTTAACATTCTACCTTAAGCAGGTACACAAGCTCTTTATAACTACTGTAAGTTTGCTGAATATCACCAGTACAGATACAAAAGTAATCCAGGATCAGTATCAAAATAAACGGGATATTTACCATGTTTCATTGTTTTGAGTTTTCGAGTTGTTGTGAGTGATCATGATAGTTTAAATACCTATATAATCCAGGATGCTACCTAAGTATTTGAGATCCGCAGTAACAATATGAGACAAGAAGAAAACTAAATTCGTAATAGCATTTCTTGTAATTATACAAAGTGCCATCGAAATCGTGTCCAAGCTGGTAAATATTTTATAGACGTCCAAAATTTTCTTTAAATAAAATGGGCTTGGTTTAATATATATATTAGAAGCCTTCGACAGATTGCAACAACATCTAGTCCGTATCATTGGAAATCATAAGGTTAGCTATAACTTATCTTTCCAATTGCGTAGAGATGTCGTATCTTTGGAAATATTTTAGGACCTATCTACACTGGTGAGTGTTCTGACGAACTCTTTCCATAAATCCTACGCTCTTCTTTCCGTACTAGAAGAACACACTGTTGGATTGAAATGTTAGTTTCATACAGTAAAAAGAACATACTATTATAACTGTAATCAAACGATTCGGTTCTTCCTTTCTGTATAGCAGGATAAAGAATCGAAATGCTGAATGGCTGAAATATTAGTTAAAAGTGCTTAATTTTAAGAAGATACTAATAAAAACAGTAATAAATGCAATATATATAATATATATTCAAACAGTAGATATTTTGACATACATTTTATTAGGTTATATCAAACCGGTTGACAACGGAAGTTGATCAAGGTACCAGATGGCCGGTTTTTTCTGAGATTTATCTCAAATGTTATTTCCCCAAAACCTCGGTTTTATTGCAATATAAATAGTATAAATAAAAACAGACTGTAGGTATATACCTACAGTCTGTTTTTATTATACATACTTTAGATACTTTAGGTTCCTTTTATTTCTTCCGATAACACTTCAGAGATTACTTAACCTTTCCATATTATTGTTCTAGAAACTCATAGAGCTTACTGGAATCTCATGTATCAGTATTTCGAATCTGCTCGATTTTATGGTACCATTTTGTGAAGGTAGCATATGTCATATGTCTCGTGCGTGGAATATGTCATGGGTTATCCAGTAGAGAAAACACGGATTCTCATTTTTTATTAAAGATTTTCAATGTATCCAACCAGTACAAGATTTCCTTCAAAACCTATGTCTAGCTATGACTGAAGACCGAATAGAATTACCTCAATTATTGAATTCATTCATTACAGGGTTCGTAAAAAACAACAGAAATGGAATGTGAAGTCTTTAGGAGTATTCTTAACAATGTAATATTCAAAGAGTCAAAGAATCAAAGAATCAATTTCATTTATTCAGTATAGGCACATAAAGTGCACATATGAATTGTAAAATTTTACAATATTAAGAAATATTATATTAAAAAGTGTAAATAAACTATTGAAAAATGATTCTTTCGCAGTTTTGGTAGGTTAGTTCTACTAAGAAGATACCAGCAAGAAACTCAGATAATTAAATTAGAACTCGATTACCTATTTTCCTTTAATAAAAAAATATTGTTTACAATATACATTGTACAATATACAAAATAGAGGAGTAGCTTGATGATTGTTCATCATCAAGATACTCCTCTATTTTATAATAACCTTTTTTCATTAAACATTATTTCATTTTCTATTTTAAATTTATTAAGTGGCATGTCAACCAAATTCTGAGATATTTTATTAAATATTTTTATAGAGTTGCCGAAAACAAACGAATTACCAACTTCATGAAGTCTGAGTATTGGCACTGGTACTTTATTTCTCATATTAAAATTATGTATGTCAGATTTATGAAAAGATTTATAAGTTTTAGATTGAAGATTTATATAACTCAGTGATCAAGAATATTCCTCTGTAAGAGACTGGTAGCGGGTTCAAGTCCCGCCTTTGTACTTTTTCCTACCTAAATCAATTTGAATAGTTAGCATACTAATTGTTTTAAAATTTCAATAAAATTATTATGCTCATATTTGAGCAGATACTGTAGTGCTATTATTTATATATATATATGTATATATATATATATATATATATATATATATATATATATATGTATATATATATATGTATATAAACACCTCAACAAAGTCTAGGGAACAAGATGACCCCAATTATTTTATTTTAAATCTTGTTTCGCAAATAACTGGCAGCAAATAAATAAAAATAGAATAAAGTATATTACAGAGTTGTTCGAAATTTAAAAATAAATTTAAATAAGTAATGATTTTCAAATATGGAGGGAAAATTTTTAAAATATATATATATATATATATATATATGTATATATATATATATATCTATATATATATGTGTAAATATGTAGGTCAATAACACCACAAGAAGTTGCCACAAAGCGTCCCAATGCCCACGGCTTATGTGGATAACCACGCAAGACGTGGACATTCTAATATTTCTTCATATATCTTCCGCCTCTTATTTCTATTCTGATATCCCGCGAAGGAACGTATATAACAGCTATGTTCATATTTTTATGGACAAACACCGAACATTTTTCGCATAAAACGTTGGATTCCTTTTTTCGTATGCCGTTGTATGTAATAACGTAACCCCGCGTGACTAACCCTCGTGGGATTACAGTTGAGTTTATGTTACGTCCGCGAAATTGGACGGATTCAAAAATAAAAACGGCTACCTATAACGGTAACTAGGTAATATCTGTCCCATCTAGGTGGTTTGTTACATTACTTTTTAGGCGAATTCCTAGAGTAGAGTGGATACTTTGAGCTAGATTGCACCGAGCAATTATTTTTTTTCTGTTAATTTAAAACTTGTGTAAGTTGCAATATTCCTTATTACACTGAGGTCCTTTGACAGTATGATGACAAATCAAGAGTATATGATAAAGACATCAAAAGGTATATGGTAAGTGGGTTGTATTTGGACATTAGCCATCTCGTACGACAATGGTAAGAGGAGGCAGTTCATTTAGTTCCACATAAAATAAAGAAACGATTTTCAATTCCTAATTTGAACATATCGTATGGTTTGTTAAGAATATGGATGTATGAGTACTCCCTTTTCGTTAATATGTATATTTGTGAAGGCCTTGCGATAGAGACACAATAATATAGTACAGGAGTAGTCTATATATTAAAAAAAAGTTTGTACAGCTATTTCAAATTAATCTTTGTATGTTCTATTTACCAAAATAACCTGATTAGCTCAGTCGTCTTATTCAGATTTATAATCTAGGTAGTTTAATATATTTATAAGCTTTCATAAAGTTATAGATAATAAGGCAATTTTAGAACAATGGTTATTTTACCGTACAAAGAAATAGATACGCAATGTTGGAAAATTAATTCCGGGAAACACGTATGTTAAAGAATATACGTTACAATATTCCTACAGTCTTACACATCATTAACTCGAAGGACTCTTTTTCTTTCATTTTCTTACAACCAAATTAGGAATAAAATATATACGTATTCATTTTTTACAACATTACCTTAACATAAATGTTGATGAAAACGTATACTTATGTGAAAATGAAAATATATGAAAACGACGTTAAAACATGTAACAGAATTATTAATACATGTTGAAGTAGAATTATTAAATAATTTCTGCAAACTGTCATAAAGTAAGTATGACATGGCCTAACTATGGATTAAGAATCTGAAAATGGTGACAGGGACAGACTGGACGCGAAAAATGATCGTTCATCGGGTGCTATGGCGCACATTGGCAGAGGCTTATGTCCAGCATGGACTGTAATTGATTGATTATTATGACAACTATTCCTGATAGGAATATTGGGAGTTTTTTTTTTAATATCACTTAGGTGGTAGTCAAGCACACGGCTCACCTGACGGGAAGTAGTTACCGTGGCCTATGGATGTATGCAACACCAGGGGTGTTACACTCGCGCTGTCGACCATGAAGCAATCTTCAGATGCCCCATTTGAAGAACCCCATATTGTAGGTGCTTGGGAAAACCGCAGAAGGAAGGTCGTTTCACAGCTTGAGTGTGCGTGGGATGAAGTTTCTTTCATACCACACAGTTCGCACTGTATCAGGTCGCAATGTGTGAGGATGAAATAGCCTATGTCACCAATCCGAGCTTTTAATTAATACTGATTTCGAGAACTCATAAAAAATTATTAGTAATATCAGGTTCAAGGAATATTCTGCCTTAAGCTCGCGGTTTGGCTCCTGCAAATACCGACCAATCATTTACAAACAGGTAAAATAGTGGTCACATGCGGATCTGTTAACAATAAAAAGAAATCTGCGGGTGATTAAGTAAGAATAATGTATTATCAAATTGCGTACGATAGCTAAGGTGAATATTTTTACTAATGTCACTTGGTCAATGACTATGCTGAATTTAGAGTATAACAATATTTGGTTGCGTTATTTATGTTTAGACTATTATTTTAAGAGATCAATAATTTTTCATATCTGGATGGAACGTAGTTGGATCGATCACCTTCTGCCTAGTTATTGCATGACAAATAAAACATTTATTTTTTCTTTCAGTGCGTCGATGGATACCCTTACGTAAACAGATGTCCCTCAGGATTATATTTTGATGATATTAACAAGTACTGTACATTTAAAGCTGAAGCCAGATGCGGCCCTCTCTCTACCAGTAAGTAGATTGTAAACTTTACTAATTTATTAGAGTGCTGAAAGTAACACGAGCATGTTGTAGGCATGATTTATTTGATTAAAATAAAATTAGATTTAATACTATCGCATAGTACTTGAAGTATCTAATTAGGAGTTAAGTACAACGGGTAGTGATGTGACCAGGAAATGCCCTCATACCTAGTTATTACGTAATTATTTCCGTTTCCACTTGTGTAGGCAAACTTTCACATATTATGATGAATGATTGGTTACAATTTTAATAGAGAATAAGCTTTAAAGAAAATATCAGTTAGTAACCAATCGCCATGCGAAGTATGGGGAACATTTTCACAACATTGTGGCATAAAAGAATTACAATGACATCGGCGTTTTTTTTAGAATATTGTCCTAAAATAGAATAATAACATAACATATAACATAAACTTACGCCTATATCCCCGAAGGGGTAGGCAGAGGTGCTAGCACCCACATTTCGCCAGTTTATGTGTAGGTAGCGAGCCTATTGCCGTTAACCGGGCACTTATAAACCTGCGATAAATACACACATAACTTTGAAAAGCATCGAAAACTCATTGGTGTGTATGACTTGCCATGGTAAAACCTGGGATCGAATCCGAGACCTCGTCTCAGCAGTCCATTACCAATAGAATAATGTACTGTTTATAAGTTTTCTTAAGCTACATTAATGAGCTTGGACACAAATGCGATGCGACACTGGAGAGATAGCTTTAAGCTAAAGCTGTCTGTAGTTCCACTATAATTAGATAAGGATTTGTACTTGACTTGGTGATATCGTAAGCCGTAGTTCTGACCCATTGTAAATTTGTATTGTGGAAGTCCGCTTGCCTACCTTTTTCTTGATTTGATTTGTCTCAGCTTTTGTGGTAACGACAGCCAATAACCAGAGTTTTCCAGCAAGGGGTTGGAGCTCTTGTTGGAAAGCCTGCGCCAAAGTATTCGGGTTTCAAGGCCCCGAAGTTTTTGGTGGGATAGACCCTTTTATAATCAGTGGGAATTATTACAGCTGCCAGTCCTATAACGGAGGTACCACTAGACCTGGCCACGAAATGCGACACTGCAGAGTGCCAACTGCCTTACTGCTTCTGTTCTAAAGATGGAACCATCATCCCTGGGGGTATGGATCCAGAAGATGTAAGTTAATTTATAAAGTATATTATACCATGAAATATCCGCAGTTATGAGTAGAAGTTACGACCTATTGGCGCCATGGAACACTTTTATTCCGAAATTAGATATGAAGATAGTATGGTTTAGCTTAAATCCCGATGTCAAAGTGTCACGTCATGTGGTTTCAATAGGTTTGACTTTAACAAAACTACTTAGCCATGGCCAGTGGCTCCCGGGGACGGTAACAAGAAAGAAAAGTATTTTCATTAAAAAAGGATTGGCCCCTTGTATTTGTTTCAAGCAAAGTTTGCTTCAGTATCGACGTTTTGTAAATGTTGAAACGTCTTTGCAAATATTATTATATATGTGCTTTCAATGAGGTAATACATTATTAACTAATATTTTCTGTAGATTAAAAAAAAATATTGCTTAAGTTTACCCACAGTTTAATAATTTGCTTTAGAGATTTGTAATGAAATATAAATTTATTAAGAACAGTTTCGAATCATTTTCATGAAAAAATCTCTACCGGTAGCCGTGTCGTTTTTTCATGAAAATGCCATCTACCGGCGTCAAAGAAATTTTTATGACAAAAATGTCTCGTTTTAGTCGCAGGTAGTTTGGAAACTCAATGTAGCTTGGACAAATTTAATAAATGTTTCTTACAAGATTATTTAACCAATCTAACGGTCTGTGAAGACAACGTAAAATACTTGAAGCAGACTTTCTACGGGTTGTTGAGTTTAGTATTATTTTCGCAAAACCACATGCAACATTATTTTTTGTATTTAATATTTTATTTAATCAACAAATAAAGAATTAAAATAATGAAATGGTATATATGTATTAACTAGACTGGATATTTTATTATATACTGAAAATAATTTTTGTTCTGGTTTTTATGAATAATTGTCGGCCTAGATTGTATTAATTAATGAAAATAGATGAAAATATCATCAACCAATACTAAATAAGAACTGGTTCTTTACAGACACCCCAGATGATATTGCTGACATTCGATGGAGCTGTAAATTTGAACAATTACGAAAAATATAAAAAAGTGTTTAATGGAAAACTTAAGAATCCCAACGGCTGTAATATAAGAGGCACATTCTTCCTTTCGCACGAGTACAGGTAATTTTTGCATTGCTTTAATTTCTTTTTCAATTTTTTATCATTTTTTGTTCATCGTGGTGAAAAATTATTAAATTTTAGCTATAGCAAAAAGCAGCCACTTAATCAGCCATGTGCAAATAAGTAGATTTAGGAATAATTGTAGTGATTGAAATAGTGCAATACCTTTGTGACATTATAAATGTTTTTATGAGCAACATATCTTTCGATACTTCTATTTTTATGAGTGTTTTCTTTTCATCCATGCTCGCCAGTTGCGTGTACTGTTACAGCGTGTTCGAACTGTATCGATATAGGCGATTTCTATCGTTATCGTCTGGGCCGATACTTAGGTATGGGCTTGCCCATTTACACTCGCCTCATAAATCTATTTTGTCAATATTCTTTCATACATCCTTTCTACATGTCTAAACCATCTAAGCATCCTTTTCTCTACTTTGATGAATACGTCTTCTAGTTTTCGTAAAACTTTAGCAAAGAATTCTTATCAAAGAACATTCATACGAAATGAAGTCAGAGACTGCAGGTTCTTAAACTTGCCTTTTTCCGTGCATATGTATCGAAACTTTGAAGTTGTAAAAACTATAATGATAATAAAGTGTCTATGAATTTTATTATTCTTTCGAGTATAAACATTACAGCTTAAAGTGAGACACAGAAAGGTTAACATTTGTGTCTATAATATAAACAAATTAATTACATTGAAGATGCATTGAATAACTAATAATGCTGCCAAAAGGCAATTTATAATCTATTTTGTTTAATATTTTTAAATTTTAACACAGCAGATGAAAAAATTAATAATATCTATGAATAATTTTTGAAGTAGGTTGTATATTTGATGTTCCCATGACCTCAAACATCAAGGATAGATGCTTTAGGTTTATTCCGTTATATTTTATTCAAAAAGGTTTTTATGTCATTGTCGTTCTGCGGTACCTCCAACTTATATTCATACGCCATATATCTCCATCACCATCTGTTAATGATGATCCCGGTCTCATCCGAAAGCCTCGGACCTCGGCGTTTGTTGTTCGCTTATTGCTTTTCATCCTTCTGATTTCTCTTCATCCTAGCGTTAATCCCAGTAGCATTCACCTCGGAATTTGGGGTCCGCTATTTCCAGTCTAATCGCGGGTTTGGTTGATATTCGATATTTTCCGTGAAGCGACTGCGATCTGACCTGCACAACCCATTGGCGAAATTGAAGCATTACAGTTAGACCAGTTCTTGGACTTCTTTTTTCTACCCGTAACGCCTGCCATGAGATCTTAGTATGGCAATTGGGACCGATGAGTCAACGTGCTTTCCGAGGCATGTCTAGACCAATGTCTGTATCATCCTTCTGATTTGTCTTATACATGTTATATGGAAGTGATTGCCGGCTGACTTTTCAAACCAGAGAGGAATGCCAGCCTGCAGGTAACATTGGCTAAGTCTTGAAGGTGGTGCATTTTTTTTTAAATAAAACTACCTATGTAATCGATATGATGATATGATGGACATAAAACATCAAATCTTATGGAGAATGGTCTCACCATTCTCCATAAGATTTGATGTTTTATGTCCTGCAATCTAATGACTTTTACAATTTATAAAAGCTTTAAAATATGTTCTGAACTAACTTTTGCTTCTTTTTTACAGTAATTATGTGCAGGTGCAAGCTCTCGCACATGATGGCCATGAGGTGAGTACAACAATTAGTAAAAGCCTTTATTGTATAAATACCTTCCGCGTGTTTTGGTGTATTTTAGTTGGTTCCTGGATGGTTTCACAATTTAATCTTTGGGTGGTGTTACAATTGGGTTAAATCGAGCAGTAATATTTGGCTGTGCATCTCATTTAATTTAGATCAATGTTCATCAAGGCCGTCAAGCTGAGATTCAACATTGTCAAATGGTATGTGTAAGTAATGGTGACCCTCTTTTCTGAGACTTTGCTTTCAGCTTACCATCAGGCAAGGCGAACTCTAATTGACGTGTTCTATATAAAAAATATATTATAATGGTAATATAATTATTCTAAAATAAAATACTAGCCATAGGTGCCAACAATGATCTCGAAGCAACTGTACCACGTACAATCCAAATAGTGACTTAATTGAAAGTTATTCAGGTCCATAGCAAGCCCCAGTCTTATCTTTTCCTCATTTCACTAACAGATTTCAGCTGGTTTATGCAACTGTTATTAATGAAGAAATAAAATTACAGTATGTAAATAATATCTATTACCTATACAGTTGGCTGAACACGCTTGTTTTTTAATAAGTGCTTAATTTTATTGGTCAATGAGTATTACCGGTTTCAACTTTTACGGGAACATTAATGGCTTTGGGATCAGATGCTATTTGAGTAATACATGGATGTCTTTTCTCTATCGAATACTTTTTTTATCATAACTAAGTGTAGTAGTAGCGTGATTGGATATGAAAACGAGATACTTGAGCAAAGCTGTGACCTCTTTCAGGTGTGAGTTGTACAGAAAAAACTGGGCTTAAGGAGGCGTGAGCTCATGGCGAGGTTAAGGTATGCTGAAGGCGAGGAGATGGTACAATGCATCAATATACAGACTTACTTAATTACAATAATTTCTCTTGTGCACGCCTCTAGCTTGTTTTAAGCTCGCCACGCCTAAAGTAGGTACCTAATCATTTTAATCAATTGGAGGCTAAATGTGACGTTATCTTCTTCCTTGTTGTTAGGTAAAATAGATTTTAATCAGTAGTTTTTTCATAATGTCTTTAATCAAATTACATATTCCTATATATTACGTTTTTACTTTATTGGCTTCTCTAAGAGAATACCTTGAAAATTGTGTTCCTCACTGTGAGATACGGTCACTTTGATGACTAACCAGGTGAATAAAAGGTCAAATACCGGTGTCGCATACTGGCACCCTTTGATCATATCACTTTAAAGTACCTACTTAGGTATTTCTCAAAATATACGAAACTGTATATTTTTCTATAAGGTTATAAATTAAATATACTTACTTATTTATTATAATTGGAGACTGTGTCACTAATATAGTCGTCTAGTTGTGGAAACTGCAAATTCTGCTTATTTTAAATGAAACTTTAATTCGTTTTATTAAATTCTCTTGATTCTGAAAACTAGGTATTCTTAGGTATTCAAACTATCATGGTCACTCACATCAGTATCAAAATAAACGGGATATTTACCATGTTTCATTGTTTTGAGTTTCCAATATTTTGGCGCCGCTAAAACTATTAATAATATTGGAAACTCAAAACAATGAAACATGGTAAATATCCCGTTTATTTTGATACTGATAGGTATTCTTACATAGCATTCATAATAGAGCAAGTAGAAAACGTAACATGACGCCACAATGATATTGATAGTAAGTACTGCGGCAATATTGACATGAAAATTGACGATTAGACAAAATAATTCGTGTAGTTTTGAAAATTGGTACAGTTATTCCCTAAGGTAGGTACACAAATGAACCTTCAAAAATTCCCAGAGGGTAGGACACGAGCCGTGATTGAGTATATTGAAAATTATTAATAATATCTCTTTATTTACTTCTACGTTATTTACCTACATCAAATTGTTGATAAATTATGTCGTCATTTTTACTGTTATTTTAATAAATACGAGAGGTCAAATGTATAAAAGCTTATAATTCGCGACAAAATCAACTTAACTGGCCAAAGAGAGACCGGCGCGGCGCTTGTTCTTTTACCAAGTCCAAACCGGATCTATCTTCTCTTCTCTCCTGCCAGAAGGTCAGCAAAATATCGCACTTACAGAGTATTCTATCAAGTGCAGAAGTGGCTTAGGAAATCCACCACCGGCTTGTGTACTTTTAGTATGTTCATCTGGGTACCTTAGGGAATAACTACCAACTTCCAAAACTACACGAATTATTTGGCCTGATTTCTTTAATCTTCCCGCACTATATCTTTACTTACAATTAGGTCCTATGAAATAACTATTTTTTACTTTTACGATTCAAATAATTTGAGATCATATTCTAAAATAACTATATTCATTACAATATGTAATATTGTTGATTTTAAATATTACTTTGCAGTTCTGTCATTGGCGTAGTTTATTAGATTTCTTTTTATACCATACTAAAAAAGTAAAACAACACATGGTCCATCTGATTGTCCCGGCGCCTGTAAACGTTGGCAAAACTAGATTTATAGCTCGCGTGTTGCCCTTTTCCCTTACGAGCAAGAACATAACACTGTTGTCTGGCTACGACTTTTTGTACGTCCCCAGCTGGGTGACTCCACATATGACGGAGAAAATCCCATTATAGGCCACCTATACATTCAAAGAACGTAATCCATTGAGACATATCTTAAAATAATTAGAACCTCTTTGTACCTCCCACATACCGTCAAAAATAAGGCCAGCATGATTTTTAGCCAGTATTTTTCCGGTACATTTTATTGTGTGAGTTTTAACAGCTGTTAACACCCTCTTGAAATATTGATCCCATTCACATCATTCACAGGAACCTTGAAAATAGCCTATGAGCTATTCCAGATTGCAATCTATCTCTGTGACAAATTTCTTCCAGATCCGTCCAGATATTTTTGTATGATTGCATTTGTTCATTCTTCTACACCTTCGCAATTATATTATGTAAGTGAAATTCTACAATCAGGATTGTATCTTTAGTGGTGCAATTATTTTACAGATAGCGACTGGTACAGTATCACAGCAGCAAGGTCTACAAGACAAAGGCTACGAAGAATGGGTTGGTGAAATGATTGGTATGCGGGAGATACTATCCAAATTCGCGAATGTTTCCCGCTCAGAGATCACCGGTACCAGAGCGCCATTCTTGAAACCTGGAAGAAATACACAATTTAAGGTGAGATTTACTGACGGTAATAAGTAAATAGACACTTCGATGAATATATTAAACTTGTATAGATAATGTAAATTATTATCTTCTACACTATAATTCATTTATTTAAAGGAATTCAACTCTAACATTCTGCCTTAATAATGACGTCCAAATATAAACACTTGTCATTCTTTTATAATTTCAATGATCAACTCTGTAACTTATTCAGTCTGTTTACTTATAGTTACTTATTTATATTCATCAGTAAAGTATTCCTATTAACACAATTCTTATTTCATGAACTTCAAGATATACAATTTTCTATAACAGAACTTTAGAACACGGCAAACATACTCGAATATACCAACATAGAAAACTGTTTATCCCGATCATCCTAGTCGTTCCTCTGGGTGCGTAATAAAATATGAGTCTCAATAAATTCTCTTTGTGGAAACTAGATCGCAAAATGTCAACAAATAATTTGTTCAGAAGTCCCAGTGACATTGGTAACTTTTAGTTATAAATAATTTAAACTAAAGCCCTTTATATATAAAGAATAAAATGGAAGAATTTCTCGTTGACAAGTGACACGGTTATTAGAAATGACGGGAGATGCATTACGTGTTCTGAATTTTCTTCCGCCTCTGTAATTACATTCTTGTCAACTATCACACAACGTTTTAAGGAATTACTTATGTTCTTATTACATTATATTAAATCAAAACCATAACTGCGGTTAAAAAGGACTTAAAGGTCGATGACCAGGTAATGTTTCATCACCATTGTTAAAATGCAGTAGGTAGTTAAATGCATGCTTCAATTTGTGTTGCATTCCGTTGTTACGTTGAATTCGAATGAATAAACTGTACAAAAATATAGATATTTAAACTGTCATGGTCACTCACATTACTATTAGAACTATCGAGATATTTTACATGTATGCATTGGTTTGCATCATGATCACGGAGGAACTGGAGTAGGTATCGGCGATACACAGTGAAAAAACAATGCAACATGGTAAATATCACGATAGTTCTAATAGTAAAGTACAAGTAGTTACAGGGATCATTAGTAATTTCGGTTCTAAAATTCTTTTTTTTTATCAAGAGTCTGGCAATATTATAAAAAATATGAGGACAATCTAGACGCTTCTCCTACTGATAACTCTTTCTAGAACATAGAAGAGGATAAGGTTCCTAAGATTTTCTGCTCTCTATTATGATGACGCATCATAATAGAGATCAAATACATATACTTTACTGGAATATTCCAGGAATATGTTACCAGTCACTCCCTATGACGTATTTACCAATTCTGCATCTATATTTTTTGTGGTATACATCTCTTCGTTACCTGACAATTACCGCCGTCACTCTGACGCAATACAATGTGAAATTGGTGGAGGATTTTTTGGTTATGCGTCACACTGTGTGTACCGTGTGTAGTAACGGAGGTATGTGACTTCTCAAACAAGCCTGCCCGTACGTTGTCAATCGACGGCTGAATAGAGACAGATCGAATACGGATCTAAATAAAACTGATTGAAGCACCTACATTTTGTACGTATGTAGATTTATTGTGAGATTTATATGTGTAGTCACGACTCTATTTATCTCTGAAGGGGTAAGCAGAGAACTGTGGTATAGGTAGATTTTTCGATACCACATAATTGCCCTCGTTTAGGCATTATTGCCTAAGCTTTCTAAAGATTGCCTAAATATAAGAAATCTAATGGCACTATTGATTATTCGGGAATCGAAAACAAAAGGTCTCTTCATACACAGCAGTCGCTAGCAGCCTCTCTATCTAAAACTATATAATTAAAAAAATAATTTTGATATTTTTTTAACTTCAAATTTTATTGATATGCTATGTTAATGCAACAGCAAAACTCATTCAGTACTAGTTTTTAATAGATGTTACTGAAGTTATAAAAGTATTATAGCATACTCCTGTAATTATCTAAAAACGGTGTTCGGTAGGTGTTGGAAGACTTCGGGTACATCTACGACAGTTCGGTGGGCGTGCCGCCGGTGGCGGTCCCAGTGTGGCCGTACACGCTCGACTATAAGATCGCCCATGAGTGCAAGTCCGGCACTTGTCCCACGAAATCATTCCCTGGTTAGTATCAAATGCTGGCTTGATATTTTGAAGGTACTTCTTATCTATATAAAAATGAATCACCATAATGTTTACACGCGCATAATTGCTGAACGACTGCACCAAATTGCTGCAATTTTTTTGATATGTTCGTTGTTGAGCGGAAAAAGTGAGTAAGTACCTATGTAATATATTTTTGGAATCTGGGCTATACAATAGCATCGGTTAGGTACTTATAGCTATTTTTACAGTTTGATGTTTGAATTTATGTATGGGTTAATATGAGATTGTTATACTGTTTCTTTACTTCTACATATAGTTCATGGAAAAGTAGTAGATGATTTAGATCACTATCATCATCATCATATATAATAACAACTTTATCCCCGGAGGCTAAGTGATTTTTTTATTTTTTATACAACTTTTGTGACAGACAAGCACACGGTCCACATAATTGAAAGTGGTTACCGTGGCCTATGAACGTGTGCAACACCAGGGGAGTCACACCAGTGCTGCCTACCCTGTAAGAACTGAGATTTTCTGTGCCGTCAGAGAAGAACACAAAATCAGGACAAGCCTTTAGTCTTCCCACAGACAGCACAAAAACTGTCCAATGAGCTCTGACTTCTCTACTCACCGCCGGGAACACAACACGAAGTTATTATAGCTGTAGCATTCTGTAGAGTGGAGGTACTTTCCCAGTTGGACTGCTCAATTGGGACGGAAATACCGTCGTGTCCTACCTCATATAGTGAAGTCAAAAACAAAAAAGTAGTAAAATCAAATAACAACTGCGGACGCAAAATAAAGCTTTGCCAGCTATATTTAAGTTTATGCAAACTCAAATTTATACTTTTCTTTTCTGTTGGCACTCCAGTGTCAAATCTGTTCAGAAAGGTTTTTTGTTTAGTTTTGACACTGTCATTTATAATATTTTTTAATAAGTGAACTCAACATGTTACTTTGCAAAGGTGCGTGAAGTTTCATAGACTGTATTTAGTTTTTAACTTTTCGCATACCAGATGCCAGTTTTAATATAAAAGAAATCAGTTACGTGTCAGCTTAGTTTAAAATATTCCTTCCACTGTTTTAATCCTGTCTCTTCAATCTATTTAGCAATTTAACTATTGGATGCAATGATACTAAAAACGACAAGTTTTAATAAAAAAATCAGTTACGTGTCAGCTTAGTTTAAAATATTCCTTCCATTATTTTAATCCTGTCTCTTCAATCTATTTCGCAATTTAACTATTGGATGCAATGATACTAAAAAAGATGAGTTATCTACTATCATACTAAACCGAGTTCAGTTATTATCTGGGGATATATATGGTGAAGAATCTGGGGATATATATGGACAGCAGCTTGTCTTGGAGTCCTCAGCTTCAGGAGATTAGCCGCAAAATGTTTGCCTCCGCGGCTTCCCTGCGTAGGCTTCAAAATTTTCTACCCATTGCCACGAAAACTGGGCTTGCGCAAACTCTTCTCTTTCCCATCCTTGATTATGCCGATGCCAGTTTTCCAGATCTCACTGAAGACCAACTAAATAAACTTGAGAGACTTCAAAATCTTTGTATACGATTTATATTTGGACTTCGCAAATATGATCATATCTCAGAATTTCGTGTAAAGCTCAAGTGGTTACCCATACGCCTTCGCTGGAATGCTCACTTTCTTTATCTATTGTATAATATTTTATTTCATCCTCTTACTCCTATCTACCTAAAAGAACGCTTCGAATTCCTTGGAGACTCACACTCTAGAGCCTTGAGATCGTCAGAGAATTTGAGACTGAGAATGCCAGCGCATTCTACGAGGTTCATGGATAAGTCCTTTACTGTCCAAGCTATCCGATTGTGGAATGCCTTACCTGTAACCGTTAGACGTGCGCAATCTCTGCCCGTCTTCAAAAATCTGGTTACGGAATACTATTTGCGGGAATGATGAAAAACATTATCTTTCTTCTCCTTTTTGTATATCTCCTTTACTCATGTCTACGCTGTTTATGGTATATTATATGTGTGGGTGTGTTAAGTATAAGTATCATATGTAGGTGCCTAGTTGTAGGTATCGTTTCATTATAAATTATGTTTGTAGTAAGTATATACGTACGTATAGTAGTACGCATTATATCTATAACTATATAATATATCAGAGTATGAATAATAATATAAAATAAATAATATATGTACACCGAAAGCCGCCCACTATATCTATCTATTTATCTAACTCACTCCATCCCATGGTTGCCTGGTAGAGATTGCCTTGTGCAATAAGGCCGCCTTTTGTTATGCCACAAAACTGTATCAAATTTTTGTTTTTATGTATCCATTCTCTGTGTACATACAATAAAGAGATATATTATTATTATTATTATTATTATTGTTATTGTGTTATGTCATATGACGTATATTCCTATATTATGAAGGTATAAGCATATTAAGAATTCGATATATGATACTGAGCGTTTGATACAGAAAGAGAAAGATCTGTAGTGAGTTCCACTTGAAATGTCAAAATTATGACTGCTGTCTGAATTTAGCTTTAACAGTTCCCGTGCACTAGTGCGATGTCTACATTTTTAATTTACCTAATATATCTAAACTTAATGTTTTTGATTAAACTTAATGTTGATAATGCTATTCATAGGATTGTGGGAGGTGCCGTTCAACGCTCACTATGTGGAATCCTACGAGGGCGGACATTGCCCATATCTCGACCAGTGCGTTCTACACAATCACGATGCAAATGAAGTAAGTTCTTATCGTTTTTAAAAAATTATAATACATAGGTATTTGACATGTGAAGATAGCCGATAGGTAGTAATGTCACACCTTCTGAATAGTCTATACCATTCAAGAGGTGTGACGTTAATACCATCATATTTTATAATCGATTGAACAGCTTGGTTCAGTAAATGGACCTTTTTAAATTGTGAAAGTAATCGAAGAAGTAGATGCAAGTGAGGGAAATTAGCACTTGTTTTAAACTTTACTCCCCACAGGGCAGCTAATTTAAAGATCGTCATTTTGTAAGGTTCATACCGTGAAAGAGGGTAAGTAGAAGTCGTGGTCATTAATATCGTAGGCCTGGGGATGACGGGTGGAGCCGCCTGTCACCCTAGCAGAAGCAGGCCGCGGCGCACGTTGCGCGTCTCCCCTGTGGTCCCCGCACCCGAGCAGGGCCAGGTCTAGAGAGATGGCCCTGCGTCAGCTGGGGTGCGAGGGATATGGCTGTCAACCTCACCTTCGGCAACCAACAATGACCCACGGGCACCGTGCGTTTAAGTTGGTTCAAGTCTGGCATAATCTCTCCCACTTGCTCCGGCGGGGAGGTACCCGTGGGGATTTCTTTGCAAATAAAAAAAACAAAAGTGGTCAATAATATGACTTCTATGTAAATTGTTAGACTGCAGGTATCATCATATTCAACTACTATATACTGTCTTACTCTTTGTAGCTGCAAATACAGGTAACATTACAAAATGCCACGCTATTGCTGTATAGATAAATGTCAAAATTTATTACTTTCTGGGTCTCGCTCGAAATACAAACTTTATAATTCACCTTACTCAGGAACATAAGATTTTTTAGCTTGTCTAAATCAGTCATATCAATGTCTAACGACTCATTACTCGTTATATAGTGGTAATACTGTGTCTAAATTCAAATTCAATTGTTGATTGTGTAGTGACCATGATAGTTTAAATCATGGTCACTCACATTAGTATTAAAGTTATCGAGATATTTACCATGTTGTATTGTTCCGAGTTTACGATATTTCGGCGCACCTGATGTTGATGTTACAAGCACCATGATCACGGAGGAAACTCAGAACAATTCAACATGGTAAATATCCCGATAACTTTAATACTCATGTTGATAGTAGGTTGATTATAGGTAACAAAGCTTGGTCCTCAGGTGGCTGGTGACTAAATTTCCATCAATTTGTGTTAATTAAATATTATAGTATATATTAACACACTTTTTAACCACTATCGAAACATACAGAAGAAAATCCAATTAGATGGATACACATAGAATAAATATTTTGCTAACAATTTGCCGTTATGAGTGTGTGTTTGCCATTTTGTGCTAAAATTAGTTTCTCTGCTATTTATGAATGATATACAATAAATTAGCAGCCTCGGATAAGAAATTCAAATATGGACTCCGGCGACAGACAAATACATGAAAAACGTAAGGGCGACAGTGCGATATGTTAACCCTCAGTGGCGTGACAGTACATCGACGTTTGTACGTTAGTGCCCCCTAGTATCAGTAGTCCGATGATTTAGTGCGATTGATTGTTTTATCGACAAATGATAGGGCGACGGAACGTTTGATTGATGAACGATAGCGCGGTACAACTTTTGCTCTATAATCTATAGCGCTAACACTGATGTTGAGTAGCCATCTGTACATGCCTTATTTTTATATTGGCAAACCTGTAACGATGGCGATTGGTGCTTTAGTGGCGGTGCTTAAGCGGCAGTTAATAAAATCTGTGAGTGGCTTGACTAACCACTTCCCGTCAGGTGGGCCGTGTGCTTGTCTGCCACCTAAGTGGTATAATAAAAATCATTTCATGTACATATTTGAGAGAGATCAGAATTGAAATTTAAACTTATATTTTCTTCCCTTTTCTTTGGAAAATATAATTATCGTTAAAATGGTTAAT
This sequence comes from Eilema griseolum, assembly GCA_963662185.1. Taxonomy (NCBI): domain Eukaryota; kingdom Metazoa; phylum Arthropoda; class Insecta; order Lepidoptera; family Erebidae; genus Eilema; species Eilema griseolum. Next base: position 12,910,299 of record OY759236.1, read on the forward strand.
TAATTTTCGAGGTGACCAACTGCTTAAAGGACGACAATTACTTAGCATCAGAAATTTTAAGCGATATAATTATGTATATATGGCGACTTATTTATTATTATACTTAACCATGTATCCCAGTGATAAGTTTCACCGCGGGAGCGAGTGAAGAGATAGATGGATTGATTAAGTTAGAAGAGTATGGCAGTAAATATTTCTTTAATACATCTATATACACAATTGAACTAATATATCAACTTAATTTAAATAGTAAAAATAATTATAAAATGTAAACAAAACTATGCTAACTATACAATATATACAAAAATGAAATAGTGAAAAATTCCTCCCCATCGATCTCGATATTATTTTATAATAGATAATATAATTAATTTTATCTCAGTTAAATTTAATTTAATAACTAAAATAAAATAATTAATGTAATTATTGACATAATATTGACATGATACACACATAACTAAAAACGTGTGTATTAATCAATATCGAAAGTGTTTTGTTAAGTTTGAAATATTTGGTTCGGTTGCATTTTATTGTTTATTTTTATTTGATTCTCTTTATTGTAATGAATGTATATAAATAATGTATTTCCGTGTATAAAACAAATAAAAAAAACTAAGTCAAAATCTGTTCATCCGCTCAGGAGCTATGCCACAGACAGATACATATACACACACACACACACACAGGTACGTAAAACGAACTGAAATAAATATAAAAAATCCTGTTTTCCGATATCCGGTCTTTTTATTTTCTATAATAAAATTATACTATCGCTGCATTCTTTATCAGTGTTAGCGCTGTAGTGTGTAGAGCAAAAGTTGTGTTGCGCTATTGTTCATCAATATATTCTATTCAGGTATGCAATGATATTATTTCACATTGAATTATGTACTATTTTATTTTTTGTATTTTATGATTATTACGATAATTTTGTGACACTATAGTTATGAACTTCGTTTAATTGGGTGTTACATACGTCCATAGGCCACGGTAACCACTTCCCATCAGGTGGGCCATGTGCTTGTCTGCTACCAAAGTGGTATAAAAATAATAATAATTTAAAATTGGCCTAAATTGGTAGAACTTTTATTTCTTCTACATCATTATTACACTTTAGACGTATAATTAATACGTTACATGTTCAGCAATAAAATGATTTGATTTGAATCCGTCGCCCTATCGTTTGTCGATAAAACAATCAGTTGCGCAAACATACATACGTCGATGTACTGTCACGTCACTAAGGGTTAACATATCGTACTGTCGTCCTTACATTTTTCATGTATTTATCTGTCGCCGGAGTCCACACTTGTATTTTTTTTCAAGGCTGCCAATTTATTATATATAATTCATAAAGTATAGTAGCATAGTTTTATATTAATTTGTAAGTAATTGTATATTATAATAGAATATTTTATGTACCTAAACTGAATTCATAAATAGGAGAAAACTAATTTCAGCTCAAAATGGCACGGCCTTAATGGCAAATTATTAGCGAAATATATATTCTATGTTTTATATATTCTATTAAATATATTCTACATCTTATATATTCTATTAAATATATTCTATATCTTATATATTCTATTAAATTTATTCTATATCTTATATATTCTATTAAGTATATTCTATATCTTAATCGATTTGAATAGTTATCATACTAAATGCTTTAAATTTTCATTCAATATATTCTATGTATGGACGATACTACTTTCCGCCTTGCCACTTGCCTTCGCTTAGGAGCGCCGTGCATTTCTCCGCATCATTGCCACTGCGGTGAAGCTGTCGACAGTCTTGGGCACCATGGCCTTTCATGCAGCAGAAGCGCTGGGCGTATACCGCGACCCGCCTGCATCAACGACATTATCCGCCGTGCTCTAGTTACCGCTGGCGTGCCAGCCATTCGTGAACCTAAAGGGCTGGTGCGTAGCGATGGCAAGAGACCGGATGGTATGTCGTTGCTACCTTGGAAGATGGGTAGACCTTTGGTGTGGGACGCTACGTGCGTCGACACTCTTGCGCCTTCACATCTTTCAAGCACAACAGGGTGTGCCGGTGCTGCTGCTGCATCTGCGGAAAACCTCAAACGGCGCAAATACTGTAACCTGTCAGGTGATTATGTTTTTGAGCCGTTTGGGGTTGAAACGCTAGGGACATGGGGTCCAAGTGCTCGGTCTCTATATAAAGACTTGGCAAAGCAGCTGATCGACGCTACGCGTGACCAGAAGGCTGGTTATTATCTTGCACAGAGGATAAGCATTGCCATTCAACGTGGCAATGTTGCCAGCCTTCTGGGTACGTTACCGGTCGGTGAGGATGCGGAGGAATTTCATGACGCATTATGTATGTAATTTTTATGTTTATTTTATTTTAGTGTATTTTAGTAGCTATCTAATAATACTTTTAGTTTTAATTTTTATTATAAATAATGAATAAACACTGTAAAAGTAAAAAAAAAAAAAAAAAAAAAAAAAAAAAAAAAAAAAAAAAAAAAAAAAAAACAAATTTCATCTAATTGGATTTTCTTCTATATGTTTCGATAATAGTGGTAGTGGTCAAAAGGTGTGTTAATATATACTTTTTCGGAGCCGGTGGAAGAGGTTATGTCGAACTCGAACCGACTAAATCGCACGCCGCCTGTGGGTCGCTTTGGTTGCCGAAGGTGAGGTTGACAGGCATATCCCTCGCACCCCGGCAAACTCAGTGTTAATGTATACTGTTATATTCAATGAACACAAATTGATAGAAATTTAATCACCAGCCACCTGATAGCTTTTAACTTATAATCAACCTATAATCAACAATTGAATTTAAATTTAGACACAGTATTACTAATTTAGACAAGCTAAAAAACCTTTTCGAAGGTTGTTTTTATGACGGCAGCTTTTTTATTATATATATTTTAAACATAAAAAATCTAATTAAATGATACAATGCAATACATTATTTACTACGACCTTGATCGAGAAGTTCTAATTTAAAATTTAACATATTCCTCTTCTCTAGATCTACGAGGAAACAGGTATTTATTTTATTTTATGACTGTTATCATCATAGTTATAGATTTAAAAATCATTTTTCGGTTGCATTCTAATTATATTCTAGACCTAGACCTAGTAATATTAGACGGTGAAGAGATGATACATCATATTGTGTACAAATTACATTAGATGCAAATTTATGTATTAGGATCACCCGTATAAGATTTTGTTGAGTAATTAAAAAACAATGAATTCATAATGAATTCTGAATTATGTAATAAGATTCATATAGCGACGGTTTTTTGAAAAAAGAAAGTAATATTTACCGTTCAGATGTAAAGAGTTTTATCTACTCATTACGCATGGAATTAGGTTCCTCTATCTCACAGGAACCTTGAATCTTTTAGGGGTCATTTATGTCCCACACGAGACATAAACTTTATCTGTACAAAACTAACACGTATGTGTTAGTTTTGTACAGATAAAGTTCAGTACAGATAAAGTTTCATATGTATGAAATATGCATGTGTTTTTAGGGTTCCTTTCCTCAAAAACAATACTAACACACACTTTAGTGTCTGTCTGTCCTTTTGTCTATCAATAACGTTTTATCAGTGATGCGTCGAGGTAAAGTTCGCATCGCGGTTTTTAGTTTGTGGACTAGTCCCACTATCAGTTGCCATTTTTTGACATTTCCGTCCCAATTGAGCAGTCCGACTGGGGTAGTATCTTCACCCTATAGAATACCACGGCTATAATAACCTCGTGTCGTGTTACCGGCGGTGAGTAGGGTAGCCCGAGCTTATTGGAGAGTGTTAGTGCTGTCAGTGGGAAGACCAAAGGCTTGTCCTGATTTGGTGTTCTGCACTGACGGCACAGAAAATCTCTGTTCGTGCACGTTGGTTGGCAGCACGGATGTTTTTCCCCTGGTGTTACCCACGTTCATAGGTCACGGTAACCACTTTCCATCAGGTGGGCCGTGTGCTTGAGTGCCTCCTAAGTTGTATAAAAAATAAATAAATATACCTATTTTTTTTATACCACTTAGTTGGCAGACAAGCACACGGCCCACCTGATGGGAAGCGGTTACCGTGGCCTATGGACGTATGCAACAACAGGGGTGTCACACTCGTGCTGCCGACCATGAAGAAACCTTCTGATGCCCCTCTTGAAGAACACCATATTGTAGGCGCTTTTGAAAACCGCAGCAGGGAGCATCATAATTTTTTCCCCACAATCTTGTTTTATACGGAACCCTCGATGCGTGATTGCGACTTACAATTTACCGGTTTTTAGACAATTACTCTTACAATGCATTACGTAAATTAATTATTATAGCCCGTTACGAACCAGGGGTTAAATACAGATAATGTATGCTTTAAAATCTAGGTGAACTAGTGCTTGTAGTTACATAAAGTATCGAGAAGTGGAACGGAAGCCGGCTTATAGAATAATTTCATTTACTCACGTACAGTTAAGTGGGCTATTATTTTATCTCTGCGTAACTTGGCTGCACAGATATTAAAAACGTTTTACTACTCTATTTGTATACGGTTTGTATTAACTCGGATCTGGTTGACAAGTCTGTGGTCCAAACGTGATAACAGAGGATATCTCAATGATATTTTGCTTATATATTAAGTAAATTGGTCTGTACGAGTGCTTTGATATTCTCTACGAGTAATTTATACTCACGGATGTTGTTCTAGTTTCATTACTTTGGCACGTGCAGCTTATTATATCGCAGTATTTTCTAATAAGAGTATTTTAAACATGAGCTGTTTCTCGTTCGACACGTATACCGAGAATAGCTGCTACTGATTCAAATAGTATAACTTAGTTATTAATTGGAATATAAAATTATTACTATTTTTTATACCACTTTGGTGGTAGGCAAGCACACGGCCCACCTGATGGAAAGTGGTTACCGTAGTCTATGGACGTGTGTAACACCAGAGAAGCCACACTCGCGCTGCCGACCCTGTAAGCACAGTCTCTGTGCCGTTAGTGCAGAGGACAAAGCAGGACAAGCCTTTAGTCATCCCACTGAGAGCACAAATTCTCCAGTGAGCTCTGGCTACCCTACTCACCGCTGGAAACACAACACGAAGTTATTATAACCGCGGTATTCTGTACGGCGGAGGTACTTCCTCAGTCGGACTGCTCAATTGGGCGGAAATACCGCCGTGTCCTACCTCCTATAATATACCATCATTTGTAGTGCATTTCTATTTAGAATATTGAGGTAAACTATAGAGCTTTAGAGAAAGCGGAAAACCTCTGTACCATGGCTCTACTGTCAATTATGTGCAGATGGTTATAGTCACAGAGGTAACAGTAAGTGTATAGAATGGTGTATAAAAACTCCACTTTTAAGCCGTAGACCATATCAAGCCATACAGTGTCAAACCACTTTTGTTTATAGTGCTGAAAGAGAATCAAGTACAGTTCAGTTAATTCGCTATCTGTACTTCCTGTGATTGGTTTACTAGATTACTTTCAGGGCTTAGGATATAACGGTTCTCCATCGAACATCGCAAGTTTTAGAGTAGAATGTCACACGTCAAAATGCCTGTTTTATAAGCTCATAGCATTTATTTAGGTTGGGATTATCTACTTCTTCTAATAATTATCTATATTTGAAATCGATTCTGTTACTTACATATTATCAATTGCCGCGTTTCATTACACATTTGCAATGGTTCATAAAATACAGTTAACAAAAAACAATTTTTCTACATACTCTTTCATTTATTAGGTGCTCGAATGGCTTCAAGAGGACTTCCTCCGCTACTACGACCAGAACAGGGCGCCATACATGATGCCATTCCACACGAACTGGTTCCAGATTAAAGAGTTGGAGCAAGGACTTCACAAGTTCTTACACTGGGCTGCTGACTTGTAAGTACATACCTGCTGCTAATTTTCTACTCGGAGTGGGTTTTCTTCTATAGAACCCTTCCATAATTATTGTTGCCTTAACGAACCTCACCTTACCAGCACACGTGTTTCCTTCTTCCTACAGTCCCGGGGCCTTTAAGCGGGGCGTGAAAAAGCATCTGATGAGGCCGCTAAGCTGAGTGCCACCATTGTAACACTTAGTGTCTGTAATGTGACCCTCTTTCCCGAGACATTGCCTTTAGCTTACCATCAGGGGAGGCGAGGTCAAGTTGGCGTGGCCTATATAAAAAAAAAACCTGCCAATGCCTGCTAAACAACAAATGTGTGAATCGATTAAGGTTGGAAAAAAATTAATCAGTTCAGATGGGATTCGGACCCGCGATCTAGCCCTTACAGGGGGTTTGCTCTGACTACTCAGCCACCAAACCTGGCCTGAAGCCATCCAAATCTTCCTTTCTATGTTAATCGATTGAATAGTTAGCATACTAAATGCTTTAAATTTCATTTAGTTCGTGTGTGAGCAGACAAGTTAGTTGGAAATCTCTATAAAGATGATGTTGATTCGTAACGATGATACTATCTTATTATTATTATAAAGAGATAATGTTTGCACGTTGTGGGGGGTCGTTTCTAGATCTATTGAGCTGATTTTGAAAATTCTTTCAGCAATATAAAGTTACATTATTTATGAGTGTTATAGGCTATATCATCACGCTATCGACGAGAGTCGTACTCTTAATCTCAATGTCTAGAATAGAGTAGGTATATAAGCATACCACCGTTATGAAAAATATCTGCACCGGAAAGTTCTTTTTAATTTTTATACCAATTGGGTGGCAGATAAGCACACGGCCCACCTGATGGAAAGTGGTTACCGTGGCCTATAGGCGTGTGTAACACCAGAGAAGACACACTCGCGCTGCCGACCCTGTAAGCACAGAGTCTCTGTGCCGTCAGTGTAGAGGACAAAGCAGGACAAGCCTGGTAGTAGTAGCTGGAAAATAAATTGTATCGCAATATACCTAATATCAGAAAGGATTTGTATAACATATAAGCAATTTTAATTAATAAATCATAGGCAATTTAAATCAAGAGCGCGAGCGTAACTCTGTATTTTATTTCAATTTTAACTGTTGGACTGTATTTGATGTGAAATGTGGCACGGAAACAACCAAAATAACTGCCTTTTAAAAGAGTAGGTATTGATAATTTTCTTAATAACATGGTAACGTGATTACAATTATAACTACAAACTGATATCACGATATCTACCATGTAGTTATATAGGTATTTTGCTTTATCGTATTTCCGATATTTCAATATTGTTGCAAGCGAATATAATATTCTCTGTTAGTAAACGTAGTATGTATTGTATCACCGCTACTACTGTTCACATTTTAGTACAGTCAGCATCAGATTGATCTAGACTAACAAAGTACTCAAAATGATCTTAATGTCATGATATTCCTTTCCTTCTGTTACACACCTTTAGTTCGGACGACAATACAATTGAAATCATTAAAACAGATTGATAGATAAGATAGATAGATAAGATAATTCAACATAAAACGTGAAAAGTAGACGCCGGGTTTCGAGGTTATAACTTCGTATGCAACCGTGATCACCCCTATGACAGTGGTGATGATTTTGGTTTATTATATCGATTATAATTGTTTACATAGTAGTTATAGAATTAGGAAGTGTTTTTAGCCATTTATACAAATATACTGTAAATAGTTATGTATTGGACTACTAAAACTTGCTTCATACTTCACCGACTCTCTCTGCGTCATCATCTACACGACGAAATAAAAAAACATAGTCTACTACTTAATTATGGGCGTAACATTACAATGGTATTAATTATTTAAATTATATTATATAGGCTCAATAAAAAAGAAACTGTTCTTGAAACACTACATTAATGTAATTATTTAAAAATACAGTTTAAATAACTCTTACGTAACATGACATACCTAATTAAATAATGTAACTTTTTTGGAATTAATAATATTCCATACGTTTTATTATTTTCACCAGGTCTTGGAGTAATTTTAATTGTTAATCTTTGATTAAATATACTAAAGTCACGCGCCCCTCATATATAATTTAAATAAAATACAATACATTCTAGAACACCTCCGCATTAACACTCAATACAGTACAGATTCCTTAGTACCTAGTTATTTCGTAACCTATGTCAAATGTCAATATTGACTTATTTTCCAGTAGAACACAATAGTCTGTGTCTATATAGTATTAATTATATCTGAAAAGGGTTTGACCCCCGAGCTTTAAATACCGTTATCGGTGAACTGTGTACGATAATAACCTTTACTTCTCCGTGGAATCCTCTTTGATGAATACCACAAGTTTACGGTAAATGGCTAACTATATGGTTTAATGTACACATAAACATGGGTCGACTGAGAGTTCAATCATTGATTTAATACGTTGACAGAGTGAGTAATCATGGCGTGCTAGCTCAACTTTGTGTAGTAAGTGCTAATATATTATATTTATTATTAGAAATCAAATTCCGAATATTTTTAAACTTTTTTCACTAAAATATTATTTAGTACAAAGTGTAGTAGACTGTACTGAATCATTAATTATAGATGTTTGACATAATTATGCGTAAATCATTCATCCAAAGTATTCGCCATATTTGAATTCTGTGTAGGTAGATATTTGCTTGTCTCATATTTAAATATTTACCCACTACATTTCAAAGAAATATGAAACACAAGTTTCTGCAGCAGATGCACTGATGTTTAGAATGCACATGATGTCCACAACCAATTAGCTATATCGAATTAAGGATTATTCTACTTGGCAATAGTCAATATTGTCTATTGTCTCTATTGTGCTATTGTCTATTGCTGTACTGTCTATATTTATGTTTAGGCTAAGTTAAATGAAATATTTTCTTTCTTTTCTTTCTTCAGTTAGACGAGTTGTAGAACTTTTTATGGGTCCAACTACACATAACTACAGGCGTAGATATTCTTATGGCAACCAGGACCGACGGCTCAACATGTTTTCCGAGGCACTAATCAGACAAATTCAAATACCCATATTCATGCACACAAATATTTACACAGAGCGGGTATCAAACCCGCGCCTGCTGTATATCGGCCGCGTTCACTATCGCCACGCCACAGAAGCTGTCAACAACTGGCTATCGCAACGAGGACGATAATTCTAGTCTTCAGACATCATTCTCCACATGTCAATGTCTAAAATCGTAGATAAGTATTTTCAATTTTAATATCTATCACTATTCTTTTTTCAGACAAGATGTATGGTTCGTAACCGTCACACAAGCCTTGACTTGGATGACCGATCCAAAATCGGTGAAAGCTTTGAACAACTACGAGGCATGGAAGTGTGACCGCAAGGATTTCCCTGCTGCACCTTGTAACCTGCCTAACAAGTGCGCGCTCTCCTTCAAACGGGCCGAGAGCAATTTCACCGATACTCGGTATATGGAGACCTGCAGCGAATGCCCTAATCAGTAAGTAACAATTTCATGTACAGTCGACAAAGGAGATACGGTGTAAAAGGTGCAACCATATCTCTTTTGTCGACTGTAAATATCTAGTAACATGGCCCAGGGATATTTCTGCCTACCTCGCCTCCGACAACCAACAGCGACTTATTGACGGCTTGCGTTAAAACAAAAAAAAAAAATTAAAATCGAGGGCGACATAATCTACGCCACCGGCGGAGTGGGGGGGGGGGGGGGGGGGGGCTTATCATTAAGGGCGGAAGTTGCTTGCAGTCGCTTTTTTAGTCTCTGTGTGAAAGTTGTAATCGGTTCGAGTTATATCCAATAATCCAATATCGGGCCAACATAGCTGTGTCGGCTCGTCGGCTCCGATAACCGATATCGGGCCGGATAATGTGAAAAACAGATATATATATATCAGACATTTTATTACCTGTCGGCTATCGGATATTGGCTATCATCGTCCGACACCGATATTGGATCGGATAATGGGAAAACGCTCTTAGTCGTTTTAGATAACACTCATGGGAAGAGATGAGGTGGACCGATTGTATTCCACTGGGAATGAACACGCTAAATTATTTTGCGTGTTTATATTAGAACCTATACATTTCTTCGTTACTATGTGGTAACAAAACCATTTACCGCGTCGTCAATGTCTGGGTGGTAAAGCGGCCGGGTTACATTATTACACCTTTTATTTTATTTTTACGATGCCACCATGTCGCCTTACTTTGTATAAATACAAGATGTGATCCGACATTTTAAAATTAACAACTTTTACTACGATCCCAGACGTACATTGGCAACGTATGACAAATCTGTACATTGAAATAAAAAGTACCTTTTTTATATGGAAATTGGAATGATGGAAAATGAAATGGATGGAAAATGGTTATCGTGGCCTATGGACGTATGCAACACCAGGGGATTTACACCCGTACTGCCAACCCTGTAAGAACAGAGTTTTTGTGCCGTCAATGCAGAAGACACAATCAGGACAAGCCTTGGTCTTCCCATTAACAGCACAAATACTCTCCAGTGAGCTATAATAGCTCTGGCTACCCTACTCACTGCCGGGAACACTACACGAGGTTATTATGGACGCAGCATTCTGTAGGGTGGAGGTACTTCCCCAGTCGGACTGCTCAATTGGGACGGGAATACCGTTGTGTCCGACCTGCATTACTCTTTACATATATTGATACAGTGTGGTATGTGATCATACCACTCAGAATCAATATATGCAAAGGGGACACCGCACCACTATCAAGCGTGGTGCGGTACAGTACGGTGTCACTATAACCCGATTCGTGCCGGCTTCTGCAGTGGTCATATTGTGTCTACCACACGGGCACATTGACCACAAATTAGATCGAAGTAAGTTTTTTTCCACCGGTTTCTCTTTTCTTTTAACCCTTCGCCACTAGTATGTAACCACCATTTTTCAGACTATTTATACTGTAGATTGATGGCACTTGGTGGAATTTATTGTTACACATATTGATAACTCACTTGTACTTTTCCACATTACTTTATTACTTATTACACCTGACCGGTTTCGCAATGTTTCTAATAGGAATGTTCTTAAATGTCATTGTAAACCTTTGAGGATGCCGTAAGGCGAAACCGGTCAGGTCTAATAAGTAATAAAGTAATGTGGAAAAGTACAAGTGAGTTATCAATATGTGTAACCATTTTTCAGTACTGAGATTTCGGGTAATTATCGTAAATTACCAATGAATACCTTATCACATTATTATTATTCTCTTATTTACAGGTATCCATGGTTAGGTGACTCCGGTGGAACAGGAATTCCCGGTAAAGACAACTATGTACCCGAAAACTTTAGAAGGAAGTAATGTTATTGACACGCTCCCTATGTAATTGTCGTGTAATCTATTCAGTGTAAATCCGATTACATTGAATAGAGTCCTGTTAAAATTAAGGTAAAACGCCATTATTAGTTGGGCGGCTTTAAAGCGTAAGGCATATGCCTACTTCAGGTAATGCCAATCTAAATATATTAAGAATAAATAAAAACAGTACCAGTCATTTTGAGGAGTTTATAGATTTTAGGAAAGTTAAGTACTTAAGCAAAAAATGTCCCGTGTTATTTTTAAAGCAAAAATATACTCGTAAACGAAGTAAGAAGTCTTATCTTTTCACTACTTGTTACCAGTAGGATATTGCCACGAAGAAGGAATCTCAATCATAATATTCAACGCTCCATGATACTCTTTGTAGAAATACATTTTTTTATTGAATTAAAAAAAAATTGAAATAATGGCCATAATTGTACTTAATTTTATATTGTACAACTGTTTATTTGTTGTAAACATAAGTAGGTGTATGTAGCATATCAATATATTATTAACGAAATTTAACTAAATAGTATACTAGGTGTGCACCGCGGTTTCATCCATCGTATTAGGGCTTTATAAGGGCGGGTGATCGCTTATCGTGTCACATTGCAATGCCCACTCATCCTTCGTCTTTCTGACCTTTTTTTATTGCTAAGGGTCGAAGCATGATGTTATTATAGCCTATAACCTTGCCCAAGAACTGAGCTATCAAATGCAAATAGATTGGGTAGGTAGTTTCTGAGATTAGACAATAAAACAAACTGTTCAAGTTTATTATGAAAGTATGGATGAATATTGTCGATATAATGATTGCATACGTATTCTTCAATATTATACCAATGGCTTAGAATATTCCTTTTGCAATATATCAGACAAACAAACGTTGAGGTACAGTCGCCATCAGTATTAGCTCATTCAAGCACTATATTAGCACATTCCACACCGACGACTGTAGCTCTAGTAAAATAATAATTAAAATTAAGAAATGTTAAATTTGTCCTCTGAAAATTGCAAAAATAATTAAATATTAATTATTTTGTATCGTTTCGTATCGAAAGTTTCGAACTTTGGCCGTTACACTACCAATTTGAACCTACTCCTAACACAAGCAATTTAGCTTAGCTAGAGGGCTCAGAGGGAATATTAGTCGTTTCGGTACCTAATACAAAAAGAAACAATGTAAACATAGTTTATTGTGTAAATTTGTCAGTGTTCAGGAACTTCTGAGGGCGACAGTACCTAGTACCTATTTACCGCAGAGGCAAGCCAAAATGTGAGCCTTACAATTTAACGAGGACACACTCCGAATACACTGAATAGATTACAGACAAACATTTTGTATATATTTCGTTTTGTAAGTACACTCGTAATTAAGCTGATAGTGACTAGTCGTCGCAATTTATTGTAATTATGACTTTTGTATATTATTGAACAATTTTATTTAATTTTATGTAAGATATATCTACATTCGATGATTTGTTTTAAGCTGTTGCCATGTAAAATAATGTAGCTGTTGTTATGACAGTATCGAGATTTTTAGTTTGTGTTTGTATTAATCATTTAGATTTTAGACTATCGCTATCTACTGCTGGACATAGGACTCTCTTAATAACACCCGATCCTACTCATTCTGGAGGTATTTTCTTTTCTAATCAATTAATAGGAATGTCATATCTATTTGTATAAAGGTGGCATTTTACAATGTGACTTGAATGAGCTTCTGTGGCGTGGTGGTAGTAGACGCGACCGCTACGCAGGAGGCGCGGGTTCGATCCCCGCTCAGTGCTGT